>JAWWEE010000016.1:16679986-16750617 GCA_035221455.1 Xenops minutus
CGCAGGCTGGAGCCACAGCCTCGGGGCGCGGCCGCCATCTTTGGGGCGGGCGGGGCTGGGGGGAACCCGCCCCGGGACAGGGCGGGGCTGGGGCGGGATGGGGGTGCTGAGCGGGGATTGGGGGTGCTGAGCGGGGATTGGGGTGCTGAACAGGGATTTGGGTCCCGGGTGAGCGAGGATGGTGCCTGTCCCTGAGGGCCCCTGTTCATCCCCCTCCTGCCTCTCCCGAGCCTCCTGTGTCTCTGGGTCGCCTCTTGTTCTTTATCTCATGGGCAGAGCTACAAAACTTTATTTTTTAACTGATAATGAGGCTTCCCGACGTGGTAAAATGTGGTATTCTTGGAACACACAGTGATGGAAACTCGTCTGCCTGCGGTGGTACAAGACAAAGTGGCCCCGTCACTGCTGTACAGGTGGGACACCAAGAGGGCAGGGGGACGGGGACACAAAGCACTCTGAGTGTTCCCCTCCTGTCCCGTGACACAAAAGTGGCACTACAGCACAAATACATGAAAACACAGAGATGATTCAGAATGATTGCCAAACCCACTGGCACGGGAGTCTTCAGCTTGCTTGCAGATACATTTTAAGGACGTTGATTTTAATTCTGCCCCCTTTCCATTTGTGAATCTCAGAGAAGCAGGAAGGTTTTCTGTCCCTGCTGGACCCACCCAGAGCCCTGGCAGCCTCCTCAGGAGCAATCTTACTTCCCAGCCCAGGTATGGAGACAGGGACATAGCTGAAGGATGAGAAGGCCCATCTTGGTGAGTGTGGCAGGTTAAATCCTACTTAGGCTGCACCTCTAAAACCTACAGTGTCTGGGTTTTGTTTGTTGTTTGTTTGAATAAAATGGTGCTGCTTCCTACAGGTGATTCTTTTACTTCCATGACATAAACATGAACATCAAGAAACACGTTTCTGTTGTCAGGGTGATGAAACACTGGCACAGGTTGCCCAGGGAGGTTGTGGAGTCACCATTCTCAAAAGCTCGGCACGGTCCTGGGCAACCAGCTTTAGGTGGCCCTGCTGGTGACCTCTGGAGGTCCCTGCCACCCTCAGCAGTTCTGTGGTCCTGTGGAATAATCAGGGGTCAGAGCCACTGCCAGGTCCTAATGCAGGTTAGCTTTCCCTGTGGGCAAGCACAGGAGTCCTCAGTTTGTCTCTCACTTCAGAAAACCTGTGTTTTACACTGAACTTACACAATTCTTTATGTAGTTGTTGCCTAACCTCTATCTTGGTGGTTAGCAATTCTCCTGTGACTGGAAAGATTGGGCAGGAATCATGTCCTGAGGATGAGAACGTTAAATCTGGGGTTTCAGCATCCTGCCTGCTGCAGACATGGAGCTGCTGCAGAACAAATGGCACTGCTTGGTGCTACAGTTCTAAGAGTTATCACTTCCACTTGCAGAGCTGCTCTGTAGGTGAAAGCTGCTTCCAGATACAGTGCTTCAAAGCTGAGTGCTAGTATCTATTTCTGGATCACGGTCAGGCATATAAATACTGAGCTGTTACAGCTCTGTCAAGACTGAGGCATCTCTGAGTAGGTGCAGAAGGAGAATTTCACATGCCTGAAGTCTTAAGACCAAGCATGCTGCTGACACAGTCAGGTGCTCCCAAAGTTAGCACAGCACAGGGGAGTCACAGGTTTTGATTTTGGATGCCTAAATTATACTAAAACTTCAATTTTGATACCCAGATCCTCACTTAAATCTATCTCAAAGTGGTAATTGCACTGGGAGAGTCCCTGGGAGGGCCTCGTGCCAGATTTTTTGTTTTGCACTTGGTGCAGTGAACTGTGATTTCAAACTAGAAGACACCTTCAAGGAGAGGGAAGCTGGATTAATTCACGTTCGTTCTGAGAAGGTTTAAAGCTCTTGTTGGCCAAAAAGGGAGTCTAAAAGGTGTTCAGAAATCATCCTGTTTTCCCCTGCTGACAAATGTGATGTTTGTGCTAAAACAGCTCTGATACGTGTGCTCGGAAACCACCCAATTCTCTATCAGTGCATTCCTTCAGGAATAAACCTAACAAACCACAATTCAGGAAAGCAAGCAAGATGCTACTGACAAAAAATTATGACAGATTTTTCCATTAGAAGCTGAAGTTTTATTACAGGATAACAGTACATAAAGCACATCTAAAATCGATGTGTTCAATGCACTTAATAAAGGTAATGTAATATTAAAGGTACAGTTTCTAAGTACAATATAACAACATTCATATTAGAATGAAAATTGGAGTATTTAAAAGACAACATTAAATCTCTTATTTTTACAGTCATATTTACAAAATGAATCAAAATACTTTTTTCGGGACCGAGTAAAATAACAAACTTGAATATAAGCAGGCTATTGTAAGAGTGAGTTGGAAAGGTCCATGAGAGGGAAAAGTGAAGTGACTGGGTAAAGATCATTAGCAAAGGTTTAGTACAATACCACTTTAGCTTTCCTCTTGATGGCTTACATTTTATTGTGGCTAGAAAAGGAATTTATACATACTGTACACATAACAGACAGCACATATGTACATGTACAGTATAATTGCATTTAAACTTGTGTGTATTTACAGAAATTTGAGCATATCACTCAACGAGGTTTTTTAAGTCTGTGTGCTTAATCTTCAATCTGATGTCTGTTTGTAACCAGCATTTATTCTGGCCTTGGTACGTTGAATATTTAGTAAAGAGGGAGGATAAATGTTAACCAAATGGTTTTGCATAAATCTATCCAAGTATTAAAACCATGGGGAGAACGTGTTCCTGGCATCACGTGTAGGTTGGAACATACAAATTTAGGAGTCCTTTTCTCTTTGAAAATATCAAAAGGTGACTTAAATCAACGAGGGAAAATAAAATTGTCATGGCTTATATTTAAATAAGATTGTAGCTTCAAGAGGTTTTTATAATTGTCCTGATAGTGTTTGCAGTTAAACATTCCACTTATGAAAATATACCCACGGTGCAGTAAAGTTTGTATTTGTTTTTAGGTCAACAGTATGTTTGCTGTTTAAAAAAAATTATTTATATATATATATTCCTTGGATTGAGGGTATAAAAGCAGTGCATGGAAGCCAAGAACCATGGCTTTAAAATTCACTACCTTCTATTATCAAAAAGTGCAGTAAACAGAAACATTGTTATTAATAAATTGCTCAAAAATCTTTGCTAAAGATCTTATAAATTCAGTAATATTACAGAAAAATTCTAATAAATATTTAAAAGGTTAATTACCTCCTTAGTTAGATATTTGATATCCATCAGTTTTTAAGAATGAACATGAAAACAATATCTAGAATGAAAGGAACAGGGGATAGGAGTACTTTGAAGGGTACATGACTACGTAAATTAAGGTATACATGAAAAAATAAAAACAAAACCCCATACCTGACAAAACATTGCAAATTCCACTTCTTAATTAACTTTAGTTGCTACTGGCTGTCCTTGGATACGCCTGCCTGGATTCTAAAGCATAGCCAGGGGCGGAGCTGAGCCATCCATGTCACGGCAGAGCTACAGCACATTCCTATTTACAGTCACTGGAGTCCAGTGTGGAGGCATGGCCTGGTAACGTCGCAGCTGGAGTGTGCACACATCCTAGTCAGAGTGAGCAGGGAGGAAGGCACCCAGCACAGGGACAGCTACAAACCTCATGCAGCAACAGCACAGAATTCTCCCAACAAGCCAAATGACGACCTCCCTTTCCTACAGACAGCATACTGTCATTGCCTTATACTGGCAGATTAGATGGTTTTTCTCATTTTTGATAGAACGCAGGCAGACTGTTTTAGTAACCGAAAGGATAACAAGCTGGACAGAACATTTTTAATAACGTTAATAATTAATAATGTTAATAATGTAGAAAAAATTCTACATTTGATATCAAGTATCTGTACCGGTGAAGTAATTTTCTCCTTATTAAATATACTATAGAATAATTTATATAATGACACTATGCATTTAAAGAGAAAACCATGTCCCAAATCTTGTACTCTGATACAGGTACTTGTTGGGCATATGTTGGTGTATATATATATATACACAAATATATATATTTATATATAGTTATACTCAGTGAAATTAACAAGACCCAAAGGTGGTATTGTCTAGGAATAAAAGGGGTTTGTTTGTTTTTGTTCACAAAAGTAACTTATCTAGCACCACACATCAGAAAAACACAAAAATAGCACACTCTAGTTCTAAACAGCTATGTCTAAAATAGATTATATAGTAAAACAGATATTATACAGCATAATGTGGTATTTGATAAACAGATAAATATTTGCACTGTGTAGGCTGTTTATAGTATAACTTTATCTATACAGAATGAAAGCAAAAAGTTAACTGTATAGAGGTGAGCAGAACAACATTAAATATTATGACTCCAAAGCAGAGACAAAGTTAGAGTTGAAAGAATAGAGCAAGATAAAATGTTTACAGGCCATTACAAGTCCTTAAATTAGTAGTAAAATAAGGAATCAGTTGCTCAAGTTTAAGAAAGCAGTAAACAAGAGATTGCATTTACATGCAGATGTCTAAAACTTGTATTTCTTTTAAATCTATGCACAAAAAGTCATTTGTTTTTATTGCTTGACATTCAGTTATGGCTAGAGTATTTTTAACCTTTTTTTTGTACTTTGGAAACAAGAATATTGTTAAAGGTGCCATAAAAATGGACAACATTGAAAACAGTTTGCAAATAAACCACCTAACACTGCAGTTCTTTATACATTTTAAAAAGCCTTGTCTGGGGTTTGTCATATGTTAAATATATTTAATCTGGGAAAATACATTGTAGCTTGAAGCCTCCCATTGGCCCAAACATCCAATACAAAAACACATCTCCAGAAAAGGAGCAGGCAGACAATACAGTTACATATAAAGAAGCAGCCAGTTAATGTCCTAATACTTCAAATATTGACCACTGTTCTGTAGCTCGTTTCTAAATCAATGTAGAAATGAGGAACGTTTTGGATTTCAAAAGGTGTACAGTACGTAAGCCTTTTTGTGAACTAAAATTCACTGTATTGCTTATGAATTCTCTGCATCAGATAGAGATTAGCATTAGAGATTGCAAGTTCCTGCAAAGGCTGTGCATCTACATTAAGACTCTGTGGGGTAACTCAGGGGAGTGTTTCTCAAACCGAGTCACCACTGGTGTCTGAACGCTGCCCGAGGGTTTCGATTGTCATCGCACCCCGGGCTGGGCACTGGCACTGACTCTGCTCCCGGGGCAGCAGCAGCAGCAGCAGCAGCTCGGCCCCCCCGAGAGGAACCGGCCGCTCTTACAGCTCCTTCACACGCCCTGCCCTGGCCAGAGAGTGCCTTCCCACAGACAGAGCCCTGCAGAGAAACCCGAGGGGACTGTGCTTTCAGACACCCTGAGAAACACTAACACGGCAACACAAGTATACACAGGACACGGGACCACCGAACACATGCAGATGTTAACAAAAGGGGTGACGGCACACATCAAGTCAGACAACTTGATTGTGAAGCTCAGCTTGAAGAAGTGATGAGGTTATGAGGGAAGACATACAAGTGAATATTGTGGCAGAAGTGAACCTATGAGTATTGATCTGAAGCCTTTATCATGTTTTGTTTCTTATTTGGATAGCCTACTTATTGCTATAAAGTTATTGCTATATTCTACCAGTGATAAAGGCAAAAAATAAACCCAAAAGAAACAGCAACATTACATATGGAAAAGGTAGAATACAGCTTCTGTTTTGATGATAAAATTCTGTTTCATACCTGAATAAAGTTCCAAAGATAGACTGTATATTATCCTAAATGTTACGAACTTTCCCCCTCAAGTCCAGTGACTTAGCATTATGTAGCGAGCCATTATCACAGTACTAGAATTAAAGCACATACTGCAAGGATTTTTAAATACTCATTTACATTTTAAAACTTTGCTTCTTGTTGTTGTTGTATTTGGTATCTGTATGCATTTGCCCTCATTTCCACCAAATGATTTACTGACAGGAATATTTAAACAAAAAGAAAATAAGAGGCTAATATTCAAATATATTAACGGATGAAACTTTTAAAGTAATAAATATTAGTATTGATAATGAAAAAATAATTCTAGTAGTTATATTTCTCCAGCTAAGGAAAATAAAGATGGTCTGTGCAATCTGAATCAGCTAGCACAGGTAGAATTTCCTACACTGAATACTCAAGAGAAAACTGCTTATTATTTTTGGATATTGTATAGTAAATGCTGTTTCTGACATTTATATTTATAGGGTTGTCTACATTGGGGAGTTTAGGAATGTCTAGGGAAAAAAATACACATTGTTTGCACAGCTTGTCCTGTATAACCTGTTTTGTTCATCAAGTGCAGACTGGGGCCTGTCTATGCCAATCCAAAAAAAGATATTTTAATGTTTGGCTCATCCCACGACAGAGCTCAAACATCTCATAGATTGTCCATTCTAGGAGTAGGTTCGGTTGATGTGCAAGTATGTAAAGAACAGCACTAGGAAGTTTCTCCTTCTGGAGATGCCAGAACACCAAGAGATCCCGAGGTCAGTGCTGGCTGAGCCTGGTCTGCCTTGGAGGGCCATTCCAAGCTGAACTCACTGTGGCTTGTGAAACCACAAGCAGGGTTTCCCTGTTCCTTAAGCAATCGGGAGTTAAACAGCTGGAAGCCAAATACTGGAGGAAAAGCCTCAAAGACACTGGGAAGCTGGTGCTTTGTGCAAGCTGATAGACAGGTTTGATGGAGAATGTCACTCTCTCCCCAGTGTCACCAAAGGCTCGAACCATTGCTCACTTTGTTCGCAGTTATTTGCTTTTCTACTTGCACTTTCAAGAATGCAAGCCATAAACCAAGGCTAATGGGGCCAGGCTTCCAGCCCCCTACAGCTCGGCCCTGGGACACTTCCCACACATTGCTGGGCTTTGGTGCCGTTGGAAAATCACCGGGAATTGCTGTAGTTGATGTACTAGGTACGAAAATATCTTCAGCCTCAGTGTTTCTTTCCAGTCAGCTTTTTTTGCTACGACAATGTTGGAAGCGTTGTTCTTGTATTCCTGCAGATCTGTGTTCCCTTCTGTGTGACTTCATTGCCAACACCTAACCCTGACCTTTTCATTCTCACTGTACTACCATAAACTGATTCGTTTTCCTTGACAATAATTTAAACACTGAAAAGCCATTTCCTATTGCAGAACACTGAATTTCAGCTGGAAAAATAGTCACATCATTAAAAAAACATCCAGAAGGTATTGGAATTAATTGCAATCATTTATTTAGTGGGTCAGCATCTGTTTCCTAAAATATAACTGCAAAACCTTTGCGCTGTTTGGAGTACTTTTGTCTTGCACAAAATAACGACCAAAAAGCAGCTATACTGCAAAAGTGAGCGAGAGAATGAGGCACACATAGAGCATTTAGTTAAAAAAAATATCCAGTTCTCTTGTGCCTGGGGGGGAGGGGGAAGGGAAGAAATACGAGCATATTTTTTCCAAAGTAATTTGTTTCACCAGCAGTACTGGCCACCCTGTTGAAGAGTTTTAGAAGATCCCTGAGCACATTAGTTTCTGCCTCATAACCCCAGCTCCAGAGTGATAGGGCTTCTCTTGTTGGTAACGAGATGGATTGTCATTCACAGTTAAGTCAATCATAAGGTGCTTAGCTATTTACCCTTTTTTTCACCAATCAGCACAAAGAACTGTCAGAAAATAACTTTTATTTTTCTTTTTTTTTTTAAATAATAAAAGGGCACAAAATTTAAACAATCAATGTTTTGTGACAGTGGTTTAGGATTATTATCTGGCTGCCCCTCAACAACAGACAAGTGATTCAATCGACATTCCTTAGCAAAAAAGAAAAAAAAGAAAAAAAAAGGAAAGAAAAGAAAAAAGGCAAAAAAAGAAAAATCCTGTACAAATATGTATTTTTCCCTGAGGGATCAAGGTTACACCCGCAAGTGCTCTATGTACATATTGCACTGTAGAGGAATGAAGAACATGTGCAAAAAAAGCAACAATGATTGAAGCTTACTAATCAAACCTTTTAATCATGACTGCTATGTCATCTTGCATTTTGGAATGTCGGAACACAGCTATTTCTTTAATCTAAAATGTAAAAACAACAACAAAAAAAAAAAAGAAAAAGAAAGAAAAAACACACCTCTACTATGGCACATTCAATGAAATAAAAAGTTATCCAAAGACAAATAGACAAATTCCATCAAGAAAATAATACAAAGTTCGTTCGTTTGTGGTTTTTTTTTGTTTTTTAGAAAAATTACATTACTTTCTTTCATTGTTTCACATTACAAAATCTTTTTTTTTTTTTAATGTTTACACAAATCACATTTTATTGCAGGAATATTTCAAGTGCCATCAAACATTTATAGAAGGGTTAAAAAAATAGAAGTCTCTCTAAAGTGGTCCAGACAAGGCTTTGTATAGAATAAATCTTTTTTCCACCTTCTATTTTTGACTTAAGTATTTTGAATACATTTTCTTTATTCCATTGACACTTAACAGCCTAGAAGCAGCCACTCACACGGACCCACGCAGACACTCTGTGCTCACACAGCGGACTCTCTCACACACACAGGTGCACATACACAGATATCTTGGTATCCAGACTAAGAGAAGCTAATAAAGAACAACCAAACTTAAAAACAGCCTCCCTTTTTTACCTAATCCCATAGTTTTTCAGGAGTCAAACACCGCTGGGGGTGATGACGTTCATTAGGACAGTGTCTCCTCCCCGAAGGCCAGAGAACATCTCTGTGGGCAGATACAACACCCAGGGAAGGTCTCTTTGCAGACTCCAAGGACCGGGTCACTCAAACTTAACACGTTCCTGTCTCTTCAGCTATCCCAGTGTTTTGTTTGTAGTGAACCGGGCGGATGATGAAAATCCTCACAGGAACATGCCCTGAGCTCAGGTGTGCTTTTCAGCCGGGTTTGTGCCCGCTGAGAGCGGCCCCAGGCGAGGCTGGGCATCTCCTCTGCTGCACTGGGTTCTCAGGGCCACCCCTGACCAGCCACTCCAAGGCCATTCTGTGGCCCTGCCATCAAAGCCTCCTTGGCAACAGGTGTCTCCTCAGCACCTCTGCCAGGCTCCTTGGAGAGCACAACAAAAACTACGCTCTCTTGGCCAAGGGGCTGTTCCCTGGGGCCAGGAAGGCAGAGCTACCTGGGGGTGTGCACAGCCTGGTTGAACAGGGTGCCAGCTCACAGGAGCTCCCACCAACAAAAGCAACAGCACTCTCTGGCCTGGAAGATCACTTGCAGCTAAGGCCCTGTCTGAAACCTTCTTATGGTTATGTATTTTATTAGTAAGTGCTCCAAAAATCGTGTTGTCAATGACTTAGGAGTGTAAATAAGCTGAACTAGATTGCAAACAAAACCTTGGCACCTAGATGCCTGGTAAAGTACTAATATTCCTCAGGAAAAGGTAAGAAAAAGGATGTGACTGAAAATTAATCCCCATATATTTTACCTGGTAGTCTACATATTGTCAGAAGTAGGAGTTGTATTTCGCTCTCTACAAACGTACAGGTCTCACTTCAGTACTCATTAGTTGACACTGAGATTAAGTTTAGTTGATCTTTACAGGACTAGCACCTAAGGCTGGTCACATTCAGAAAATGTTTGTTAGTTAAAAGGGTTGCTTCAAAAATAGGAACACACATTAGAATGCAAGTACCATATCGTGCCAGGTACTCCAGTACAGTAAACAATGATTCCAGGAGAGTGTTTGGGTGGGAGTGGGGAGAGCTGAGCCCGCTCTGCAGGAGCAGGCAGGATGGAGCAGCAGAACAGCTCTGGGGACCTTCCCTGCAGCCCTGTCCTGCCTCCATCCCAGTGCTCCCAGCCCTGCAGGCACTGCCCTCCCACCCTGCACTGCTCCCAGGGGGAACAGATGCTGCTCTCCCCTCCAAGCCCAGGGAGGAGTGACAGTGTGGGCTTCCCTGCCTGCACTCTAACACCTCACCAGGTGGCACAGCTAAAGGTCGCCATTTGACCCCAAAGAAACATGTTCAGGTCACACAATAAACCTGCATTCTGCTAATAATGCCCCACTGACCCTATTCTCCTTTTTAGAATACTTAGGCTTCGGTGTGCTTCTGTTCACTTGGTACTTCTCAACAGCCATGACATAGGTAAGAGATTGTTTACCCTTGGAAATTAAAGCACATTCTGTCTCATTCCTTTTCCTTTTCTAAAGTTCCCAGCTTTTCCTTTTGTACTTTATCAGAACCTTCCTCTGTGTAGGCCTACGGGGCATCCAGTTATGCATCTCCATCTCATCCCAACCCAATTACACAATACAGCCACAGCTCAGTCTGTAATGTTGTTTACTGGGACTCTGCCTCCTTCAGAACTGGGTTTGCTGCCAGCTCTGCTCAGAGACAGAATTCTTCCTGGAGGGAATGGCAATTAATCAGACTGCAAGATTCAGCTTATTGCTTGGTTTTGCCATACAGGAATCAGAATTACAGAATGCAGAGTTATGATATTAATGATTTCCAGGCATTATACGGAGTACAAAGCAATGCTTTCTAGCAACAATGTGCCTTTACTTTGTTAGTCTGTCCTCATCTGCTGAACTTTAAAGTGCATCTTTCTAATGAAGGAGAGCAATGGACTTCTCTGATCTGCCCCCTGCCATGGGACTGCTGGATGCTGGAAGAACAAGGGTCAGTGTCTCCTGTCACTGTGGAGCTTTCTGGGCTGGAGCCTGGAGTCTGAAGGCATTGTTTACGATATGGAGTACAAAAGTATGCAATATTGTGTATAAAAATTACTTTTTCACATACATGTCATACACACATACTTTTACTGTAGATACAGACTTGAGTAAGTATCTTCAAACCTGGACTTACGGTGGCAGAAATACACCATTTATAGCCTGATTTTCAGAGGTGCTGTGCTACTCCTTTGTTAATGAGCTGTACCTGCTTAGTTTGACAGTGGGAACTCATCAGCACCTTTGAAAATGAGGCTTTGGACTTGTGCACCTAAATTTGAATTTAGGCATGTAATTTTAAACATCCAGGTTTGAAAGATTTGAAAATAAAAGTACCTTTGAATTTAACATCTGGAAAGATTATTTTAATGTAGAAAATTGTCGTTATTTTCAACTCTTTAAAAAAATCTGTAACCATTTCAGGATATGACCAGCCTCTCTTTAAAAGTAACATGGAAAACAGCAGCATAAATACCTCCCAATGTACCAGTACCTGCCAAACCTTTTTCAGTTAAACTTGAATTTCTGGTGCACATGCAACACAACAATGAACACGCTAGCATTTAATTTAAAGAAAAAGGTGCAAAATGAAAGTGCCTTATCAATTCAACAAGAAAAGCTATACCAGTAACTACATTTTATATTAATTAAAACAATATATAAACAATATCTCTTTTGCTATATATAGTCTTCATGCCCATTTACCCTGTAATATATTATAATGCTATTGTTGCTATTGCTATGGACCCTTTTCATGCCGTTCTGTCTACTGGCAAACAGTGGTAGGTGAAAAAAAATCGTCCTTCATGAAACAATGAGCAAGTTGTGCAAACTGATGCTGAAATCTCTGCAACGCACACCAGTCGCTGATTATTGGGTGGACTCTGTTCTGATCAACAAATTGATTGTTCTGTCAAAAGTCTGGGCAGTGAACTACAGGAGAAAACAACCTTCTGACATTAGTACCCTCAGTCTGTGTAAACAGAGGTCAAGGATTGAGAAGTTGAGACAGAAAAAGGGTCCATATTTGTAGGCATAATGGAAATCATATGCATGAGAAAAACAAGTTCAACTTTGTTTCATTGTTTCCCATCCTTCGCCTGACCCCGACCGCCAAGAGATGTGCAGTGTGTTGGCTCCCTAGGTCTGTGCAGGGCCATATAAAGTGTCTTGGTTTTCTTTCTTTTTTTTTTTCCTTTTTTTTTTCCTTTCTTTTGTTTTAATGTTTGTACTTCAGACATTCTAGAAGTGCTTAGGTGATACGTTTACCCATCAATTTGCATTGCTGGCTCAAACTCTGAAGTGAACAACTCCTTGTAAAGTGGAGGAAAATGAAGTCGCACAATGTCTGGGTATATTGCTTTAAATGCCATAAGCTTTTCTGTATGTCGTCCACACAGTGCTCTTAAAGTAGACACTTTGCATATTAACTGTAAGAAAATGAACACAGGTCACATGGTCATACTTGGAACCAGGCCTCCCCAAATCTGCTGCAAGGACAGAGCTCTCCCCAGCATGGCTTTTTCCATCCACAACCACCTTCCACATGCACAGCCACGGCTGGGTCTTAATGGGATTTAGGCAATGGACTCACAGCTCTTTAATAATCTTAAATTCCTAGGAAAATGTATCATGAGGTTTCCTCACTGCACTGATGCAGAATTTCAGGGCTGGGCCTTCATTCAGGCAACTAAATCATCCTCTTGGAAAAAGGCAGCCCAGCTGCTTTTAAACCCACTGTGAATGTTACAGAGGGAACTGGCAGTGCAATAGATTAGACTTATTCAACTGAAGCCAAATAAGGTGAAAAATATGTACTTCAAAAATATCACTGGGGTACCTCCCTGAAGTTACTGAGCAAAGTATTTGTATCAAAGCCAATGGAAGAAACTTCCTTCCAGCAAAGGTATCCAAAATATACACTGAGAAAAGAATTACATGTGGCAGGATTTGAAATGAAGAAGATCTGCAAAGCCTGGGCTGGACCCTCCTGCTTCCTTTGAGCTCAGTTCTGTGGTGTGAACTACGCAGAGGCTTCCTGGCTGTGCAGAGCTCTGTAAGGAGCTACCTCTGAAAGGACAGCCTCTATCTTTCCTCAGTTCCTCAGATTTGCTCCTGGGAACATCACACCACTTGCTCATTTCTGAAAAATTACATGAAGATGCTTCAGATGAGCACAACAGTACGTGGTGTCTCTTTTCCCCTGGCTTCAGTATGAGGAAGAACTGAGGAAAAGGCTGTTTGGGAAACTTCTCATGGAAGTCTCAAAAACAAGTTAGGTTTGGGTATTGCCTGTTACAACAACCTATTTGCCATGCAGGCAGAGGCTCCACAAGCATTAAGGCTGCATGTCAGAGACTGAAATAGTCCTGTGTGGCAGAAAATTGTGAAGGAGAACCAGAATTAAAACCTTCATCACCTTTCATCAAGTTCCACATAAAAATACTTCCTTTCAGACCATTATCAGCCCTGTTCCTAGCACATCATCACTTCACCTCTTCTGGTTGTTAGTAAATCGTTTCAACTAAGCACCTTGATTTTGAACAAAGTGTTCTGGGTTTATAAATAACACAGTAACTGTGTAAAAGCCTTTACACCATGATCAGGACATTGTCCATAGGAAGGCACATTGTCACAGCAGGATTCTTACCTTTGTTAGAATTCCATCTTCTCGGTGGTTCTTCTGTAGGACGTGCTGAAGTGCCAGCTGGATCTTCTGTTGGAGTTTTTCAATTTTCACTTTCTCCTGAAGCCATGAGCGATCTGGACACAAATGGAGTTACCACCTCTAGTGCTGCACACACAGGTCATGGTGCACCAGGAAGTTCTGAGTCTCTTACAGATTCATCCTTCCTGTCTGCAACCTTCCCTCCACTTCTTACACACTCTCACATGGAAAACCACTTTCAAAATTAGCAGGTTTTGGAGTACATTTATGTGCACTTAATATTACTTATATAAATCCCTTAATTAGGAGAATGCCATGAATCTGGGTAAGGTTTTTTAATAATTTGCTATAAAGATCAATAAAATACAGGGTTTTTACAAAATGAAGCTACCAACTTTTCACTGGGAAATGGATAGATCCTATAATGAACAAACAGCTGGAGTGCATCTTCTTGCTAACATCTCCAGTGACTTATAGAAGAATCAGATGCAAAGACTCAGCTATTAAAAAAATGAAGCAGCTCCTAAACTTCCTGGCAGCAAAGTAGTATTGGCTGTCTCTGTGTGACAGAGCTGTAGGACTCTGGCTTGCTGAGCCACAGGGCTAACACTCTTGCTCTCTGGCAAACATGTTGCCTGAGGATGTGTTTGTGCTGGTCTCACTAAAGCCACTGTTGCCAACAGACTGGTCACCTCCTCTCCTGAGCACACTTCATTTCCAAGGGTCTTAGGCGAGACACAAACTGTCTTTCTGCCCCCCTTTGTCCCCCCTGACCTAAAGAGCCTTCCCAGAGCCTGGAGGACTGTGCAGACCAACCTGTGAGCACCGAGAGTTTCAGCCACGGGCAAGGAGGGCCCAGGCTGGTTCTGCCCTGTGTGCCTGGCACCACAACCCTGGTGTGCCAGCCCCACGAGGCACAGACCCCTGGGCTGCCCTGGGACCTCTGTGCCCACTGCCAGAGCAGAGCTGAGGGGATGCTGCAGCCCTTCTGCCCTGTGCCCCACGGCTCTGCTGCAGCTGTGAGCTCACAGATGTGCAAAACTGCCTCTGCACCCAGGGCTGCCTTCTGCCTGTCCCTCCAGGGCTGGCCCAGGGCTCTCACTCACAAGCACTTAGGATTTTGCAAAGAAGCTGAGTCCTCAGCAAGGTGAAAATGTGGAAAACAAGGGCTTAGATCAGGGTTTCCAACTTAACAAACTGATTCCTAAGTTCATAGTTTTAATGTGTTTATTAAAATAGAAATTTTGGGGAAGAAGGAGACACTTAAAAAGATGAAGACATTTGCACACTGCCTGATAGTATTAAGGTTATCATTAAAAAGACCTCAAAATAAAAATGACCTCTACCAAACAAAGTCAGAGAAAACCTTCATCTCTTACCTGCTGACATTAAAACAAACGCAGAAAACAAAGCTATTTCATCTTCTGTCAGGTGCATAGAACATAAACTTTTTCCAAATTCAAACACAAAACTAATGAAGTCTTCACAACCTGCCAAAAAGAAGGTACAGCTCATGTCACATTGTTCAAAACTACTTCAGAGCCACAGAGCTGTGGATTCACTCTGATGGAGATGAGAAACACATGTCAAATACTGCACAGGGGAGTGGGGCTCTCCCTAAGGACTGGGAAGAGATGGCAGTGAGATCTCCCTGGTTCCCAGGAGTGCCCAGCTCCCACAGCCAGTGCTGGCAAGCTTTGGCATTGCACCTTTCCTACCTTTGGTTCTTAAGGGGTAAATATGGATAAATCTCAAGCCTTTTATTTTCAAGCTTAAAACTGATTCACCTTTGCTTCCGTTCTAAGTGGAACCTTCTCACATCATTGTGGACTGGAGGCTCCAGGAGTGGCCTTACAAAGTGCTGATTTTAAGACTCAGAGAGGCACCCAAGGCACATGCAGGAGCGAAGGGGAAGCCAAGCTCTGACCACTCTGCATGCAGAAGAGGAACTTTGCCTCCTTTCCTCCATTCTGCTGCTCACCCAGGGCCACCCAGGTTACTGTCACACGTGCAGTGATGGCTGGGCACAGGGGAGCCCTGCCCTGCAGGGATCTCAGAGAGGGATCCCAGCCCACCCAGCCTCAGCCCCTGGGGACAGCTGCTAACAGACCAGGTTATGTGTCCTTGGAACCCAGAACTGTTTGCACCCTGACCTTGTACCTTGAGGGGTTTTAGAAAGGCAGGGAATGCTTCAGTAACTGTGCAGCATTCTCTACTGACAGTGTTTTCACTGCCCTCCAAAACAGCCCAAATCTACCCCCAGTGAAACACATCCTTTGAAAATTGGCAAAAATATACAGGGGGAAAAAATTCAAAATTATAGACTGTGGTTTAATAAAAAAATTGATTTACAGTATTTTACCTGCAAATAACTGGACTTGGCACATTATAAAACACTAACAACATCTTTAAGCAGTAACATCAGTATATCCAAAATGACCTTAAAATCTGCTGCCTTTTCCAGCAAGATATATGAAGTGTTACACTAGATATGAAATCTGGGCTTCTGTTCTCAACAAGTGAGCCCAAACTGTCCTATCCTCATCAAAGTGTTGAATTTCAACACCAGCAGTCCTTGACTGCACAGAGTGGAGCTGTTTTAACTCCTGAAATCGGCTTGGCCTCAAACAGAGCCAGAATGAATGCTTACAAAACAAGCAGTCTGAGCTTTGCAACTCTTTTATTTGAATACTATAGCCTGATTTTCTCAAAGCAGCTCTTTTCCCTTGCTTTTCCACCTTATTATTTTGATTTCATTTTTTTTCTAAAGACACAACACTTGACATTTCCTTACCTAAGGACTTGAAAACCTCTGGGCTAGCATACTTGCCATCAAAGTAGACTGTGTTGTTCTGGGAGTCAAAGGCACGGCACATTCTGATGAACACAACCTCTAAAGACCCTAAAACAGAAACAACGTGTGTTTGACTGTGCAAGTCGAGACTTCAGCTGCAAAGAGCAAGGGAGGATTTAAAAATAAGAATGCTCTGCATTCATTCTCAATGCAGTAGGGTAGGAGGTTCCTGTGGTGTAACAGAGCATAGCTTGGTTTGCTACTAGAAGTAAAAGAATTCCCAAAAACCCCTTTAGAAGTTTTTGCCAAAGCAACTTAAGTCATGGCTAATAAACTGGTAATTATTTTAGAGTAATGAAGTCTCTGAAGTCAAAGCAGCTCATTTAGATTTATGTTCACGAGGCTTTGACAACTTGGCCCAGTATTTGTAAACTGCATTAATTCTACAATATCTTGCACAGAACAACCTGGATTTTCACCTTGAAATATGTAATTCATTATTAGTAATCCAAAATAAAAAAATTTGAATCCAACTTTGCCATCTTTACATACTCCCTTTGTTCATAATGAAAATTTAATAAGTACACTTGAACTCCTTCTATCCACAGTAGACACACTAGATAACACTAGATGATGTTACTTCAAAGACAGACAATTTGTAAGGCTTTTCCCCTGTATTATTGTAAATTATCATTGTACCACATACAAATATTTGCATATGAAATCACTGTATACAAGTAACACCTTTCTCAGACAAAAGAAATAAAAGCAGACCTTAAAAGTGACCCACATACCTGCTTTTAAAAGCACAATTTGATCATTTTGACACAGTTCCATAAAGCCATCAATGCGTTTGGCAAATTCCACTACATACTGAATTGCTTCTGTGATTTTGACTGCACATAACTGCCACATTACCTCCCTTTGCTGTGTGGGAGAGAAGAGAAATGCAAAAATTACTACCCAAGGCTGGGACAGCTCGTTGTCATAAAGTAAAACTGAGTTGAAAAAAATAAAATTGGAGTGAATTCTCTCCAGCACTCCTGGCTACAGTCTGCACGTGGATGAGTGATAATGCCACATGGAAGACTTCTTCAGTCATGCCAGAAGAGATCCAGGCTGAGGTGTTTTTATTTCATAAGCCAAAAAATGTCAAAGTGTAAAGATTCTGGTCATTTCAGTGGGAATTTTATTCATTTCATCAAAAGAAAAGGCTGATTTACACTGGCAGGGCATAATCCCATTTTCCCTGTAAACATCTCTATTTTGTGCTGGATGTGAATGATCTACCCAGCTGGTCTTCAGAAGGATACACATAAAGGGGTTCATATGGAGATCATCTTGTTAACATAGTACAAAAGGCACTCAAGTACTGAGTTTTTCACAAGTTGATAATGCAGAATGAAATTACCTATCATGGAAAAAAATCACATTCTTGAAGGTGAAATATTTTTCTGTGGAAATGAAAAACCTGTTCAGTGTGCTTTAGCAGTGCTTCCCAAGAGTTCTCCTCAAGCAGCCCGTTGGTTTGTGGATGGAGGCACCTTGGAAATGCAAACACTGACTGGATCTTACAACAGCCCAGAGGTGCTGCTGTTCCAGGGAAACCCCAAACACTGGGGCACAGCTGGAGCATGGCCCAGGATCCCCCCGAGCCCCTGCAGGCTGCAAAGCTGCCACACTTCTGTGTTTAGAAACTCAAAACACACCATGTGAAATCACAACACTTGGTGGCTCCAGCTTTTGCTGTTGCTGATCCAGGAGGTTACAAGTTAAGAGAAGAAAATAATGTGCCATTTAGGATTGAGAAGAATTCCTGTGGTTTCCTACCCTTCTTTATCACACACTGATAGATTTTAGGAGAACAGGTTTGCCTTTTCCTATACCTGTACAAATCACAAATGCAGAGGACATCCTGACCATCTCGCTGCCTTTAATTCTAACATACTATTCTTTTGAAAATGCAGGGAAATATACATTCCTGATAGTAAAGAGAAAGCAGTGAAAAGTGAATGCTGCAGTGTGTTATGCAAACCCCATGCTTTAAAGAAGCCATGCCATCTCCTGGCTCGCTCTCATACCTTGTTCTGGTAGTTTTCGATTTCCTCCTGCAGGAAAGTTTGCCATGTTATCTGCTGTAGCTCCTCCCTCAAGTACTGGCACGTTTCCATGTGTGACTTGGAAATATTCTGTGCAAGATGTTCTGGAAGAGAGAGCAGAAAGCGTTAAAAAGGCCAAGCCATCCCTTCAGCCACGACACAGCCAGACCCATGGCAGGGCCGGGGCAGGGAGGAGGATGCTGAGCCGCAGCTCCGGCTCTCCCTGCCTGTGGCTCCGGCCCCGCGGCCGCCGCCAGAGGGCGGTGACGGCCCCAAAATGGGCAAAATAAAGGCGGTTTTGGGCAAAGCCTCCAAGAGCCGAACTGCGGGGGCTGCGGGGGCTGCGGGAGCTGCGGGAGCGGCCCCTCTGCGCCTGGTCCAGGGAGCACCTGCGACCTGCAGGGCCGGGGGGCACACAGGTCTCTGCGCACACCTGGCTGGCACAGCTGGCTGGCACATCTGGCTAGTACACCTGGCTAGCACAGCTGGCTGGCACAGCTGGGTAGTACACCTGGCTGGCACAGCTGGCTAGTACACCTGGCTAGCACACCTGGCTAGTACACCTGGCTAGCACAGCTGGCTGGCACATCTGGCTGGCACAGCTGGCTAGCACAGCTGGCTGGCACAGCTGGCTAGTACACCTGACTGGCACAGCTGGATAGCACATGTGGCTAGCACAGCTGGCTGGCACAGCTGGATAGCACATCTGGTTGGCACAGCTGGATAGCACACCTGACTGGCACAACTGGATAGCACATGTGGCTAGCACAGCTGGGTGGCACAGCTGGCCAGCACACCTGGCTAACACACCTGGTTGGCACACCTGGCTAACAGCTGGCTGGCACATCTGGCTGGCACACCTGGCTAACACACTTGGCTGGCACAGCTGGGTGGCACACCTGGCTAACAGCTGGCTGGCACAGCTGGGTGGCACAGCTGGCTGCAGACAGGACACTGCCACGGCACCAGGGCAGCAGTGCAGCCGGGCAGGGCACCTGCCAGTGCCAGCTTCGTGTTCTGTGCAACTGGGGCCTTCCAGAACAGAAATACAGTTACCACCTGTCCGGCCCACAGAGAAAAAGGGCCTTTTTTCACCTCTACTCTCAGAGAATAAAAAAAAAAATTAGGAAAATACATCTGCTGGAGAGTCCAGATGATTGAAATAACACACTGAGAATCACTAAAGGGTTTGAGTTCAGCTTTAGTCACCTAGTTAACTGCTTGTGATTTAAAATTTCCATACAATGTTTTCATTTCAAATAAAATTATTTTCTGCTGCCATACTTTATTAAAAAAAAAACAACATATGGCAGGTTTACATTTATGAATAAAACTTGGCTCCATAAACCTTCAGGAACACCTTCAAAAGCTTGAACAGGATTTGGACACTTGAATTCCACTTGTACTGTGCCCTTCTCTTTTCTACCCTGCCTTCAGGTGGGCCTGTTCTCTTGTTCCAGCACACGACAAGTGGAGCTGTGGTGACTTCTCTCACACAATTCTCCTGTGAGGCCACTGAAAAGTAAAGCTTAAAACCCACAAGGATGGTGGTCATCAACAACATGCAGGTGTTCTGAGGCACTGGAGCACTAGGTCTTCTGTGAAACTGGCTTTGTGTGATAAGGACCAAACCCAACTCTTCACAAACAACTGCTGGACCAATGAGTCTGTTCAGCAGCATCCCTAATGCACCAGGAGTTTGATGCAAGATACGACCTGAAAAGTCTTTAATATACAGAAGAGGTAAAATCAGGCTGTACGTGCTACCTGAGCAATCAATAAGGTGCAACTCAAGGAAATTTATACTTTGTTTGTCATCACAGCTTTGATGTATTTCAGAGCAATTCTTTTTTTCTTACAAGTCTGTAGTTCCAACATTTGTTCTGGGTAGCAGCACCTGATGCCATGATAGCTGTGCCCTTGCAGGACAGAGAAGGTGAAATACTCCTGTGTTATTCCCAAGCCTCCCTTCCTTCTGGACTCTATTTCAGCACACACCTAAATACTTTCATTGAACAGCCACACCTTCCTAAATTGAAACCTTCATCTGGCAGACAACATTCTTCAAACATTGTTCAGTAATGGCAGTGCTGGGCACCCAAATCATGCTGTGCAGGGTTTAAATGCCAGCACTGTGTCAATAAAGGCCAGCAACATGACAAACTTATTTTAGGCCAGTGTTCCAAACTCAAAACCTACAAAGGAAAAGCCCTTTCCTTTTTTCTGTGGGTTAAATGTAGGTCTTTTTAGTAACTTCCATGAGAAAAATAGCAACCATTTGATTGAGACAAAGCTGATAGCATTGCCTTTAACCTGACTTTTTCTTTTCATTTTTACCTATCTGAAATTATTTGAACTCGAGCTAGACTCAGTATTTTGGCTGTCAGGACAAATTATATCACAGAGAACAGCTTTTTGCAACATAAGGACATTAAAAAGTAAGCCTTCTTGTGCCTTCCTTTCTGCAAAATTTCTCAAAAAGAACATAAAATAAAATACACAACATTTTAATGTGAAATACCTGATTTTTCAAACTATTTCCTTAAAGTTTTTATAATAGATTAATTAGAAAAATGTTGCTTAAACAAGCAAAATCAGTTTTGAATGCCTGGCTGCTTAGAGAAGTAACAGAACCAAGAAACCACTTCTCTGTCCTGTTCCACTTCGTTTAGAGCCAGTTCACACAGCAGGCTCTAACTCCAGTCTCAGCTGTTGGCAAGTCATAATTGTGGAATTCAGCCTTAGTGTAAGCATTCAGGGAAGAGTTCAAAGTAAAACATGCTAATGAATGTGTTTGTTACAATGCTTTTAGAAAAATTATGAACACTTGCTACATTCAAAAATTCTCTTCAGTATCTGGGGCCAGATTCTCTCCAGGCAATGGTAAGGAGAGGTGCCCTCACACTAGCCTGGTGCTTTGGTTTCATATTTCCCAGGTAAAGGAGCAGAGGAAAATCAGCCTCATCGCTTTTTGTTTGAAATAAAGAGTATTGAGGTAATGACAAGGGAGACAAAACATTACAAACTAGTCTGCAAAAGAAAGAAACACCCTGTCTGTTTGCTCAGCACTAAAAATCAGCTTGTCAATCAGTACTCAAAGGGCTCTATTGCAAGGACTGAAAGCAAAAGCATCACTGCCAGAGCTGCTCAAGCCCAGGCTGCTGGGATCCTTAGTCCAGACTGGTAAGTTGCTCACTGTGCACCCCGAGGTGAGGCCACTGTGCATGTCACAGAAGAAAGCCCACACATGCTCCCAGCTCTCCTGAAGCAGCATTCTCACTATCACCTGGCTAAACGTGTCACTTTAATCCAAAGGGTACTGTTAAGACAATTACAATGGAAGCTTTTCTCTCTCATTACCTAATTCTGCCATGGACACAGTTGGAGAGGTCTCCCCATTTGTAAAAGAACAATAAGGGAAGAAGCCCGATGCTGGTGTGTAGTCACATATTGGTTCTGGTTTGATTCCATTAATATCAAGACCCGACTGATCTGGAGAAGGCTGTATGTCTAAGTAGAAGCTGCTAACTGCAGAGTCTGCTTTGCTACCTTCAGGGGTATGCCCATCAATGTAATTACTGAGGTCGTCATGTAGCTCTGTTAAGCCATTGGTGGTGATATTGTATGTCGGGGTGAGTGGCTCTGCCTCGCCGGGCTGCTGCTGGTGGTCCCGCTGCTGCTGCTGCAGGCGGTGTTTCTGCACCTCCGCGTACAGGCTGTCCCGCTGCTTCTTGGACATCCGACCAAACTTTACAGCTGCAACACAGACACACAGCACGTTACGGCTCTGCACGCCCTCTGCTCACTCCTCCTTGTCTCCAGGCTTCAAACCCTACACAAAGCCCCAGTGGGCAGACCTAAGGATCCCATCCATCACAGGGATGCAGCTGCAGCACCTGCTCTTCAACAGACCATCTTAACATGCAACTGAAATGGACCATTACAAGTCACTGGTCTAGCTTAACTCATTAACTTTCCACTTGGGTACCGAAAAGATTTTCTCTTGCACGTCCAACCAAGTTGACAGATGCATCTCTTCAGCTTTCAAATCCTTCCTAGAAAAGTAGAAGTTAAAACAGAACATGCTGGCCGAGAGGAACTGTCCAATCCCTACCAGCTGCACATTCGCACCCCAGGGGGAACTTAAAACCAGGGGCCGACACATGGAGTCTCTCTCCCAGTCTGCCAATAGCAAGCTTTACTGGGATTGGGACTAAGGCACATGGGAAGAGTCCCCAAACCTGCCTCCAGCACCATGTGATGAGCAAAAGTGTTTACTGGGTGAGTAACTGACAGAGCTCCATGTGTGTACACATGTGCACGTCTCTCTCTCCACAAAATTACTACTGCTTTGAGAAGTATTAGCTGGAAGCCAGCAGCACCTGGCTTGCACACCCAGGGAATTCCTCAGGATGGAGTATGTGATTTTGGGCACCTGCATCAGCTGTAAAAGCCTCACCCTTTAGACAGGTGACGACTGCCTTCTGCTTTTCCACTGGAAAACAACCACGTTGGAGGGACCAGTCATTACATGATCAACTGATTCAGGTTTTTTCAGGTTTTTAGTCTCATGCCCAATGAAAAAATTAAGACAATGTAATTCAAGAAGCAAATGTAATCTGAAAACAATCTCCTCAGTGGGGCCTCCTGCACCTGAAGTAACGTGTGTGTGTTTGCAGGACACGCAGTGCTGCTGCCACTGTGGCAGGGGAGCACACTGAGCCACATCTTCAGACTGGGGGAGCTTTGGTGCCTCCGTGGGGAGGGTGCAGGGACCACAAGGCCAGTCCTGACCGAGTTACATAAGTGGCCATTTTACAGAGACAGGCTTTTGCCACCATTCCAGCTGCAATTCTCTATTAACGACACTGGGACACATTTTCCTCAGAATTCTACCTTTGAAAAAACACTGCATTATTTTTCTCTTTGCATTTTTTTTCCCTTTTTCATTATACACACATTTAACTTCTCTTGATGTTGTAAAACAGCTCTGACCTGCACCCACACAGCAGGCAGTGTAGCTTGCAACCACAGCAGGCCACTTAAATTGGAACGAACACATAAAGTATTAACACCAGACTAAGAAACTGCATCTTCAAGAAGTGACCAGATACAAAGCTCTGAACTGGGAACTATAATAGACGAGCAAGAAGAGAAATAGATCTGAGAGCCTCATACATGCCCTGATTTATGTATGTTCACGTGAGTGTGTAAAAACACACAGAGTGTAACATAGAAAACCATGCAGCAACATCTCAAAAACACTTGATGATCTCAACTACCAGCCCAGGGCACAGTTAGCTTCTAAGTGCCCTGGTTCTGAGCAGCACCCCAAGGGCTGCTCTGGGGGCTGGCAGGGCTTACCATCCCGAGACATCCCCACAGCAAGGCATTTCTGCAACCGGCAGTGCTGGCAGCGGTTCCGACTGGTCCGGTCGATCAGGCAGTTCTTCTGGCGGGGACAGGAGTACGTGGCATTGCTCTGCTGGCTCCTCCTGAAAAAGCCCTGGGATGCAATGGCAAGACAGGAGTCAAGGAGCTGTTCACTGGGGCAGCAGATAAAGACTCTGAAAGGTAGCGTACCTAACAGAAAATGAAGTTCAAGTGCTCTATAGTCAACTAAAGGAAGTTAAGAGGGTTTTGTTGTTGGGGGCTTTTTTCTCTCCTAGAAACAAACAAAAAACAGTAACTAGCAAGAAACAGTTCATAAAAAAAGTGTTATAACATGTAAAGGAAATAAATGTTTATTCACTGATTTTATAGATCCCGTATTACATATGGTACAGCAGGTCTTTCCAAAAGAGATAAAACTAATTATAGACCCAGATTTCCTTGATTTTCTATCTGCACAGACCTCCAGAGCAGGGAGGACTCAGCAGCTGCTCCCCTGCTCTGCTCTCTGCAGTGGCAGGGGCAGGCTCTGACATTCAGCCCCGCCATGTATCCCTGTGTTTAAAAATACACAGCACAATGCTGAGCACTTTCTCCTACAAAGACCAATTTTATAACAGAATTTTATAATTCTATATATATATAATATATATAGAATTATATAATATTCTATACTCCTAGAATCATTAAGGCTGGAAAAGACCTCTAGGATCATCGAGTCCAACCATTATCCCAGCACCACTGTGCTCACCACCAAACCCCAAGTGCCACATCCACACACCTTTTTGAACCCTTCCAGGGACAGCCATTCCACCATTCCCATGGACAGCCTCTGCCAATGCCTGACAACCCTTTCAGTGAAGAAATTTTTCCTGATACCCAGTTTAAACCTCCCCTGTCCCAGCCTGAGCCCGTTCCCTCTGCTCCTGTCCCTGTTCCCTGGAGCAGAGCCCAATCCCACTCAGCTCCCCCCTCCTGGCAGGGACTTGCAGAGCCAGAAGGTCCCCCCTGAGCCTCCTTTTCCCAAGGCTGAGCACCCCCAGCTCCCTCAGCCCTTCCTGCTGCTCCAGCCCCTTCCCTTCCCTGCACACCCTCCAGCCCCCCAGTGTCCTGTCTGATGGTGCCAGAACTGCCCCAGGGCTGGAGGTGCCCCAGCAGTGCCACCCAGGGCAATGGTCCCTGCCCTGGGGCTGTGGCCACACTAGTGCTGCTGTTTGGTGAGCTGGTTCTGTTCAACTCAGCACAGGGTTCAGACTCGTAAGGAGGGGGGAAGCTAAAACATGTTTTAGGTATGATCTCCTTTCTGAGTAAGGAAGCTGGGAGGTTACACACAGCTACAACTTTATTGTCTCCATCAGTGGTGCGTGTCATTAACCACTATGCCAGCTGCTTGCTTTGAAGTCCATCTCATCCTTTTGCCACAGACTGCCCAAACATAAGCTGGTGTGTGTGTAATACCGACTTCACAGGGATTCTGCAAAGATGTAGTCATTCTAAAGAGGCACTTGAGATCAGCGAGCACAGGATTTGAGTTTTACGTTGCCACATAATGGATTAATTAACAGTGCTGCAGAGAAAAGAGTTCCTTGGAAAGGCTGGGCACCTTTTAATTAAAGCTGGACTTCTACCAATGTTTTATTTACTTGAAGGCTGGAGTCCCTCAGCACACTCTGTCCAGACACTGGGGGAGGCAAACAGGAGGAAGGGCTTCTGCAGGATAAGTCTCAAGTAAGAGACTTCCTAACAAACTGTCTGTAGACAGAAACAGGAGAAAACACTGAGACAGAGCCCCTGCTCCAGCTCAGGAGGAGGGCACCAGTCTGTGGTGATTATGACCCTTTTATCAAAGCTTTACTGAGGAAACATGGAGTATTAAAAAAAAAAAGGACACTGGAGATGCTGTCTTTAATCCTGTTTTCCTGTACATTATTTCTCACCCTTTCAATCTGCTCTTTGTTTCTGTTTGACTGAACTTTCAGCTGTTTTTTCGTGTTTGTCAATAGTGAGATGATTGTCACAGACACTGAAAGTATTGCACATATTGAGCTCCAGTTGAGTGCATTCACCCTAAGGAAAACCTGAAATACCATGGGAATTTCTACCATTCCAACATCACAACTGATGCCTCTGGAGGAACCAACTCTGAGGTAAGTCCAGAGCTTCACTTCAGGTCTGTGAGCACCTTTAGTGGACACTGTCAGGCAATTGCAGTGCCCTTCACCAGATAAACAGGATTAGGGACTGAGGTGACCACTGACTGACTGATCAAGGTTCTGCATCAGCTCCTGAAAACTTCAGTTCTCCAGACACTTTTATAGCTGCACTGAATGACATGCTCACACAGGAACTGCCACCACTGAGATCCTGAGGGTCAGCTTAATCAATATGTCCCAATAACCTCAAGGATCTATGTTTTCCTTTAGCTGAGATATATACTGAGTCTGAATTGCCAGTTTGGCATATTTCTCTTTATTAAGAATAGTCTTGTCAAGCTGAGGATTATTTTTAGTATTGTAATGGAGAAAATACTGGCCTTTTTCCTTTTCCAGATTTTCCCTAGAGACACAGCTGCTCAATACATTTTAGTGTACCATATATCAGCTAAGTTACAGCTTCAAGCTAAATTTTCAGTAGAGCAGAACTGCCTGCAACTGCAGCCTTTAAAAGCACTTGCACTTTACAAACCAGAGATACAGCAGAGTGCTTTTAAAACCAAACCCTATGATACATCAGCAGTAGCTAAAGAAAAAAAGAACAACCTTGGCACAAACTTCAAAAACTGATCTAAACTTGTGCAGAGCTCAGGAACACATGTATCTGAGATTTGGGAGTGAAGTGACATGAGGGTCAGCCGAGGCTTTTTTGCTCTCAAAGTTGTCCTAGACTGCTGTCATTTCCTTGTGAGTTTTCCCAGCTTCTGGTGGTCCCTGGGCTCTCCCATCACTGTAGGACACAGGGGAAGCCCCTATTACAGGAGCCTTCTGTAAGTAAATATGGTTTCTTTCTAGGTTGTTTCCCCCCCTTTATTAAAAGAAGAGAAGGAGAGACGCTCTTCTCTGTTGTTCTGTTGTTCTGCTCCTCACTCTTGCCAGAGGCAGGAGCTGCCTGTAATTTCTCCACCAGGAAGGAGGAGGTGGATGCATGCTTGGTACACGTGTATATATTGGAGCATTATGCAAGCCAGCCCGGGCCACATGCTTTCAGCTGCATTGCTGTTTACAACCATCATTTCACGTGACCTAATGGGCCACAGGCAGGGCAGACCCCTCCTGATCCAGCACTGAAACAGAACTATTGCTGCACTGAGGGAGTGCTGGGGTTAGACCACTATGGCTGTCAGCACAGCCAGATCCAAGGCAGAGGTGCTGAGCACACAGAGATCCCTCTGATGTCAGCACAGGGATCCAGCTCCATCCAGGATCAGGTGCTGAGCACACAGAGATCCCTCTGATGTCAGCACAGGGATCCAGCTCCAGGATCAGCACACAGAGATCCCTCCAATGTCAGCACAGGGATCCAGCTCCAGGATCAGGTGCTGAGCACACAGAGATCCCCCTGATATCAGCACAGGGATCCAGCTCCAGGATCAGGTGCTGAGCACACAGAGATCCCTCTGATGTCAGCACAGGGATCCAGCTCCAGGATCAGGTGCTGAGTGCACAGAGATCCCTCTGATGTCAGCACAGGGATCCAGCTCCAGGATCAGCACACAGAGATCCCTCTGATGTCAGCACAGGGATCCAGTTCCAGGATCAGCACACAGAGATCCCCCTGATGTCAGCACAGGGATCCAGGTCCAGGATCAGCACACAGAGATCCCTCTGATATCAGCACAGGGATCCAGCTCCAGGATCAGCACACAGAGATCCCTCTGATGTCAGCACAGGGATCCAGCTCCAGTGTGGAGCTCTGCACATCTCCCTTTTTATGCAGATGTATTACTGTGGTGCCAGAAGAGGAGCAGGGCAGATTACCAGCCACAGCTTCATTTCAGACTATTTATACACAACACAATATAGGGGTTTTCATACGCTGCCAAGAAATCAGGTTTGGGGATAGAAAAAAAGGGCGCAAGAACTTTTCATCTGCAAGTCAGTCTGAATAACAACTTGTTAAAAAAGAACTTTGAAATGTAAATAGCAGCTTTTGCACAGCCTATTAATAGTCCCCTAAGTTCAGTGCCTGTGTCTGAGCTGCTCTCACCCAGCCGTGCCTCCCTCGTGTCCCCAGCCCGGGCTCCTCTCCACCCGCTCCGGCTGCAACGCTGAGCTCATGTTTGGTCTTTTGACAAATTTTCATTTAATGAATTGATTCCTACAGTTCATTACCATACCCACTTCCACTTCTGTATACACATATGTCTTAATTAGCTGCTCATTGGCTGTTTAATTACAAGAAAACAGCTGACAGCTGCCTTGCTGCATCCTAATGGCAGACGTTTTGGAATGACTGTGTGCAAGGCTGTGACAACAAAGGCTTATTCATAATCCCATGATTTATGGCTAATACTTAAAGACTTCCACGTATCATTAAGTTTTGCAATATTCTAAGCAATTAACAATTAGTTGGGGGGGAGTCATTCTTTTACTGTTTTTCAAAGCAAAGCACCACAAATTTTCTTCAAAGAAACATCAGAAAAACACAGTGCAATACGAAAGACAGGTGGTCATTCAAATGGGATTTTTAGCCCTTTTATGACAATGAGCACATACTTTAGTTGTAAAAGGAGGAGAGTGCTCCGACAGCATTGTTTAACAAACTATGTTAATAAAATATTTAGTCACAAAGTTATAGTGCCACTGAAAACAGAGCAAAATGTTCAGTTTTACACAGGTAATAAAGACAGGAGTGAGCTTGTGTTTAATCATCAAATGAAATCAACACAGGATGGGCAGGGACAGCACATCAGGGTTTGTTTTCTAAGTAATGGATGTGGATCTTCTTTGCATTTACAACAAACAAGATCATTTTAGGTCTTAAAGGACACTAAAGACAAAAGCCAGTGTGATAAAGCTTTGAAAGCAGGAGAAATGCCCTGCACGAGTGGCTTTGTGAGACCAGCTGTCCACAGTCAGGTAAAGAGAGGGATCACAACAAGCATTTGTGGGTCAGCTGGCCATGAACTAACACTCCTGACTGCAAAAGCAAGTACCTGCACCTGGAAACGAAATGAGATTACACAGCTCATTGACAAAAAGTTCATTTCAGACTCAATTCTTTGCTGTGCCCTTTGAAAGATTCAGGTGTTTCCTGGCAATGTGGAACTGCATTCAACTTTCAGCTCTAAGAATATGGATGTGTACAAAGCACTCTCCTTTCCCAGCATGGTCCCTCCTCCAGAATACAGGGTTGTTACTGGGTTCCCACAGCTAATGGCTGAGGAGGTGCTCCATACAGATGCCAGGCTTTTCAGCAGAGCTCCTACAACAGGAGTATTCCACAGGAAAATAAACCTTTATTTCTGAGTTGGGGCACAGTCTTTGTGTCATTTCTCATCCATGCTTCTGAGTAAAATCCTTACACGATTAATCTCATCTTCCTTTCCCCCCATTATGTGTTGTATGCTGGTTATCAGCAACTGTCAGATTGAAAAAGAACTCTCTCTTTTAAAATTTTATCTATAATAAGACATAGGAGTCCTCCTGGACAAAGTGTAAAACACAGCCTGGCTAAAAAAATTCATTTTTTCACTTGTGAGAAGAAGAGGAGGGGGGTTAAATTTTATGTTTTTTAAAGGCAGATTCAAATTGAGCTAAATGGGCTGATGGGGTGGGAGCACTCAATGGTGCTTGTGCAAAACACTGCCATTACCTTCACAAAACCACCCAGCAACATCATAGCAAGGTAGGAAGTGAAAACTCTCAAGAAAGGCTAGTGGGTTTCCTCACAAATCTTCAATTCTAGCTATATAAAACACAATGTGACAACAAAAACTGGCCAGGGAACTTTCAGCTCTGAAATGCAAAGGTTGCCAACCTGCAGAGGAGCAGCAGGATCAGTGAAAGCCAATTTGACAGGGCTGGTCTGTGATTTCATGCAGGATACGGATGAGAACTACAAAGCAGATCTTTGCAACTAAAACTTCACTTTAGCTTTTCACTAAATCACACATCTGGTGGTTATTAGTATTTGCACAGCAACTTTTAGCATTGCTATGAAGTAGCATTAAAGTTCCCACCAAACTGGAGGTAAAACCAGTCCGAGCTGGGCACAGCCCAGGTTTTGCTGCTGCTGTGGGTGCTGCAGGTCCTTGCTGAGAGGGCAGGGGCAGCAGTCCTGCCCTGGGGCTGTGGGAACCAGCCCTCCAGAGCCCACACTCCTCACACAGCAGGGCTCAGCACAACACACAGAGCCAGGGAGAGCGTGCTCCAACCTGCAGCAGTGGCAGCCACAGAAAGGCTGGGAAAAAACCCCATTCCGACACACACCTGGCTCCTTTGGCAGAAGCCAAGCTGTGCCAACCCTCTCAGCAGCCAAAATAGTTCTGCTGGGTGAGACTTTGTTGACACTACTGTGGAAAAGTGTAGAACAAACAGAACCCACTAGCCACAGCAGGGCATTTTGAGTGCTGTCTAGGTCATGATCATTTAAACCCTGGCTGTGACTTGTGCCCACTAGCACTGCCCTATCTGTCACTACCTGCAGGTCAGCTGGGCTCTGGCATTAAAGAAGAGTGAGCTTCAGAGTTACTTGTCTGCTGAAAGGAAAATGACTCAGTTAACAAAGCTGATATTCATTGGCTTTACAATTCTGCCTGAAATTGTATGCCTACAAACCTTTAATCTGCTCCTCCAAGAGGAGAAGAGGGCAAACTCATCCACTGGGCCACTCTCTTACTTACCATGCTCTGCTTTCCAGGTTCAGATGGGTTTCAGTGTGCTGAGCACACCTCCCTGCTTGCCCTTCCCACCAGCTGCCCATCCTGGTGGGCTCTCAGCAGCACACCAAGGATTGCAGAGCTCCCAGAGCACTCACTGATGCAGCATTCAAAGGAAAGCCATTTGTTCTAAAGCACAAGGAGCTGCACACACATTCCTCCCTCTCAGATGAGCATCTCTTGTTCTGACTGCTGGAGGTGCACAAAGGACCTTCCTCCCAAGAACTCCCCCTTGCATTTATTCCCGGGAAGGCAGTCCTGCTGAGGGAGGAATGCTCCATGGATGCTCCCTCAGGAATGCTCCATGGCTGCCCATCTCACACCTGCAGTGCCCAGCAGGGTGGGTGTGAGCAGGGGCTGCTCTGCCCCTGCATGGCTGTCCTGCTGCTGCTGGGGGCTCTGCTCACTCAGCACTGGGCAGAAGGCAAAGCCAAAGGGCTGCAGGAGCCCCTCACCAAGGTCCTCAGGGCTGGCAGCTTCCCCCTCCTGCTCTGTGTGCCAGGGTGCTGCCAGGGCTCTGCAGGCAGCCCATCAGCCCATCCCAGACTAAAGAGGTCTTGGACCTTGAACAAAACATGATCTCCTTTGACAAGACACTCATACAGCACAATTCTCCCTGCAAACGTCTGCCACTTCCCACAGCTGACATTTGGGACAGGCTGCTCAACCACACAGAGCTGCAAAAGTCACCACTTTGTTATCAATGCATTTTCTGTGCATTTCTTGCATTTTCCATAGCAACAGCAGGCACAAAGGGCAGAAGGTGCTCTTCCCATAGCATTCCAAGATTCTTAGATTTCTTTTTTTCCTTCCTTCTTACCAATACTTCCAAAAGACTGAGAGAATGCGTTAATGAAAACACACAAATCTTCTCTGGAAAACCACTGAATAAATCTCTATAATGTGAATGCAAGGAAGTTACTTTTAGAAGATGGGTCGTAGTATCACATGCCAGGAAAGCAGACTATAAACTGCCATAAACATAAATTCTTCACACCTGGAGTGTAGATTAACAGGAGAAAACCTACCAGCACAGGATTGCAACATGTACACACACGAAGAGAGCAACAAGCTGGAGCATGGCTGTGCACAGTGTGTCACCACTCAGCCCTGGTGATCAACAGGGCTGATCAGCCACACTCCACTCTCACCTGGCCTTGGCACTGTCCAGTTTAACTCCTGCTTGGGACAGATCCTTGTTCACTGGAGTTACTGAAGGTACAGCTCCAGGAAAAAGCTCAGAGCCTAAAGCTTCCACAGCAGTGGTTGTATTGCAAGGGACAGGCACTGCTTCCAGCCAGACCTGAGTGTGCTGGACTCCAGAAGCTACTTGAGAAACACCCTGTCCCTGCCACACAGAATGATCTGTCACTGGAGCAGAGGACAAAGGAACACAGAGAGGTTGGAGAGCTCTCACCTATTTCCACACAGCTTCACAGCAATCTACAGAACAAAACCAGAGAGGGACAGCCAAGGAAGCCCAACTCCCCCTCAGCTGAACCCACTGCACAGGCTCTGGGTGCTCTGCCTGCAGCAGATCATCCTTCTGCAGCTCTTCTGCTGATCCAGAGAAAGGCAGTTTACAGCACAGCTGGGGGAGTTTGAGGATTGTCCTGAAATCTGTGGCAGTGCAGGTGTGTGTGTCACAGAAATGTCCTATGTAAAAACCAGTCCAAATAAAACCAGAACTTCAGAATCCCCAACAATTTTATGTTCTTTGAAATGGAAGCCACTCATCCTACTTAGGCCCAGTGCTTGCTCTTTAAAAAAGCAAGGAAATAATCACTATCGAAAGGCTAAGTGCTGTTTTCAGACTTAATATTTTAGAAGCTTACCTTGCAGCCTTCACATGTAATGACACCATAATGGATTCCTGATGATTTGTCTCCACAGATCTTGCATGGAATAATTTCAATTTGAGCTGCAACAGAAGCACGCAACCAGTTAATTACATTTTCTTTTAAACACCTTATAAAAGCATTCCCTGATCAGCATTTGTACAGTGAAAACTAATAACCTGCTAAACATTATACTGCATTAACTATTCATTGCTGAACTGCAAGGATCCCCTAGAGCTTTGGACTAAATTATGGCTGCTCGTTATATAATAGCTTTTGGGTTATTAAAATGGGTCATTTGAGAAGGTGTTTAAGAACCCACAAGAAGGCTAGAATCAGCATTTCAAAGCCAAAAAGAGTAGGAGAGTTCACATTTTGGCCAAAGAGCTACAATGACACTAGAAAGGTTTCTTCCAGTCTTATTCATGTGTGACCATACTAGGCAGTTTTAAAGCTGGCCCTGCCTGGAATCAAATGCCCCCCTTGTCCCAGAGGGGCCACCACTGTGTCACCCAGCTCGCATGGCCAGTCCTGACAGGGAGGAACAAGGAGAAGAGCAACTGCATTTTGCACAAAACAATCCAGAACTTCTGTATCTGAATCAGTGTGTATTTTGGGTCTTCTTGACCACAGGACAAAGGAGGGAGGAAAACACAGCAGTGCTTGAGTCTGTGCTCAGACCAAAGGGGTCGGTGTGAATGCAAAGTGCTCTGCAGTGCTCTGTGTTATGAAAGCCCTGATTTTTAAAACTGGAATTCACACACATAAACACACCCACTGAACATAATTCAGTGTGTGACTCTCTCTCAGTCAAGCCCCCTCCCATGTGAACACAGGGTATTGAGGAGGGGCTCCTGCATGCCCAGGAACACATCCCTTTGGGAGCACCTGGCTGCAGTCAGGGGGCTGTGCTGAGACACTGCCTTCCTGCATCCAACACCATCCAGCAGCTCCTTTCATGTGTGTTGGATGTGCTCAGAAGGGCTGTGCTGAGGCACTGCCTTCCTGCATCCAACACCATCCAGCAGCCCCTTTCATGTGTGTTGGATGTGCTCACAAACACCCCCCCCACACACACACAGAGCAGGCAGAGGAGTGGGAACCCCAGGAGAGCACCTTCCCTGCTCCCTGCTCTCAGGATCAGGCTGCACAGTTCTCCTCAGCCAGCTCAGTGAGGTACACATGGAATTCTTGCTGTGCCTGGAGCTGTGACACACGAGCGAGTGCTGTTCTTCTCTGTGAGGAACTGAAATCCACTCACAGGCTGCTTAACAGAGCTTGTGTTTCACCCAGTTTATGGCCATCCAGACTCTGACAACACATAAAATCCCATCTAATGCTACTGTCTTACAATGCAGTAGCTTAACTTCAGCTGTGCCCAACGCTGCTTTCAAAAAGTCATGTCCACCCTTAAAAACACTGCCTTTGACATGCCATTAATCCCTAACTGGCTGCTGATTATTGAGCAAGAATCATCTTGCAGTGCTGCCTTGTGCTCCACTTCACTGTAGCCCAGCACAGCTCAGGATGTGGCCCAAAGCACAAGGTACCCACAAAGCAGAAGACCAGAAGGCTTGCACCACAGCACTGACTGTGCTCAAACAGACCTAGAACATTCTCCAGGTGACATCATGTGCAATGATGGGGGCAGCTGAACAGCATACAAATGGGACCTTATTTGCTCCCAGGAACCCAAGGGCAGCTAAAATGCTCTGCTGGGGAAAGCAGTGCCCAGCAGCTCTGGACAACACTGCAGCTCTACTGCAGCTTTCAGGGTATTTTCATACAGCAGGACACCACTTGCACCTGTTTCCATCGTAAGGACCTTTGTATTCCTGACCTTTGATCCCTCACCATCCTTGCAGCAATAAAATGACAGGCTGAAATCAATAGGTCTGGTTAGGACAATTAAGGAAGGAAACACTCCTTCCCCCAAAATGGTTTTAATTTCACTTTTCTCTCAGCTAACACATTAAACACAATGGAGCAGGAAGTGAACTAATAAAAGGGAAAAATACCGTGTATGCTGTTTCATTAATGTGTTACATAAATTATTACTGGAGCATCATATGTTTATGAACAAAGATGGAGCAGAAAGGGCAGCAAAACCCCCTTCACATCCACACACTGAGGAACAGGCTGAAATGCAGAGAAGCTGAGAATTTGTATCATGTGCAGTTCAAATTCAGAGAGCAATCCTGTGGGCACATTCCAGAATAGCTCTACCAAATCCCAGTTGTGCCTTTCCAACACAGGATTATTTTCCTCCTGTGCTGCAGTGAATCAGCAGCTTCTGCAGCTCCTTGGACAGGGTAGTGACAGGGCTCATCTCCACAGCTACATGGCAACGTATTTCTTACATTTGACTTTTATATACATAATTACTGCCTTATCTTGAATAGGTATGATATAATTGGATCTAGTTTATCTCCAATCTCCAGCACGTTAGTTAAATCACCCATGAAGCCTGTCTATGCAATCCCTGTTTCTTAAGCAACAGGACATTTGCAGAGTGGTTCTGAAGGAATGTAACATGCCTTCAAAGTGATGGCCTAAAGCTAGGTTAGTAATAGTCTAAAAGGTGCCATAATTAGTCCCAAATGCATTTTCCAGGGTGCTTTAATGGCAGCAGAGAATCTCCAAGCTCCACAAGCTCCAGCTGTGCCAGCATTTGCCCACCACCCTTGGCACGAGCAATGACCTCAAATCAGGTGCAGTTTCAGGATCCCAGATTTCCTCCAATTTCCATCTTCCAGGCATTTCCTCTCAATTAGGCAAACTCCAGGTTCCTGTTTCACCCTGAGACCCAGGACAGTGGGATGAATCTCGGGAGCACAAGTTGCCTGGGACTGCCACAACCAATTGTAGTACAAATTAATGCACACAGAGATCAGATCAATTACTGCTCCACGTGGTGCCTTTGCAAATCAACTCATTGAAATGGAACCCCTGTCACGTTCATACACTTTCCATATAGCATGAAAGGACTTAAGATACTTTAAACTTACTAAATGCAAATTGCCTGTGCCAAGATTATGCATTTTTTCTTACGAGGGTGAAAATATTTTCCCCACTTTTAACTTTGACATGCAAATATGTACTTGCTAAAACCTTGTTCTTATGCAAACAAGGCAGGTGGGAAATATTTTTACATGTCAAGAATATGTTCCGACTTGGTTTCTCACATTCCCAGAGTTACTTAAAGCTTCCTACTGTGCTCAAATTAATTGTACCTGTTCTGTGCTTACATTTATTTATATGGTATATTTTTCAAGATTACATAAAATACTCTAATTCATGCTTTAGACTAGAATTAGCCTAAATTACAGTTTACAATTTCTGTCTCCTGGGGTGGTGCTCAGGCTGATTTCTGGTTCATGCATGAGCAAATTATTTCTTAAATATGAATTGCAGAAAAAAATAAACTCTTGTGGTTGCTTAGAAACCGCCACAGATACCCAGGTGACAGATGTAGTTTGTATTCCCAGATTAAAGGGCTAAGACTCTTTCACACCCTGAAATAACAGTGCTCCAGAATACTACCAGGGATGTCCTGTGCCAAAGGCAGCAAGGAGCAGGAATAAAAGCCCAAACCAACCACCAAGAGCAACAAATGGGAGCTCAAGCACCGAGACCACTGCAGGCAGGGAACAAGCTGCTCCAGAAATGGCCCTGCAGACACAGAAGGGACCATTGAAGGGCTGGAGGCAGCAGCCCCTACAAACTGATGTCAAAGGAGCTCCTGCCATGGGAAAGGGGCTCTGACACCCACTAACACCTCCCAGTTTATGTGCCTGAACTGGGAGCTGTTCCTATCACCAGACTCTGGAACTTTCCTTCTGCACTGGCATATGATCCTCATTTTGCAGCAGGAAAAGGGAGGGTGGGCTCTGATCTGCTCAAAATCAGACAGAACAGGAATGAGCCCAAGTATTACAGGGATAAAAAACCCCACGTTTTTCCCCCTGAACCTTTTTCCTTCCTCCATGCACTGTGTCTTCTCATGGCAATAGTGTGAAGCACCAATAACACGGTGCCTCAATAACACAGACTGCCTCCACCTAATTCCTCGGGAATGTGCCTACCACACAGCCAGAGACAGCACTAAATGACATCTTTTTTTGGCACCTTAACCAGAGGAATATGCCTTATTCCCTCCTACTCCCCAGACCTGGAACAGTCTCCCTGGGTTTGCCTGCCTTTTGGAGCTCCCTCCCCCAGCCAAACCCTCTAGACAGCCTCTCCCTCCCTGTTAATTCCCACATCAGGAAATGTTGCTTTATTCCTTGTCCAGTCAGAGACAGAGAGAAGGAAGAAAATCTCATTCTGTGTTTGTAAGGGAACGTTCTGCATGAGCTCATCATAATCTTTAATTTCTTTCTTTCTGACTTGCTGGGCAGACTCAATTCAGGGCTGTCCAGCCAAGTAAAGCACAGGGCATCTTTCTCCCCACTTCTGTCATTTAAACAGAAACACACTGAGCCTCAATGCAGCAAAGTGTATTTCCAGTCCACCCCGAAGAACACATTTTTCAGAAGAAAAAGTTATTTTCCAAAGACAGAAATTTTTTCCTCCCCATTAATACGTCTGAGGGAACGTTTCTAGTGAATTCATTGTTTTGGGGTAGAAAGAGGATTTTTCTATTCCTGCTTTCACATTTATTTTTAAATTGTACATGCACATAGATAGCATTTTTTTCCCCCCAATTCACAACAGGTATGAAACCTCAGATTCGGTATCCTGGGCTCTTTAGTGAAAGCAAAAATTGGTCCCCATTCCTGCCTTCTAAGTGAGATTCACCTCCTTGACCTGAGCGATCTTGAAAGCTGGGTAATTAACTGAAGTTAATTGTCTTGTCTGCTTCTAGAGTGATGAGCAAGGGAGGAAAAAAGAAAGAGAAAAGGAAAGGAAGGGAGAAAGAGAAAGCAAGAAGGAAAAAGGGCATGATTCATCTTATTCAAGACAAGCAAAATGAACCCCTGAATGGAGATGCCTCCTCCTCACTCAACGGTGAAGGAATTTAATGATACCTCAATTACAAGCCCAACTTTTAGAAGGTGAAAGTCAGGTAAATCTGTCTCTTACTATTTCTGAATTAAAGAACTAGCATTTTCTGGAAAGGCAAAGCTGAGTGGGATGTGCTCCCTCCCCCCACAGTACCTGGGGTCCCAACCATCATTTCTAAGGAGTTCCCTGTCACAGCTCCCAAGGCACAGAAATTCCACACCTTCCTTTTTCATTCAGTACAGATGGACTTAAGCACATACTGGTTATTCTGCCAGACTGGACTCTGTTCCTTAAGGCCCCCGTGGGCACTGCACATCCTTCTGGCTGAGCTGGATGTGGGGCACACACAGCAGCCAGGACTGCAGCTGGCATCTCCTGGGGCTGGGGCACTGCCCACAAAGTTATCCCTTCCAGGACTGCAGCAAAGGTCCCAGTTCCTTTCCCTGACTGTGGCTCACCTGTCCCACCTCACTGGGGCTGGGCAGCTCTGCAGCTAATTCAGAAGGGCTTAGAAAGAGATATGATACACATACAAATTGGGCCAACCTGCTTCTAAAGGGCTGCAGTTTGTGCCAGACATCCCTGCTAGTGCTGTTTGTAAGTATATTGATTAAATTAGGAGGCATGCATATTCAGTGACACATTCATACATATTCATTGACTCAAACAAGGGTACTGCATGTAATGTGGTATTTAAAGCAACATGATATCTGATCACAAACTGAATTAACAAGGAACGATTTTACTATATAATATTCTAATCTTCCTGCATTTTCAGCTTCATTACCTAAATAATTTGCTCTGTCATGTACCCTAAGTAATTTGAGCTGGCTGCAAATGACTGGGCTGTGAACACCTGCAGCTCCCAGTGCTGCAGTGGGACCGAGCCCCACGCTGGTGGCAGCACAGCTCTGCCCACCCCACCCGTGACACACCAAGGGACTGTCTGGCCACTCACAGGCACCAACACATGGAGCACCGTGTCCCTCTGAGTGTGACAGCCGGCTGGGACACAAGGGAGGCACTTCCAGAACAGGCAGCATGTGTTCAGATGGAGAGCCCTGGAATTCACCTGCCCACTCCTTGTGTGAGAATGTGTTTATCCTATACATACAACCTCCACCAGCACAGCACCCTGGCCAGGAGAGGCGTGCTGGAGGCTGCAGGGATAGACCTGGCAAGAAGGAGATCCAGAGAGCCAACAAAGCCCAGCATCCCAGGGATTTCTGTCTGGATTTTCTGGGGTCCAGTAAGGTTGCAGTTCCTGCAGAAGCCTTCCAAGCACATGGGATGTTCCCTGTGTCCTCCTCTCCATTACAGAGTGTCCTAGAGCTGAGCCCAGCTGAGCAGTGTCCCTCAGGGGATATCAGATGGGGAACTTTCTGGATATGCTTTTTGATTTTCACATCTTTGGAACTGCTGATGGCCCGAAGCTTGGCTCAGCTACTTTGGAAAGGAGGAGGATGGGGGTGATGGGCAGAAAACCAGAAAAACACAAACAACCTCTCCAAGCCTTGTTTCCTTAGGAAATCACACTGGTAATAAAATAAAATAAATACTGGGGTTATACTGGTACAAATCCTTTGAAGTCTGTGGGTGTGATGGGTGGAGTAGAAACGAACACGGCCACCAAAGTATTAATTAGAAGTAAAGTATGAGCAACACCTCAAAGGCACAGGGCAGAGCTGCTGCAATGCCAGGACAAGCTCCGTGCCCAGATCCCTGAGCACCCCCTGGCACTGCCCACCCAGCACTGCACACATTCTGCTCCCAAGGGTGCTCAGGGAGATCCACGAGAATGGCACAGCCCCACCTGGGCACTCCTGGGGCTTGCACTGCTCTTGGCAGAACTGCCCAAAGCACAGGTTTTGGGAGGAGCAGAGGTGTGGAGGCAATTTCTGTCTCAGCAGTGCAGTGGGTGGCTCTGGAGGTCTGCTCTCCAGTGCCTGGGGTCACCAGACCAAAGCCCAAGGTTGGCAGTAAGTGCCAGTCACCTGAGAGAAGGAATCAGGCTCAGTTCTTTCAACCCCTGTTACTGATCTGGGCACATCGAAGGGAACGCTGCAGGAGGAGCTCATTCTCAGGCCAGGATCACTGACATTTAGTGTTGTTGGTTTAATTCAAGTCAAGAGGTTTTACTGGCACAAGTTTTAATTTAAGGAACTAAAGCCTCGCTATTGCATCAAGCACTGGCTTCAACACAGACACTTGAATAGCTAATGAGAGAAGGCAAGATGGAAAATGGTTTGGTTCTCTAACAGGCAAAACTGTTTTAGTGAAGTTGTTGTGGCGAGGTCTCCACGTTTTTAATGTTATATTCAAATAGAAAATTGCTGAAAAACTTGAATATCATAACATCATCATAATATTCTTAATTCTTATGAAAAGAAATTAAAACCAAGTCCCAACACAAACAATCCAGGCCTTTTGCAAGCGTTTACAAACACAAATGAGCTATAAATGGATTCAGGGTTTTTAGAGGAACTCAGAGGGATGATGTTTGCTCTCTCTCATTCATGTGTACAACCCTATGTGACTTTCATTGCCTTCTGTATAACAATCCTACATCTCTCCACTATCTTTGCTTTATCCATCCAGAAACACTCTCATTCTGCTGCATCCAGACCTATTCTACTGTCCAGGAGCACAGAAGAGCAGTTCTTCAGAGAATCAATCCCTTGCTATGTCCAGGGCTTACAACTAACATCCTCCCACCTTGTGAAACCCAGGGAGTTCCAAAAGCTCCACCTTTGTTACTACTTTCATGAACTTAAATCAAACACAAATAATGAAGATGGCTGCAAATATACCCCAGGAGATGGACACTGAAACGACTTCTTTAGAGGGGGAGTTAAACCCCAGAAAAACCAAAGCACCAATTCTGAGTACAAATTTTGGGTTTTTTCTAGCAGAGGAGATCCCCTCACTAGCACAACACACAGGTACAGGAACAAGACACAGGAACCAAACTGAGTGGCAAAGAACAAGAACTGGGAAAGAACTAAGGGAAAAGTGTTGCTATGCAATGTCCTATGCATTTCAAACCTAAAGCATCTGAAGACTAGTTTGATAATTTCCACATGGTCAGAAAAGACTTCCAAATTTCATAAAACACTGTTTTTTTTTCTGTAACATTTTGACTTCTCACTTTCTTGGTGGCTGAATGAATAAACATTTAACTATTTCCTTCCCCTCTTCTTCTCTGGCTGAAAATTAACAGCAGTTCTATAATGAACACAGCTTGGAGTATGATTAATTTGACTCGGCTAAATGGAATTTGTGTTAAATAAAGCAATTCAGAAAAAGTTTTTCACAAGGAAACACACTGACACTGCAATCATGTGATTTCCTAATGAAAAATAATACAGTTTTAATCAAAGCCCTGAAGTGCAAGTCAAGAAATAGATGCTATAAATACCATAATCCTCACCAGAGCTGATATGCTGTGAGAAAGGGGATGGTAGCTGCTGTCTCATTTTCTCTATCTATATAAGCAGGATAATCATTCTTTATCTCTGCCTCTCCCTGCAGCTACCTCAGGTGACTGGCACTTACTGCCAACCTTGGGCTTTGGGCTGGTGGCCCCAGGCACTGAGAGCAGACCTCCAGAGCCACCCACTGCACTGCTGAGGTACGAATTGCCACCACGCTGCACCATAGGAACACTTGCTGTCTGCTTTTGGTACTTTCCTTTTTCACTTCTAAAAACCAACTCACAGGTTTAACCACACCCCCACAGAGCATTGCTCCTGCCCAAATTACACAGAACACAAGTTTTGGGAGCAGCATAGGTGTGAACTATTACCACAACAACTGCCAGCACTGACTTCTGCTCTGATTTGCTCCTGCATTTATTCATTAAGCAGCAAGTGAGGTTTTTTTGTATGTTTTTAATGATTCTAGACTTCCCTCAGGTTTTGACATCCCTAACTTCTTCCTACAGATAACCACTAACCCTGAGCATTGTGAAGAGGAACACCTGCAGCAAGGGTACAAACACAACTCTGCTATGACCAAATCTATCCTGTGCTGCCAAAACCAGCCAATGCCTATTGTTTGTCACATTAAAAATGACAAACAGAACAAAGCTGGTGGCCCCAGTGTGTGAGCACCTTGAGGCACAGAATGTGCCCTTGCACACTCAGTTACAACGAGGTTTCTTGTAGTCTTTGCAACTTATTTTTCTCTCACATTGGGAAAAGCAAACCTACCCCAGTTTCTCCTTCCTGGTGTCTGTGCACTCATCTTTCATTCTGTACTTGTAGTGGAGAGGGAAAAAAAAGTGAAATCTGCAGGAGAACATAGTTCATTTATTAGCTGGGATTAGCTGGGCAATACTAAATGCATTCTCCCCCTTTCCTCCAAAAAGAAACTTGTACAGAAAAGTTTAAATGTATTTACCCTTCTGTCTCATTTCCTCAGTCTCTGGAAGAAACTAATGAAGAATAGATTTTAATAAATAAAGCCCTGCAGAAATGCAGCATTTTGGAGTGAAAAGCTAAATTACCTCTGCCATTTGCTTCACAGATTAATGCACAGAGCCCCCATTTGATATGAAATGCTCTACTCTCGAGGGTCAGACCTGCTCTTCTGAAGACTGGAATTGGTAGACTCCAACGCTGCCCTCCCACCTTCTTTTCCCTAATTAATAGTACTGGCTTAGGGGAACATCTCACATTTCTGTTTACTTGCTTGCAGTAGGGAAACAAAGAAGATCTTATCAACCACTTGTCAATTTTATGCACCACTTCAGCGAGTCAGCTACCACACAGCTCTCACAGCTCAACAACCTTTACTTGAATCCTTCTCAGAGCCTGCAAGCAATCTTAAATGATCGACACTCTCAAGGCAATCATTTTAGTCCCTATTCCAAAGTGGACAGTATCCACAGGTACTAGATATAAAAAACCCCAAAACTAAAACAACAAAAGCCAACCAAACACACAGAGCTGGGAAAAGCAATCACTTGCAACACAGTATTAACAATTTCAACTTCACTGATGAGCAAGGAATGGACTCAGGGGAGGTAACAAAGTGGGGGGAACCCAGTAAGTGTCCCTTGAACAAAGTGTGTGTCATGGATCAGCTTTCTGCTGCTGGGCTGCCCAAATTTTATAAAGGGCTTGGCCCCTGCAGAAATTGCAGGATGTGTGGCTGTGCATTGAGAAATGGGACTCTGCCCAATTAAGTCAAAGCCAGGCAAACAAGGCTGCTGCAGGAGCCACGTCCTTACAAGGGAGCTGTGCTTTCATGAAAAACACTCAAAACCTGAATTTACTTCTAGAAGAAAAAGTCGCAGGGGGAAAGAAAAAAAAATCACCCAGACTTTCATCCATCATTCTGAAGTGACTACATCTGCATTTTTAAGATATTTTCTTTTTGGCTGTACATGAATTTGATGTCATTAAAAAGGCTTCCTTTGATGCTGTATGCCAAGTAGAATCATTAGCTTCTCACAGAGGTACACTCTAAATAGTCTAGTTTAAATTTTCATTTTCAGATGATTCATCTAAAGATGAACAATAACAACCAAAACGGACTCCAGAACTCGAAACAGTAAAAAGCCTTTCAGCTGCCCTCACTCTTTTATTAACTCCCTCCACCACCTCCTGCCTGGACTCACATGGCAGCCAGTGCTGAGCACGAATCTGTGACTCCTTCTGTGACTTATGCCTATTACAAGCAAATCACAACCACGTTCCCTCACGCAGGACGTTCTTCTGGAGTCTGGATTTGGCATCTTTCTGCCTGACACGGGGTCACTTGTTTTTAATCCACAGATGCTTTCCACTGCCACTATTTCTAGCATATGTGTTGTTTTGTCACGGCTCCTCTTCACGAGTCCTCAGCAGAGGTCATGAGAGGATTAATGAAACAGAGGGACAGCAGGGGAAGCTGCATCCTCAGCCAGTGCAGTTCCATCTATTCCCCTGGGTTTTGAAGGGGGAGCATAAAACAGATTAACCCTACCTACTTACATTTCCTCCATTTAAATGGAAATGCCACCAAAGTCCACAAACAAGCAATGATTTATAGCTGATGTTTCCTGATACGTATTAAGACACTAGCAAGTACAGATATTAGCAAAATCTTACAGCCCTTTTTTATGACACGGGGCCAAATCCCTGCTGAACAAATATCCATGTTCTCCTCCCCAGGAAAGACACCTCATCCAGCCCCTGCCCCACCTCAGAGGGCACAACAGTGGTGTAGATCAAAGGGAAGGTTATATCCCTTCTACACCAACCACCCAGACAGCTCAGAGGACTTCTTGGCAGCCTTGGTGGTATTTATTGAGTGCACCAAGGGACACGATGGTGCTTCAGCTCTGTGGAGTGGGCTGGGGTCACCTGGCTGGCCAGGGGGGATGCAGGAGCCACAGCAGGGCAGCTCTGCCTGTCTGCAGCTGGGCATGTGGTTTGTTCCTGCCCCAGATGTTCTCCTGGAGAAGGGCACAGGAGGAAAACACCACGACCTGCCCCCAAAAACCGCACCAGGAGGGAGAACATGCAGGATGGTATCAGAGGAGATGGAAACTATGGGCTCTGGCTTACACCAAGAGAAATGCCCCATCCATCCATCCATCCATCCATCCATCCATCCATCCATCCATCCATCCAACAGCCTCACATCACACAGCCTCACAAACAGTCCTGCCACAGAGAAAGCTTTTCCCCTCACATGTTCTTCACCCAGGTGTCACTGGGCTGTCCCCACTAACCCTCCTCATGCTGTTTCCCTGGACATGGCCCTGGCTTCGTGCTTCTTTATACCCCTGTGATGTCTACACAGACCACACTCCGTGTCTGAAAACCATCTTCGTGTCATGACAAGGATCACAAAGGAGAAAAAAAAGAGTTGCCCACAAAAACGTTTTAGAAAATTACCAGCTTGTGAAAAGAAAAGGTCTATCAAAAGCTCTTCCTTTGCCACAATCAGATTAGGTGCTACGACCTTCATTAAAACCCGTTCTGTCTACTCATTTCACAGCGTTTAATTTCCTGCCTCTTGGTGATTAAACCAACTGAAAGGTACTAGATAAAGCAAGTTTGCTCGCTGTTTCAAACAGATATATTAATGCTTTACGCTTAAAAAGCTTTCCGAGTGTCTTCAGAGGCTGATTAACAAACATTGTACATAAAGCCATGTCTGAGGTCAGACTGTGGCAGCAGATATGTGACTGAGACTTCCTACAACAGCTCTATTGCAGGGGACCTCCACTGCATACATTAAGGAAGCTTAGAGTTAAGCTTCACATATTTAAACACTAACAAAGTCTACTTAATGGCAGTCTTCAAAATGACAGTGGCCTCCTAATCTGCTGCAGATAAAGAAGTGCCAAGATTAATGATTACGTAAGTGCATCACAGAGCCCAGAAACAATAATCAGCTCTTCTGTTGTTATTTGTGTACAAAGGCTATTAGAGTCATCTGACATTCCGAAATCCAATTTAAAGTTGTTAAACCCCTTTCACGTACTTATTTGAGGTTGGAAAACCGAGAGGTTCAAAAAGGGAAAGGAAGGGTTTGATTTCCTAAATCTTTTCCCCTTACTGATTTTGCTCTAAGCCAAATCTCTCTTTAAGAATTGCAAAAAAATAAGCTTTTAAACAATGCCTGGAGTAACCAATATTGCTGTTGAAGGAATAATACCAATAAAACCTTTACATGCTTAGATAGCAAAATTTAAAATAGTGACTACAAGCAAACCAAGTAACTCTTCTACAGCAAAAGACCCCACTGAGCTGAGGGTGTCACTGACATTGTCTGCATTACTTGGACAGCCTTCAGTGGATTGGGGCAGAAAGGGAAGGTGCTCGGCCCTGAATGCCCACCCTGGTGTTTGAAAGGGCTGGGTGGGGTTTGCTATGGGGTCAGCAGAGACATAGCATCGCCTGCAAGGGGCCAGGCCACCCGGCAAGGCAAGGCAAAGGCAAGGCAAGGGCAAGGCAAAGGCAAAGGCAAAGGCAAAGGCAAAGGCAAAGGCAAAGGCAAAGGCAAAGGCAAAGGCAAGGGCAAGGAAAAGGCAAGGGCAAGGGCAAGGCAAAGGCAGCTCTGCCTGCCGTCTCTCTGAATGCCACCCTATCAACTGTTTTCTGACAAAACTGCTTTAAAAATCAGAAGAACCTTCTTTGCTGCTGGCAGAAAACTGAGAAGCTCAGAAACCAAAGGAGCAGGGTGGGCTGGCTGTTCCCAGGGCATGGCAATGACAGCCCCCTTTGGAGCACAGACCACCACATCCCTGCACACACAGCTCTCCACCGGCCTCAAAACTGCCAGGAAAGGCAGCCAGACAAGCCCTGGCTCTGCAGCAGGGGTGGTGGGCACAGCAGACAGACCCACAGACCCACTGCAGCCCCACTCGTGGGCTGGGGCTCCTCTCAGAGCAGCCCCTGCCCTGTGGGTCACCTGGGGAAGGTGCCGAGGGGAGATGCTCGGGTGGCTCCAGACCTGACACAGGTGCTCTCCTCCTTCCCTCTGCCAGCATTGGGAGTGAAACAGCCCGAGCTCCTGGTACAGCACAAGAGAACCACCAGGACTACGTGCAGAAGTTCTCTCCTTAGGGCTGCAAAGTGCTTTTCTAGTGTTCCCCAAGGTAAAGTCAATTAAGTGATAACTGCATCGGTGCAGAGAGTATTCAAAATGCTAATACCCCCACCCCGATAAGTCTTCAACTTTGCCTGCTTATTTATCTCCAGCTCTTAGAAATTATTGTCATGAATGCTCCAGTGCTTTCCCCCATTATCTTTGCAATCCTGCTCCTTCCTCACAAAAAGGCAAAAAGCAGAGCACAAAAGAGCTGCGCCACTTCAGCCACCCTGGGGAGGAAAGCGATACAGGCAGAGAAGCATCAGCTCATCTGTGCACAGAAGCTCCTGGTGCCTTCTGCTCTCTCCAAGCTCCTTCAGCTCTTCTTCTGCCCTACCGAGGTAAGAAGATCTGCCATGCCATCAGAGGCTCACATACTCTAGAAATAACAGCAGTCTGTATCATGAATTATCTAGCGTGATTTACCACTCGGGGAAGGGAAAATCTCTCCTGTTTGGTGTTGTGCCATTTGGCACCAGACTTGGGGGTTTAATGTTTGGTATCTTTGCACCAGAGATAATGCAGTGCTGCTCAAAGATGGATCCCTCACCTCAACATGGGCAGACACGTTGTGGAAGGCTCTGGCCACAGGTGCTGAATATGTCCCCATGTTTTCAAAGTGAAAAAACCCCCACATAAACCCTGAATAACTCAGTACTGAAAACAAAAGAACTCAATGTGCTGACTTACCATCAACACCTATATGAATGCCTTAGTGCTTTACTACTTTTGTTTATAAAAATCACCAAGTTGCCAAATGGCCACCAAAAAATCCCTCTAACAGAACACACTGACACCTTTTTCAAATGAGTCTGACAGTTCAATAAGGAGAACACAGTCCTGTGACCCACAGAACCAGGCAGAGTACAAGCACTGGGTGGAATACAAGTATGACCAGATTACAGAATAAGATTATTGATTACCTATTGCTAAATACATTGACAGCTGAAAAGGAAAAACCCAACTTGCTTCACATGGTTAACACCAGGTTCTAAAGGCCAAATCACCCAACAAGGCAGAAGCTGGCTGGTAGTGAATGTTGCTGATTTCTGTTTCCTCAAGTAAGGGAGGCTTGATAAAAGTTAGAAGACAATACTAGAAACAGCACCTGCATTATTTGCAATCATGTCATCCAAAGAAAATCCAAAGTGGTTCATGAGATGAGCTCCATCACTTCGTCAGGACAAGAAAAGCACCCCATAACCAGAGGTAAATGAGGCCACACAAAATGTACTGAGTGATGAGCACAACCTCGCAGCCTTTTCAGGACAGTCCTTACCCACCATTTTGCTGATGTCTCCTATGTGTGTTCTGCACACACCAGAAAACAGACAGGAACAAACATCAGGCAACTCCAAAGTTGCACAGCTTTAACACTGGACTCCTTTAAAAGGTTCTCCCAGGCAGTTTCTATACTGTCCTTGATAAACACCCAAAACATTTAACCAGAACTCCCCAACTGCTGCTCTCTGAAGAATACCTGCAGTATAACTTGATTATCCAGCGCTCCCAGGGGACAAGTGGAAGCAGAGATAAGAGGGGAGCAGTCAGAGGTCTTCTGAGAATAATGGAAGTGAAAGGAGAGGAAACAAACTCCACAAAGAACTGTTGGCTCAGCTCAGCCCTAAAGTTTCCCTATTCCTGAATGGAGCATTCATTGAGTAAAATAAGCTTCTTTAAGCAAGCATTCCAAATGATTGTAAAACCCATTTGACAAAGTGAAGAATTTTTGTTCTCTTTGGTACTCGGCTCTCCAGAGAGAGAGACAGCTGCTGTTCCTGCTGTAGTAATTTATTAGCCAGTGGTACAGCTGTACCAACACTCCTGCTAGTGTCTCAATGGTTAACAAGCAGCCAAATACCCTCCAAATTTGTGTTTCCCAAAGTATTATTTGGAAAACATTGCTAGAAAAAGTTCCACACTGAGTAAGAAATACGAACAGATCTATCACAAGCCTTAACATGGGGGGAAGAACATCTACATAGAATAAATCTGTTTGGGGAGTTGCGAGTGCTTTACACAGAAAGTACAAGTTTTTATTTATATTATTGAGCACAAGTTAATGCCAATTAAGTAGGAGAGTCACTTTGGATTTAGCACAGAACCTGGCCCAGGGCACTGGCACACAGAATAGAAATAAATACTAATCGTGCTTGCTCACACTGAGAGGATTAGATAACTACAGACATAGGAAATTAAAACCACAACAAGATGACCCCACGCTCATCATTTCCCTGTTGTAGCAGATCAGTCAATATGAATAATCGACAATGTAAATTGAAATCCTCAGATAAAAATAATGGTTTTACCGCTTTATTTCTCTTCACTTGCACATAAATTGAATTGACTATCTCTGACAATGCCATGGTTTAATATTCTAAACACACTATCTCCTTTAACAATGCCTGGAATAGAAACAAGCTGCTGAGCCAGATCCTCAAGGGGTGAAAATCAACATTGCTACACTGACTTCGGTGGAAGCACATTGATCTTCACCAGCTAAAGCTTTGGGCCCTAGTGGGCAATTAGGTTTCTATTATATGCTAATCTAAATAATGTACCACAGAACCTTTGCTGTACAATAAAGCAAGTCTACATTCTTGTGTGGAAAAGCACAAGCATTTGCTGTGGCACGATGAGAGTTGTGGACTCTGGTTTCAAAGAGCAGGATGAAGTTTCGGTATAAACTACTCCTCATAATAACATTTTTAAACCTGCAATTACTCACCCTATACTACTTTGGGAAGCCTATAATTATTTGGTAAGTTCTTACCAACGTCTAGTCTAGATCATAATTGCTAACATTGCCTCCTTCAAAAGAACTAGTGACTATGTTAAAACCTGGTTTTTGTTAGGTTCCTACTACACCAAGTGGCTGTGCTCTAATGTTATGATCTGTATTCAGCTGAGGAGGAAAACCAAACTGATTTATGTCCCAACCTTGAGCCTTTGAGCAAGGCCTGAACAAAAAAAACCTGAATAGAACAATCCCACACACATTTCTTTTGAGGGTTCTGAGGTGGCTGGGTTGGAACAGGGACTGTGGCTGACACAGGCCAGAGTCTTTTTGCAGCAGAAGTTTATGGCACTGAGGACCATCTGCAACACCCCCTTGCCCTCCCAGCCTGGCCTCCCACTCCAGCCACGAGAGGAAAAGGTTGGGGGGCAGAGTGCAGCAAGAAAGACAGCAAGAAACATTTCCAGGGGTCATGGAGCAGTTCAAGTGAAAAGATAGAATCCTCATGTTAAAAATGTTTACAGCAGTCATTAAAAGATGTTTTGCTCTCTTCTGCAGCACTTTTTTTGAGAACCCCTTCTTTCAGTCTCCTTTTAAACGCCTTATTGGCACCCTTATTCCTGCCTTAGTCACCAACAACCAAGCTATGAGCATGCCAAGGTCCCTCCATACATCTGTGTGGACTCCTGGGGTAGGTGGCATGAGGGCATCATTGCACACTTGCAGGTTCTCCTGTGGTGGGGGCCAACCCCACCATTTGGTACCCAAACACAACCCCAGCTGGTCTTCCCCAGGGAAGCACTCGAGGCAGAAAGGCCAAGCACTGTGGGCTCACACAGGGCACCAGGGTGAGGTGTGCCCTGAACCTCCCCACTTACAGCTCTTTATTCCCTTTGCAAACATCCTCCTCCTGGTAACCACGCTCCTCTCTGCCTGCATTCCTAACTGCTCAGAAATAGTTTCATCTCAAGCAGAAATAGAGTATATCAAGTCAAGCAGTTTTAATGATATCAGCCACACATAAAAAACATGCCACGCAGGGAAGATCTAAAAGGTCCCCACAGTGAGAACTGATCCAAAGCTTCCCCTGAGCTCCACACTCCTCAGCCACCTCAGCACTGGACTTTGGTGGGCTCTACAGACACAGGAAAACTTAAAGCATATGCAATCTGCACTCCAATGAAAGAAGAAGGTAGAAGCTATTTTGGGTACGTGTCTGATGAACTAACTCCACGAGCCTTTCAGCCAGCACAAACCTCCAGTCCCTGCACAGAGGGGCCTCCCCTCCATCCCCCTCCCCAGTGCCTGGACAGCTCTCGCTGTGAGAGCCAAATGGGGAACCACTCAGGTTGAAACTGTTCTTTGGGGGATTAACTTTAACCTGAATTAGTTTCCTGACTTAACTCCCCACGTGACCGCAGAGATGCTCACCCAAGGGAGGGGTGCATTTGTTTGGCAATGCCAGCTTATGGGAGACTAAAATACACAGAGACCTCAGCTCTCAGTCTGCTGAATTGGTATGAGGAGATCTGGGGTAGCAGGCAGAAGGACAAGGAACACAGGGCTGGTTTTCCAAGAAACAGAATAGTCTGTGAATAAGTCACTGGTTTCTACAGCCAGTGTTGCTGTGAAACTTTGAGCAAGTCACTCATTTGATGTGTCAATTCCTCAGCTGTGAAACGAGGACAACACTTTCTTACATCACCAAAGTGTCGTAAGTTGAAAATTAATGACTGAGTTCCTTGGCCACTCTGGAGCTGAGGGCCAAGGCAGTGCGTAGCTACAAGAGCTGAGTGATTAGCAACAGGGAGGGACTAAAGAATCAACATATTATTTTTGGTGGACTATTTCCTTAGAGGATAAATGAGAGTAACTGCTACTTACTTGATTGCAAGCAATTGAAAGAGCTCTCTGTAGCTCCCTCGTGGGTGGACACCTAAACAATTAAATAGCCATGACCTAATTTTAGCCAGAAACCTTATGTCACAAGGAATTTACAGGGAGGCGTCTTCTGTATGTGCAAAAATAATTGCACTAGGGAAGGATAGTTGACCGATGTGTTAATTTAGCTGTACAACATTTAGGGATAGACTGTATCCCATTCTCCTTCCTCATATTCCCAATTCCAAAATTTCTGGCCATAAAACTTCATGTTACAAAATATCATAGGACTAGGACAAGGAAATTCTGGGAACAGGCTGCTTCCAGCATCAGCACGATGGAGTCAGTTCAAGGAAAATCTACATAAAAAGAAGCACAGGGGTGGTAGGTAAGGTTATAATCAAACCTCACCTTGTGTGTGACAGGGATGATGGGCTGTCACCCAGCAGTTTTGTATGATGCCCATCCACACCACTGAGACTAGAAGGCACTTCTTCTAAAGTGCCATTACTATGCACACAGAGCCATCGAGTGACAGAAAACACATCCCAGTTCTAAAAGAAGTCGTTCCAACAGCTTGTTTTCCTCACAGTTACAACCTGTCCTTTCCTTCTAGCCTGAACCTTTCTGCCTTCTTTCAGAAGCATATGGGAAACAGTTCTCCCTCTCAGGCTAACTCAGGATCGCTACCATGGGACTGAAAAGAAGTGGCTCCAAGTCCCTGTGCTGTCACAAGCCCCGTGAGTGTGAGCCAGGGCGAGTCACGTAACCAGCACAGAGTTCTGTGCTCGTCCAACTCCTCTAAGTCGTGCAGCTCTCACTGCAAACACCGGGAGTCAAATGATTAAATAACTTCATGGAGCTGGGCCCATGCCTTTGTGTACCTCAGTTCCTACCTGTAGAACATTGGGATTAGAGACTTCCTATCTGTGAGGATCTATTAAGCACCATATTGCGCTTGGATACTCGAATAGGAATAGAAGCCACGTAAATACTTCAAGCGGTAAATAGTGTTTCAAGTCTTACTGAGCTTATTATGTCTCAAGAGCTCATTATGTCCTCGCTAGATTAGAGAGCACATATTTAAAAAACAAACACAAATCTAAGGAAAGTAACAATCCCCAAGGGAAGCTTTCAAGTCGAAATGCCAACCTTGGGATTTTTGCTCCTGCCTTATGATTTTGAGACATTGGGCTGACGATCTAAAAATCCCTCGAAAGGGCTGACACTGACATTCTGTTTCTTCCATCCTCTGGGCGAGGGCATCAGCCCTAAATTATAATTATTATGAAGTCGTATCAGTCAGTTTAAAAAAAAGTGTCAATAGGGGAGGAATTGTTCCCTATGAAGGTGGGCAGGCCCTGGCACAGGTTGGGTAGAGAAGCTGTGGCTGCCCCTGGATCCCTGGAAGTGTCCAAGGGCAGGTTGGGCAGGGCTTGGAGCAACCTGGGCTGGTGGAAGGTGTCCCTGCCCATGGCAGGGGGGTGGAACAAGATGAGTTTTAAGGTCCCATTCTAGGAAAGCATAAGCATTACTGGCCTTCCAAAGCAGATCCTTCTGATTTCAAGGGCTGAGAGTTAAGCACTCTGCAAATTGTACCCAAGACTCAAATCTTCAGTGTTGTATCTGCTTTTGTTCAGCTACTTATTTTCTGAATTTGTGTGGTTAGGCAATGAAATGTGAATCTGTTGATTCCTGGCTAAGACACAGGCTTCTTGTGTGGCCTGAGCCACGTCCCTTAAGCTATACTTCAGTCCCCTACTTGTGAAACAGGTAAAACGCATCCCTCAGTGATGTTTTATGCATAAATTAACTCATGGAAGCCGGTTTTTCAAAGAGTTCACTAATTAACATTATAGACAACCCTGCAGATAAAGAGATTGTCAGAGAGCTCTGTCTGGCAACCCCGGCCCAGGGAAAGAGTGCATTCCAGAAGTGATGATAGAATCTACATACAATGCCAGAAAGGCAAGTTTACTGAATTCCACAATGTTATTCTTTAGGAATGTGTACTTCTTAGCAACACAGCATAGGGATTTCATACAATGTAGGGCATCTCCTACATTTAGTTTTACTTGGAATGAAATGCCACCACCAGGTTTCAGCACAATTTATATGTGCTACCTTGACAAAACTGCACTGGAGAAATCCTGAAACATTTAGTGGATTTGGAACAAATGGTTTAATGGTGGAAAGTCTATTTTTCACAAATCTAATTCACAAGTTGCTGGAGAATGCAGAGAGTTCTACAAAAGACATGTTGATCATCCTACATCTTCAGATTTAAGCTCAACAGGGTAGATAACATATTTTTCTGCTCTTTATACAGTGTCTAGTAACTTGCTTGTGCTTAGAATGTAGAATAAAGTCCACAGATAACTTCATTTTCTAGTATTCATAAACCAGTGCAATATCTAAGTACAAAACTGCATAAAACAAACTAAATAAAACATAATTTTCATACTCAGATGAACAGAAATTGAATGGCAAGAGGACCAAACATCACTAATCCTTGTTCTGCCCACACCAACTAAAGAGAGTAAACTGAGAAGAGACAAACCCACAAATTTTAGCCGTTTCTTTGCTTTTCTTCAAATGGTACAGGATAAAACTTGACGGTTTTACAGTCTTCACTATCATATGATTCACTTAACATAAAGGTTTAAAACCTTTTAAGCTCACATCCTTTTAAAATACACATAAATTGAAGTAGTCAATATTGAAAGACAAACAATAAGTTTTTAGTAGGTCTGCAATTACAGTTTTCAGGAGGCAGTGAAAAATGACTGTCCAGGTAGGAGCTGAAATGCTTTCAGACAAACAACAGCCCAACTTCTGTCACGAGTTATCACCTCACACACACACCAAATACCCCTCGTTTTCTTTGAAACTGAAGAGCTTACTGATTACAGCAACTAAATAATAATTACTGCCTTTGATTTTAAGACCATAATCCAGGGCTGGAAAATGGATTTGTCACTGTTGCTGCACACCAGTGAATTGGGTTGCTTCATTTCCAATGTAACAACACGACCATCTCTCTCATTGTACAGCAAACACCTGAGCTAGCACAGCTAACAAACTGCAGCTTTTCAGTTTCCCAGTCAAAACTCAGGTTTTGTTTGTCTTGTGTTTGCATACAGGTGAAGTAATTAATCCAAGAAAAGCTCTGTTGCAACATGAATGACATCCCAAATCTGCATGCATAAATATTGTTATTAAGTTTAGTTAAAAAAATTAATTGCCTGTGAATTCACGACCAGCTAACTAGTCCACATGTAGTCCCACCGAGGGCATTTACCACCTTTACACAGAAAAGAATGGTTGTATTTCCTCTGGAAAGCCTCCCACTACAACACTGCAACCTTCAAGTGTTTGGAATCACTTTTTTATGTCAGGGAAGGGAGAAGTGCTCCTTGCTCTAACAAACCAGACACGTCACTGCTAAATTAAACTTCATTTTTAGAATGTACACCAGTAGGGCACTAAAGCAGCATTTTACTAGTGATGGTGGAGCTTTGAATCCTCCCAGGGAGGCAACAATACTAACTTTTTAAACCATTCAGCTGTTTTGCACTTGTCTCACTGAGCTTAACAGGGAATTTTTGACCAATATCTTTTTAGCCTGTGAGTGAAGGCAGCAGGAAAAAGGTGAGTACCTGCTGGAGCAGAGACTACAGCCAACATCCAGAACAAGAGGGCACACAGACCTCCTGCCTGAGTGGCTCCCTGAGTGAGAGGAGCTGGAAAACACACATTATCAACCGCGCTGTGATTGTCCACTTTGCCCTTCAGATTGAAAGCCCTCCCAAAACTGAGCCCATGCAAGCAAAGGATTAGCAGCCCCTTATCTATGGCAGCGATCCTCCCAGAGGAGGTGTTGGCCAGGAAGAGCAGTGGGAAGGAACAGCTCTGCCACTCCTAGGTGGTACCAGCCTGAAATCCATTCCCACGGCTCTTCACACTGCCAGAGAGGGAATTAAAAAAACAACACAACACCAAACAAGCCAGGCCAGCAGTGGCTCTCTGAGAAAGCAGTGACAAAGCAGTGGCAGGTCCCACGACCTGGGGCATTGGGGAATGACCCTCTGCTCTGCCCAGCCTGCCCCATGCCCAGGGGCAGCTGGAGGGTGCCAGGCTGGCAGGGGGAGGATGGCAACAGCTCTCCCAGAGAGGTAGGAACGATCAAGGAATAAGCAATGACTCACACAATATGATTTATGGCCGGGCACCGTTCCCAAATGTGTTAATAAAGTTGCAGCCAAACAAATGCACATCCCTTAGGTCTTGTCTTTGTTCCAGCACGGCCAAGACAATTGAGTATTATTTTCAAGTAAAACAAGGATGAGATTCTAGACACTATTTCTACCACAATTAATATTTATGTTTCGCTGTTCTAGTTCACAGCACTGCCAACCCTTGAGTATTCATTTGAAAAAAAAAGCACAAAACAAGAAAGCAGCAAGCACACATAGAGACACAGAAAGTCGTAATCTGTAACAAATATTTTTGAGCTGTTCTATGCCAGTTTTAGTTTATCTTGGGTACCCCCAGGTATCAAAGACAATAGACAGAAACACTCCATCACCACATTCCACTGAAGCATCAATATAACACCAGTTAATTCTGTGTCAGGCAGCAAAAGGCTTAATAGTTCAGGGCAAAGCTCTTCTTGGAGCTCTTCTAGAAACTGATAAAGGTGAGGGAAGGGAAGAGAGGTCAAAGAAGTGCTGGAATTGAAACATTTCCTTGATTAGCAGTGAAGCTTTGGGGAAGGCAGTGATGAAGCCCAGAAAGCTGTGACAGGGTTCTGTGAGCAGCCCACTCGTGTTTCACACACAGGAGGGGGACAAAGGGGTTCCCCTCCTGTGCCCCCACTGCACACGGATCACGAGAGACACGAGGCACATTCCACAGGGCAGGGAAGCACAAAGGGATGATGCAGCTGGGAGGAGACCTGTGCCTGCTGTCACCCACAGGTAGTTTCTGAATGGAGCCTTTGTTTGAGAAACTAGATAAGCCATGTGTTAGATGCATGCAATCGTTATAACTTTACAAGCTAGAGCCATGATTAAAAACACCTGGATTACTTTGGAAGGAATATTTTTAAATGACAGCTGAGAAGTAGCTATGTCCACCTCTTTCCAAAAGCCAGAGCTGGACAAAGGAGGGGGTGGGAAGAGCTAGAAGATGGAAACACACTATAAAGTGTGTAATTTTGAAAAGGAAAGCATTTTCCGATATGAATTATGCTTCTTATGGATGAGTGGAAAATACATGTTATCACACATCAGTAATTTGTCAAGAAACTGCAATGAAATTATGAAAAATCAATTAATCTAATAGATTTTATTAGATGTGATTTTATAGCTTACTGTTCATCCAAAGGAACTACCCCTCCCCCCCAACTTCCATTCCCTCTTACAGAAAGAGTTAAGCAGTGAATATAAAGGTACAGCTTCTTACACACAGCCCAGTTCATCCATGCTTCTGACACATACCTCAAAAATCATCATCTCTATCTCATTCATTTTAAATTTCTGGTTTTCTGCATGTTTTATAATGTACCTAATATAACTACAGTAGCACATGTACATAATTTATAAATATTTATATATACCTTGGGGTGCACACTCAGATTTATTTAGTTTTTAAATGATGGGGGTGCACGAGTTTGCAGACCACTGCTCTGAGCAACGTGATCCACCAGAAATCATGTCTATCTGTGTTAACAAATACAGCAGCATTAGGTTCTCCCCTTGAAGACAAAGTTAGAAGGAAGGACAGATGGAGGGCTTGCTCACCACTGTCACCACAGCAGAGCTGAGGAACCACAAAGCATGATGTGTAATAAGTGCAGACAAAAGATGGTCCCTGTTCCAATGATCTTTAATGGAAGTACAAAACTATCTGCTTTCCCATTTTCCTTGCTCCCTACTGTTTAGTTCAAAAACCTGTTGCCCAGCTCACTTTACTGCCATTCTGGTTTGCACACCTCATACGTGATCTAGACCATGACTCCTGTGCTTGGTAAAATAACTTGTTTAAGAGTAACTCCAGACAGCTTCCTTGCTTCATGCTGCTTCATTCTGATGCACTCAGCTTTGCCAGCCAACCTACAAGCAAGGCAGAGGTCTCGCTGACACCTTCCTAAAATCTAGCCTGTGGTTGATTTCTCGGTAATCACGCTGGTAACCAGAACAGTTTGCAAATGCTCAGGGAGCTCCTGATACACAATGACATGTTTGAGATGCTGCAGCAGCTTGGCACGGTAATTTCACATCTCCTTCCTCCAGCACAGCAAATCTGAGAGCAGCAGTTTCTCCTCGAGTAAAACAAAACCAAGACCAATTTCAGTTTCCTGAGGTGCCACTGGTCATCTGCTGGTGTCCTGATGCTGGTGTCAGTGAAGCCTGAAATGTTTTGGGGTGGGGGGCAACGACCACAGCTTTAGGAGACCAGATGTGAATTTTGGTAGATTGAAAGACAATTAAAGCCCATCTCAAAAGATGGTTTCTTCCAGTTGTCATGACCCTCTGGTGTGCTTGGAAGTATTCCAGAAGGCTGCTAAAGGAACCAAGAGCTCTTGAAGAACTGAGCACGCAGTGTCAGAAAGGTCCAGCACGGAGGTGTCCGAGAGGGCTCTGTCTTTCATTCCTTCCCAATGATCTGACACAGCTGGCTATAAAGGGCTGAAAATGCACAGTTGTCTTGTTACCCCTCACTACACTGATAAAGAGATTAAATAAGGCCCTGGCAGTTTGCTTTCAAAAGAGGGTGAAAGAAGAACACAAGAAAGCGAATTAGAGATGAAGAACGTTAACATGAAGGAGAAGAAATGAAAGTAATGAAATGACAGAAATGAGAAACTAGACAGCAAAGGGAAGAGGATCAGGCAATTACACAGCACTTCAGCAAGGCGACAGTTCTGCAAGCAGCCCATGTGATCCCAGGGCAAGGTGAACTCCAAGCAGGAAAATTCTTAATATCCACCTAAATGGAATAGCCAAAATGGAAGGATAAAGAAGGAAACAGCAGAAGTACCATGCTCCAGTCTAAAAATATACACACTACTTATTTCCTGAGCTGCCTTTGAGAAGATGCAATCAGCAGTGCTTAGGTTTATTATGGCCTCTCTCAAACTCCTGGAAAGACAAAATCCCATTAATAGGGTGTAACCAGCAGGATCACACAAACTGCATTAAAATCCATGGTGTTGGGGTTGCATCTAGATTTTAGTTTTGATAACCAGTTAGGACTTTATCATAAGCTTCACACCATATATAAACTGTAGAAAGTCAAAGCTCTAAGTTTTCTTTCTTAATACATTAAGTTGTTTGAATGTAGTAAACCAATTTTTCAATTGAACATACATCAGAAGTAATTTACCTTGAAAATTTACCAATCTGACAAGAGTTAACGGATTTATGATTAAAAACCAAGGTTATTTCTTTTCCTGCACCAACTAGTGGGCTCTGCATAGCCAGATTTGATTGCAAAGACCTTAACGTGATAAAGGCGAAAAGCATTAAGTGTATTACTGTTCAAAATGAATTGTCTTTGCAGTATAGCAGTGCATTATCCAGCTTCTGTTCACACTTCTTTGATTAAAACAACAACCACCAACCCAACAAACCACTTACTCCTCGTAGCTTAAGAGAGCCAAAGCCTCTTCACAAAACAATTCTGGTGCCACTTTTATATAGGGTTAGTTGATGCCTTCCCCCTCCTTTTTTCAGTGAGCTAAATATAATTAATGACTTCAAAATGGAATTAGTTCAACAGCATTCGGCTGAAAGCATTTATTTATATGAATCCAGTTATAAACCATAACTCAAAGGCATATTGTAAAGAAATTTACTTCACTGAAAATTCCAATAGCAGCCTTCTATATAAAAGTGGTATTAAAGCTTAGACATTGGTACAATCAACATAAATTCTGATTTTAACAGGCTTGGATAAACATATAAATTTTGGCTCAGTGAGTCTGCTTCGGCTGTCAATACTCTGAAATAGATACAAGCTTTAACAAACCTTTAATTCAAAAGCCCATTACTGTACCAACTGAAATAGAAAGACTCGAGTATCAAAGAGGAGTTCTTTCTCACTTTCATGCTATTACTTCTGTAAGACGTCAATTGATCTACAGCCCTTGAAAGAAAACAACTCTCTTCCCTCTCCTGGATAAAAGTCAGTGCAGTTTTTTCATCCATCACAGTGTAACAGCATCAAAATATACCTTTTGCATCTGCTTAAAACAAGGGAAAAAACACCCTGCAATCCACAAAGCCACTCCATGACATGTCAATTTACTTCTTCTGACAGATGATTCACTACAGAAAAAAAAGTTTTCATTAAAAAAAACAACCCTAAATGAGAGAAACGAGGAAAAAGAGAAGGAAGAACTTGTGACAGATGGAAGTCCTTTGCCAGCTTTCCATCAGAACATTTGGAGAGGATGTGAAAGACAACTGTGACTGCTGAGGAGTCTGCAGAGCACTCGGTGTCCTGTGCCCACTGCTCTGGGGTGGGTGGCAGCCCAGCGTGCCCCCTGCAGCCCTGCCAGCCTTGGGCACACCAACACAGCCCAGCCCAGAGCACCTGGGGCAGGACATCCATGCAGGGCATCCCAGGGGCCTCCCCTTCTGCCCTGGAGAGGATGCTGCTCATCCTGGGCCGTTTATGCAATGCCCCAGATTTAATAAACTGCCAGACTACCTGTTGGTTACCTAAGAACTAATAACATCCACAGCATTCAGCAGCCTCTGATAAATTGTGTAACTGACTTAATTTACACTCGCTGGCATTAAAACTAGTTACTAGCCTTAATAAACAATGTTTTAAAATGTTTAGTTGGGTTCTTTAATTCATAAGAACAATGTACTTGAAACTACTGTGATGGCACTAATAGGCAAGTAAACAATTTTCATTTTCATTCCTCCAGTGCTGCAGGTACAGTCTCTTCTAGATACAGTTCTTTGGTTTCTTCTGGTGTCCTATATGCTCTTTTCTCTGAAAAACACCATAGTATTTACACTCAACTATTTTTTTTTTTTTTAATGGGAATGCTTTGAATTCCTCCAGTGCTAAATCCCCTTTGATTAGGTTGCTCAATTACCTGTTCTGATCATGAAAAGAAAATAATTTTGAGCAGCAGTAACAAGCACAGCTTCGCTGACAGACCTAGTTTCAGTACTGGCCCACCCGAAAGGAGGGAAGAGTTCTTCAGCAAGGTGCTGCACAGAAGCAGCTCAGCCTCGTGTGCTGCTGACAGGAACCCTCCCAAAGGCAGCTCCACCGACACCAAGAGAAACAGAAACAGGAGCTGCTACCCCAGCCTGGGAGTCCAGCTAAAGCCCAACTTCACACAGCCTTTGTGACACTTGGAGAAGAAATGCAAACACCTAAACACCTAAAATACAGTACATTTGGAATAGCTTGGAGAAGAAATGCAAACACCTAAAATACAGTAGATTTGGAATAATTTCTCCCCTTCTGCTAGCATGATTTATGAGCATTCAAACTGCTCGGGACATGATGCTGTTCTCAAAAGGAAGAAATGAGTAGGTACTTAAAACTACATGAATCTCAAGACTACTATCTACAGACACTGCTTACAATGGGCTTAATTATTTACGGGAAGAAACCATCCCATTGTATAACTGCCTGAATTTTTGAAAACCAAGTAAAGGGAATAAAAATTAAAATCATGTTTGCAAAGCACTGGATTAGCAGCAAGCAATCTGGGTTTTGTCTCCTTGGATAAATCTGTTAGATAGCTGGATCAAAGTATTCCTTTGTGAGACAGACACTCTACTGAGATGTTTGGAGACTTGGACCATTTTCCAAAGCGATAACCATTTTGGTATCCAGCTTAAGACAAGTTGGAAAGCGTTTTCTGAAAACTGGAATGAATGATAATTAAATTAATTCTTCTCCCACATTACATTTGGCGATTATATTTGAAGTCGTGCTATGTAATTTCAATTATTAAGGTGCTTTTACACTAGAAGCAGATAAGAGTTCTCAGAAACTGTAAAACTTCCACCAGTGAAAAAATGCTTGGCTGACAAAAGCGACTCAAACCCAGCAGTGCTGCCTTGGCCAGTGCACAGCACGGTGAGACACACAGCTCTATGCCAGCCTTGGACACGCTCCTGGAACTGGAACTTGGGGCTCCAAGGAGACACGCTGGATATCTGTGTGTGCTGCCCATTCAGGACATTCATTCACACCAAGGAGATCCCAGCCCTGCTAATCCCAAATCTGAAGTGATCCCATCGATCGCTGGGGCTGCGGCAACAGCGCAGCAAGGAGGGGCAGCTACACAGCCCCACGTTATTTGTGCTGGCACCTCCCTAAGAAATCTTTCAATTCCATTCAGTGAGGGGAAAAAGAAAAAAAGAAAAAGGGGGAAAAAAAAGTATTGAAGGATTTCATTTTGGGATTTTGATTTTACGAGCTGCTGGCAACTCCCTGTGCAAGCACATACACAAGCTCCCTGAAATAACAAGCTATTAGTCTGACACTGTGGGCACTCTGAAGGTGGGAAAGAGTCTCTAATAGTTTGGGGGTTTTAGGGTTTTTGTTTTCTTTTGGTTTTTGTTAATTCAGAAGTAAAGTCTGTCAAAAGTTCCTTGGATTTAGCATACAAATTGAATTCCCTTGATTAGCCTCTCTAGCAGGTCTGTCTGCTCCCCAGCCAGCCCTTGCCATCCAGCAGGGCAGGACTGGACAGGCTGGAGAGGGAGCGCTGCCCCTTCTTCAGGCACGGACAGCGCTGGGTTCATCCCCCGCAGTGATCCCTGCCCGCATCCACCACCCATTCCCGGGGAAAGGCTTCATCCCAGCCCGCCGGGCACCCCGGGGGCAGAGAGGGGCAGTGCTGTTTGTTAGGAGCGCTCCGGGGGCTTGGGAGGTCCGGGTAAAGCCCCTCGGTCTGCAAAGCCCTCGATGTTCCCACGAATGGGGCGAGGCAGCGGATACAGAAACAGCGCTCCTTACACACAGCTACATTGTGTTTCCTAAAGGAAGGAAGGAGAGATCTATTTTCCCAGCGATGTGCTCCTCCAAAGGCCGGGAATGGGATGTGTCCGCAGGGCCAGCAGGTCCCTGCCACAGGGTGTTTGTTGTCCCCCGTGGCCACAGGGACCTCTCAGGGCACACAAACCATCCCAGGGTGGAATCCTTCTGCTATTGCAATGGGGCAGCAACACAGCATTGGAGACGAGTTTTAGACATACTTCGGGAAGAATAATTCATTCGTGTGTCATCACATCCACCCTGATCTCCACAGACACAGCTGCTACACCTCTTCACAGCAATGTTATGGAAGATCCCGACTTTTCCAAAGAGATAATTACAGGCTGCTTGCTGACAATTACTTCCAGTCTCAAAGCAAACAAGACAAACAATGGCACAAATCAGCGAGCCATGTCACATCTGAGGCAACAACTTATTATCACAATGAATGTATTTAAAGCACAGCATTAACAAAAGGAACATTCTAACAATGCTTTACCTGACAATGTTTGAAAAACATAAGAATATAGTCTAGGGAACTATCAGAACATCAGCTTGAAGGCAGGACAAAACACTGGGAAGGTGTTTACAGCTGCTTCATTGGCAAAGGAGGCACCAAACCCGAGCCGAGCCTTCACTGATCCCCTGCCCTGGCTCCTGCACAGTTTGCTGCCCTTCCACCAAATGCAAATGCTCCTCTCTCCTGAGGTGCCCAAATTGTTATTTTCAAGCCTTGATGTCTTAACACAATTCCCAGCAGTTCTCCTTAGCCTTTTACATTCTGACTTCTGTTTACTGATGCACTACTTCTCCAAGTGTAGTAGCACATCAATTAATTATACAGTAGTCTGCCTAATCAGGTTTCCCCCGGGTTTTTAACAGAAACCCTTTGTATTTCTTAATGATTCCACGAGATCGTAACTATTTTTAGTTCTGCAGTAAAAGAAACGAGCCTGCTGACAATACTATCTCCAAAAAAGATGGGACTGCTCTTAAAACCGTCGATCCAAGCACACCTGAACTTTGGAGGACTCAGCTTTAGTCTGGATCTAATGATTAACATTTCTGTATACCACACAAGCAGTCAGCACTTGCAGAAACACAAATGAAGAAGAAAGACTGGAACTGAAGAATAGATGTGACCTACTTTACATTTTAATATTAAAACAGATACATTAAATTAACAGCAGAGTCTCCTCTGCCTCCAACACAGTGCTACCACCAGTTGGTCAATGGCAGGCAAAAACCTTCTGTGATCAACTTCACATGTCCTGTCTTGTTCTGAAAGAGGACACGTGCTCTGCATGCCCAACATCACTCTTCTTTTGTTCAAAGGCAGACATCCACAAACTTTATCACTAATCTAAGGAGGAATTCAGGAATAAGAAAAAAAAAAAAAAACAAACAATAAAAACCCGACGAACAAAAAAACCACAACAAACTACTAAATCCACAAAAATAAATCCAGCTTTCACATTACAAAAGCTCAGAAAAACAGCAAAAAGAACAGGTGGAGGACTTTTCCTGTGGTGGAGCTGGTCACATATTTGGCTGAACTGTGTCTTGTATTGAGAGAGGGTGTGATAGGAAATATGAAGTAGACAGCTGCCTTACTCTAGAAGGGTTATTATGCTCATAGGATCACAGAAGAGTTGATGTTGGAAGGCCCCTCTGGAGATTGCCTGGTGCAGCCCCTGCTCAGGTTGTGTCCAGTCGAGGTCTGAGCATCTCCAGGAATGGAGACCCCAACTTGGCACAGAGCTCAGCCCAGGCATAGCAACAGAGAGGTCAAAAAGCAGGCCTTGAGCTTCCCTTTGTGCGTTGTACCCCCCGTGCCCAGCTCCCCCAGTGAAAGGCAGTGCTGCACACACACCAGCTTCCCCTGCCAGCCGTGTTTCTGCCCCCCAAGTCAGTGCCCAGCCGTGTTTCTGCCCCCTGAGTCAGTGCCCAGCCGTGTTCCTGCCCCTCAGTCAGTGCCCAGCCGTGTTCCTGCCCCTCAGTCAGTGCCCAGCCGTGTTTCTGCCCCTCAGTCAGTGCCCTTCCCATCAGCACCACTGGCACCACGTGCACTCAGACACTCTTACTGGGCAGCTGGGCAAGGCTGCCCTCCGAGGCACCACTTCCAATGCTCAGCCCTACCTATTCCCCAAATCAGAAATGAAGATGTGCCAGAGATCATTTCCACATTATGAAAGCAGCTCTTTATAGCATTCCACGGGGACCTGTCTGCAAGGATGAACTGTATCTCTATACAGTTCCTTTTGTCCTGTATTTGTTCTTTGATGTACAAATATGCCACAGACTAAGCGGTGATCTCTTTGATGTTGAACTTTTATACTTTATTGCAACTAGCACACTTACAAGAGGAGCTGCCAGTCATTTTCCCTTCTAAACATTCGAATTTCATGAGGCATTTGCTTTATGAGTCAGATTTCTTAGTAACTTGTTTTCAGAATTTCCACAAGAAGTGTGCTACTCTTCTGGAAGGATAACTTGATTAAAAATCAAGATCTGATCAGGTTTTTCAAGTATTACAAATTAATACAAGCATTGGCTAATATATCTGAATATATTTAATGCGAAGTATAATTACCTAGTCAAGGATGTATTTCCTCACTCTCTTTTAGATAATTTGGGGTGGTTCCTGCACTCCAGCAGTGACCAGGAGTAGCTGCACTGGGAACACTGTAAAGCCAAGGCATGTGTGTGGTGGCACCTCTCTGGCTCCTCTGCCAGCCTCCAACACTGCAGTCCGGGGACTTGCAGAGCCCAAGGCAGCCTCTGCAGTACAGCTCTCCATAATGCAGTGTGTGTATACATAGAATTTCAGGCTGACAATACCAAGGCAGATTAAATTACAAAGTTAGTTACTTCTGCGACAAAACAGTAATCAACACTGGCAGAAATAACATGTTATAAAGTGCAAATTTACCACCAGTAAATGCTTTCAGTGTGAGACATAAAACAGCATTTCCATTCTGAAGCACTTCTGTGAGGGTTTTTAAATCAATCCTAGGAGCTGAAATTCTCTGGAGTGAGATTTTGCCATTCACAAGGTCTCTGCTTTAGAGTGACCTTTATGTTTGGCTATTTTTCCCTTCTGTAAGTATAAACACTGTGGTTGAGAGGGAAAACATCAGAAGAAAATTAGAATATTTTGGAACAGCGACAGCAAAGAGGGAACATTTCCCCATACTGAGCTCTAGGTTTCCACAACAACATCAGTACTGCTACTGATGCCCCTCTCCAAGCCAACTAGTTTAAAGGTGTATCATCAGTGTACAAGCCAGTGAAATGCACTCAGCTGAGCATTTTAATTTCAAGTTAAAATCTTAAAGTGAGAAAACTGTACAACAGTTTTTACATGGTTTTATTAAGTGAGAAAAAAAATGATTTAAAATGAAACAAATCTGTTACAGACACCGATTCCTCCTTTTCAAAGACATTCAGCAGCTCAGCAAGGAACAGTGTGTGTTAAGGGCGAGGGAGATGTCTGAGAGGGAGGGAGGGAGAGCTCCAGCTCTAGCCATGCCAGGTGTGCACTGCACCTCCTTGGCTGGGAGATGCAAAGCCAGTCCCAGAAATACCAGTGGATTTTTAAGAAAGCTGGATAAACAGAGCTAGCCACAGCAACACTGGAAACATCACATTTTCCAGGCCTTTCCATGCCCAGGTAACAGCCAATTCTCAGCGCTCACCCAGACTCTGCCATGTGCTGTACAATAACCCACCAGGACAAACACAAGGGTGAAATACCACTCGTGTTCCCGAGGGGCTGCACACAGAGTACCCCGTGCAGGGGCAGGATCTTGATGCTCCTTGGAAAGGACAGGAGGAAAATCAATTCCTCAGCTCAGCAGCCTGGCCTGGCCCCACTCCCAGTGCCAGCCCAGAGGCAGAGCTGGCCCCGCTGCCACAGGTGCTGCCAGCCAGGGATGCTCCCCTGCTATCGCCCAGCAGCATCTGGGCAGGCAGGAATGCTCTGGGCCTGCTTCCCTCAGCCATTTAGAAGGCGCCTATGTATATGAGGTTTCTCAAAAGAAACATCTCTGCCTCTTTAATTAACACGTCTGGCTGTTTTATTATCTGTTGATACAAGAACCTATCCAGCAGTTACAAACATCTCTACGTACTCATATTTCAAGCAAATACTTCTTTTAATTCAACGCACCCACGGTAGGAGAAAAACTCTCCCCAAAGCTTTACAGGATACACCTCTGCCAATGTGACAATTGCAGGGAGTGTCCCCTGGACAGAAAACAACTGAGCCACTCCAGACACCCCCAACCACTGCCCTCTCTGCAGGGTGACCCCGCACCAACAGTGCCAAACACACCCCTACTTGCATTTCTATTCCCCAGAACTGGTGAGGGATGTAACATCCATCATGCCAACCATCCTGCAGTAAAACCAGGAGCAGGCAGTCCAAGGAGGGAAAAAACCAGTGGCAATCTACAACAAGCAGTTTTCTGCAGTGCACAAGATGGATTTATTAATTCCCAAACTGAGCTCCAAGCAATCACTATAAATTTACTAGAAAATGTGTGTTTTCCCACAATAGCTACTCTGACAAATCAAACACAGACAAAGATGAGCTAATTAATTTAGCTCAATGGGAAAATGCACCCATTATGAGTAGCATTACAGTTGATACAGCGGGAGAGCAGCTACTGCTGCTCCCGTCAAGGAGCAGAGCAATTTATACAGTTCAAATTTAAGATGGAACTAAAGCATCAATACCTATGCAGAGAAAGGAATGTTCTGATGACCAGGGATCACTTTTTACTGGCTTTTCACACTCTACCTAGTCTAGAGGCTTCAGGCAAAGAGCACTTGGGGCTTAGAGAGAATTTAACCTTCTTTTGGGGTGAGAATAAGGTAAGTGACACTTCCAATCATGTCCCATTAGGCACAGGGCCAAGCAGAGGAGGCTGGACGAGACACGGGTTTTCTCTTCAGAACTAGAAGTGAGGTAAACATCAGCTCCTGTAAGTTTTAGACACATTTAACCCATGGCACAGCACTAACTCCTAAGACCCATGGCAGTCACACGAGAGCCTTGTTCCCTTGTTTCATCTATTCTGAAATTACTATTTAAAACTAAGACAATTCTGTCCAAAATACAAGTCAGCTGAAACAAACACAGCTTTCGATTGCATTTCCCATGCAAGCCACCCAGCCTTTTGAGATTGCTGAACTAACACAGTTCAAAATAGCACCCTACCTCACTGGTAGAACTTGGTATACAGAAAACCTCAATGTCCCAGTTGCCTCCCCCTTTGCCTCTGGTGCAGGAAAGTCAATGCACCAGCAGAATCAAGTACATCAGCTCTCAGTATGTGCAAGAGCTGGAAGCAGAAGCCATTGCCATATTGCATCCTTCTCCATTTCATGCTGTTAACAAAACAGCAGGAACAACAAGAAAGACTTGAGGACTTCTAGAACACTAAGCAAGGAGTGCACTGCAGAAAACAGCATGTGCAAATGGGTGACAGGACCTCTTCCTTTTTTTAGTTGAGAGGGCAGAAAGCATTCCCAATACACCAGGAGCAAGCAGAGGTGGCCGGAGGTCCCAGCTCACCCCTCTGACCAGCACCACCTAGAGCCAGGGAAAAGCAAGCCTGGCACGCAGGAACATGACCCGTGGCACTCTGTCAACCAGTCAAGACTCCAGCTTGTGGTCCCTTCAGTGTGAAAGAACACTCTGACAAACCCTTTGTCACAGTGCATCTGTCTATGTAAAGATTTAATGTCGCTTTTCCACCCCCTCGTTTGAGAATGATCAACTTCTTCTAAAGTACATAAATAAAGAGTCATGCAGTTGGTTTTATGAAGCACCTTGTCCCAGGATTCAATGGCAATAAATAGCACAGTATTTCAAAGAACACAAACAGTACACAATAATTACATGGCTGATACCCTATAAGTATGCTGACTATTCTATTTGCATTGTTCAGAAGTGAAGAGGTTAGACTTATTTACATCCAAGCAGCTTTAATTAAGCTTTGAGATAAATGCTCTTAAAATGAAAGCTGGGATGATTATACCTCTCTCGACATTGATTTTAGCCTAGATGGCTACGTATGTGGCATGACAAAAGGCCCAAAGGCTGGAATCACACAAACAGAGGAGCCACAAGCCACGGGTCCTGCATCACTCTCCACCACACTGGAAAGAAAACAAAAAATGCAGGGAAATGGGGACCTTGCTGAAGCCAAATGCTAAAGTGCAGTTGAGATGAACTGCATTCACTGAGAGCCCTGGACACATGGGCTGCCTCTGACAGAGGGGGCAGAGACCACCCCCCCAACAGTGCTGGGGGACCCCACCCTTGTGTGAGGGGCACTCCTGCACTTGTGAGAGCTTTAAATGGCAGATGCACATCAGGCTGCACCCCAGGAGTGCAAGGAGCATTCGCCAAGGCAGAGACCTCACTGCGTGGCCAGGACAGGACACACACACACCAGGGCAGTGCTGGAAGGATGTGAGAGGTGCCCTGGCACCACACTGCACTCCTATTCCATTCACTCCTGTCAACGTGAAGCTTCACCTTCCCCAGCACCAAAATAGGGATGCAAACGCCAATTTCATTCCATTTTTCCAAAAAAACGTGAATCTGTGGTGGGCTGTGCAGGCAGACAAGCTCGGAGCAGTGGTGGTACCTGGCTGGCTTTCCCAAGTGTGTCAGCACGCTCCTGCTGCAGCCACCCCCCAGTCTGGAGAGGGGAACAGCACGACACCCCGTGAGTCACTGCCGCCCTGAGTCACTCCCTCGTGTTCTCAACAGAAGGTGCAGGCAATTGGGAAGCAGCCTGAAACTGCACTCAGCTTGCCAACCTGTATTTTGCAGAACTTCTTAGCCTAAATGCCTCCAGCAAGAAAAGGGAGGGGGGGGGGGAAGCCACAAAAAAACTGGGCAAACTAAAGACTTTGTTAAGTACAGGCAGGTTACAGGATGAAGCATAAGAAGAAAGTCCATCTGCCAGGTCCCCTGACAAGGCTTTCGGCTTCAGCTTCCCAGTCTGTGCATTATTTTTCCATCCAGCAAGCAGAGGTCTGCACTGTACAGAGCCACCTTTTTCACACAGCTTAGTTATGCTTGGAGGACAGAATCCTCCCCTCCCCTGTTAATGTTTATTGCAAAAAGGAGAAAAAAACCTGATCTTCAAAAGGAAGAAGACAGTTTCTGCACCATTAGTTATGTGCATATCCCTTAGATATCAGTCCTCAAGGAAAAGACAAATCACAAAAGGAGAAAACTACTGCTTGCTTGATCTCAGAAGTTATCAGCTGTAATTGCAAATTACAGCTCACAGATAAATACAAGAAAGGTGAATACTTTTTTCTTTCGTTGCAAATGAAAAAAAACCCCACAGAATAACATTCTAAAATGTATCAAGTCTGACTGTAATAACATTCTTGTCGCATGCAGTTATTTTGCACACTACAAAAACTTATCTCATGGGAATGCAAAGGGAAAAAAAAGAACACACTGCATCTCAACTTCCTCCAATAGAGATAGAGAATTGCAAAGTCAGACAACATTGAACACATCTACTCAGGAGAGACACAAAGATTTTGCCAATTTTTATTTAGTATGCATAGTTTAGAATAAAATATACCAATTTAGAATCCTGTTGTGTAGTCAAGATGAAATACTAACAACGCTGCCAGTAATTAGCACACGATGGTGATCACTTTTATACCGCAATGTAGGCAAGAGAAGGAAGAAAGAAGATTTAAAACCCCTTTACTTTAAAATTGAGTGCTACATCATCCCAGGAAAAAGCCCCTGAACAGGCGAGGCACTCTGTAACAGGGAAAGAGTAAAGAAGTCAGGCCTTTTCATACACAGTGGGCACGTACCTGCTATAAAGAGAACTCAGTTCTTCGCCAAGGTCTCTAGACACTACTCCCCAAACTAATAAATGCCAATACAAACATCCAACTCCCCGCTACAGGCCATTACCCTGCACCAGCTGAACCCACTGCCATCTGCCCTGGCCCTCCCATCAGCTCAAGGAATAAAATATGAGGATATTTCACATCTGTGCAGAGCACACCCCAAACACCAGTGCTGCTCAACTACCTGACTCTACGACCTCACCCCTTCAGGGATTTATTCTGTTTGTAAAAAAGTTACAGAAGTCCTTGTGTTGTGTCCATCAACCAGTGGAGTTTTGCCCCAATTATTCAGAATTATCCTGGAATAATTATTTTTAAGACTGCATTACCAGCCAGGGGGAACAGGCTCACCCTTTTAGCTAGGCAAGGGCTGTACATAATTTTCAAGAGTCTGATCTAGTGAGATGTTCAGCACCCACAGTTTTTGCTGACTTAAACAGGACAGATTCTCCTTACTTGAAAGGAGTGTCCCCAACTGAGACTTGTACAGAGCATGCAACTGCCTTTGATTTTCACAGAGCGAGACATAAAGACAGATTTCCTCTTCTTTTACTTTTAAATCTCGAGAGTCTTTCAAAGGGCCTGAAAAGTACATTTCAGCAATAAACCTCAAACCAATCTCATCCTGCGAATGTAATGCAACAAATGTCTTAGGTACAAGTAAGTCATTCAGATCAGCCATATGAAATTAAAGCAGCAAGCACACAGCCTCTCAGCTGGCGATTCCAAAGGCCAGATTCTGTTAATATTTAGTCAACAGAAGTTCTGTACTGGGTATTTGCTAAATTGGGTATAACTTTCAATCGTGCCACAGTGAAGGTAAAGTTAAACACGCTCCAATTTGCAAAGCAACTTTTTTTTTAATAAACCTATGGCAAGGTATTCCTTCCACAGACATTTGTTTACTGCTGAAAAACACAGAGTAATTACCAAAGCGCTGGTGCCAAGATGAAAAACACGACAAAAAAACCCCCAAAACACGTCCAAAGGTCATGCTTGACAGGCTGGGAGAAGTTCCCCACCCTGGGCAGGGCTGCCCAGCCCCTGCAGCCCCTGCAGCCCCTGCCCAGCCCCTGCAGCCCCTGCAGCCCCTGCAGCCCCTGCCCA
>JAWWEE010000016.1:16758332-16895244 GCA_035221455.1 Xenops minutus
TGCTGTGCCCACCGCCCGTGTCCTGTGCCCACCACTCGGGTCCTGTGCCCACCATCCAGGTCCTGTGCCCACCACCCAGGTCCTGTGCCCACCACCCGGCTCCTGTGCCCACCGCCCAGGTCCTGTGCCCACCGCCCGGCTCCTGTGCCCACCGCCCGTGTCCTGTGCCCACCACCCAGGTCCTGTGCCCACCACCCGGGTCCTGTGCCCACCACCCGTCTCCTGTGCCCGGAGCACCCACGGAGGGCACGGTCCTGTCCTGGGGGGCTCCAAACCCAACACAGCTCCAAACGCTGCAGCTCCTCATTCTCCGTGATGGGAACGCGCCCTTGGCTGACCCCACTGCGGCCCCGCAGCCCCCCCGTGGGACCCACCCAGGAACACGGGTGGGCAGTGGGAATGAGGGCAGCCCCTGCACCCCACAGAAATCAGATCAAACCCGGCAGCCGTGCCCTCCCCCAGGCCCACCACAGCCGTGGGAAGCTGTGAGCACCCCGGGGCTGCGGCTGGGGAGCCGTGAGCGGGACGGGGGCTGTGAACACATAGGTGGTACCACCTCGTGGAGCCTTATCAGGAACTGCTGCCCTGGGCTCTGCTGATACACAAGGTGCTCAGCCTAAACCACAAGCCTCTGCTACAATCGCAGGGAAACAACTGTTTCTAGAAACCCTTTCAACCCTGCTGGGTAAAACAGAGAAGTGTTATGCTGCTAAGAGAGAAAGGGAAACACCTATTGGCACTAGGAGTGCTGGAACCAGAGTTTCATGGAGTGTTCCTAGCACAGGACAGAAAACACTGAAAACCTCTCCTGCGCCACCTCTTTTTAAACCTACTGAGCAAAGTAATAAATTCGGCTTCCAAGATGAACCAATGACTAGTCCTAATTACGTGTTCAAGAACATCCCCAAATAGAGACAGTTCAAATGCAACTGATTAAAGAAAGATGTTTATGTTATTCTGACTTGGAACGTGAGTGGAGAACATTTTTGCACACTGGTGGGTCACATTTTGTATTCTTACTCAAGTGAAGCTGCATAGTTAGGCTTAATTCAGGAAGCATTTTAGAATCACCTTCTCACTAAAATTTAAGATTTGAATAATAAATATAGGATGTAACCACGACCCTTCTCCCCCACATAGCACAGAGGAAAGAAGTGCTCTCAAAAGAATCATGCAGACACCTCCTATGTGAAGGAGGTGTATCCACACAGGGTTGTTATGAAGCTGAAGTTGTCAAACCACTGTGAGGTGCAGCATTTGCCCCCTGCTCTGACACTGCTACAAACACAGCTGCATACAAATCCTCTTGCAAGGCAATGACTGCATGCTGCATCCTCCCATGGAGATGAAAACTTACTTGCTGGAAAGGAAATGTGATGTAAGAACATTTCAATAAATCATCCAGGGCCTCCATATTTTCAGTTTTAGCAGAGACAGCTTCTTCATTTTGTTAAAATGACCTAGAGCTAGTTTTGCACTTATGTTTTCACTTTAAAAAAGGGTTTAGACTCAGTATAAATTCACATAATAATGCATATTTTTAATTTCTGAAGTCTTCATATGCTTGTAGCAAAATAAGCTCCTTAAAATGTTTAGGAAATCTTACACTGATTTGAATAGGTAGCAGTTACATTTAGAAATGTTCAAGCAATTTTCAGCACTTCAAACACTTATAGAAAATTCATTTCTTTTCAACATTTCAAGAGCTCCTCTGAGGAGTTTAAACCCTGTCCAGAGAAGGTTGCAATAGCTGCTGCTAAATGGGAAAAAACAGGTAGTAGTGAAAACAAAGCATTTCTCCAGTTGCCATCCAATCACATCCTGATGTCAGGTGAAGCATTCAGCTCCCAGCCCGTGTTAGGGATGCAGCTCTAGATGTGACAAGAGTTTAAAACACACAAGTTCCAAGCATCAGGAACTCGTGCTTTTGCCTTTTTGGCTTCTTATGTGAAGCCACGCAGGTGCAGAAATCACAAGAGCCTTTTTTACCAAATACATCCAAAACCAAGCATAGGAAAACTGCAGCTCTAGATAATCTTTAAAAACACAATTCACAATTCTGCCCGCCCTGTTGACAATCGATTTTTAATTGGCTTCTAATTGATACATGTAGCACCCACAAAAAGAAAATGATTGCTCCTTAACACATTTGCCCCTATAGACTTAGTGGTATTTTAGTCTTCATTTATTTCTAGCCCTCCAAGTAGCACACACTGTCGAAGATGAATCTAACTGAGGTTGTCCTCATTAAGTTGCCTCTTTTTCATCTATTTAAAACTGCTGCCATGCTGACCCTGCAACCAAACCATTTTGCTTCAGACAAAATGCCTTCCTCAGTTCCTGCTGAGGAGGTGTGCTTCTGTGCCCCGTGGGCCTACAGCGATACGTCTTAATCAAGGCATCTCATAAACCACTCCACAACTTCCAATTAATTCCAATAGCATTGCTATCCCCAACTGTTGAACTGCTGGCTCTGCTTTGCCAAACAGCTGCTACAGCTCTGCACCTGGTGAAATGAAGTATGAGTTGACAAAGTGTTTTGGGGTTCATCTGGGTGGAAGGTAAGTCCAAAGTCATTGTTATCAGCTAGGCATGCTGTTGGTAGCAAAAGATTTTAAAGATCCAGTCAACTGGATTTTCACCCAGTTTCCTCTCACCTTGAAGTCCCATGAAAGGATATCATGTTTGCTGCTTTTCAGAATGTAAGGTAACAGAGTACACTTTGGAAATAAAGGGATTAGGCAGATGAGATTATCACCAGTTAATCACCTGCCACCAACTGCAAGCGGATCCCTGAAAAGACTGCAAAGTTATCAAGAAATACATCAATCTGGACTTGGTAGCATCCACCTTTTCTTCATGCCTAAAAGGAGGTCATGAAGTGACTGGTACTGGATTACTGATGGCACTGCCACTGCTCAGTCCCCGTTTGATCTCAGAGACATTCTCATCTATACAGGTTTGAAGGATCACATCTTTCTACAACATCCTAACATTAATTCTGCCAGAAAGCAGGAATGGTTTGAAAGCTGTTAGAGATGTCTTTTTTATGCATAATCTTACCAGGCTATTTTTGGCCAGTGTTGCTTACCAAACAGTGCAGTTCCATACATTCCTTTTGGTAAAAGCCAACACTGCATAAATGGATGATGTATAACCCTACTGTTGATTGTCAGTAGCACAAAGAGCATCAAGATACTGGTTAGACCCTTGTTGAAAGATCATTGCCATATAATAACTTTTTGACATGAACAGGCTCTCCAAAGAACCACCTTTCCCTGTAAACCAACTGAGAGAGAATCATGCTGGTTGTAGAGCAACATATTTAACATGTTCTAGAATCCAAGCCCAGCTTGGAGCATTTGCTTCCCTCAGCAAATTTGTGACTGACTTGACTACTGGCTTCAGGTCATCAGCCAGTTACATGCCAGATAAATAAGGTTTTTTCATTTCTTTAATCCTTGGGTTTCTCTTTCTGGCCTCTTCTAATCATCAGGGGTGGCCAAGGCAGGAGAAATGGCAGCAGTGTCCAGAGCATGGGATGAAGTCAGAGCTGCTCAGAATCTTGCTCACGAAGATGCAGCACCAGGGAGGAACCTCATGGTGTTCTGGCCTTTTCTGCAGGAACAGCTCCACAGTTACAATGACAAAGGCACATCCCAGCAGATCCTCTGCCACTCCGTGTGCCCAGGGCAGTAACAGCACTTCAGCCTCTTCTATTTCCTCCCTGCTTGCAGCACATGCTCTGCTCTGTTGAACAGCCTGAATGCTCTGACTGTGCTTGAGAACAGCCCGAGCACTGTAAGGCTGCTCACAGCCAAGCTGTGCCTGCTGCCTGGCAGCTCTGCAAGTGATGGGCAAGGGGCAGCTTCCAGAGAGCCACTGCCACAGTCCCACACTCCAGGCACACAATTTGAGTTGCACCCACTTCCAGGCTGAGCAAAAGGAACCTGAGAGAAGCTGTAAATACACCAACATTTCAATGGATTCAAGTCACGCCCAGTGTCACAACTCCCTCTTATGCTACGTGAGACCAGCAAGCAAATTTCCCCTATTTTCAGGACTGTGATTAAGAGTGTGAGCATTAGTGGGGCAGATAAGCTGTGCTGGGCATTCAGAGAACTAATATGGAAATTATTCTACTTTCTTGGAAAATAGAAGCATCTGTCCAGTCAAGCAAACCAAGCAATGACTCTGTGTTATGAAATACTCTTTTTATAACTATTGACATTTCAGTCAGTAGTGCCACATGTCAATAGTGGTTTTATTGCTCACATTTAAAGTACAGCTTTCAGGATAGGATTCATCTAAGTTGACATTGTCTGATCAGCAGCATATTTCCTGCTCCTGTGAGCATATACATTATTTATACAGCTTGGCACCAGAGAGTATTTGTGCTATTCTAAGAAAATTTTAAAGATGTGGTGCGTTTTCTGTGTCTCAGTGCAAAACACAAGCTTAGAACTACACATGCTTTCTAGGACAATTAAAATTCCAGGTTGGGACTCTCTCCAGAGCTGGCCTTCAAGCCACAGCTATATGGGCTTCTCTGTCTGTCTGACTCCACCTTTTCCAGCACAGCATTAACAGACAGGTGTTAAACACTGTGCCTATAGCATTTCCTCCAGCTCCTGCTCACATTAATCCTGATCTCCAGAATGGAAATACTAGCAAGTCTAACATATTCTCTGATCATGTACTGGGAATTTCTCCCATTTCTTCCTTCTTGGTATTCTAACTGTAGCTGGCAAACTGGTGTTTTACAAACCAAATGCTATTATTCTAATGGGACTTTAGAGCCACTCCAGCAGCCTTCACTCCTGATGTCCTCCCCCACAGCACCGATACGTTCTTAAAATTATCAAAGAAAATTCATTACTTCTGATGCTGTTGGTAAAAAGTAAATGGCAGCTGATTATGGCTTTTGAGGCTTCAACTTTAAAGAAAACTTTAACGATCTCTTTTCAGAAGTCAATACAGCCTCAACTAGTGTACTTCAAACAAACAAAACACTGCATACCTCCACAGAGTGATAAATAAACGATGATACAGTTCCTGGGCATGAAATCCATACAGATAATTCCTTTGCATAATTCTGATTATTAGGCATGATAAAGCGACACTGTTGAAGGATGCTAGACTTTAATAGAAGCAAAATAAGAAGATGATTCACTTACAGAGGAAGATGATTATTTGAGAGCACTGTTTTACTCATAATCCCCAAGTTCAGAGAACACCTGCACAGTACCATCTTTCACTTTGGAAAGGGGAGTGCAGTGCTCTGAGCAGATGAATTTGATTGCAAAGCAGAGCATACAGGGCAGATCACCTGTAGAGAAGGATCTCCTGCTTCATATAAAATCTGGTTTTATAATCTGCACTTGTATTAATTTAACTCGAGACTAATTTTTTTACCCTATTTAGAAAGCAAAACAGGTATTTAGAAACCTTCTTGTTTTCTGTTTTAGTAATTTAATCTGAGCTACTAGCACATGCTTGATAAGAGTCACTTTAAACTCCTAATTTAAAACTTATTAGCATACACCCTTCTTAGAGAAAAGAATCCACCAAGCATTTCTCACAGAGGCACATCATTTCTGATTATTTCAGTTCCATTTTAAAGGATCTTTGACAGGGCCACTGAAAGGCTTGTCAAAGAACAGGGAAACATTATGACATTCTTTCCCCGTATCCCTTTCCAGAGCATGAAATATGAGGGACATTTCTAACAAAATCAAGGCTAATTTAGGAACTGTTAATCTTTACTTTAGGGCTGCTCTAGCTGGGGAGGTTACTGCACAGAGGAGCCATTCTTCAGAGCACCTCTCTAGTCAGGTTCTGACATATCCCTGTTATTACAACACAAACTTCTCAACTCCAAAGCAAATGCATTGCAAGCATGAGCTTTACAAGCTACAATTAGCAGAGACATTTGTATTTCAATATGGTTGTATGGTTGTTGGATTTCTAAATGTCCAATAATTCAATAAGGTATCTCTTGTTTTTAATGATTCTACTCATTTTCAGCTGAAGGACAAAAAGTTTGGGTTTTTTTTTTTACTGACTTCTGAAAGTCAGCAAAAAAGTCTTTTTACTGACTTTTTTTTTTTTTTTTTGACTGCTTCCACAAACCAGTACTTTTGCTATTTTAAGAGTCATTTATCTGCTCTCTAGCATGAACAACTGAAATGGGTCTTCATAGTTAAAGTCCCCCATCAGAGCTGTTATACTTTTCATCTGTTCAACAAGCCCTTCACAATTACACCATCCATCAAAGGTGACATGACAGCTCCAGGTAAGACAGAGCACACAGAGTGGGCCAGACCCCTCTGCTGCTGCTGCTGCTGCTGCTGCCCCCATCTGAGCTGTGCTGCTGAAACCACAGGGGCACTCACATTTTGGGGTAAACAGCCCAGATCTGGGAGGTTGGGGCTCTGCTCTCCTGGGGGCTGTGTGTGAAACAACCAGGTGTTCTGCAATACCTGCAACAGGTGAGGAGCTGTCAAGGGGAACTGGGAAGTGCATGAGCTGGGGCATGGAACAATGAAAAATGGCATATCAGCCAAAGAATAAAAAACTTGTGAAAATAATTACTTGAAGAAGTAGGAAGTATATCAACGTGAAAGACAAAAAAGGGTGTAAAAGATCAAGGGATGTTAAGTTTCTGTTATTCACCCAAATTACAGCAGCAAGAACCACCCCTCCAGTTCAGTGATCAAAGACAAAGCGACAGCCTGGCCACTGCTGAGGAAAAGGCACATGAGGGATGGAAATGGCTCTTGTGCAGATGACTAAATGGCTGCAATGTGCTGAATGAAGAGATGACACCATTCTTTAACAAGTTGGAGATGAATGGAAGCTGGATCACTTCTAACAGAAGAACTGAAGAAAACTTCAAAAGGAGATGAAGAAGAACTGAAGTTCTGAGCATTGCTAAAGATAGTTAATACAATACAAAGTGAACAGAAATTACTATCAAACAGGAGGAGAACTAGCAATGTGAAATAGCTAAGGCATGGCACTCTACCTCAGTGTGGAAAATGGAGAGGACTCATGCTGTTGTTACCCAGAAAATCACCAACCCTTTTTCTTCACAACCTTCTGCTTAGTAGTCTTCAAAAATCATACAGAAGAGGCATATGATAAAACTCAGAGGGTATTCTGATAGAAGCAATTAGGGATTACATTCTCCTGTAACATGTTTCTGAACAATATAAACCACTAGACAACTCTTTCTGAGTCTCGGTTTTGATGGAATGAGCAAATACAGTATTCCCTGTGACAGCTTCTTCACTCTCCTCAGTATCTGTGATGCATCTGCTGCATTTCCATTCACAATTGAAGTGAAAAAGAGACCAGGAGCAAATGGGAGCCGGTGCTGACAGAACCTGAGAGCTCTGGGAGTGGTCCCCAAGGCACGGCACAGAAGAGACACGAATAGCAGAATATGCAGCTGCATTCACAGCCAGGAATGTATCAGTGCCTGTGGTAAGAAATGCAAACATTCCCCATTGTGCTGGAGATGGAACAGCAAGAGCCCACAGACCCTGCTGGTAGGGCCAGCCTCTAAAGTGACACTAACTGGTTTTGGTTGTGGAACTCGTTAATTTTCCTCAACACAAGGAGGGAAAGACTGAGGTGATTCCAAGTGCCCAATACCTTTGCACACTTGCACAGCTGAGGTTGTGAAGTCTCCTTGGAGCAGGAGATGAATCCCACATAGAAAGCAGCCTTTGGAAACCCTCTGAGGAGGATGGTTGACAGAGGGGAGGAGGAACCACTGCTGGGGACCGAGTGCCTGGTGCTCCTCAGGGCTCCAAGCCACTTTGTTCAGATCAGCTTGACTCAGCCTCCAAGGGGAGACCCTCCCAACCCACAGGAAGCTTTCAGATGTGCAGGGAAAACACCCCATTCCAAAGCCCTAAACATTTGACTTCTTCCTCCCCAACCTTGTCTTCTTTGCTTCGTCTGTAAAAACATTAGTTTATACACTAGTGCCATCCAGCCTTCAAAGCTACACAACAGCATTTATTCTGTGTTTGACTTTTCCCTCTAAGGCTGGTACTCTGCAAAGAGCAGTATGTGCAGTTTCACAAGGGGAAATTAGGGCATTATTTTCGCCTTCACAAACTCTAGCCCTTCCTCTTTGGTTGTCTAGTGATCCCAAACTGAAAACATGCCAAGACATTGCAATAGAAATGCTTCATTGGTTTTGTCAACTAAATTAGTAAACAAATGTTTTCAAGCAGTCATTATGTTTAAATTAAGCCTGCAAAACATTTAACAGCATTAAGAAGGAAAAAAAATACACAATTTTTGTATGACAAAATTGAAAGGCAAAATGTGTATTTTAAAAAAAGGGACCAGATTCCCTGTTGCAAGAACTAAATCTCACATCTGTCCCCAAAAATCCTGCATGAAAGAGGCAGCAGCTGGGGTTCACATGGGGGTTGAGCCAGCACAGTAACAGTGGGCAGGTCTGCCATTTCCTAAGTGAAAAACAGGCTGTCTTTGTGAGGAGAAAATCAGAATATGTTTCTTACTGCTACACCAAAACCTCAGGTGTGATATCATTTTAGGGGTGTACGACAAATACTTTATGAGCATTGATGATCACACAGCAAGGGCAAAAATCATTGTGTTTGCAGAAGTCTTATCTCAGGTGGTTCATTACAGATATTTCTCCTTTAAAGGCTCTTGTTTTCACTACTTGCAGTGCTGTTTCAGGTTATTTCCCACCCAGCCATCTGGCTGCTTTTCACTTTGATTTTCTCATGAAAATGAAAGGACAACCTAAGGAAGCACCAGCTTGGCATTGGTTGGTCCCACCAACACCATGGTAATGTTGTAGTTTGTGCCTATTGCATGTACCATGATACTGAGTAGGATACAATCATCCAAAATTGTCAAATAATGTTCTGTCCCATTTCATATGCTTGTTGCCAGAGATGTGACAGATTACTGATGTGATCCAAAATCCAGCAAAGACATAAAAACAAACTTAAAGACACCGGGACAATGAACAGCAGAATGTCTGTACACTTCTCACTCTGCTAAGAGAGGTGAAAAATCTCACTAGAAACAGGCCTAATTGTTTTCCCAACTGCTGAAGATAAGGGAATCCACAGGAAAGGACTGCCAAAGGCAGCATGATAAGCACTGATGGGGTACAGAGGGTTTCCCAGCATGGGGATTAGGAATACAGCAACACTGCAGTGTCCTGGTGCTCCCAGCACTGCTGTGAAAACCCAAGCCAAACACAGCCAGGTCACACTTGAAAGCAGCATCTTGCCTCTTTAAGGGATATTATTAGTTTACTTCCAGGTTCCCATGTTTCTCCCTTATCACTAAGACAAATCAATACTGGCATGAATCCTGTTGCTGCTTCCTGGCAGTGCTGGCTTTGCTGCAGGGCAGTGGTGGGGTGATGTGCTGGGGCTGCTGGGTTAGCACTGGGCAGGGCTGCAGGCTGTGACTGTGCTGCCTGCACAGCTCTCCTTGTCACCCTCCCCAGCTCCATTCCCCCCCAGAGCTGCTTTTGTAGCCGGGGCTTGCAAGGAAGGGGTGTCCAAGGTCACCACCCAAAGGGCACAAAGAGAGACAGGACTGTCACCCACTGCCTTATTGCCTGTATTATTATCAGGGAGGGCCCTGAGTGTCTGACCCCAGCCCAGGGCTCCTGCACAGCTGGGGGACTGACCCCACAGTGTCTGTGTAATGCTGACCCCACAGTGTCTGTGTAATGCTGACCCCACAATGTCTGTGTAATGCTGACCCCACAATGTCTGTGTAATCCTGACCCCACAGTGTCTGTGTAATCCTGACCCCACAATGTCTGTGTAATGCTGACCCCACAATGTCTGTGTAATGCTGACCCCACAATGTCTGTGCTCAGGGGGGACAGCAGGGAAGGTGGCCCTGGACTGCTGGGGTGACACACCTGCCCCTCTCCCGTGCTCACCACAAATGTGGTGCTGTCTTGCCAAGGAAGCTTTTCCCAATTAAAAGAGGCAACACAGAGCATGCAAAATCTTCCCATCACATCGTTCTAGAAGGTTTGGGAAATGCTAGTTTTTTTGAACAGGAAATACTGCCCACTCCTTTCTCCTGATTTTGAGATTTGCCTGGCTAAATGTGGATCTTCATTTGCTGTTTCAGCATATTTCATTCAAATATAAGTATGATAAAATAGTTTAAGGACTAAGACTCAAGATCAGAAACTCAGCAATGGAGCTTATAATGTGTTTCATGAGGTGTCAGATGGCCTGTAATGGAACATTTGGAGTAGAATTCAAATAGACCTGAGGTTGTAAGAGTTATTCAACAGTGAGTTAATGAGAGCACTCCTTTATAAAATGAAGAACTACAGAGTACTTTTATTGAACCACAGGTCTTTAGAAAAGCATTTACTATGGAAACCAAATTCTATGAAAAGATCCAGAATATGAGGGAAACCACAGGTATGGCATCTGAACCAGCTTTCTGACCAGGGAAACAAGAATTGTAAAGCCTGGTGGTAGGGGGTGATTGGATAGGAAGATAAAAAATCCTTGTTGAACAAAAGTAATGTTGAAGCTTGCAGTTTTTAGTGATAAAGAGCAAACTGTTGCACTCTCCCTCTATACACAATTCCCTGGCTTGAGAATATTTCATTATATCAAATTTTAAAAAAGATGTAGCCATTTAGATTTTTTCACTCATCTTAGGCAATTGTAAGCTCTCCTGGTCATTTGCCCAGCTGACCTCCCTATAGAGAGGTGCTGGGAACAGCATTACAGAGACTAAAAAAAAGTCAGGTTCTCATAGGAATAGTTGGATCAGCCACTGGATGTGGAAAGCAGAAACTGCTGTGAAGTGGTACCTGGTGCAAGCTCAGGAAACTGTCACAAAGCAAGAGCTTTTCACCTCTGAGAAGCCAAAACGTGCAGATTAAACTGCCATGTACTATATAATATTTCAGATCCATCAGAATATGGATAAATGGGCTCTCACAAAGTAAGCACTCTACTCCTCAGCCAAGAGCACTGTTTATACATCTGAGAGGTGTTTCCATGTGCACACCTGGAAGGTGTTCATTTCCTTTACTCTCTGTGTCTGCAGAAACAGCTTCACACAAAGGCTCAGTAGTTACAGGGTTACAAATGGGCACTACCCATAAGTGCAGTGTTAAAATAAGTATTTTACCAAGAAGGAGGAGGAAAAAAACCAACCCACTGAAGAAAAACAATTTAGTGGGTTTGTACCTCAGAACTAGATGGAAAGCAAAAGAAAATCTGTGCTGCTTTGCAACTTCTTTTTAGCCAGGTGAACTGAAAATGTGCTGAGCTACACATTTCAATATTATATGCCCACACCCAAAGGATGCACAGGGAGTGGAGAGGAACAGAACTACATGTTCCTTCTCCAAGTTGCACCTATTATCTAATATACCAGTAGAAACATTTCCCACAATAATAATATGCATATGCCTCATAAGCTGTTTGTTTGGCAACCTTGATGTATACTTTGTTAAAACATTAATTGACAAATCTCCCTGCTAGCTTATTGCAATGGTTTAGGGGAAAAAAAACCCAACATTTTCTTGAGGAATTTCTGTAGCTTTAGAACCACAGACTGTTTACATGGATGACACAGACTAAAGTGTTTGTCCTGCATTACAATACTTTTAAGTGAAGACAGCTGGATTCTATTCTACAAAGAACATCAATCCACAGAGCTGCCAACTAAATTCAAATGAAGAAAGCAGTTATCATGGAGAAAGCTCAAAGAAGAGGCAGAACTGGACATAACTAGATCACAGATTGTGTTTAAAAAGTAAAAAAAAAAATTATTCAGAACTCCTTTCAAATTGAATCTACTAGATGTGAAAATTAGGAGAACAAAATTGTTGCACTTGGAGTTGCCAAAGAAAATGGTGGTTCCTTCAGTAACATCAGTGATTCCCTTCCTTCTTCACGAGGCCAGGAACACTCAGGGGCAAACTGCTTTGAAAGGAGTCGTGCTGGGGGAGCATTTAAAGAATTACGTAAAAAAAAATATCCTCCATTCAGCTCGCGGCTCAAGCAGGGAGTGAAACACAAAATACATCTCAACACACAAAGAAGCAAGCAGGGGACTTCATGTATTTGTCTCCTGTGGCTTCTCTTTGGGTCGGAAACGACCACAGTGCCAAACACAGAGCACAGCCACGATCACCCAGTCCTATTTATAATTCCCATGTGCCAAACAACTGTGACAGAAGGCTCACCATAAACTCCGTCACTTCCCATTTATAAATAATACACAGTGTGCTGAAAGGATTCCACAAATAGTAGTGCTGCACATCTGCAGGAGCACAGGGAAACGGGCAAATCTGCATTATTGGCAGTTTTTTAAAATACCTATAGGCAAGTTTGTAGTTAGTCCATGGCTACATTTAGTGCAGCTCGCATGATCCAATCTGTGCATATTTACTGGGTGTAATGTTACTATATTTACATTACTAGTGTATCCAAATGTATTTTTGGGAGGGTAAAAAACTGAGGGAGTGGTGAGTGAGTCAGGATCCCACATATTAGATTTCCATTTGGAATAGGTTTCCCAAGGCATCTAATTTCACTCACAGCACTGTATGTCTGGGATTTCTCAATGTCTAATTGATGGAAAATATTATGTCTGTGTTTTTATCCAATTCCTAAAAGGCATTCCCTTTATATGGTTATAAGTACTTGAGCTGGGTATGCCAGCAGACCTTTTGGTATTGCCATACCAAAGAAAGCATGCTAGATTTTCCATAATGGGCATAAATTCCTGAAGCTGCCAGGTCATGGCTTTTTTAACTATCAACAGTATGGCCAGCAGTATCCTCCTAGGAGTCCCAAAGTATTTGGAGCATCAAATATTTGAAATTAATTTCCTAAAGATCTATATGGATCAAAAGAAATTCTTGAATTAAGACTGAGTCCTTCAGGAATGAGGGAAAGAAGAAAAACAAAATAACAGGAAATCTACTGCCAACTTTGACACGATAAGAAGGAATGAGAAAACCTACCAAGAGGTCTCATTTGTTAATGCTGAGTCCCTGTGTTGGGTAGGTACATCAGAAAGAAGCATTTTGCTAGGAGAAGAAATAGAAGAAGGCATTTTTAATTTAGCTTTACAAGGATCACTTTTGCTCCTGATTTATCTTCTTCATAATTGCACTTCACAGCAGGAGTTACTCTGCCTCTGAACCACCAGACTGGAATCCAGTTCTGCAGATGTACAGTCAGAAGCCCAGGGATGGGCACCTGCTTCATTATCATTGTCTTTCCAACTCAGACCAGCAGAGTGGACCCAAGGGAGATAACTTCCTGTGCAGAACTAGAATACAGCTGGCATTCCTCTGCTCTGCAAAGAGGATCTCTTTGGCTGGACCCAGATCACAAAAAGGATCACTGAGAAAAACTGTTGATGAATTTAAAGAAGGTGAAAACCCAATACCAATAAAAGATGTGACCAGGAGAAAGAAATGGGTAGATTCACAGCCCCAGTTAAATTTGCAATTAGCAATTCACCTCTTTGGGGTACAGTTTGCTCCAGCTGGCAGGGCCAGTGTCCAGCTCACAGGGAGCTGTGACATTTGGATCCTCAGCAATCCATTCAGCAGCTCAGGGATCCATCCAGACCTGCTGTTCTGAGCAAGGCTCATCCCACCACAACAGAGGAGAGAACACCCAAGCCAAGGTGTTCCAAGTGCTGTTCAAGTGCCAAGTGGCAACAAACAGCTTAGTCATAAATTTCAGATCAAAAACCCAACAAACCCACTGCATAAGGGAGAGAACAATTACATGTATGATTTCTAAAAACAAAGTTGGTGATTCTGGCTTTGCATTCCCATCGCTTCAGGAATGGATAATTGGAATGCTGAGACTGTTGGAATCTTGTGACTAATGTTAAAATAAATGTGGTTTATAGACACTGTTTGTAAGCTTATTTGTAAGCTATGGACAGTACTGATCACATGAAGACAAAGGTATAAGATCCTGCCATCACTACAAATAGCTCCTTTTCACTGAGCACATGATGGCAGGACAGATTCTCCCTATTTTCAGTATTTACCACACTAAAAGCTCTGAAGAATTACTGCTCAGGGAAATTCAGGATTCATTAACAAGCTGAGTCCAAAATTCTGTATTTCAGGAAGGAAGAACTGTATGAAACTGCCATCTCCCACTTGCTGCACAATATACACAAATTCAATTAAACCCATGTAAACAAAGTTTCAAACACAAGAACAAAATGGATGATTCTTTGCCACAAAAAGATCAACTCCACTGGGAAAAGATGGAATCAATATCCTTAACCTTTACATTCCAGAGGACTGCCAAATCATCTCGCTTTGGCAAGGACTCCCGTGTAAACAATCACCAATTAAATTAAAAATCTGGGAGAGAAATCTACTTCAATTCCTTCTGGGAACAACTCTGGTGGATATAAATCAAACACCAATAGAGAATAAGAACATAATAACAATTCCTATAAATCCAAGGCTTATAACCTCCAACCAGCTAAGTCCATGCAGACCTTAAAAGCCAGTGTCGTGTATGAATCTTTCAGGCAAGCTCTAAATGTGCTTATACATATTATACAAGTACCTCCAGCTCACTTATCAGCAAGCTCTCAGCTGGAACATGAAGAGAACAGTCCAAGGTGCTGTGACACAGAGTTTGAGAGGCCTGGGATTGTCACATCAGGCAGGTGGCCCATCCATTGCCATGACAGAGGGAAGAGGTGAGGCACAGACAGGTGCACTTGCACACCAGGAGCCAAGTCCAGCTAAGGGTCAGCGAATGAGAGGTCAAAATGGTAACTTTTCAAACCCTCTGACTGCCCCAATGCACACGAAATTCCATCTGAATACATTTATGCAGGCTTGCTCCCCAAGACTAGCCCTACACATATTCCAAGGCAGCACTGAATGATGCCATTTAGATACGCCTGTGGTTTTAATTCAAAAAGCAGATAACTGAAACCCACTCAATGGTTTCAGCTGACTGGGAGACTAGCACAGCACAAGAGAGCATTTTGCTCTGGCACATCCACAGTTTCACATTCCACTAATCACAACTTAGTCTTACAGCAGTTGATGGAAATCATTCCAGAGATGTGAGTATGCTGCAAATGAAAAAACAGACTTGATGTGAAGAGCTCCTCCTTTAAGCTGTTAATGACTGCATCACCCACCAAAAAACTAAGAAGCAATATGGTAGGGAGAATAAGGGGATGACAAGGTTGCTTCTGCATGAAGTTGGGTAGTGCTACATTTTAATTGTCTCAGTCTTGCATTTACTCCTTTCTAAATGTAATTCTTCTAAAGAACTAGTCACTATGATGTGAAGGTTTTATGGAAAACCCCCCTGTCTTATCTGTCCTGTCAGGCACAGGACACAGCAGTAAAGCCTGCAGAAAGCATCTTTTGGGCACACTGGATCAAGAATAAAGCAAATTCTTTCAGGTGCTAAACCAGTCTGGTGGGCAATAGTACATCAGGCTGCCTGTCAGCTCTCCATAAACACTGTCCTTGTGAGGGTGCATCACCAGAACTCCTGCTTTGTCCTGTGTGCAGCTGTTGGGCTGCTGGAGATCCTGGTTTCTTCACAGCAGAAGGGCAACACCCATTCTCTGCTCTTTGCTTCAGCAGCCTTTGGAGCACACCCAGGCAACATGGAGAAGCTTTGGCAAGTAAAGATAGCTACATCTCTACTGAAATTTCATTCCCCAGTGCCTCTTGTCTCCCAGCTAGCACAGGAGACCAGACTTACTGCAAGGAGGCCTTTAATAGCTGATCATCACTGCACAATTACTTGGAGTTTCACAAAGTAGTTACGTGTCCTGAAACATTTAACCTGCCAGTGCTGACTTCTGGTGGAGATTTGAAACACAGATTCTAAAGGCCATCCTAAAACACATCAAGCAGAGGTCCTGGGAAGGAAGGGGGTGAGAGCTCAAAAGCAGGAGGGCGAGTCTGCCCCATTCAGGGAGTTCTTGTATAACACCTCTTGATTTGGCTCCCTGACTTCGTGGGACAAGGTCTGATAGATGACAAGTCAGGAGAGGACCAGGAAAGATGCATGCTTTTCCAAGATCCTCAGTGAGATGAAGTGAAGTCCCATTCTAAAGGATGCCATGCAGGAAAAAGGGCTCCTAGTTTTGGAGGAACAAGGGCCATGAGCACTGTGGAGGTGCAGCCTTTGACAGGTTCCCTGTGTTTTGAGGGTTTGGGTTCACATCGTTTCCCCACATTTCCCTGGACTGTTACAGAAAAGATAACACTTTGCATTGTTTTCCCCCTCCAAGCATGCTCTGAATGGAACATCCAGGGCTGTTTGCTCCCTGGCCTATCACCCATGTGGCAAGCTCTTGGCACACACAACCAGCCCGTTTACTCAAGAAAAACACACGCCCTCCTGTGCAAACACAGCCCATGGCAGGTCTCTTCAGTCATCATGTCTCAGTCTCTCACTGGAAGCCCTAAAGGAATCACAATTTATTCTGGCACTGTTGCTTTGATACTTCCATTTTACAGCTAGTGGACATGAGACAACTGGAATCAGATATGCCCTTGCCCAAGTCAGAGGAAAGTTTATGGCCAAATATGTTCTCATTAGCTTGCTGGCAGAGCTACTGGAACTATTGCTGGCCTGTACGTGCCTGCATGAGCAAACGGGGTGCATAATGTTCCTACCACATACCTAGCTGGAAGCTGTTCTGGCTATGCTTTCTGCCATTTTGAGTACTAAACATGCCTTTGACAGGTTTAGGTGGAAATTTTCAAAACAGTCTCAGGAAGACACGCTCAGACCATCATGGAATTCAGTGGAGTTCAGCTTCTGAAATTCTACCACAATTAATTTTTGTTCCAGTTCAAACAGGATCTCATAAAAAGTCAAGCCACATTTGGAATATCAGAAGCCACATTACTAAACTGAATTTTGCAATTTCTAGGCAACTAATATTTTGGATAATAAGTCAGAGACCTTCAGAATCCCATTTTCTTTCGGTGCATGTCAGCCAGGTTAACAAGAAACCAGAACACAAAGAATGTGTTGCCTGGCTCTCTGTTCATCTTCAGTAGTTCTGCCACTGAATCCTTCACCTCTACTGCCATGACTTTACACCAGTCTCACCATGAGCTAGTGCTGGCTTAGGAAACAGATGCACTGCCCCTCACACTGCAGTTATGGAGAGGCTGTCACAGGAAATACTCACCTGGGCTACACATCAATCCTCTTCAGATGGACAGCAGTGTTACTCACCTCTCTGTGTGTGTGTGTATGTGTGTGTGCCACTAAACTTCACACATTCATAGCACTGAGGTAAACCTGGCTCCAACGTGCAGCTGTCCTGGGAGGGCCAGGACAGTTGTTAGCATCAAACAAAGTGTTATACCAAGAATCAATCCTGTCTTCTCCTCCAGAGCTTGGATTTGATACAGTTTTGTTAAGGAAGAATGGGATAAGTCTTGCAGAGAGTTAATAAGACCAGGCACTGGGAAGCAGTGATTATTCTGCCTGCAGAATTAGCCTCTGTTCAGAAGGTGCACAATAGCACATAAGAAAGTAAATATGTTTAGGATGGGCCTGAGAGAAAGGGAAGATCCTCTTCTGCTTGTATCTCCACTGAGGAAACCTCTCTTCCCTTTGTAACCATCCTCCTCTTGTCACTTAACAAGTACAAACACTGACTGGGGAAGAGCAGTGGCAATGAGGGAACAATCTGAAGAGGAGGCAAGGGTGGTGTGTTCAGGCAAAGCACGAGTTCTCATGTGCCTTATCTTCTCACCAAATGAAGTCTTCTTACCCACCTGTGCATTGTTCTCATCCAGCTGCCCTACTTCTGTTTATTATGTAGCATTCATTAACTGGTGCTAGGGATAGCAATTGAGAGTGAGTAATTATCTCCCGAGCAGAAAGAATAAGGGTCAGATTCTTAAAGGTGACTGCTGGAGGCTTAAAAAAAATAGAAATGCAAAAACAATCAGGCCTCTTTTGTCACTTGGTGGTGCATAAAGAAAGCCTGGATTGAAAGAAAGAGATGTATTTTATCTTTACTCTAAAAATGTACATTGCCAAAGCAGACTTTGATGGGACACCCCCAGATTTCAGAGGCTCTGTATTGCCAGCTCTCCTTTCCAGGTGGATAAATACAGTAATGGCCACTCCATGGGTTCTTATACAGAAGGTCAGTTCAGGTATCAATGGTAAATCAGTTTTCAGATCTGCTTCACTAAAACTTAAGCCCACGTTGTCTCACCTCCAGGTAACACAGTTTACAGTAGCAGTAAAGCTGTGGCAGCACAGTATTTACACCAACCCCAGGGCAGAGCTAAGGCCACTGCAGGATTATTAATGTGGCTGCTGCCACAAGTTTCCACCATTGTGAGGTAGCTGCTCCTGTTACCCATGCTAGCTGTGCTTTATTATAAGCTCTCCAAGCCCATGATGCCACCTTGTCCAAGAATATAGAATACTGCAATTGTCACACCTTGGTTTTCCTCGAGGACCCTCCTCTGTAGGGACTCCAGAAACACCTCTGGTTGCAGTGGTGACTCAAAACAGCCCCCCAGAGCCCACCACTAACCATCCCAATGCAGAAAGTCTTCAGCAGCTTCACAAAGATCTCCTCTCCAGCAGTGAATGTTGATTTTTTTTTTTCTCCATCACAAACCATAGAGTTCTCCTGAGACTCCTTCCTGAATACCAGAGCACTTCTTTTGGCATGAGCAGGGCCTGGCCTTCTGCATGGAAAATATTTTTCTTAGTAATAAATATTCCTATGTTCTTCCATGTAAACAATAATGTAAAAGGCTTTCTATTGAGGAAGAAAGGGAAGAGAGGCTTTCCAAAGTAATTTTTGTGTTTCATGAAGCACCTATTAGTAAGGACAAGCCTGGATTTCATGACAGGAGGATGGACAGAGAGGAAAGGATCACATTTATTAAGTATCTGATTAGGTTCCATAGTAAGGGAAAGAGAACCAAATTTGAAAAGTGTGAGCAATACAGTAGAAAGACATTTTCTGACTGGAAATTGTTAGCATTAAGACAATAAAAAATGTTAAGCAGCAGCATCAATCAGCATGACTTGTTCCCTTCTAAAGCAGTCTGAATTAAAGCTCTGTCTGAAAGCAGTTCATTTGTAAGAGCCTGGATATCTACAGCACAGAAAGTTGCTAATAGAAGGCAAAGCAGTTAAACTGAAGTGTCAGCAGGGGCTACTTCGTCCCACAGAAATTTCAATTAGCTGACAGTGCCAAAACTTCCCTGTTTGCAGATGTTGCCAGCAGCAAAAAAGAAAAAAAATCAGGAGCATACACGGGAAACAAGGAGAACCCAGGGGGTCTGTGAAACACTTGGGAAGTCATCCCTTGGGGAGGGACACGAGGACTGTCCCCAAGCAGGATGGAGGGCTGGGGCTGTTCCCAACACACAGGGCTGGCTGAAACCAGGGTTAGCTGGGCCATGGAACAGCACTGCACCAGCAGCTTCAGGAAAGAGGGAAAGTGCCTCCAACAGCAGCTGAGAGTTCACTTGGCCCTGTCAGATTAACCTGGTAGGAGGAAAAGCTCCACTTGGATGGTGGGACAGCAGATCAGAGCTCACCCTCAGCCAGCACAACACAACCCTCTGTTGCTGCCTGCAGCACAGCTTCTGGGGCACTGTGAAAAATCACCCCTAAAGCACAACAGAGCACAAAATGAAGCAGTGGGAATTGCTGGCCAAGGCTAATTGGGCTGGTTGGGCACATTCCCGCAGTGCCATGGCTGGGGGAGGATCTGTATCACCTCGGTTTCTGCACACACAAGTGCTGCTCTGCCTTCTTCACACCCTGAGACACCAAGAACTGTGCAGCACTTGGCTCTGACAGCAACCAGGGCAGCCCTAGATGTGATGTAACACAGGGACAGATGCTGCTCATAATTCAGCATTTTTCAGCTGACTTGTGCAACCAACACGTTCCCAAGAGACAGACTGATCCCTACTGACTCTTACTGGTAGGTATGTCCCCCTTGAGACACTGATTCCTGAATTTCCTTTATTCCTCCTTTTTTGTAATGGGATTTGGTTGTGTGCTGAGAAATGTGCATGAAACATCAGCCTTGGAAAACCCCATCATCAGTTACTTTAGCTTAGCTACAGACAACAGCAGCCAAGCTGGTGCCAAGACTGAGCAAGTTACTACAAAATATCTTTTCACTTACTCTTAATTTCACTCCTTTTTTTTCCTCCAGTAGTCACTATTGAATCCTTTAAATTAATCCTCAGAATTGTTAGTGTGCAGTATGAGTGGGAAAGTAAATTTAAACACTAATTGAGTCCTACCTCTTCACAGTAAGGACTCAACTAAGCTGTGGCTCCTGTGTTGGAAGGGCACCAAATGAGTCCTGAAATGGGCCAAACACCATGTGCTGATCAGGAATGAAATAAAATATTAATGAAATTTTCAGAACACGGGGTAGAGTCTTGGCAACAATTTTAATTATTAGCACCCCAGAGATTCACTCTATGTCTTGACTCTTATTCCATTTGACTAAAATGGCAATTTTTATTTTTCTTTTCAAGATTTAGTCGGAAAAGTACAATCTTGAAATCAGCAATCATGCAGTGCAGAGCTGAGAAGCACACAAGGCAGCCTGAGGCTCTTGTCTTGGGTGATGCCTCTGCTGTTCCCTCCTGTGCCAAGGGTAGAGCACTTTTCTCGAAATCCTCTTGCTGATGGATGAAACCCAGTTGCCCATGTGTGCCAGCAGAGATCAGTGGTTCTGGGAAGCAGGCACAGCAATGCCCCTCCTCGGAGCAAACCCATGTTTGATGTGCCATGGGCTTCCTCACTGTGTTTGTGCAGGGGAAAACCACCTGTCTGGCCCCTGTGTGTGTGTGGAAGTCCAAATTGTTTCCAAGCAGAACCACAGATTTGCAGCATCATTCAGAGAGGCTCTCAGAGCCCTGAGCTGACAAATCCCCGTTCAGAGGAGTGGCTTGGAGCAATTATTAGTAAGCAAAGCAGGCTGCCTTTGGTAAGAGAAGCTGCAATTCCTTTCCCCACAAATAAAGACATTTGCAGCAAGTAATTGTTAATGTCATTCCAGTTCCTTTGGAATCCCTAATGCTCTGCAACCAAAAAGACCCCACTGCCCAAGCCTTACTCAGCCTGCCAGCTGGGGACCAAGGCAAGGCCTATGGAAATATTACAAAAAAGAATACAAACAGTAAAAGTAACACAGATAGAACCTTCACAGAAACCTGGTTGTGTGTCAATACCAAGGCACAGATGGAAACTCATTCTGAATCACCAGTGGAGACCTACAAAGGAATTTTTTGTGGCTAGCATTTTTAATTAAAACCTTTGCAATTACAACAATGAGATTTTGAAATGTGGCTGTTTACCTAAACTCTTTAAACTTTATTTGCCACCTCCCCCTCCAACTGCCCAATTATTCTGAAATAAAAAGAAATTTAGATTTTTCTTTTTTCCCGGAGGATTACGTGGTAGCTGGCTAAAAGAGATTCAGAATCACTGCACTAAGGAGTTAAAAACTCAAGAAAATAATGGTTAAAATTGTATTAGATGAAAAAATTCACTAGTTCTGGTGCACTTGAGTCAAGGAAGGATGGGCTGTCGGTGCGGGGGACAATAGGAGTATTCCCTGGCTTACAGCCAGCTCATAATTCATAGAGTAGCATTATCAGCCAAAGTTAATTTTTCTTTTGATTAATCATCTGCCAGAGCTTGAGAGTTTGTGGCTAATTGTTCCATTCTTGACTGCAGAATGAATTAGAGAACAATGTGCAGTCCTAAGGCAGGGAGGGAGCACACAAAGCCAAGCCTTGAGCACATAATGAATAGTTCAGATGAGTTGGGCACTTTGCTCTGCTGTTCACAAGGAGGTGGGGAGAATGCCCAGCACACACGGGCCACAGGGGGGACAGCCCTGCCCCGGTGACTGCACTGCTGTTGGACACCTTGCTTTGTGGAATAATGGGTTTAAGCAGGGAAGAAAAGAGAGCAGGATGACATTAGAAGGTTAACTCAGATTTAAGGAGTACCTGACTGAGGCAGCAGGTGTCCGAGGAATGATGAATGGGCAGCAACATAAAACAGACACCTTTCATTATAAGGGGATGAAAAATACTGTTCAAAAGGATATTGCAGAGCAGTTCTTGTGGCTAAAGCTCTATGCCAGCAACGTAAATTAAAGGTCTCTCAGTACTGGCTTGTGTAAGTCAAGGACTGAAAAACAAAATTCTCATTGTTAGTGCCTTCCCAGCCAAATCTTCACATTTCCAGCATAAGCAGTTGTGAAATTTTAAAATCCTTTAGAACTTTTTTTTTTTTTAACAGAAAAGAAATTCAACATTAAAAATCCAAATATAAAGAAAGAAAAACACATTTACACATGAGCCATAATAGGGTCATTGTCCATGACTCCCTCTCATTCACATTAATAACAGCATGTCTGCAAAAGAGTGTGGAAAAATGAGATGAAAGCTAGTTAAATACAATGTATTGGAACTCTCAGGAACAGTTCTGCTTGGGCTTCCCTCTTCCACTGAAAATGAAGACTTGGAGGAAAAGGAAACACGGCAGCCAACAAACAGAACTAGTAATGACCTAAAAGTACACTGATGTTTAGATTAAATGTTCAAAAGGAACACCGAGGGTATGATGACCTCAACATAAACAATCAATCCCTAATACTATGAGTTACTTTGGGGTGAAGAAACAAAGTTGACTGACATTAGAGAATGAACTAGTTCTGACACAGAACAAAACCAGTGACTCAGAGGAAAATAAATCCTCCTAGAACCTCAGGAGAATTCTGGAGCCCCGTTCCTACATAACACTGTAAAAAAAGATGGGTAAGAACACAGGTTTTCAGCTCCCCATCAACATGCACATGGATGAAGGCACTGGGATTGCTGAGCTGTTCCAAGCACCGAGGAGACAACTGCAAGGAACTACTGACACACTTATGCAGAGCCTGGCAGCAAATGACAAGCCATATATTCAAATAGGAAAGCAAATGTTATCTTGTAGGAGCTAATTATTTCAGTCTTTTTACAAGTTACTCAGCCAAGCAACACATTGTCAGCACTGTACAAATCACACCAAGTTAGTATTTACTGGGGCTAATTTCGAGTGAGTAAGCAAAGGCAGCAAAAGCTTTACTGCAGTACATTAAAGTGCCAGAAAAATCTCTGAATCAGAGGCTACGTGTGCACAGATAATGACAAGAAAAAGGTCACACGTGTACACCTGCAAAACAATTGGGTTCTGTGTGTGGAAAACCTTTCTTTATGCAGCACCTCTGTATTTTCCTCTTTTCTCCGTGTATCTCCATTGCTTTGGCAATGGAAGCAACATAAGGCATAGTGAGCAATGGGCCTGAAATTCATACAAGAATAATACAGAAGAGCATTAAAAGCTGCATTTCACTGATCATCTTTATGATGTGCAGGGGACACCACACCCTTTCTCCTCTCTATGCCACTAAATGTTTTCTCTATATGTAGTAATTTATATCATAATAATAATAGTAATCAATAACTGATACTGAATTCCAGCACTTCCTTATATAGTGGAATGGACTTCAAGTTCTTACACTGGATATGCTACAGAACAGAAAGAAAAAACAAGAAGATCAATCTGACTTTCCTTTACAGACTGAAGAACAATATAAAGAGCATTCTCCAACCACCAGTCAGTCCTGAGCAAGGGAGATGTTAGAAGTAGACTATGATTAACCTTGAGCAGACATTATCCAGTGAGACACAGGAGCACTGTATTTACAGCACACGTGCCCTTTCACAAACCCACTCACTCCACGAGGCATCTGCACACAGGAGGGGCTCAGGGCCAGCTGTCCCCACGATGGGACTGAAGTGGGCAGTAGCCAGGGGACCCCTCCAGAGGGGACAGGAAGGCTGCAGGAAAGCCAGGAGACCTGGCACAGACACTTCAGCAGAGTCAGCACTGCGAACTGCACTTTGGTAGGACACTGAGAGTCCCACTCAGCACCTGCTCTTGCAGCTTTGGGGCGTCTCAGTGCAGATCAGGGGGCGTCCCCAGCACCCCCCGGGTCTGGCTGACATCTCAGACTGCAGGGACAGCATCTCCTCCTGATGAAACCACACTGAGAGAGGCACTCCCAGACAACATGGAATTCACTGCAAGAGGCTTCACGTGGCCAGACCAGATCCACTCTGAAGCCAGCACACACACCAACCCTGATGCAGTGTGGATGTGGTATCAGATCCATTCCCTTTCATCTGCACAACCTGGCAAAAGAGACATGCCTTTAGCACCCCAGACTGGAGTCTTTACCCTCAGTCTGTTCCAAGTTCAGATAGGAATAAACTGTAAGCATGTAGTGAGAAGTTTGCACAGAGTGTATCAACATCAGTAAAAACAGATAGTGATGCATCTGCAGTAAATCTCCCTCTGGCTCGTGGGTAAGGCTAAGAACTTATCATTGCCTTCTGTAACACTGTTAATGTAAGAGATAACAGAGAGAAAAAAGCCATTCTGGGGAAAAATCAGAAAATTATTCTGTTATCATACAGAGGAAAAAAAAGTTTATGACATCACAGCTAAGAACCATTTAAATATTGTTCATCCTTCCTTGAAAATTAAATGACAGCTCCAACCAACACACTGTGTTCTGATACATGGTACAACATCTCTGACAGTGACACACGTAGGTCAACACTCAAAAAAAATAAAATTATTCGGCAATTGCAGCAAAATTATGGCCAGGCTCACACATCCACTGTGCCTAGCAGTGAGGTGAAATGAAAAATGGCTGTTATGCAAATCTCTATCAACATTCACTACCTCTTTCAGGCAATCAGACACCCATTTCAGTCACCTAAATGGAAAAGTGATAAATTTACTATCTGCTCCGTGTTTGTGTGTAGCAGCAAAGAAGTGGCAGGCGCCCCCAGGGCTGGGATTTCACGAGCCATTGAACTTGTCAGCAGGTGAGTGTCTGTCATTAAGTCCTGTCTGAGCTGCCAGGAGCCCCGTGTAAGGGCTCAGCAGAAGAGCCACCTGCGAGAGATGCTCAGGAGATGCTCAGGAGAGAACCAGCCCTGCATTTCACCCCAGTTGGGAGAGTCCTGCAGTGACCCAGAGCCTGGCAGGGCTGGCCAAGTACCAGCTCTGTCCATGGGGCTCCAACACACAGAGAACCCTCCGAGAGAGCCTGAAAGACAAGCAGGTGCTGGGAAAACTCTGGGTAAGGAACTCAGAGTTTCTCTGCTGCTTTGAAGTCAAGCGCTAGAACTTTTTCCAACAATGAGAGATCATCTCTGGGTTTGCTGCACAGAAGAGACAACCACAGAATAGAGTCAAAAGAATATTGAAAGACAATTGTGGTGTGATGTGAAAACTGGATTTAACCCCCCATCCATAAGGGTGCAAAACAAAACAAGGCATTCAGTTAATTCCACTATGAAATTTAAAATTCATGGTAGAGAAATGTATTAAAGGCTTTTCCACGATCACAAGAAGAGGAACTATAGTTGAAATTTGCATGTAAAATATGTGTACATTTTCCCTATAGAGATAATAAGTAAACCAAATAGCATTTTTCTTCCTCACTATTTGCACAATGTAATAGGATAATATATGCAACTAAACTTACACCTGCAAATTAATCCAGAAAATGTTTGCATGTAAACTATGTCTAAGTAAAGTCATGTTGAATTAAACCACAAAAACATACCATAACATGCTATGCTATACTCTACTGTATATATTATAATATAAAATATAGCACAGCATGATAGAAAAATTATTATTTTTACTGCCTTTTAACATATATATACTGGAAATGGCAAGATTAGTAGGGCAACAGTGCTGTGGGTGTTGTTTAAAGTGTAAGAATGATGGGGGCCGGAGGGCTAAGAGGGATTCTCTTGTTCAAGTATTCCCTACCTTAATCAGTGAGGATAAAATTCTCTTTCCTGTGACCTGTGCACTGTGTTTGTTCCAGATGCATCACACACTTCCTTAATATTTCATGTGCCAGCCCACGGGCACACACCTTTCAGTGGGGCAGGGCCAGACCTGGAGCTGAGTGCAGTGTCCAGGGCACAGGGATCAGCCACCATGGGACAGGGACCAGCCACCATGGGACAGGGACCAGCCACCATGGGACAGGGACCAGCCCCATGGCACAGGGATCAGCCACCATGGGACAGGGACCAGCCACCATGGCACAGGGACCAGCCACCATGGCACAGGGATCAGCCACCATGGCACAGGGACCAGCCACCATGGCACAGGGACCAGCCACCATGGGACAGGGACCAGCCACCATGGCACAGGGACCAGCCCCATGGCACAGGGACCAGCCCCATGGGACAGGGACCAGGGACAGGGCAGCTCCTGCAGCCTCCTGGCTTTTGAAAGCAATTTCGGCAATGCTCGAGCTGTGGGAGAAAGTTAAATGTGCAAAGACACTTTGAGCTCCACCAGCAACCCTGATATTTATAGTCAGCCCTTAGTAAGCACAAATGACTCCGATTTCGACATTGACGCCACCTCTTTATCAGCTTAAATATTTGAGGAGACTCAGAGCAGAGTTTCTATTAACTTAATACAAACCTCAAACAAACATGCCTAAATTATCACCACCTGCTAATTGACAAGAGCCTAATTCCTCCTCCTCCACGTGTGAGACTTCAGACCTTTTAATGTCTGAGCATTGACAATGTGACAGTTTGGAGCTTACATCACAAAACACTGACACAGGGAATGTGCCAATTTCGAGATGACTGCCAGGAAAACATAAACTGTTTGACATTTAATAAGCTTGTGTTTTCATAGAAATACAATGTGTTCTAGATGGTTTGTTTCCATGAAAACACATGGTTGGAAACGAAATGAAAAATGGTTTTCTCAGTACTAAGCACCAAAAATAAAATAAAATTTAAAAAATCATCTGAGAAAAATACACTAAAAATCAAGATGTTTCGGATTCACAGTTATATTAAACAACCAATGGAGGGTCAGATAGAACAGCAGATAGAATTATTCTCACTTCTTTTAAAATCTGGAATAAGGATATTCTTGGAAATTCATTTGAAAGCACCAAAAGTGCTGCATTTGCTGATGCAAAGTAAAGAGAGGTAACACACGGGGATGGGGTGGTCTGGGAGAACTGCAGGACCCCCAACTCTATTGGTAATTAGTCTCATTAGACCCCAGTGTCTTTCCCTATCCAGGGTACCACTTGCATAGTGGGGTGAAAACCAAGTCAGCACAGTTTGCTGCACCACAGTGGGGACAAGGGAGAAGCTCAGCACTTGGCAGGGAACAAAGTGGCTCTAAAGTGGCTCTTCTGGCTCTAAACCCAAGGGCAGTTTCCCTGCTGATTCCCAGAGGTAACAACTTTCCTGCTTTCTTGATGTCACTGCCCCTGTCTTTGATCAGCCCTCTTCTCTGATGGGAAAAGTTTCATGAGGAAAATGAAAAGTGTAACAATTAAAGAAGGGAAGGCTTCTTGTAAAAAGCTAAGTCTTTAAAGAAAAGGGTTGATTTTATGAATATGATTTGTTCACAGCATGGACAGTGCCAGATTTTAATTAGTAGTTGCTGTTGCATGTGGATTCCTACAGGAAATAGCCTAGAAATGCTTTTTGGAAAGAGGATAAGCATTTATATTCTACTCTTACAATCTGGACATGCTTAGCTAGATGCAGGTAGGTAGAGGTGTGAGGAATTATGATGTCTCTGGAAGGAAACAGAAGTTTAAGACCCTCAATGGACCAAATCTGAAATTTGCCATCACTCAGGTCCTTCATACACTCACTCCAGCTGAAGCTCCTGTTTCTCTTCTTACCTAAGAAGTGCAAATATATTGAACTGGCACACAACTTTTAAGCAAATACTAAATTCTTTCCTCTTTGTTTCTGGTTCTCGTTCCTTTCTCTTCTGTGTCTTTAAAACTCTAATAGCAACAATCATAATGGAAATACAACTCAGAACTATTTGGACGCAAATAGTGCAGCAGGCACATAAAACCCACCAAAGAGACTGCCCTTTAATTGTGTTTGGTGATTGCAAACTGCAAAAAAATAGAAGCTAAAAGCAGACAACACTAACTTGAGCCAAAACTACTTAAACCGTCAATTAAAAGCTCTTTTCTGGATTTATTGCCCAGCAAGGAACTAACCTAATAAAGAGAATGTGTAATTTGGGGCTCTGTCACTCAGAACTACCTTACTGAATTATTTTTTTTTCTTTCTGCAAATTATATTTCCACTTTGGTAATTTATCTATTTAGAAATAGAGGCTTTTTTTTTTTGTTTTTAAATGACAAGTGTCTAGAAGAAAGACTTTGCATGGGGATTAGCAAAGGGAGGAAAAGGAAGAGGGAGAATGGACTGTTACAGGTAATACAAACTTCTGTAGTGGGTATTCAAGTTTCTCAACAATTGCCCAAATCCCACCAGAGGGAGGGGTCCATGCCAAACTAACACTTGGATTCAATTTCTAACTCCAGAACAGACCTTTGGGTTGTCAAAATGAGCACAATCAAGTGTGATTTGAAGAGAAGCACCAGGGTGGCTTTCCATGCCAGGGCACCAACTCGGTTTGTTTGGGCGAGGCAAATCTGACACAACAGGACAAATCAGATTTACTGGACAACCCCTTCCCATAAGAGACACTGGGAAAGTCTTTTTTGCTTATCCAGAACACACAGTAAAATATCGATCACACTGAAATGCTCAGCTTTGGATTTCAAGATCTTGAGACAGGAAAGCAGTGGGTCCCTGGAAGCTGCCCAGTCTGCACTCCCCAGAACACAGCAGCACTTCCCAAGTGTAACCTCAGTGGAACTGCAGATTTAACCCCAGAGTGAGGAGAGCAGCCTATTTATTAAACAGGTAGAGGTTCCTACCTGCAGTGCTGCCATCCAACCTCCCATCCAACAGCAGGGAAAAGCAGCAAATGAAGACACAGAAACGGGACTTGGTTTTGCAAGCTGGGATTGCCAGGTGTTAGTTTCACAAAGAATAAGTTCCCAAATTATTTGTTCTCAAGTTAAGGTTCCTTGTCTCTCTATTCTAAGGTCCCCTGTTAGGACAGGGATTTTTTTGCGTCAACATTGTTTGCTTGTCAAAGACAAAATATTCCAGAGAAATGTACATTACTGCCTCATTAAAGCCAGGATTTCATGCTAAGATGTCCTCTCAAAACAGCTGACAGTGAGGTGGTGAAGCCCTGTTAACAGGACATGGAAATTTGAGGTTGAAGCACCTGAACTGCCTTGTTTCTAGGCCAGCTTTTAAAGTCACATCATCACCATCCCACGTGAAGGACGACTCACCCTGCTCTGAGTTAACAAGGGGGTTTCTTACCTTCCTTCTGAAGACTGCAGGAAAAAATTGAGACTATTTCAGTGAAATATTTTTTGAAATATCAGAAGCTCTGTTTAACAGGGAAATTATTTTCAGCCAGCCTTTAGTACCCTTATGTCCTCAAACAGCATGTAAAATCGTCTTTTTGGATGACCCCTTTGCTTCCACTTTTACTTCAAGGACCATAACTCTGGAGTGAGCCAACAATATAGGCAGGGAAAAGGGAAAACGGGTCACAGTGAGAAATGTTAAGAGTTTAAACAGGAAACTTGCCTTATCTGTAAAAGTCTTTACAGCCAGCAAGTATCACACCTACATATCAGTTAGGTAACAGTAACACAGATAACAAAACAGCTCTTCAGACAAACACTGGTGGGAAGGATGGGGATCAACTGCTGACTATATCTAAGAGGAAATCACTAAATGGCTTTGGTCATATAGTGGCTTTCTGAAACCAGAGGTTTCCCTACCTCTGTTGCACAGAGATTAAATAAAGCCTGATTTGAATTTGCAGAAAACTGCAAGAACACCACCACTCTTGTGAGCTGGCTTTTGAAGTTGGTGGTAAACACCTCAGATAAAGGAGAAAAGAAAAAAAACAGAGAGGAAACTGCTTTGCTTTGAGGGTGTGCCTGGTCTGTTGTACTGCGAGTGGCATTGCTACAACTCACAAGTGATGGTTTGGTAACTTCAAACCAGAACCTGCCATGCACACAGGGCAAGCAAAGCCAGAGAGCAAAAAGGTCTCACAACAGTCTTGTTTTTTTCCAACAAAGTCATCACCCCCTTTGTCAAGCTTCCAATTTCATTTACTGCTTATATTTCTTTTACAGGAACTCATTGGGAGTTCAGTTCTACTTCAGTTCAAGGATATCATCAGTAATGGCAGTAAGATTAAGCCAGGGAGCTTCCCCAAGTCCCAGCTGCCATCCCTTAAAACAGTAACTTCTCCTTAGTTGAGATCTATTCCTTTGATCAAGTGAACTGTGAATCCAAACACAGACAACACAGTAATTTAAGGCAAGGTGACTGCAGTGGGGTTAAAGACCAAATCCAGGTTCTTACAGTTTCTTATAATAGCAAGTGATACAATAGCAATGGATCTTTACACTGAATTCAAAGGTATTCAGGCTGCAGAATGTAATTTTGTTACTTACTATCTCTGTGTAGAAAACATATTTAGAAAAAAGTCCTTTCAATATTGTGATGCTTCTTCAATGTGCACTGATCAGCACATCTGTATATGCCAAATGATACATATTTTAACTATCCTTTTATTGTGCACACCCATTCAACTCAAAGTAAATAATTTCAGCATTACAGAAAAATTGTGTCATTTGGTCTTATGAAGGCACTGCATTTCTTCTCCTGTTTTCAGCTGGAACACAACTACTAAAACACAGCAGGAAATTGAGCTACTCCCCTCCACTCAACTAACATCAGGCACCGTGCTTTCTGACTCTTCCAGATGCTGAGGAGTTTGGCACAAGGGACCTGTCCGTGGGCATGGTTTAGGGGAGCACATGACTCCTCCCAGCCCTCGTGCACACTGCAAATGCAGATGGCATTTAAGAACTCAGACTCCAACCTAAGTGTCTGTCACTCTGTTTTGGTCCTTATAAAGGCCCCAAATCACCTGCACTCCTTACTCGTGCCTGGCAAGATTTCTGGAAAGCTGCCTGCCCTGTTCCCCCTCTTCCCCACCTAAGCAATATACACAAAGCCAGAGCATTTTGTCAATATAGCTCAAAACCATTCAGCTCTTATGAATAAAGGAAAAAGAAAGTTGAATTTTAGAAGGTCTGTATCCCCAAATTCCATCAGGATTCTCTTTCATTTCGGCTTAACCCCTTTCTGTTCCTACTTTTCAAGTTGGTTCTTCAGACTGACCCACAGCACTCTTTGAGACTCTGTCCTTTAGAGGTGAGTATTAGTCACTGTACTTCATGTTGGGAGATTTAAGAGGGAGAAACACCTGACCAGCAAAGCTGTGTTTAAAATAAGAGCTTGACAAATACCATCATCATTTGGTCACAGCATTAAGAACAAGCTGCTCATTGGGAGCTGGAGTGACCACCTGGCCTGCCCTAGGGAGCTGCCTTCCACACTGTCTGCACCATGCTGTGCTCCACCTGGGGCAGATGTTTAAAGAATTCCAGGCTGATGTGCTCAGAGAAAGGCTGCAAAACTTCCAGTATTTTACAGTCCTAATAAGGTTAACCATCAACATACATTAAAAGCCCTTTTCAGGTTCAATAGTTGTGTCAGGATGGCAAGTGCACAAGTCTAGCAGTGCACTGTCAAATAAATGAGTCTATTAGGAATGATGGAATCAGTGCCTGGTTTCAAAATTCAGATAATAAAATGTGCTTTTTTTGGTTCAGATACCAACCTTGGAGAAGTCCCTATGACTAAGCTTGCTCTAGAGTCATTAGAATCCAGCCTTACTACAACAAAATGCAGGTTTGTGTTATCACAAACAATACCATGAAGTGAAATGAGTGTGAGCAGAAAGCTCCACGGACAGACTCTTGTCAGTGTGTGAGGAAAGGTGGCAGTGACACAGCCATAGCAATAAACCATCTAATAAACACGTGGACTTTTGGTCTTGGAACAAATGTGCCACCAGGCCTAAAGATTGTGTTTTAATCCTAATTTTAACCCTAATTTCATCCCAACACTTTGCTATATTTGGTAGCAATCCATTCACCTTTCTATAAAGACTGAGGTGACTTCAAGGAAGTGTTCAAATCAAAGCCAGTGAGTCTTGCACATGCCTTGTTTAGTAAGTACAATTACTTCTTAGGAAGCTATTGCAAAGGATGTAGTCAAAAGCATTTCTCTGTATGTATAGTTAGAGCTGGTTAGACTCAGACTATTCAGAGCCAAAATATGCAATCCACATATCAAAGAAGAAAGTCATGAGCAGTAACACCTCCTATTTGCTTTCCCATTGTCTGTGTTGAAAAATATGTGGAATGCAAATGTAGATTTGGGGAATTCCCATCTCTCGGTTTTCTTGTGCACAAGACACTCAAAAAACCTTAAAAAGAAAAAAAAAATGACTGCAAAGAGTAACTTCTGCTGCTCTCAGAGCTGGATTAAAGTCTTACAGACTGTGGAGAGCATCACATGTTTTGAAGCTTAGACTCAGCCCATAACACAGTTCTCTTCTGTAACCAATGGGCACACTAAAATTGAGGAGAACTGCCCTTGTCAAGGTGGAAACGTTGACTTCATGTAACAGCTGAGAGAGGACTAAAGACAGGAGACTTTAAAAACAACACCAAAAACAGAGACTGTGTTATAAGGATAAGAGCATTGATTAAAGCAGCTGCAATAGCATTCAGACCAGTCCTATGCCTTCTCTGCTCAGGTGTATTGCACAAGAGGTGTTCATGACATAATTTGCTGTTTTCTATGTCAGATGAATGGCCTTAGGAGTTAATAAATAGAAAAAAAGAAGGGTGTAAAAGGTCTAAGAACAACTTCTATGGAATTATAAGGCAAGACCTGGGCATGAGGGAACACTACAGACATTCACAATGTATTTGCTGCCTTCATCCACCAACAGTTTAAATTTACTTTTGAGTCACATCCACAATCTCTTAATATCCATCAACTGCACTGACAGAGTTTGGATCTCTAATGGCAGCAACCCCCTAATGCTCTTCCTGATGCTTCAGCATTCCTTAAAACATGGGCCTCCCCATCATTTTTAAACATTAAAGAGAATGTCTCTGCCCATCTCGTGTGCTTCAACAGGACAGACCAGAGAAAGAAATGGAGTGTGAAAAGAACTGGAATTTATTGATTTGCAAATTAGAAGTGTCTGAACCATAGTCCAACATACACACACACATACCTTTTCCTACAGGATGATTAACATTTTGCAAATGCTCCTCAGTCTTCACTTGCCAAAATCAATTTTCAACCAGTTTGCAGTTTTCCCCTTGCACGCTCCTTCACTCTAAAGGCACAGAAAGCCCTGTCTTAGGGTATTTACCAGAAATCTCACAGTAAAGTAAGTCCATAATTAATGGTTACAGCCAAAACCCCCCTGTAGATAGAAGGTGCTCCATATACTCAGAGCAGAACTGGAGGAGAGCCCTGCTATCATCTTCAAGTGCAGCTCATAGACAGAGTTCCCCTTGGGACTTGCAGGGCAGTGCATTTCATTGCCTGTTCTATCAGCCTTGGAGAAAAAAGAAATGTTCCTTCCAAGTGTGCCCAGGCAGGGTGTGTGCCCAGGCACTGCCAAGCCTTTGGTAGCTCATGGGAGATCAGAGGCACCAGCTTTGCCTCCCCTCTGCCCCCTCGCCCTGGGAGGACACAAAACAAGCAGGGATAAGAAGTTCTGCCAGTGCTGTACCCATGGCTGCTCCCACATGGGCAAAGGGCTGGTTGCTCTCCCAAACACCACAACTTTTACAGAGAAAATGTTTCAGTGCTACAGAGCTGTGAGGAGGAGCCAGAGCAGGCACAGATGTCACCTACAGCCGTGGCATGGAAGTCACACATTCACACACAGCATTGCCATTCTGTGTCCTCTCTCTCCCAGGCCAGCCAGGAAGGCTTTCTGATTTTATAAATATTCCCTTCTCTCCTCAGTATTTGCCAATGCCTTCACCTCTGCCCCCATGCTCAATAACTAGCCACACAACAAGAAGGTAACACTCCTTCTCTCCCAGGCAACAAACAAGTCACTGACACAGTGTTTGGGGTGGCAACCAAGCCAAACCTTTCCCAGGGATGGCTTCAAAGCAGAATTAAAGGTACAATATTGAGCTGCTGCTGAAGAGCCTTCCTTTGGCTCACAGGGAAAAAAAAAGAAAAGAAAAAAGAAGTGTAGCAGTAGTTCAGTAAAAGTTTTGAACAAAAGAAAAGCCCTAGATAGCTGTCTTCAGATTCTTCACCAGGGCAAACAGTGCTTCAAGGACAAGTAGGAAAGTAGCAGCTATTTGAGGCAACTTCATTATAAAATCATTTTTAATAAGCAATCTGAACAAAGAGAGGGAGTGCTCTTGCAGAGAAGCCCCCAAGGGATCTTAAGGCTGCCCAGTAAAGTTATTAGGAGGTTACACACAGGGGACCAAACAGCTATTTTATTGGCCTCAGGGGACAGGGTTTAGTTTTCACCTGTTCTCTTTAGGCTTTGGTGCTAACAGAGATCCCGTTAACCATCAGCTTTCTGCAGGCTCCTGTTCTGGGAGGAAAAGGATTGTTTACTTACATTAGCAGGCACATGAAACACGAGGTGAAGTCAACAGAGCAATGCATAATAGATAAGGAATTATAAAACAGAGCAGAGAAAAAAATCACAGTGGTTTTCCTTTTAAGGAAAATTAAGCAAAATAACCATGAAATGTTGAGAAACCTTTAGCAGTGGCTATAAATACAATGTGGAAAGTAACATCAAGAGAAAAAGGGAGATCAAGGTCTTGGGTTCCATTAGGCTGCAAACCTTAATATGCTTGTAGAACTTTGGTGGACAACAGTTCTAGGATATTTGGACATCTGAGAAGCTGAAGAGCTGTCTTCTGCCCCAAATCTGCCTCCTCAATTTTAGGAAGTGATGTCCCCTTCCTAGCAACTGCTCCGAGTGCAGGATGTGATGGCCAAGGTTTAGGAATGGATCTCTGCCCAGGACAGACTAAGAGTGTGCCTTTGACTGAAGAACAGGACACTCCTTTTTTGGCTTGTTGTGCTGCAGCAGCAAAGAAGACTCTTTGCCACCAAAGCTGCCAGTTCTTCAAGCAAATGGTTTTATTTAGTGTTAAAAATTAAAAGTACACAGTTCCCACTAAATTTTCCAGTAGGAGCTTGTATCATTAAAATCAGTGCCTAGCTCTGGAAACATTTCTTATCTGCCAGAAATTAACTGAAAGGTTAATTTCAGTTTCAGTAAGGAACATTTCATCCCAAATTAAGGAATTCATACAGAGATGCCAACTGACAAAACTGTTTAAGAAAAATTACTGTAGAATAACTATCTTGGTAAATCACAAAAAGCAGAGAATCCCAAGTCTCAAAGAAAGGGCAAATATTTCAGAGTTACAAAGGAGTACAGAGGGTTTTGGTATGAGTGTTTGCTGTTAAATCTGGACATCCCTGGTTATGAAAACATCAACTATACCGTGCTGAACGTGATACTCAAGTACAATACTCCAGTTGCAACTTGCGTGGCAAGCAAACAGAGATGACAAAAGATGAACAAAATTAGTCCACTAATAATGACTTTGTCCCTGTTGTACCTACCACAACACAGCCTCCAAAGCACAGTGAGCAGCCCCTTCCCTGCCACCCTCACAGGCTACAGGGCAGTGAACAGATGCAGAGCCAAGTGTGCAGAGCTGTGGTACCCCAGGGAGAGGGTGCCAAGGAGGGCTAAGATGCTGAGCTGCCAACAGTGCCAGCCAAGCTGCCTGGGAAGGGGCAGGGGGCAGCTGCACTGCCTCCTGCCACCTCAGGGAGCAATGCAAGCATTCTGCACAGATACTGGGAGAGGAAGCTGAACTTCCCAACAGCTCAGCTGATCAGATTGCTGCCATCTGAGAATGAGCTGTGTGTGTTTTGGACTCCATTTTGCTGTAGCCTTTAATGCCTGAGTCTCTTGAGCCAGGGATTTAGGAAAGAATAGTGGCAAAGTAGCACAACCAGAAGGTTCCATTACCAAGAATGGAAATCCTTATAAAGGCATGAGAGAACATGAGCTAGTAGGTCTTAATTTTAAATTTCCCTGAAAACTGAACTGGTCCTGGTATAGAAACTGAAGCTCTTGGCTATCCATCACCATGACTGCCCAAAGAAACAGGCTCTTTCTCTCCAATTGGTGGTAATTTAGTCTAAGTGCATGAGGCAGTTGTCACTTCTGGACTCAGCTCAGAAAGGGCCATTGTCCACTACCACTGGAAAGGTAAACCCAGTGAGCAGCCCAAGTCTGAACAGCCCCTGGGTATTCTAGGCCAGGTAAGAGCAGGTTTTTCTCTCTGCACTGACAGCAACTGGGGCTCTTGAGTCTTTCCTGCTGTTCCAAACTGCAGAACAACGTTCCAAAGGATGGTAGGAGCTCTGAACAGAAAGCTGTGTGAAAGCAAGGCTTGTAAAATCTATGTATTTTCCCCTATTTTACAAATGCCAGGTAAGCAAATGACTGAATGTCCCTGGACCTCTATGCAGGTATGAACTCCAGCTGTGCAACCAAAGTCCTCTGAAGCTCCCAGCTGTGCTCCTCACAATTCAGCCTGAGGGAAAGGAGGTTCCACTGCATCGTGGGGTGCTTACAATATCCACCTTCTGGACAAAAGTGCAGGGAAACACCCCTTACTTTGACAGGCAGCCAAGACAAATTCATTTAAGGAAGTCAGTGCCCAGGATATAGAAAGGATGTGAAGAAAAACAAAGGTGATTGATTTGTGTGATAGTTCTGAGTCACAAGGGGTCTGGTAGAGGCCATGAAACTGATTGCATGAAGGATGGCAAGATTTAGATTTAAGATGTCAGAAACTCAATACTCCCCACCTCAGGACTGAGCCTAAACCCAAGGCAGTAAGTACTAAAGGCAGGTCTTTTGCAGCCTTCTGTTTCGCAGAATTTCAGATCCTTATCATCACTGCTACAAGGATGCCTCTCTGAACCTGAAAAAAGGCTGAAGTTGTGCATCAAAGTTACCATTCACTTGGAGTCCTCTTCTATTCAGAGCATGAAACACGGGAGGAAGAGGGTTGTATTGCAAACATTAGTGGACATGGAATTATCAGAGAAGACTCTAAATGTCAGTCATATCTTTCTCGAGTCAAAAAAAACCTGAAAGACCACAAATCTCACTTGGTATGGAAGCTGAGACAGGATTTGTCCTCTCCCATCTGACAGTTAAGAGCACATCTTATCTAAAGTGATGGTTAACCCAACAAATAGCCACGTGAGCCCAGGAGAGCAAGTCTACAAACAGACAGAAGGCATGAATTTTTACTTCAAAAGCCTGTTTAATCTTAAACTTTAACTGAGGAAAGAACTGCATTTTGGGGTGGAAAACATTTATTCCCTTAGTGCTGCTCAGAAGAGTATTAGGCTCCTTGTTTAAAAGTGGTTTTAAAAGGTTTTGTACTGTTCAGACTGACAAAGAAAGAATGTGGGGCAGCAGCCAATGCAAGAAAATAATAGAATACTTGGATAAAAAATTAATTGTACCAAGAAGGATGCAAATCTCTCAGGTTTTGTTTAGATAGTTACCTTATGAAAGACCTGCATTTCTTCAGCACTGTATTGCAAGTGTACAGATCCTGAACTAGTGCTTGATTCAGAAATGACCTGAGCACCTCTCACCAGCACAGGAGTTCAACTTCAGCTCACAGGACACTTGGCACAGACTAATGCCAAGAAGGGGGCAAAACAGACCCCAAAACTCAAACAATAAACCCAGGAACAACTTAAGCAGTGGGGACAGATCACCACCAATTTCAAAACCTGCCCAAGTAAAATAGCTGTTAGGTTGAAGTCTGAAAAGGATTAATCTGATGCTTCAAACTCATCAAACGTTCTGGCATTACATTAAAAAGCATTTTTTTCGCCACTAATTTCTTTTCACTTCTCCACTCATTTTCTCCACTCCATTTCTTTCTCCCTAATTAAATCAAAAGGTCATTAGAAATAAGTAGCAGTTTACAGTCAGTCAACCCCCTCACATGCCACGCGTCATAAACTTGGAATAAGACAACTTCATCCATGTTTCTAAACTTCAGTGCAGGCAATGTACATACACTAGAGAAAGTGTTTGCAAGAAGGCTTTTTGAAATTTCTTTGCACAAATCCCACTCCATGGAACAATTTGGCTAAGCTAAATACACGGGCACAAGGTGATAGGCAAACTCTGGATCATCTTGATACACAAACTCTTCTTGTGATTTGTAGCTAACAAGTCAGATTTTAATTGCAATTTTTGCATTTAGGTGTTTATATAAAATTATTTCCCCTGAATCACTAAAAACCTGTGAATTTTATTGCCTATTTCTACTCAATAATAAGAAAAAACATCTATGCAATGGGGAGAAAACATGCTCTTTGTGCATGATGCTGAAATGCCAAAGATGCACAATTTACATTAATTCCTGCTCTATGTGAATTTGTCATAACAGGAATGAATTCTAAGAGAACCTCAACCAAAACTGAATGAAGCCTCATACATATCTGCCTGCAAACATAGCTTGCATTTTCATCATGCCAATTACAGCATATTGCTCCTTCTATTTTAATCCCTTCTTAATGGGCAAGCTTATCTTCCCATTATTCAGGCAACTTTTCTGTTCATGCTTCAGCAACTGCATGACAACTGATTAACAAATGGGGGAACTACTCCTTGGCAGTCCTCTTAGAAAAGCACAGTCCTCAAACCAAAGACACTGGTCCCTAATTTCTGCCTGCTCTGGAGGAAAGGCTCTGTGTGGTGAGCAGGAGCTCCTCGTGGAACATCCATGAACTCATTGTGAACCTCATAGGCCTGAAACAACTTCAGCTGAGACACACACTGTGACGATGCTCCATCAGCCTGCTGTGGATTCATGTATTTCTTATACTCTTTAGGTCTGTGGTTACTGGTCAATCCTCCCTCCAAAGGTATCAGTGCTGGCCCTGGAGCTGTGGCTCTCGCAGCAGGTTACCCTGGCACACAAAGCAGGGTGTCTGCAGCTCGAGGAGTTCCACAGCACCGGGCACAGCCCTCAGCCTCCATCCAGGAGGGGCCAGGGCTGAGCTGGCACCACCCCAAAGTGCTCAGCATCTCCATGCCAGGGCTGTGCCAGGGGGCTGTCTGCACACTGCCTGCCCCTGGGTATACAGAGCACTTCAGCCTCCTGCACTGCCAATCCCATCAGCAGGAGCTCAAATATTGCCCAGAAACACAAGGGGCAAACTCCACGCTCAGGCACTGCCTTAGCTCCCAGTCAGCTCAATGGAAACCCCCCACTCACCCAGCCAAAGAGGACCTGACCCTAAGAACACTTGAAGCAGCAAGCCCTCCTAAGCAGAGGAGGAGCATCCTGCTCTAAAAGCCTGAGACATTTGAAGTTTGCTTCAATACTCACACAAATCAGAATTCTCATTTGAAGTCCTTAAATCAATTCTGTAACTCTGCCTTAAATCTATGCTGTAACTCTACACAGCGAGAATTCATAATCTCAAGTCAGATTTTCATTACATGACTATTATAAAACCAGGAGTGAAATCCGAATGAAAGCCATGTAAGACACTTTATGACGCCACTTTAACCCTGGAAGCTGCAGTGAACATACTTGGAATGCATGACCCTGTTAAAACAGAAATATTTGTAAATTCTGTGCAGCCTTCCACCTGTTTTGTTAGAGGGCTTTCAGGAGAGTAATAGCCTCAGCTTTAGGCTGCTCCTCTTTCAGATCCTGGGCAAGTACAGCTCTCACACCACCAGATTTCCAAAGCTCCACGGTCTCCAAAGCATCTCAACATATATCCTTCAGCTACAAATCATAGGATTTGCTTGGAATTGTGCTTTTAACTCACAGGGCAGGTAAGAGTTGATCCCCAGCAATGATGGCTTTGAAGAAGACGTGGAATAAATGTATATGTAAGGAAATGCACACATCCACAGCCATTCCCAAAGCTGTCTCTTATGAGGACTGTTTGTTTATATGGTTGAGAGCAAACAATAACCTCCTCATTTTCATCGAGTTCCTTAAGCACAAGCATAGAATGATTTATCTTACACACTAATGCATAGGAAGGGACAGAAGACTTTCAGTTAAATAATGTAGTTTAGTTTGAATCATACTGTATATACAACAGAAATAAAAACATGCCCATTCTCATCTGTATTCTCTGGATATGCTGATTATCAATTACCATATAGCTGAAGGTACATGGTCCAGAGCAAGGAATTCTGTCATTCCTCACAGCTTCTTTTTCCTGCCCTCTGAGTTAACACGTGTGCAAGTAACACACACACACATTGGATATCTGACAAACCATTCTAAGGCAGAAAACCCACCAGAGTTTTTAAAATGGAGCCTCCTCAGACCAGCCCAACACGTGCTAGTCCGAGCACCACAGCCCCACCAGCTCCACCCATAAGAGAAGGCCAACCCAGAAGGTCTTACTTACATGTATGAGTCTTCTTCGTTACAGAAATACCTGTAGGGAAGAAATGACACCGACGTTAGCAAAGCAGCCACTGAGTAAATTCCTTTGACATGTATTTCATCATCAATCTAGTTTATCAGACACACAGCAGCCACTCTGAAAGAGGAAGGAAAATTGCCCTGATCTGTATGCTAAAGGTAGAAGGATGCCCCCTCTTTGTGTGCAGACTTTAATGCCACGTTTTCTCCTTACACCTCACCAAGAAACGTTCCAACATGTACTGCTTCAATAGATATGCATCTACACTATCTGTGCTGCAGCTCTCCAGCTGGAGCTGATGCCAAAAGGAGATACCAGCACCACTGTGGAAGCCCCTTTTCTTTTCCATGGTGAAGAATTTCCCACACTGACATTAACTGGTGCACATTAAACGCCCCAGACAGCGGATTTGAGCAGTGCACCAATTCCTTCGCTGTGCTATTAAGTTCACGTAGTTCCTTGATGGCAAGCTGGAGCTTATGCTCATTAAAACCAAATGAACAGCTCTCTCAACATGAGTATTACTTGCCATAATTCCAAGCCAGATGCAAATATCTCCAAGCTGTTAAATATATAATTTCTGAAGTAATAAAGATGTTTTTATGCTAGACAGGCATGTGGCGGCAATCACCAGCGATGGTCCAGTGCCAGTGAAATTGGAGAGGCATTTTAAAGAAAGCAACAGAGTGAACAGAATGAGGCAAAATTCATAATACCAAATAAAGATAAAATTAACTCTGTTAAATGTCATTGGAATTCATGCTTGAATACAAACAATATTGTCTCCACTTTAGTAGATAACTGGTGACGTACTCAGACCCCTCAGTATTAAAGCTTCACTCTCCTTGGGGGGAATTTTATGAGATGAAAAAGAGGTTACTGGAAGCAGTACAAGTATTTGAAACATTTCAGTTGTGATTAAGGCCTGTAATGAAATTTTAGAATTGGACTTGTTTGGCTTACTGCTCATGAAAGACAGAGAGACCCAAATCTCCTCTGCTACCCTCCAGTTCCTTCAACCATCTCTTCCAAAACAAACTACTGTGGAAAAAAATAGACTTTTATTTCAGGCTTCTTAGTTGTGGAACATCTCAGGGAGGCAGTAAGTCATAATCACTCATAAAAATGTAGATACCTTATTTGCAAATTTCGAGTTGACTTCCAAAGGCAACAGTTTTCAAACTATTAATGCTTTTGATAGATACATAAATCTCTAATGCCATCCCCAAATATGTAGCTATCAAATTTGGCATAAATGTCATGAGGATTTTTTTTTTCAATTGCCCTCATGTTGCTATTGGACTTTTGGTTTTGAACTACCAGGCTCTACAAGTGTGAGCACTGGAACCTTTCCCTTCTCTGAAAAGCAAAGCTGAGAGGCTCCAGGCTTTGGGAAGAGGAGTTCTGAGTCATTTCTTTGGGCAATTTTGTACATGGGAGACACTGGTGAGCAAGTCACAAAAATCAGCAACCTACAACTTGATTATGTATATGCATTAATTTAAATTGAAAGGTCCTGGCCAAATGTGCACATTCCTCCTGCAAGGAATTAGCATTAGAGACACAAACTCCAGAGCCAAGGTAAGCAACAAGCACAAAAGAAAAATAAGCATAACAAAAATAAAACTTCCTAGTTATATAAGTAGCTACTACGGGGGGCAAATTCATCCTTTAAATTGGTAATTTGTAAGAGCAAGATTTCTTGGCTTTTCCTTCCAGTCCCCTCATTCCTGGCTGGCTCAGAGCAGTGGATGGGGGTGAGAACCATCCCAGGAACAAAGCTCAGGGCACGGAGAGGGCTGGAGAGAGGAGAGACATGGGGAGCTGAGGCACCTGCACCAAAATGCACCAAGAACACCTTGTGCACCCTTTGCTACAAGTGCAAACCCCTCTGTCTGGGTGTTCCTAAAGCCCTAACCCTAACCCTAAGCCTTTGAATTAGAAATGAAAGCTGCTGGGAGAATATTGGCTCTTCCACCAAGGAAGGGCGTTTTTGCTGCTGTTTGACCTCCCCAGTGGCCAAGGAGCAGCACAAACAGCTCCTGACAGAGCCCTCACCTCCACCACCCCCCTAACCCTCCCTTGGCAGACACCCCCAGCCCACCCTCACCTATCCAGCCAATTCCTGCAATGGGAAGGATGTTTCATGGAATGGAAATGCAGACAAAAAGGTCTTAAACGTGAACACCATTTGCAAAACTTCCTCTCCCAACACCGGTGCTAATAAATGGATCCAGCAGTGCTCTTTCAGCATTATGGGAGCCATATGTGTACTTTTCTCAGAAAATAATGCTCTCTGTAAAATCACTTTGAACAGAAAGTGCTTATGCTGTCACTTCTGATTACTCACAGCCCCTTCACAATGGGATTTGCCACAGCACAAAACAGACTTAGCTGTATTCGCTGACTGAGGGCCTCCTTCCCCTGCTACATGAAACACTCATGGAAATATTAGGGCTTGTATTTTTCTACCTATTTTTTTTAATGTGAGCTGTGTCGTGGGTTTTTCCAATTAGGTGTTTCCACAATAATTACCGATTACTATCTCGTAAGACCTTTTAGCTGTTTTATGCAGATATTTTTAGATAACCTTTTCAAACAGCAGCTTAAAGGTAGGTATTTTTTGCATCTTCTTCATCATTCCACTGGTGGTTGCATTAAAAGCAAAGCATTTTGCTTTGGGCTGTGGTTTTCAAGTAACTAACTGCAATCTGGTGGAACAAGGATAAATGCTGCCAGTGAGTTCAACAGGATTAGGTTTAAATTAATCAGGAATCTTCACTGATGTTAAAATGGGTTATGAATTTTTCAGGAGCCTTCCCTTTCACACAGGTAACTCTTAGTGACTCGAAAAACTGAGCAAAAAAGGTACCAGCATATCCAAATAGTCACCTAAATTAGACACATTATGACGAGTGCTTTAAATATAAATACTGAGTATGCAACACTGCCACCAGTTTTAGTTTTAACACAGGAAGCTAATGACTCTGCTATTCAGAACATTCAAGGCTGATAATAATATCCTAGAAATGAGTGTATCGTGGAAAAAAAAAATCAGTCTGAAAACCACTTAATGTAAAAAGAGGGGAGTTCCAAGATCTCTGTCTCTCCCTGTGCCAGGGCTGTGTCCCACTTGAGTATATGTTTGAGTGCCTTTGCTAGGAGCTGTAGCCAAGAAGGCTCACACACACAACTCAGCAGTTCTTCTGAAACCAACAGGGACTCCTGTGAAACTAATTCTGCAAGTCCAACACACATCAGTGATTTTCTTCCCAAGATTAGGCACGATCAACTGGGATTGCTCTCGTTTGTAAATATTTCTGGGAGTGGACCATCAGTTTATGCAGATTTGAGTAGACACTCTATAATGAAACCTAACCCAACACACCATTGAAAGACAAAGATTTATTTTTAATAAGTAGAGCACAGAGAACCTACAGACTCCTTTCAAAATGTTACTTAATATAAAATCTCATTTTTTAATGGGCTTCGTTTCAAAATGTGACAGACTGGAGAAATATGTGACCACCCATCACTATTAGCACTGTCCCACACAGCCAGCTTTCTGTGCCCATGGCACAACAACTACAAAAAACATAAAGAGAGGAAGAAACAACACTATAACTTCAGTGGTGCTAATACAGAAAGACTTCCTGACTTAACCAACCAGACTTCAAAGTAAGGCAAAGGAAATGTCATGAAAATACCACAATATATCACTGCCATGGTTATCAGTGAGTGAAAGTTTCAGTATTACAGTTATCACAGAATGTATCACTTCCTCTGTGCAATTTGACATTCCTCATCAACACCAAATCTTAAACAAATTAACATCTTAGACTTCATCGTTGCCATGCAATGCTCTTTGCAACAACAATCGATTTCTTACAAATGAAAAGAATTTATCCACCAGTCCTTTTCCCCTCCCACTACCAGTCTGTAATTTGCCATGATGGGTGGTATTTACAAAAATAGCTTGCTGGATGCAGTGAACTTTGAAAAGAGTATCTACCAACAGAGACAGGATATTCTTTTGTGAGCAGTTAGCCTGACTGACCTTCGCTGGCCAACTTCAAATAGAGATAACAATGTCTTCAAGTACAAAAAGAGACTCAGATATTTTATACATCATAAGCTATTTCTCACAGTTGCCCATCCAAATAAAGCAGCATAATGAAACACTGCTTACTCTGTGAACCCAGATCCCTGCTGCTGTTGTACAGTTGTCAACTTCCCACATTTCAAGGGGAAAACACACTTTGATGTACAGAAAGATAAGTAAAAAGTCCCCTGTCTGGCAGAATACATTACTCTGCAAAATATCAAAGGAGGATATTCTTGAGTGCAATTTTCTTAAACATCCAAGAAAGCTCTTCCTCAGAAGTTTGTAAGGATGAACACACACATCACTGGCAGGGCTCATAATGAATCTCCAGGACTTCTGGAAAGCCCCAGCATTTCCCTTTGCTGTGCTCTCTGTGCCCCAGCCAGGTGAGCCACCCTGCTCTGGTGGCAGGAATTCTCTGGACATGCCATATGTATATGAGCCTTTGGTTATGGGGGGTGTGCATCAATACATGTATTTTTTTGTTTATTTTTACTTTTTTCTACCCTCCCTTCAAGCCAGCATTACAGCTCCAGCATGTTCTGGAACTTGGCCATTTTATGGTGGACTGGAAATCTTGGGGGGGGGGGGGAGGGGGAAGAAGATGAAATTTTAAACTAAGCCTCCTGCCTGACATATTGTGTAAAATCAGAGAGAAAACATATTACAAGCTTGGATCCTGCTGAGTTTCATCCTGTCACTCCACTTCTCTTTTACTGCCACCACACAAAGGTAGCAATTATGGCAGAATATTATATGCAACACTGGGGCACTTGCAGAGAGCCCACCACAGCAGAATAATACATTGCAGCGTATTCAGAAAGGAGCTCGTCATTTCAGCAACTTTAATAATGGTTCCTATGAAAGTCTGTACAGATCTCTGGCTTGAAGGAATTTTGGGATCTTTGTGGGCCATTGTTTATGGTGACCAAGGTGCAATAACACACATAAAAGTGCTGCAAATACACCCGAAGGGAATTTAATCGAACCAAACGATGTTGCCAAGCAGCGTCTTTGTCCAGCACAGAAGAGCTGGTAATGATGGTCAGCACTGAGAGTCCTCCCAGGAACTGCAATGATTTGTTTCAAAAATGGTTAATGGACCCTGGTGCTCACAGTCCTCTCAAGAAACAAAGGAAATTACGTGCCAGGGTAGCAGGGACCAAGGACAGCATCCACGAGGCATGTTGGAACAAGGAAGCTTTCCATAACTATGACACCCTCCAAAAACCGCCTTCAACTTCAGCTATGACAACATAATTTTTTACTGTAATTTGCCAGTTTTCCCCAGCCTTGTTCACAGCTTGTCTTGAAAAGGGAAGATCTTACCACATGAAACAAGGCTTTTCAGTGGGTCCAGATCAATCACGTTCTCAAGTCCATAGGTGTATAACAAAGCCACAGGAATCAAGATTAACTTGAGTGCTACGGTAATGAAAAACCCAACCTTGCTATCCTAAGATACAGAGTTGTTTCTTGTACCTAAATTCCATTAAAAAAATTTTCATTTTCATTTTTGAGGTGTTTCTGTAGTATTATGACTTGAATCATATGATGACATCAGAAGTAGCTACATAAGATTTTCTGCAGCACAATTTGTAACTTTTTGTTCAAATATATTTGAAATAAACAGATTAAAAAACCCAGGGATTTTTTTAAAAAAATGTTTTGACCTTATTTTACTGAGGTGGTTGACTTCTTTAGCCCTTGCAACTCAGACTGGCTTCCTGATCCTGAGAGTAACTTTCTGCATCATCTAGGCATTTTATGACTTCATTTTTCAGCAGCTGACAGCCTCCCCTACCTTTAAAACAAGAGTAGTACCTGGGAAAACATGAATACAAATGACTGCAATTCTTTCAGAGTTAGAGTATTCATAAGAGAGAAATCACCACTATCCTGAGTTATTTGTCATCTGTACAACTGACAGTCAAAAGAATTCCCTGCTCTTTCTAGACTTTCTTCCCAAATCAAAAATTCTTAACAGTCCCCAAACTGATTTCAAACCTCTGGTGCCAGAACTGCTCCAAAAGAAACAACAATTTAGGAAACAAATTCCAGCCCCAAGTGTCCATGTTTAATGCTGAGATAATTGCCCTGTTGCTATTCTAGATGAACTTACAGTTAGCCCAAATTTAAAACCCTAACTTCTCACTTCTGATTAATACTGAACAAACCATTCTCCCTGCTGTCATTCTGGCCAACCGAGCACATGCAACTCCTGGTTTCAAATCTTCCTAAAATGAGCTGTCCTGAGCTCTGTGGAAACCCCAAACCAACAACCACTTGATGCCAGAGTCGCCTTTCTGTGTGGATCTCACACACCAAGGGCTCCTCAAGGGTTCGAGTGTGACTGCTGGCACAGAGTGCTGGCCTTGCCTGGTTTTCTGCCTGATGGGACACTGAATACTGGACAAATAGGAGAAAAAATTATAATAATGTAAATCGTAAAGATGATGAACTTTAACCATTTCTTCCTTTTTGTACAACCTCACTGACACTCCCTCCTGTTCTTTTGTCCTGAAAAAGGAACAGTGCCTTAGATTAGGAGAAATCAAATTAAGAATCTTCATTAAATAGCCATAATGTTCTCACCTGACAAATGTTGCCAGAGCACGGGCTAAATATCCATCCCACATTTGTGCTGAATTCCACACATTAAAGTCAAAGATAGTTCAGAACTGTATGTAAGCTGTGTTTCAACCAGGAGTCTTTACAGGAAAAGCACAAATGAGCTTTGTTTTAATGACTATTTGTCACATAACTGACCCAGTGAATCCCCATGCAGGGATTCCAAACAGTGGTGCAGAGCAATGCAGTCCTTGGAACAGAGACTGCCACGTGTGAGGAAACTCAGCGTTCCTCAACACCTGGCAAGGACTCTCTTAGTGCTGCATTTTCCCTTCAGCTGGGAGCCCTGCTGCCTCTTCACACAGCTCAGCAGTGCCAGGAGCGTGGCACACACCACCACTGCAGGCACTTCCCTCCTTCTCCCTGTGACACTCACACAGCAGTGTCTTTCAGCTCCAGGCTCTGTCCCATCAGCACACTAATAGGAGCAATTCCTTCACTGGCACTGCATGTATGGCCCAGCAGCTCTGCAGTGTGTGCAGTGTCCTGAGAGGAATCAAGCACAGAGTCATTTAGGTTGGAAAACCCTCCAAGTTTGAGGCCAACCATCATTTTGACACTGCCAGGTCCACCTCTAAAGCAGGTCCCTGAATGTCAGTCCTCACAGCTGGCCCTCCCCATTTGAGTCACTGACTACCATTCTCTCTCACCCAGTGTGGTCTTGGACAAGGAAAACGTCCCAGCAGATGTGAACCATTAAACAGGAGCATCCTTTTTGCAAACTCTGGGCTTGTTGGTATCAGGAGGAGTCAAACAGCAGCAAGTTTGGCACATGGACACAGAGACACGAGTGCTGGAGAGCCCCCAGCCCACCCCATTGCCCAGAAAGTGCCATGGCTCCTGGAAAATAGAATCCCATTTCACTGGGCTGCTCTCCCAGACCTGCCCCATCAGCCACCTCATCCCAAGGACACTTTTCGAGTCATTCCAAAGCAACGTTTCACTTCAACATTGTGCTCTCCATTCTTACCGAAGCCTTTCAGGCTCCCCTGTTCAAGATTACTGACAACCTGCCACTGAAAAGCACGAGCCTGGCCTCCAAGGCTTCCTGGCATTTCCATAAAACCCAGAAGACCATCAGCCTACAACCCAAAATGGGCCGTGGGGGCTGTTTTCCTGCACGTCACCCCAGGCCAACCACGCGTGGAACTCTGACTGTCCTGAGAGCGACGCGCAACGCTCGGAGAGCCCCCAGCCCTGAGATGCTGGCTGAGATAGCAACCCCAGGGCTGCACCGTCCTCACTGCACCCTTCTCACCCCGAGAAATCCCTCCTAGATGGGAGATAAAGAGATAAAAAGATAAAAGCAGCCTCAGTGCCCCAATTCTGTGCCTGCAGGTAGGCAGAAGCACGGTGTGAACATCCTCCCAGAGCTCTCCCAGGTATGCACCCCCAAGCAAAGGGAGAGCAAAGCAAACAGGCAGGGGGCTGGAGCCCTCCTCACTCACAATTTGGGCAGCAAGGATTCATTAGGTAAGGACTCAGCCAAGTTAAACACATTGCATTGCAATCTCAAATTATCTGAAGGTTATTCTTACCTCGGGGGAGGGGGGGAAATAATCGGTTCCTATTTAGAATATACTTTGAGATAGAATTGTAGATTATTTTTCTTATTATTCTACCCTCTATTATCTTTCAGTAAAACCTGTTGTATTCAATACATCCATTTATCTCCTGTGCTCTCAGTGACACTATGAGAGACAACCAGTGAAAATGTCTCAGTATTTCTATGACCAGAAAACCTGTTCATGAGTTGTCCACAAACAGATTATGATCATGAAACTCTGGAAGATGTGTACATTGCTAAACCACATTTCTTGAACTCCTGAGTTAGTGATCCACTCAGTTTCTGAAACCATGGCCAGAGAATGTTGGTGCTGCAGTGGGGCCACCACGTAGTGTTGGCACCCACAAAAGGAACAATTTAAGATTCAGGCCTCCAGCAGCGAGGAATACAAGTAACATTTGAAATAGCATTAATATGACACATACAACACCCTAAATTTTACAGAATGCAACTACATTCTGGAAAGCAAGTCTCCTGCTCTGGCTACACAATTCTAACTGAGCTGCCCTTTCTGTAGCTTATTTTTCAGTCTAATTAAACCTATTAAAAGTCATCACTCACAGATGTCTGCACACACCCTGAAAATCTCTTTGTCCAGCTCTGTCTCACACAATTATGTGGCATTTCTTTGTATTTCTTTTGGAGAAGTATCAGCAGTTGCAAAGTCTGGTCTTTCCTTTGTCCAGATTCCCACTTAGTGCATTAAAATTCATGTAATATTACATCACTTGAGATGGGAGCATCAGTAAGGCTGACACCAAACCCCAAGGATTCTTCAGGTGAAAGAAAACAAATTATACAGCATGTTTTGAAGTTTACTTTCACAGGAATACATGGGGTTTAAGTGATTGCGTGTGTGTACCTCTTTCTCTAATATTAAAATGAAATTTAAAAATAAATGAAAAGGATAGAACTGTTTTGGACGTCAGGAACTTCAAATCTACATCTATGCATTCATCTTCTTTCTTACAAGAGCTTAATTCAACACTGGCATAGAAAATAATTGGTTAGCAGATAAGCTGCAAGGTGACCTGCTGGTTACTTACATCCAAGTATTCTCCCTCCTTTTCATCTTAGTCAAATATGTTCACTTCTCTCAGGAATAACCATGAAAAGAGAGTGTTCAACCTAAGTTCTTACAAATAAGCAAAATTTGCCTAATTAAAACTATAGATAACAATTCTTCTAACACCTTTCTGTGAGACATTAAATTTGTACCCTCACCAGTAAAAGATACAACCATCTCCAATTTCCCCATGTATTTCAAGCCGAGCAATTCTTTTGTGTGGCCAAACAAAACCACTGCTTGCTTTTGCCTCCTGAAGCCAGTGGTGACTGCATATGGCAGGCAATTCCTGGGAAGTGCCCCTGGAAACACAGCATTAGACATGGGGTGTGTTCTTAACCCAGGGCAGAACAACTTTTCCTTTCCCAGAGTTTTAGCTGCTGGATAAAGTGAGGACAATGGACAAATATTCTCAGTACTGTAAAGCTGCCAATGCCAAGGAGAAGAGCACCTTGTTACCAAGTTCTTCCTGTACCACATTCCAAGGACTTGAAGCAGTGCCTGCTGTTCTACCACAGACACTGCTCAGTCAGCTCTGTGGTGATGGGCACTTCTAATGACAAACAAATCACCCCTGGACTATTCAAATGCTGGCAGTGGAAAGAGGCTGGTCAGGGTGGAAAATTGGGATGGAAAAGGATGGAGGAGAGCTCCAGAGTAAGTGGATACTTGCTGTATATTTTCTGTGAAAGATGGCATTTTGACTAGCACAATCCCCCCGACACAACACAGATCTGGCTCCGCTGCTGAGCTGCAAGAAATGGCACGGGGGAAGGACACTACCAAGTGATTTATCAACCCCATTTGCTCTGACATCCGAGTCGCTCTGGGACATCTCCAATCCAAATATAGCCACAATGAAGCCCAGGCTAACTTTTGAGAACAAGCAGGAATATCATACAAGGTGATATGCTTGCAGGCTGCAATTCCTTCTCTCTTATAATCAATCTCTGCAATTGCATTTCGTCAAGTAACTTCTGTGACTGACTACAGGTAGTTATAATGCTGGCAAAGAAAAGAGGAACTCAGACAAAACCCCAAACAAACAAACAAAAAAAGAATGATGTTCAGGCAAACCCCAGAATACCAAGATTCATCCCACACTAAAATTGCCCACACAGGAAATTCTACCATGTGTTTTTGTGTTTTCCTTTGTGTTACTGGGTTGGCTTTTTTTGCAGTACTTCACATCCTCAAGTTGGTGCTTATATATCCTCAAAACCCAAACACTATCTGCAGTTTACAGATAAAGAAACAGAAACTAAGTAGTTACGTAAGTACAAGCCATGTATTTATAATCTGGCTGCCTGGCTCATGGCAGCAATCTTAATTCAAAAACTCCTCAAGCAAGAATTTTCTCATTGCATCTTTCACAATCAGTTCATGACTTCATCAAGATGACTGAGATATCACCAAATAAGCAGCGTAACGTGTCTGAGGACCAGAATTTTAATGTGCATCTCATGCTGCAACCCACATATATTTTAGAAATTAAATTTGGCCTCCGTTCTAGAAGTAGTTCCTGTGCTAAGGTCCCCTTATTTCATATATGTGTGCTCAGATCTCACACTGAATACCCAGAAATGTTTGCTAAACCTTTTCCAAATCATCCTACAGTATCAATAAATAATTCCACACTGACTACAGAGGATTCAGTGTTGTTTTGTGGATTTCTACAGGATTTAAAATGATAGCTGTCTCATGGGGTAGTTATTTCTCTGCCATGCACCCCCTTTCAAAACCTGCAGGAAGTGCATTAGGCTGGCTCAGTTCTTTGGTTCACCACAATGACTTTCATCTACTTCACACCTTGGATGAGCTTGGCCCACTGTGCATCAAATGAAGCCAGCTTTGCATATCAGGTTCCTACTATAGCTGTATTATTTTAAGTTTAATTGAAAGGTCATTGGTGTTTTTAATAAGGAGCATATTTTCTTTGTTCTGTTTTTGTGCAAAGTATTTATAAGGTAATAGCTTTGATCCAGAAAAAAAGATTCCTGACACATTACTTCATCTATCCCAGCTGAATACTTTAGCTGCAAAGTGCTTGTACATTTGCCTTTCAGTATTCTTCTGAGGCTGTCTCCTATCATGGTAACTTTTTCCTTTTTTTTTATTTCAAAATATACTGAGGTCGAGTCTCAACTTCTCATTGCTTTGCTCTCCTGAGGAAAGGAAATAAGATTCTATTATGTCGTCTTCAACAGCTTCGATGAATGAGGGGAAAGCAGGGAGAGAGGAGGATTTGTGCTCCAAGTTCATGCAAAATTTCAGACTTGAATATAGCACAAGTAGCACTTCAACACTTCAGACTCCTTCAGTGCCGAGATCCCTGGAGAGCTCAGTTTAAATCACTAAACTTATTTCAGGAAAGGGGAGAACACTCTGGAGAAAAGTCTGTCGACTCCAGCAAAATTAATAAACTGGTTGCTCCTGATGTGAACTACATTTCTTGTCAGGAGTTTGACAAATTTCTAATTCCCTCTTAGCTAGCTTGTGAATATTGCACTTGTTGCTCCTTTTTAACAGGTATTTAATACTACAGCACAACAGAAGTGCTAACAATTGCTAAGTTTCACTCACCTTGCACTTTCAGTGTCAGCTACAAAAAGGAAAACTATGACCTTCCCCAAAGTCTGTGAAAAAGGGCAGCCTATTCCTCCCTGATTTTAAATGTTCATGTACAGAGAAAGCATTTACTCTCCATTAGGTGATTCTGTTTAAGAAATCAGAATTAAGAAATCAGAAATAAACTGAAACACATCTCAAATAAAAAGTCTATAACATTACGCATCTTTTCTAAAGATGGGGCCAGTTATCTCATGTGCCACAAACATAAAAAGAATTAGTGATGTTTATTTTCCATCTGACAACATTCACTTAGCAGAATTACACTGAAAGTTTGGACAGACACTTTGAGGGGTTTTCTTTTCCCATGGGTATAAAAGACCATTGCAGCTTTCACCTCCCTGTGTTCAGGATGCCAACTGTGCTCACTGGGGATGCACAGGACACTCAAAACCTGTCCCTGGACTCAGGGACCCGTGGAGAAGCTGAATTCCTTCACAGAAGTGACTATGCCCCAGAGTTCAGGTGCAGCTCATAATATATTTATATGTTTCAAAAAATAGAATAAGGTGTTAATATCCCCTTGACCTAAAGTAGATTTTAGAATTTCTATAATAAAAGTAACTACGAGATACCTGAATCACACTAAATCAAGCCATAAAACAAACTGGAGTTGAGTCCACCTGCTATTAGTCCTGCTAACAGGACTATTTTCCATCTCAGGAAGATGCTGAGAAGACAAGCTGAATCAAAGTCCCAGAGTGACACAGTTACTTCACAGCATTATACTGCAAGATAAGATTTGTTTGCTGTAACTCCTGGATTATAGAGCACAGATACCACTCAGATGCACTTTACACTTACATTAGGGCTCTGACATGCCTGGAATTGGATGACAAGGTTAAGATGCTTCCTGTGATCCTGGACCTAGGAGCACCCTTCCATTAAGTAAGGAAAGGTCTTGGAGGAGAAAAAGAAGAGTTTTACTTTAAAGCTCAACCCTAAAGCAGGAAAACACCTGCTGTGGATAAAGAAGGGGAGGAAAGGCCATTTTTTGCTAAGAAGTGTCCCAAAATGCTGTGTGGATACACACACTGTCCCCAAAGGCAGTGATCCCACCACAGGTACCGTGACCTGGAAGCACAGGTGGGACTCTGCTGTCCCTCTGCTCTGCCCCTGGGTAGCACAGCAAGCCTGTGCTGCACTTTCCTCCTGCAAGGCACACAGGGGCATGTGTGGGATGGGAACTGCAGGGCAGCCACTGCCTGCTGACTTTGGGATGGTCTGCTGGGGTTAATCTGGTTTGCTCTGTCACATCTGAAAGGTTTCTTGGTTCTCGTGCATTAAACCTGAACTAGAGCAGGGTACTTCAGACAAGTATTTACCACTTTCAATATGCACAGCAACTTGGCACGGAAAAGAGAAAGTTAATTTTAGGTAAAAGCCCCAAGCAAAACTTGTGCTTCCAAGACACGTTTCCGAGTGACTTTAGCCTTTGTTCCCCTCTGTGCATCGAGCTCAGGGAAGCTCCCAGTGCCACGGATCTCTCTTCTGGCACAGGAGCCCCTGGGCAGAAACCCATTCCCATGACTGGAGTGAGCTGTGTGAGTGACACTGCACCCCTGAACCCACCAGGCTCAGCTGGGGTGAGAGTTCAGCAGGAGGCACCGGGACTGGAGGGACCTGCACTCCCATTCCAGTTCTGCCATCAACTGACTGTGCAACGACCACACAAAAGCCACATAATTTCCATGTGTTACAATCTACCAACAAAGAGGCCAATTCAGCCTGTTTCTTCCTCTCTTTGCCTGGTCAGTCCATATGATAATCTTTTTAAAATGGATCCTGATCCTTGACATAATCAACTTGGATCAACTTTATTCGTTTGTGCTTCTTAGCTCCTAAAAAATATTCTCTGGAGGTCAAAATCACTGAGGATCATCACAGTGAAAAGATTTTATTCTGAGAAAACAGAGAAATCTGGTTCAAACAAATTAATTTTCAGTTTATTCTGTACTTCATATCACCATCCACAACACCTACCAGAAACTGTAAGTGTCTCTAACCACATTTAGCCAGCAAAATTGTCTCCTTAAACTTCCTGCTCCCTGAAGACAAGGGTTCCCTCAGGAATACAGCAAGAGCTTTTACAAACATTTGGAAGCAGTATGAAGCTGTGTACCAGTTTAAAAAAAAAAAAATGGCATGAAAATATTCAAATAATCCCATATTATTTATTCTCAGGGCTCCAGGGAAATTAAACAAGGGTGGGAAAAAGGCCTAACCTGACTCCTTTACATACACAGCTCAAATTTACAGCATTAGCAATTGAAGCTCAAGACAAGAAAATTGAGCACTGGTCTGTAAATTCATTCTAATGACATCACTGCCAGGATTATCCTTTTGGGGATGGTTTGTGTAGGGGGTTGGGAGGAGAAGGCAAAGGATTGAGGAAGGGAGATTTGATTATGTTTGAGCTATTTCGATTTGAAGATGCTCTTAACTGACAAAACAGAAAGCGTCTTATCTGAGAAGGGATTTTGCTCAGCTGCTTTAAAAATCCTCCATACATACTGAAAGTCAGCACATTCCCTGGAGGATCAATTGGCTTGACAAACTCTAGACATCCTCTATACCATCTTAAAAAAAGGCAAAAAGAAGTATTTCCATATAAAAACTTTCTCCAGGCAAAAGCATGACATGCAAGGGGTTGTCCTGGGGCAGTTAAAGAAGAACTTCTCGTAAGTAAATTTAGTGCTTGTGAAAGTTGCTGCATTGACAACATTCGATACCAAAGGGCTCTCTTTAATCCAACACGCTGCAGCAGGGCACGAGCCTCTCCCAGCAGCAGCAGCCACAGCCAAAGGTGGGCTGAGAGGGCTCTTCAGGCTCCTTCAGCAACAAAACTTACCAAAACTCTCAGGTTGGTTCAGTGATTTAAAGAAAACTCCCAGCTCAGTATTTCAAGTGCTTCAATGACTTCCTCCATCTAAAGCACTGGAGAATTGGTCCCTGCTGAGAGGGCCAACTGCAGTCAGCAAGAGCTCTGAGAGCAGCTGGTACGAGGGTGAAATGTGGGCAAGAAAATTACATCTGTTCAGAGTTCCTGCATCTCCTGCACTAAAATAATGACTTTATCCAAGACATTACCAAACAGTGGTCAACTCTAACAGCACTGCCCCTCTGGAAAATTATACAGACTGATATTTGGAAACTTTGTGTAAAATATGATACTTTTTGCAATGAATCTGTTACTGTATTTGCACATCTTGCACCTATACAATCATCCCTAGACAGCACTGGTACCCACAGGATTATTCTTAAAATGACAAAATATATGAAGAAGGTCATTTAAGGGGGGGAAAAAAAAGCTTACAGTTTTAAAAATCTGAAATTACAGACGGTCATCCTTACAGGTGGATCTATGATCCTTTGCAGAATACTGAAAATTCAGCAACCAAAACACAAGAGTCATGAAATGCAATTCCTTGGCTGGAGATCAAGGCAAGGATTGCCAAATCAAGGCCAGGAGGGTCCCCTGGCAGCTCTTTTTGGCCATCAGCTGGGGCAGCTGAGCACTGCCAATCCCCAGGCTGGATGTGATGGCCACAGGGTGGAAATCAGTCCCACTCCTCTGCCTCAGCATCCCCAGAGCTGCTGCAGCCCTGCCTTGGCACAACAACAGGGACCGAAACTTCCCTGTGGTTTAGGTACCTAAGGAAGGGGCCCAAAGTTCCTGTAACCTGCAGACAGAGTGTGAGTGCTCCCTCTGTACCCCAGCTAATAGATAAGAGTTCAAGATTCACTTTCCACTCTGTATGTTTCTGAGAAAACTGAAGTTGCCACTACTGTGCATAATTCCTACAACAGTTCCAGCATTGTGCCTCCTTTACACCTTCCTGCTGGCAACTAATGAAATGGGTGTTGGGTTTTTCAACTGCTTTCAGAGAGGACTTTACAGGTGAGACACTGCAACATTCTGTGGGGCCACCACACACTCCACATGCTAAACCCCCCTATTAACTTCCCCCTGACCAGGGTGGGATGCAACACAGAGCTCTGTGATTTGGCATGTCCCTTAAGCCAGACAGCATGGTTTATCATGCTGCCCTTTGAGATAATGCAGCCTGCCAAGCACTTCTGGGTAAACATCTCTGTTAGTCAATACATGTAATAAACTGAACAAAAGAAAGGTAGGATGAGTTAGACTAAAAATACAGTTACTCATGCCCACAGTTAGATCAAGGTCACTGTATGCATTATAAAGTGATGGGGTGTCTCCCAGTGGCTCTTATGTTCAAGAGTATTAAACATTTTGCTACCTTCAAAATGACTTTTTAAGAGATAATGCTATGGGTCTATTCTACCACAATGCAGAAAACTGGACAGAGTTAGTTGAGCATTCTCTTGTGTCCAAATATTTATGCTAACCCAAGTAACCCCAGGAAAATGTTCACAGAGTGTTCTATCAACCCTTAAAGAGCCAGCATATTTTTGTTTTCTTATTCATCCAAACTGCAAACATGAAAGAATGAGAAACCAAGAAAAACTACGGCCTAAGAAACTTCACATGAAAACAACACATTACTTGGTAACATCAGTAGCACTGCATAAATGCAACCACCTAAAGGTAAGAAAAGGACACAGGAAAGACAACTAAAAAAAACCCAAAAAGCAATTTGGGGGAATTTTGAAAGTATGAATCTACTACCAACTAATTAAAGACACTGGAGAATACTCCCAGCAGCTCCTGTGATATTTCCAAAAAGGAATTCAGTGTTTCAGAGCTCACTTTCCTTTGTGCACACAGAAAACAGCTCTTTGCATATGCAGATGAATCCATATGTGTGAACAGCTGGACAATTTGGCCAGTGCATCCCAGGCAAGGATTTTGATGTGTCCAGGAGCCAGGCATGCAATTTCTGTTCCCCACTGGGTTACAGAGGTAATGTTGTCTCCCAGGGATTCCATAGGTGAGGACAAATACAAGGGAGTTTGAAAGGTGTTAATAAGCCCCAGAAAACTCATATAAATACATCCTGATAGGTTCCTAACCAGCACCATCATGGACAACACTCACTTGACAAATATCCAACAACACTATTGGCCATTTGGTTTTAATTAGTACCTGTTATCCAGTGGTGGTTTATTTTTCCCATGTCCCCCTCAAACTTCTGGCAAATATGATGCAAAAGGATGATATAGCAAAGGAGAATTCAGAAAAAAAAATCCTTAAAAAAGTGACAAGATTTCAAGCTAACTTTTCCTAACCTGACTTGCCATGCTTAGCTTGAGTCACACCAGGAATCTGTTAATGTTTGGAAAGAGCCTCTTCTGGATGCAGAAAATGAGCAGTATTCATTCCTAAAAATCATACATGAGCTGGGCAAATATTTCCTGAGCTTCGAGAACATGCTGGCCAGTGTTTCCCACAAACCACTGGCAGGGAGTCTCCAGTTCCTGAGCCCCAAACTGGGCACTCTGGAGCAGCTCTGGAGCTGAAGGCAGATGCCAGAGCTCAAACCTGCAGGGTGGGAAGTCCTGGTGCTCCCCTTCCCCAGGCTTGCTGCCTGCAAAGTGTGAGGAGGGTTAAGGTGGATGGGATCACTGCCAGCTTCAAGTTCTTAAATGACTGCATTACAAAAAAAGCTCCAGAACTCGCTGGTGTTGAGTATTTTTCCTACAAAAGTCTCAGTCGCTGGAAAGATAAACTGAGGGGGGGGGGGTGTTTGGTTTGGGTTGGGTTTTTTTTTGGCCTTCTTTTTTTTGGGGCGGGGGGTGGAAGGTTAAATGCATTTACTGCCCCAACAACAGCAGGGTCATAACCACCTGACCCACTGACTACAAATAATAACTGGGGGAAAAAGCAATAATTAATGACCAAGTCTATGTGCACTCCATCAAGTACCAACAACTGCCATAAACATCTTAATTTAAAGAGCTGCTGGATAGGGAATTATAGCACTGTAAAAAGCTTCTTCCTTCTGCTGCTCCACAGAACCGGAACATGTCAAGCCTTTCAATTTTTAAACACAGCTTTCATGTTCTTTGGTCCACAGAAAAAAACCTCTGAAAACCCAGCTTGTTAAGAGATTCATCCAGCAGCCTCCTACCTTCCTTTCCGTCTGGAATGCTTCTGTGCACTGAACAGACAGCATTCTGCTTATCAAGGCTTTTAATAATTTTTAAAAATTGTTTATAGAGTGCATAACAACCTCATTCAGGGGGATACTCTTCCTCTTATACCCAGAGTATAAATCTTCTTGCTAAACTGACACATCTTCAGATAAACTGGGCAGGTTTGCCCAACTTGTTCTTATGGGTAACAGAGTTACCATAACAGAGGTCTGGAATATTTGAAAGTCACAAAGATAGACCACTTCTCATGCCCAGAGTGCAGCCAGAGAAAAATTAGAGGAGGAGAGTAACTCTACAGTTATTATCAAAGGAATAAAACAATTTTGTGCCTGCTGAAACCTTCTCAAAAGGGCAGTCCACTGGTGTCTGCTCATCATTTCGAGATGAACAGATCCCAACACTGCTGCCTCCCCTAGTAAAAAAAGTCACTTCATTCACCACACCATATTTGAACTTGTGGGGGTTTTTATTGCCTCCTCTTGCCAGTAAAGAATGACTAATAACTGTAATTTGTAATTTCCCAGCTTTTGTGGTTTCTGTGTTAAGCAGCGTTCCTTATCTTTTATGAGTTTCAATTTGGGGAAAATTGTCTTGTATACAACTTTTTCCCCTATTTTATGTCAAGTTAACATCTTCTGGGTCCTAACAATAGCATAGGGGACAAGTCCACCACCAAACACAGTGACTGAGCCTCTCCTTGGTTTCGATAAGGCTGCAAAAAGCCCAAGAATCAGAAGAATTACCTGTGTTGGTCAAGCAAAGCAGGCTGGAATCAAACTGCCTGTCATATCCTGAGGCTGAACCACAAACACAGCACCAACAACAGCAAACACCACTTTCCCCAGCCCTGGGAACAGCTTTTCCCTCCAACAGCACACACTCTGCACTGTCCCTGCCAAAAGGGACACTCGGCATTCATTGTCACGACAAGCAGCTGACTTGGGTCTTGAAGACCTTGATGCTCCCCTGCCTTCCAGGCTGTAACTCCTGTGCTCACAGCCCCTGGAGAACAGGCAGGGAGAGTTCAGCCCAAAGGAAACTGGGCCTATCCCCCTGACTTCACATCTTCTTCACAGATTACTGAAGATAAGACACAGGGAAGGATTCTGTTTTATGCAAAATGCTGATTGTTCTTAGGAATATGAACAAGTAGGTATGTGTTCCCTCCCAATACTCCTCAAGCCTCCATGACAAGTCATTTATTTAACAACAAACTAGAAAAAGCATGAAAAACATTTGAGTTTTACAAGTGTATTAGGAAAGAAATGAAAAGTACAGATTTTAAGGAATACAGGCCAATCACCACTGCATTTTCATGACTCAGTCTGGAGTGCTCTATGTGGCTCTATTTGAGACTAAGAGAGCCTCTATCATTTCACAACCTTGGGAGAAAAGGAAACCTATGGTTCTGGTTAACACTGAATAAAAAGGAGAAAGTCTGACAATGGTTGGAATGCCTCCTGTTTCCCTGTTCATGCTAATAAAAGTACAGATTTAGGAGGTGTTTGCAGTTCCTTATTTCCTTTTTTCTTGGTCTTTTGCTATAGGTGATTTTATAAGCAGGAAAAATGGAAATGGCAATTTTGGAATAGAGACTCCAGTAAAGCAAGGCAAGGACATCCCAGTCCCAGGAAACACAAGCTGTGAGCCCTGCACACACGGCTGTTTCAGCTCAATGCAAGTTGCCAGTGTATTCCAGGAACAACGTGGCATCTGTTCCTTTTCCTTCTTCCACTTTCAAAAGCATAATATAAACCAAGCAAATGTAGCACATCTCTCTGAGACAGTACCAGAGGGAGGAAAGGGTGAGGGAGGGAACTAAAGCTGGACTGGAGGTAAAGAGTGATCCAGAACTTCACAGCTCGAGTGTCTCTGACGTGCCAGCAGAAAGGTTTCCAGTCTACCAGTGCCATGGCCAAGCCACTCATTGCACTGCCCAGATCTCTGCTGAGATGCAGCCCTGGAAAACTTCCCAGCACTCTTCCTACCTAGGCTTCCAGGTTTGGCAGCCTGAAAAACTGGTCTTTTCATTCTAAAATACTTCAAAACGAGTACAGGCACCCAAGAATGTTTTAAGTGTGACAGCCAGTGACTTGTATCAAATGTGTATTGTCAACGTGACAAAAATATTCTATTGGCATGAAAGTTCTAGGCTAAAGAAAAAAAGAAAAAAGGAGAATATCCTTCTCTAAAAAGTGTATCAATTATCACAAGGCACAGTAACATGCACCTACTCTTATTCAAAAAAGTTTTAATTTTACCTTGCAACACTTTTTCAACAATATCATCAGTATGTTTTTCCACAGAGAAGAATAACTCTGTGCTTCTATCTTTGGCTAGGTTTGCTTTCTTTAGCACTGCTCAACACCAGTATCTCATCTACTACTACTTTTGTACAGAAAATTTTTAAGAGTTTGTTGCTGGTTTTCTGTCTTCAGATGAGCTTACAAGGCCTCCTTCATGCTGGGATGAAACAGGGAATGACACCAGATTCTCACATCCAGCTCTCCGAACACACAAAGCAACTGGTGCTTTTCCACTGGACTGTCCTTTCTCCCTCCTGGCCCCACCCTCATGTCTAATGCCATCTTCTCTAGTGTCTGCTCAGTAATTACCAGCAATGAAGAGCAGACCACAGCACCACTGAAAAACACGAAATGTAACAGCAATCCTACCTCAGAAAACACAGAATCACCTCTCCCTTTCATCATAAAGCTCATCTCTGGGTATCCATGATTACCACAAGACTTTATTTGCTGTTTCTTAATGGTGTTTTCACATCTAATGCCTTTCGAGTCTCTTTTTAAAATGGCTTTTTAAAATTTCAGATCAATACTGGATACAGGGTAACACAGAGGAGAAAACTCTCTCTTCTTGTAGGCTTTATCCAATTCTCTTTGCTCTCTACCAGTGCTAATGAATCTGGTTTAATGGCACCAGATTTACATTACTGTGCTAAAATGCCACCTGTGTGACCACTGAGACGAGTCTGTTTGACAAAACTCCTGCACAGAAACAACCACACAGAACTGTCTTTGTGGAAAGACAAAATGTTTCAGGGAAATTCTTAACAGAGTATTTTCTTTAAAGAGAGTCTAAATATTCCATCTGTTCCCAAATCTCCCCTCAGCTGTAACACCCCCTTTGGGCTGCACTGAGAGCTGGTGCAATGCAGCTGACTTGAGAGCAAAAAACAATGACCTTTCCATTTAAGCCTTAAAATTCTAAGCATCCTAAAGAGGAAACTTAATGGTGGTAAGGGCTATCTTTTTAGCCATGCAAAGAGACTCAACTGAAAGATATGGTTTTGCTCAAGAGACTAGACAGAGGAAGGGATGTTGTCCAAGAAGGGAGGAGCCTTGACTTGCCCAATTCAACAAGTCTCATGCAAAGCCCAGGTACAGACAAGGAATTATCAATATTGGTGTCTGTTGGTTACAAACAGGGCCCATGGAAAGAGAGCACACTGTGCTTTCCTTGTTTGTGCATTCAGAGGTGCACACAACAGTTCAGACCAGTTACTGGCCAGGTAAAAAGAGTATCTTGCACTATTTGCATACCTGAAATGCAGGTTTATTCAAGACTAGAAAAACAACGAGTAGCATCTTAAACAATATCTCAAACTCCTGCAGCTCTGGCCCTTGCCTGAAATGGGCAAGACTTCATAAATAGGGGTGGATGGCTCTTTGCTAGACTTAACACAGGATATTAAGTGAAAATAGGCAAGAATATATACTTAGTTTCATTAGTAGCCAGCACTCTGCATTTTGAGGTGCCCCTCCCAGTGGTTCTATAGCTCTCAGTGAACATTAACTCAAAGGCATCTCAGGAAATTATCACCACCTGATTGTCCAGGTACAACATTCCTTCTCAACAGAGAGAACTTCCACAGAAAACTGAGCCCCAAGAGAAACATACAAAATAGGCACAGTCACTGAGCAGCAAAATACAATTTATTAGTCCACTAAGGATACCAAAGAAGTGAGAAACTGAATCCCATGTACGCTCTGGGGAAAAAAAATATCTCAGCCTATTGCTCTTAACGGTAATAATAATCAAAAAGAATACTCTGAAAATCCCATTAAAGGATAATTGACAATAGTCTTTTATATTAAACCCTAATGCTCACAGTTAGACCACTGAAGCAGCCTTGGAAATATCAAAGATCCACTAGATCTTATCTTGCCAAGATGTAAAATACGCCCTAAGGAAGTTGTCCCCTGTCTGTGCTCATTCTCATGCAGATCAGTCCCTGACATATCCTTGGAGACTGCTTTGGGACTGGCAAAAACTGCACTACAGCAAAGCTCCAGGGACACTGCAGGGCCCGGCTGGGGCCACTGGAGCTCTCACAGAAAGGCATTTCCTGGCTCCTGGTAAGCAAGAGGTTAATAGCCTATATAAAAAACACCTCTAACAAAAATGTTATTCCAATTGTATTACATTTAGGAGCCCTGAGGGTCATGGGGTAGATAATCAAAAAGGACAAGGAGGAAATTAAAAAAGGGAAGAAGGCAATCAAAAAGGGCATTTAGAAGGACCCATAATCCTCCATAGGAAGAATACTAATTATACTACTGCATCATCTTATAATTAACCCTGATCTAAATTTTTTTTTATATTTTAGCTGTAATAACTTTCACATGTACAATGATTTGATTGCTAATTCTTGCCAGTCGTTCTTGAACAGCTATTTTAGGGTTTGTAGCTACTTTTTACATAGCAGTTTAACTCATTTGTAAAGAAATCAGGCAAAACATTTAGGGACTTGAATCTCTTGGCCATCGGTCATTCCGATCAGCACATCGGTGTCCTTTTGTTGTGACAGGGCTGGGTGGCACACTCTTCTTTCCCCAGAAGACTCTTCTATTTAGGAGTGAAATTAATCTCTGATATAAATCAGTGTGTTGCACCCACTTCAGCAAACTTGGCCACAGGTCTTTGTGATGCCTTCCATCTGTATTTCATATTCCATTTAATAAATGTGGGATATTGCTGTAGCCAGCAAACTAAATTCTCAGCATACCTTCATTCCAGAGCAGAGCCCTGCTTGGACTCACCTACATTCTTGGGCCACTGGGCACACATTGCTGTGATACTTCTACTGACTGAGGAACAAGCCTGAGCTCTTGCCAAGCTGCAGAAAATAAGCAGGGCCCAAGGGAAGGGGCTCTCCCTTGGACAAAGGCTACTCATTTACACACAAAGCCAACATTAATTCCCAAACTAACCGGGGATGTTGATACACACAGTGAGCTCACAAGAAAATGGGCAGCAAGAATGTTTAAAAAGTGGGCTCTACAACCAATGTGGAGGACTAAAATGATCCAGAAACAAGCCTGTCTGATTCTGCCCTCAAAGGAAGGCATCTACACACATCACTTATGATTTTCTCGATCTTTGGATTCGTTCTAGCCACACATACTCTGCAGATACAAAAGCAGATGTGCTCCCCTCTCAGCTTCAGATGGATCAATAAGGACACTTAACAACAGAAATCTCTTCCAGCTGGATCTTTGTAGCTGGTAGGAATTTCTTCTCTTACCTTTCATACTTTCTTCACGTCTCTGTAAGGCACCTTGCTAATTAGTTCTAAATGGTCACTAGATTCTCAGATAATTAACATTTGGAGGGCATTATTCCCAAGTCAGAGCCAATCTAAGGATGGTGGTCCCTAAGGCTTGCTCTGTAGGCTGTGCTGTGGGAGGAGGCATGGCTTTTTTAATATTTTAACAACCACCTTACTTCAGAAAGACAGGGCCTGAGGGTTTTGGCTTGCATGGTATTTGAAACATCAGCTCCACAGAAATCTGGAGACTATACTGTGTGGTCAGCAGCAAGTTCTCTCTGGAAAAATACATTATTCCTCTGGAGAAAACAGAACAGAAAAGAATAAAAGGCAATCCACCTGATTAACACCGAACCAAAGGAAGTATTATTTCCAAAGCAAGAATTAAACCCTGATTAAAGGACAAACCCCAACTGCAGTTCTACATGAAGAAATGTTCTCTAGGCAGGGTAACAGTTTGCAGAGAGAAAATAAGACCAGGATTTCTTCTCATATCAATCAAAACATAAGAACTTGAGCAAAAGGAATGCTACCTGCCTGGGAAAATGAGTGAGACTAGAATATCCTAAAATGTGAGGAGGCCCTTCTGAAAATCTCAGGGCTGTTTTTTCTGTTGAAACTCTGTCTTAACCTGAATGCACGTTCTGGATCAGTATTTATTGACACCAGTCACATCACCCTGAGGCATTCAATATTCTCCTATTCCTATTATTTTCCATGTGATAATATTTAATATAATCATGAATTATTTGAATGGATGGTTGCAGTCCTCAGATAATACTAAAAACTGAAGCCAAATGTAAGCTCCTATTGCAGCCTGCACCACCAGGCAGCTGGAATTGGAGGTATGGAATTAGGGAGTAATTGTTATTTAATGCAACATCTCCTCTTATTCCAAACCAGACTGCAGCTGTAGTGATTTTGTCACAGGAAATTGTCCCACTAGTCAGTGTTTTTTTCTTTTTGCTGTTTATCTCCTAAAGGAGTAACACAGGCAGCAGTGAAACAAAGCACAGAATTACCTCATTAATGACCTGTCACTCCTAATGCCTTCATCTTTTCATATTCAAACAGGTAATTAAGAGTGAACACAGTAAACAGGTAACGCTTGGAAACCCCAGGACATGGTAAAACCCAGGCACCTTCTGACTGCAGCCCAGGTCAGGGCTGCATGTGGAGCAAGCACAGGCTGTTCTGCTCCCAAGCTGTGCCTTCCCAGCACGCAGCTGATGATATTCAAAGTTCTGCTGTTCAGAAGGGCTGCAGTTCTTGCCTCTCTGCAGCACAGCTTTGCCCTGGGTACCTGAGGCTGGGGCTGCAGCACCTGCACACTCAGCACTCCCACTGAGCAGCAAGGAATTTTCTGCCTCTCTGCTTCCACACAGCCCTCTTGTCTCGCCACAAGCCTGACATGGAAATATTTTTTCTGGGACTGACAGAACCAAATAAAGATTAATTCACCTGCTTTCAGCTATTGCTTTTATGAATGTAACAAGAATATCTAGAAAGGGTAATAGTCACTGACAGATTTTTTTTTCTATTCTTTTCCTATCACAGCTAGCGAAAAAAAAAGTAATCCCATCATAACAAACAGGTTAGAGAATTTTAAGAATACAAACACATTTGGTAATAACTAGAAAATAATGTTAGAAGGCCCGTTTGCCTAAGAACTAAAAATCATAGGAGCTATCAGATAACTTTTTGTGCATATGCACAAATAATTGCTGGCTCAATTAAGTGGCTCCCCTTCCAGAAAAGAATCACGTTGACTCCACTGTACAAGTAATTTCCACCACAGAGACAGGGGCTGAGTGATGTGGAAAAAGATATTCCTTGTTGGAAGTGTTCTTAAACATTCCAGACCATTTTGGGGTGTGGGGGTGCCCTGCAACAGGGCTGACTCCTGCCCAGGGTCCATTTATTTTCCATTTATTAAATTCTGCCCTTCCTCAGCTTCCAAAGGTGTGCAAGATGAACTTTCTGGTTCAAGGCAAAGGAAATTTTCGTGGTATGGCTGACAGAGTCAGGAACTGTCTAAGAAATAAGCTTAAAGTACTAGTCAGCTAAATACAGGCCAGATTTATGCCAAGAGTGCAAAGGAACCTCAACAGTAAAAAACTATTAGCCCAAAAATCGGAGATGGGAGATTTTGTAGGTACATTAAATTTTTGTTTGCTTTCTAAGAACACATGGAACCCCTTTTCTGCTTCTTCCCCAAGAACCACACATGGTGGGAGTCACATCTCCAGGAACAACTGGGATGGGACACTGATCTTTTCAGACACTCTGGCAGCTCCCTGCTGGCTCTTCTGTAACCTTCAGCACATGCTGAATGCTGAGGGCAGCTAGAACCACATTCTTTCACTCATCTGTTCAGTAAGCAGGATCCCAGCTCCCTCCTGTGCAGCATAAAATAAAAAAGGGAGGCAATAATTTTAACACTCAAATGAAACTGAACAGGATACAGGTGAAACATTTATCTGCATGGATTTCTCCTCGCTGAATTGTAAAAGCATTCTGCAAACAACAGAGGTGTTATTCTAAGGGGGAAAAAAAGGAAATCTCATTTAAAATGTTAGGCAATCTGAGCATAGAACCACTACCTCTGCCTTGGCTTCCTTCTGGGCTATCCAAAGCTGTTACCTGGATTACTAATGGGCTGACAATGAAGCTACTCCTGGTATAAAGCTGCTTTGCAATCAAATTTAACTTCTAAGGTTTGTGGGGATTTTTAACCACTGAATAAGAGTTCACCTGCTTTTTGCACAGCAAATGAGCTCACTGTTCTCAGAAATTCAGTTCATTAATGGTGTCCTCAAGCTGCCAAAGGGACAAAAAAGCCCCCAAAGAAACCACATGAGATATTCCTGCCAGCTCAGTGCATGGCTATCAAAGCTCAGAGGATTTATTTGTTTTCTTGAGTCCATTCTGTGTCTCCCCTCTCTGAGGACACTGTGCTCACACCAAGACAGGTAAGAGCCCATGCAGAAGACTCTTCTTTGCTCTGAAGACCCTCCACCCCTAAGCACGAACTCCCAAACACTGTCTTGGGTAATGTGCACTCAAAAGGTGGGCCTGGGAAAACACAGAGCTGGTTACTAGACCTGAAACATTTTTCCTGTTTGGACAAAGTTCTGAGCTCATACAAACGACACTGCAAGACAGAGCAGGATGTGCAGACTTACATTTCAGTGGCAATCCTGTGACATAACTCAAAAATTGGCAAGGGAGAGAGAGAGGCAAGAAGGCAGAAAGGTACTAATTGGGGAGTATTCCAAAGAAAGGGAAGTGAGATTACCAGTGGGTGCTCCTACCTCCAGTGCTGTGTCCAAAAGGTACTCGGGGCAGACAAGGGCATTTGGGTAACTCATGAAAACACACAGGGCATCTCTCCAGGGGCTCCAAACAGGCAAACTACAGGCAGCCCAAGCCTTTGATGCAGTTGCCTTGAGAGCAACTGCTCACCCACAAACACTTTTTTCCCAGCAGGTTCCCTGCAGATGACTGAACTGTTTGCATGCCTTTCCAATTTCACCTGATTTTCTTCTGATTCTGCTGTAATTGGCTTATTTGCTTTCAGAAATGCTTTCAGACCTGACTTCAGCTCCAGTGACTTGTAAGTAGCATTGCTGGATTTGAAGAAGAGAGCACTTGATGTCAGTCATCAGGTTTGCTCATCAGGCTCTGCCTTCACAGTGTGCCCTGTAAACAACTGAGAGTCACTGGCATCTCCCTGGGTAGCAGAAAGAGAATTTTAGTCACAGACTCTGTAATATGCAAAGTAGACCTGAGTGAACTAGTCACAGAGAATAATCTTTATGGCAAATTCTCCGTTTTTCCTTGTTGCAAATAGGCTTTGGCTTTCATGAAGTCACTTGTGATTTAGCTGAATTTGACCTTTTTGAGGAGAAGAAGTAAATGAGCAATCCATTGCCATTGCAGTCAGGATCCAGTCCCACAGGTCACAGCCACTCCCTGGTTATTGAACCACGGGGACTGGTCCTGCTCCCTGAGTGGCTCATCTGTGTTGGAATTAAAAAAGAACACCGAGGGATGGATTAGACACTTCTACAAAATGACTGAAATTCAACCACTGGAACGTACTGAGCTTATTTTAACACACAGCAGAGCCAGTTTTCAAGTGACCCTAGAGGGTGCATCATCTCCTGTGCTCAGGAACAACCCAGCTCCTCAAGGGCAGCACACCCTGGCTCTGGGTGCTGTGCTATTGTCTCGCCTGGAGAATATTTAGCAGTTTGGGAGTGAGGCTCAAGCCTGCTTGTAGAACACACTCCAAATCCTCTTACCCTTACTGTTCAGTGCAAACAGGAAACCCTCTAGAGTTAAGTCTGGAACTGAGGCTTCTTAATTGTGTCTTGTACTTCCTTGTCACCAACTTCTCCATCACTTATCCAATATGGACGGGAATATAAAAAAGTAAAAATATTTCAGGAATTTGTTGGAAAAAGAATTGACTGAAAAAAAAACCACAAACCCCTGACAAAAATAATTGTAAATGCCCTGTTCTTTTCAATATAAGAAGTTTTCATTTGAATAGCCTATTTGAATGTTTCTCTCTTGCACTACCTATGGTTCTGAGACAGTTTTTTGCTGTTTCTCAAAGCTTCTGCTGTTAGTGAAAGATGAACAGGAGCTCCCAGGAGCACAGCCCTGCTCCAAGAGACAGAGTGACACAAGGTGGACACCTCTGCCCCTCGAGCTTCAACACAAACACAGGAAGTCAAGGTTTGGCCCTTTTCTCCTACACAGGCTTCACTTGACAGAAAGAATGCACACCAAATCATCCTGCAGGGTTGGTATTCACTAGCATTGTACCTGATTAGATACTCAAGAGAAAGCCCATTGGGGTCTAATTCTTCACCCTCACACTCTGTTGTTTCTTTGGTTGTCTAATCTCAAGTCATCCTCTGCTCATCATCTGTTTTGTTTAAAGTTAGCCATGAGAACATATTGCATCAGCTAGAACGTGCAAGAGCATTTCCCCATGCCCTCTATTGCTTTAAAGCACTCATTTAATAGTAATTTCCACAAATGGGTACACATATAAACTTCACAGCAGGTTTCCTTGATCAGTCTATGAGATTTTCACATATTTGGGTGCAGAGAAATTGGCTGTCTTATATTCAAGCTCACAATCTCTGTGTGACTGTGTTCTTTCAGTGTTTTTGCCTTCAGTCACACTGCACTGACAGTAGGTATGTTTTCCACAGGTAGGTGTAATTTATTCCTGAGCATTCACTGATCGTCAGTCAAAACACAGATCTGAAAGTGAAACTGTCTGAGAAGAAAGGTTAAGATGGAAAAAGAAAAGAAAAAAATAGAGAAAGAATCGATTACTGTCCCCACAGACTCATTTAGAGATGGGAACACTTGAGATCATGTAACATCTCTACTCTTTAGAGTAATTTTATAAATTACCTTTGGACTTGAAAGTAAGGGGCATAAAGACTCTGAATAATGCTAAATGCTTAACTGCCCAGTGGAGGAGGGAACCACAACACACAAACCATAAATTCAAATAATCCTTGACAAAAAGGAGACTAATAAAATCAAATAGCTTCAGGGGCATGTAAAGTAAAAACTGATCTTGTGCAAGAACTTTGACTGTCCATTTAAAACACAAAACTCTCCCTCTGTCAAGGCTTACAGTTTTGTTTGGAAAAGCCATTCATATTCCTTGATGTGAACCAGAGCCTAAGAAATCATTAGAGGCAAGAGGAACAATACTGTTAGGCTTTGTCAAATGCAGCACAGCCCCTGTGAAATGGCTCTCTTTGAGTGAACAGAGGTAAATAACAGTAATTGCTTTGTTAGACTGCACGCCAGAAATAAAGCCTTTTATACTCGGGCACAGTAAAAGTCCAAACCACGGCAGGAAGACTCAATTTCAGCAGAGAGACTGTAATGAAATAATGCTGCTGGTTCTGCTAGCCAGAAGCTGATTCGGGCCTTTGAAATGGTAATGTCCTTTACTGTATAGCGGAAACCTGGTAAATGAAGACTCTTGTTGCACAGAAATTGATATTCTTTGAACAGATACATCTATTTTCCCTAACAGCTCTATTTTCAAGTTAGTTCCACCATGTCTCTTCGGCCTCCCCTGCTCTGTTCTGAAGGGCTACCCACAAGGCAGCCAATGTTTGTTAATCCTATTTGGACCTGACAAGATACTGAGTCCCAAGGAAGCTCTTCCTTTGTCCATCGAGCAACATCTGTTTTCAACATCTGACTCAAACACCAAGTTCTTGTACCTGCAAAGAAAGTCTGAGTCCTTTGTGCACCTGTGGCAAAAAGGTCATCTGTCGTGTTCTCCCTGCCACGCTCTGCCTCTTCCAGAAAGCTCTCTTCTTTCAGATTTCATAGCAGGTGTTTGCAAGGTCAGCTCACGGTTAAATCTTCCAACAGATATTGTTTTTCCATCACCAATTAATTTCTGAAAGAAACTAGGCCACCATTAGGCAGTAACGATTTTTTGGGCATTAAATTGGGCAGCATCCTAGACAATAACATTTATAACTCCTTACCTATGCACTCCATGACACATTACACTGCTTAATGCAACAGACCATTTTTCGACTTTAATAAACAGCTAGCTCTTAAAATATCAATAACATCTCATGTAACTCTAAGCACCTGTGCTTTCTGTTATTCTGTGTACTATCTGCCATACTCTCAACACTAATTATACAACAGTAATTAAAATATCACATGCAGCAAAAAGTGGAATGTAAGGCCAGGTGACTCCAAGGCATTGTTGAGGTTGTGTCACAATGACCTGGCCAGGTAAATGGTGTTCAGTCGGCTTCAACAAAGAGATCAGAAGTAGAAAGGCTTGGAGCCCAGTCCCAGAGCCAGATTCTGCTTTTAAACATCTGAGAAACTCCAGGAGTTCCCAGGTCTTAATTTGAAATGGGCTGGGGGTGGTGAGGATGATTGCACATGAGCATTGGAAAACCCAAAGGAGCCAGAGGGGTTGTTTATGTGATGCTACAGCACTAATCATGCTCAGGAATAACAGCAGAGGCCTCACAGCTCAGGCCAGCCTCCATCAGGCCTTCAAACATATTGTGCTGTTTCGTAATCCCCGCTCTTGCATTTACTTTTCCAGAGGAAATTATGCTTAGGAGGTCAAAGCACGCTGCAGAGAACATCTGCGTTCACTCACTCTGAGGCCAAGCTGGAACGCAGATTGCACTGCATTTACACAACGGGAACTTTTGTTACATCTAAACCAAGAAGAGCCAACAATCCAAGTGGGGTTCCGAGGCTGTGCCCTCTGTGCACACAAAGCTGCCTGTCTCAGTTTCCCCTGAGCAGTCCATGGGCTGCAAAAGGGGAACTGCACACGGCTGAGCAGCACTGGCAGAAGAAAAACCTATAAATATCAAACTCATCTGCAAGGAAAAATGCTATCTTTCTTTCCTCTTGATCTCTGCTTGAATGAAAGATGTGGAGGTTACATTTCAGACGAAGGAGCTAACTGCACTCGGAGAGGATTTAATGAAACATCTGCCAGCGAGCTCCTGAGAGTGACATTAATCAAAGAGACATTTGAGAGAGAGAACTATAGGCCCATATGCCTATTTGCTCACAGTTATGAATCTGTTTACTCTCGGAGAAGGACAACCACTGGGGACACAGAGTGTCAGCAGGAGATCCCATACTCCGCTCCCACAAATGCAGAGAAATACACGAACAACAAGACCAAACAATGCTGGCTTTTTTTTTTTTCCCCTATCAGCTTCCACTAGAAAATCCAGCCCTGTGCAGCTCTCTGCCTGCAACAAATCCAGAAGCCTCGTGAATAGCATTAGCAGGCTGGAGTGGGCAAAGGCTCCAACCCTGAGACAGCTCAACAGGAGAGACACGAGTGGTAGGAGCAAGTCCTGGTAGCACTGAGTGTCACAAGTGTTCCAGCTCCAGTCCTGACCAACAGCCTATTCCACTGACTCCCTTTCACTATCCAGAATGTTCCCTTCTGTTATTTCTGTCTGTTCCCAATCTTGTGATGTGATTAGAGTAGATGATTACGCTTACATAATAGTATCAAATTAATTTGCAGCTGAGCACAACAGCAGAGGAAATTGTTTCGAGTTCTGAAATCTCCCCCTCCCCAGTTTATTTCAGTGACATCAGGGGATTAAGGCAAAATGGGTCAGTAGAACACTGCTGGGAAAACAACCAAAACATCAGTCCTGACCTTGTAAACGAGAGTGAGAAAGATTGAAAACAAAGCAAGACGCTTATAGCATGTTCTGTAAGAAGAGCCATCAAGGTAAATCAGCTTCCTAATCAGCTCTCAGCGTCTGAAGGCTGGCAGAGGAGGGCAGGTAAAGCCACTCTGCACACAGCCTTGCAGCAGAACCAGGCATTTCAGGAACACTCACCCAAAACCCTGGAGCACAGACTTATTGGGGTTTTCCTTTGTGTTAGAGAATGCCTTAATGCCAACAGTACAAGCTGTTGCTCTCAACAGTAATAAAAGTGGCAAGTTTCTGCCACTTTAGACCAAGGTGGGGGCATTCAATAAACCAATTGTGCACAGTCCAAGAGTCCTGACATTATCCATCTCAGTTCCCCTGCACTCAGGAACTCTGCAAGGCTCCTCTCCTGCTTCTTGTACAATTCCCTGCTGCTGGGATGCTGAGATGGCAGTCCTGGTAGAGGGTCAGAGCCCTGAGCAGAACCTTGTGACAGTCTGTAAGTAGCAGGTTTATATTGAGTGTTGATACTTGGCTTGGGGCAGGACAACAACCTTGAGCCAGGTTTCCCACACCCCCCACTTTGGGATCACTGCTAACCCTCTATGCACAAGGCACCCACTAAATGGTTACCTTTCCTTTGCAAGCTGTTTCTTCAACTACAGCTACTCCTTAAAGTTGGCTCGATAAATACAATTTGGGCTTGGGTCCAGCTTCTCAGAAATAGCCAAACGACTCCTTTTGTTATCTGTTTGTCTTTTCACCCTTTCAATACACACACCTACTTTCCATCCCAAATCTTTTAATGGAGTTAAAGTAACTTCTGGTTTAAAAACAGCCTCAGTTTTACACCTTGACGTGCCATAGCAGCATAATTTGTGTTTTGCCAGCTTCACAAGCTGAGCTAAGCACAATAACAAGGAGTGGTGTGCATTTGCATGCCACTGGTGCAGGCTGTTCCAAGACAATGGCACTCCTGCGCTTGGAAAAAGGCAGTATTTTAAAAAGGCTCTCAAGCATTCAGATTTTATCATGACAAATAAACCTGGGCCTAATGCTGTTAGTTATTTCATTTCTTCCTTGTGCTCTATTAACATCTCCATCCCCTATTTATGCTTTATATTAGATTTACAATGCTAAACATGTCGATTCCCGAGGTTCCTGAGCTCAGCATCCTCAGTACGGGCGCTGTCACACATCCATCCAGCTCTCAGAATAATCCTGCGTGGCTGGAAGTTGCCTGCTATGGCACCTACTTACTATATTTGATCAAGTGTTCAGTGTCACAATATGTTGATGCATTTAGTCTCTTTCTTCACCAAGGTGAAGAGACAGGCTTTTTTCTTGTTTCTGGAGCACATGAAATGACAGCAACTCTCTGTATAAAAATTTCATCAGTGATCATGGCGAAAAATGACGAAGATCACACAAAGACAAGTACTATGCAGTTCTTTCCTGAAGTGTTGTAAACACAGCAGAAGGTAGTCATGCTGGAAGCATAATCTAAACCCACTTTTCCTGTTCCTTCCTGTTTGTTGTTCTCTATCAACATTATAATGCTTTGATGAAATGCAAGTATGAATACTCAGACATGCTGTAATTTGTTGTGCTTTTCCTTTCCCCATGTCTGTAATTTCTACATAACTAAGACAACTTGCATTAATCTGATTTACACATAATAAGAAACACATCACTTTGTTCCTTTGACCATATAATCATGAAACTTGCTCATCATGTTACTGGATTACAGAAGTCTAACCTGTAGTCACCTTTATTAGATGTTCAGTCTGCTCACAGATATTTATATTGCATATGTTAAGGAGAAAATATTAAATATTAGAAACTTTACATATCCTTACGTTGAGTCAACACCACACATACTATTCCATACATACTCTGTATCCAAGATAGACCAGCCCAATCATAACATGGAAAAGAAAACAAACAAACAAACAGGAGACATACTTTAGGTTGCCTTCATTCTGGCTTCTTAGTACTTTTCTGTCTTTAACATTGCCTTAAGGACACTCCTCTTACATAATTTCTCTATATAAAATGAAACAGTCTTTCAGGAGGGGAGAGAGGAGAAGGAATTGTAGTGTTCATAAATTGCCTAAGTCAATGAAGTTTCCAAGGCTGTCAATGAAGTGTTGCCATCTGAAACACGGCCAGGATGCTGCCTGGACTGATCTGTCACCAAGGTTTCAACAGAACAAGCTGTATTGTCCTGCCTGTGCTGTGGGACAGGAACCAGCCCCCAGTGCTGGCTGCTGATGCAATCAAGGCATAAGAAGCTTTCATATCTCATTTCTTTGTATGTAAAGCCAGAATATACAGTCTAATCTATGACAATAGCCATGAAATCTCTGACAAACAGCTGCTGAAGATAAAAGCAAGAAATCAGGCAGAGGGCTGTTTGGGATGGCTATCTCTATTGCTTTATCATGGGCTGAAGAGTTAATTCTAGTAGCTGTGAGCACAATTTTAAAATAGACCAAGTTTTACCAATCCAGAGCACTACCACTTCTGACACAAACTTTAAACCTTCTCATTGTTTCCCACCAGAAAGGGAAGCAGAGATCGTGCCCCCATCTTTTTTTGGTTACATTTTATTTTGTCAGTGGGGGAAATTGGAGGAAGGGAGCAGGAATTGATGCTATTGCAGAAATCTCTGTAGGCTCATGTGGATGGCTGAGGTTAAGAAAAATGCCAGAGATTTCAACTAGGTGCATTGAGCAATATTTTCATTAGGCTTGCATTAAAGACACCGACTCTTTACAGACACTCCAGCCTGCATCTAGTGATCACTTCCTGAGCAGCAACCACTGCAGAGGGGTGTATTTACCCTTTCTGATTTATGAGCACAACACAGTGCTGAGTTCTAGCTCTTCTCATTTTGAATTTCTGCCCAGGAGAAACTCCAGGCTCAGAGTCCTGTGTATTTAAGATGGATGATAGTACTTTGAGGTGACAGCTGAGGGCACTGTGCTGTAATGTGCAGTTTATGTCTCTGATATGTTCTTAAGTCATTAGAATCTAATCATACCATAGCAGAAATCATGAAATATATACAAGTACTTCCACCATTGGAAAATATTTTATCAAGTATCGTAGAGAGCAGCAAAAGTAACAGGAGATTGGCATAATTTGGCCACCTGACTGAAAGGGGTAGAGCTTTTATAAATACTATTTACATGCCTGAGTTTTCCTACCACTCAAACTTCTTGACTACAGTAGGGCTAAGGATTTTGCACAATAAAAAACAACCAAAAAGAGGGTGTTGTTTTATCAGACTTGTGGTTTTAGGAATACTTTTAATAGAAACGAAGCAGAGGTACCTTCTAAACTAGCTGACCAGCATCTTGTCCATTCGTGGGATTTGCTCTCATTCTCTGAAGACACCCAAGACAAATCCCTATTGACTCCATCGGGCTCTGCCTGAGCGGGCAGGCAGCAGGATCCCTGCCTGGGTACAAGGGCCTGCCAGTGCAGGGAGCCATGCACTTATTTCCTCAGACAGCAGGAGCCAAATGAATCTAATGAGTGTCATCTTAGCTGATGCTTCTGCTGTTTATAATAATAAACCACTTCATTCCTCAGTATCTGCAATTTCTGTAGAAGCTGACCCAAGATTATATGTCCAAATAAGAAAACATTAAGGTGTTATAAACCACGGCTGTTTCTCCTCTCTCTGCTAGAGATGGTCTAATGAGTTCAGAAAATTACATTGAAGATGCTGTTTTGCCAATTACAATTGTCACTACCTGAATCTTGAAGGACACAGCCATGCCTAACTGTATGTGCAGACATCTTATTAAAGTTTTGGTCTCTGCTTCTTGTGTTTTAAGTATTTAGACCTTCAAAGAGTCAAGGAATGGTTTAGAAAAATACATGCATGTTCACAGAGGTGATAGCAGCCATTTCAGTGCACGTCATTTTGAGCAGTCTCAGGGTTTTATGAGAGTTTCTGGACCACAGAATCTGAAGAACAGTTCTCTCCTCAATTTACCCATTTTTTTTTCAACCTGTGTATGTAACACTGGACAACTAACCTAGAAATCCAAAAATCTGAGTACCAATCACAGAGTTTGAAGATTGATGACACAGATTCAGAAATATCTGTGAAGGCATGGAGAAGGAAAAGTGAAAGGTAATCTTCTAAGGCACAGTCTGCATCTGTGAACTGGCACAGCTTATGCTTTCCTTTACAGATCTCATGCAGTATTTTTTCCTGTGGAAACAGAAAAATCCGGAAACTGGAAAAATCAGAAAGAAAACTAGAGCTAGCTTCCTGTGCAAAGGAGAGAGAACTTGGCTAAGTGGCCATGAGACTCCTTGTCAACCAATGCCAGCAGATGTTTCAAGAGGACCAACAGAGTGTGAGGTCCCTTCCTGCTCCTGAACCTGCAGGAGCACTTTGCTCTAGTCTGTTTGGGTTTTTTTCCAACAGATCATCAGTGTTGCCTTGGCCACATCCACAGCTCCTTGGATGTAACACACAAGCCTAAATTTTCATATCGAGGTTCTGGCTATGAGATTATCACTCTAAACTGCTTGTCTGGCTTGGAGAGATGGAAAGAAGGAAGAGCAGCAACCAACCATGTGTGTTCTTACCTGACTGCTATGTAAAACATAACCCCTAGGAGTTCAAGGTAAGATTGAATTCTGAATAGGAATGAAGAAAAAACATGATGAGAATCTCACAAAAACAGATCAGGCTCAGGTTCTTCCCGCACCTCATGTGTGACCAGGGCAGGTGTCTCACACATTAACCTCTGGAACTGGGCTGCAGAACTCAGACCCATCCCAGCTTCGTTAAGGAAACAGAACACTTAATTAACTGTGAGCAGGTTATGAAAACAAACAGACACTTAGAAGGATTACTGCATGTCCTAAAGCGCTGCCAGCTCCTCCTGAGCAGCAGCAGTGCTGCTGTTGTAGCGCTCGAGCAGCAGCAATTTGTAAGGCAGCGCCGGCTGTGCCCTTCCAGCTGGGCTGAGTCACTCTGCTCATCACACAGAAATGACTTTACACCCTGGAACACCAGAGCCCTGATCTCCACCTGTGCTGCCTTTCTCTCAGGCCTATTTTTTGCTTCCTACCTGCTGGTGCTGGTGGTGCTGCTGTCCCAGCAGGCTCCGTGCCCGCTCCCAGTGTGACTGGCACGTTATTAACGAAGAGGTGGCTCGTGTCTCTCATTACGCTGCCACTGAGTGAAAGCACCTCAGAACTAATTTAGCTTTCACTCACAGGGGAAGACACAGTACTCTACCAAGAAGTTCACTATTCTGCTGCCTTTAGCAATAAATTCCCCTTCTTTTTTTTTGTTTTAACATTAATAAGGTGAGAGAATAGAGTATTTCCAAAAGAAATTAAGAAATGCAGAAGATGGATGCAAGTGCAGAGGCTCCCTGTGAGTACCAGGGAGCCCAAGCCGAAGAGATGCCGTGCATACCCAAGCAGATGTACAGGGTGGAGAACTCCACAGGCAAACAAGCAGTAATAAAGCCTGTGCCGAGTGCACGGAGTTAAGCAGGTCTCTCAGCCATTTAAACTTTCTTCCCTGTTTGTGAGAGTTCTCTGTGGCAACAAATGCAAAACTCCTGTGAAATTAAGGACTATGGAAATAATTTTGCTCCCCAGGCTGAGAAGGTCAAACAGATTCAGAAAGTACTTCATATCCATCACTGTAAGAATAGAAACCTAATTAGAGACCAGACATTGCCATCTAAAAGAGATCAAACTCACTTAAAGCTATCATCTGAAACATATTTTTAAAGACTTTCCCTTGATTATTAATTCATTTACTTACACTGCATACAGGGAGAGTTGCTCACTCAAAGGAACCACCTCTTGAGTGCCAATCACATTGTATTTGTGAGCATCACTGTTTGTTGCACTTTCTCCCGTTCCTATTTTCTAATATATCTCCTAATTTTCTATTTGATGCTCTTTGAGATATTTTACATGTTGTATTCTCATACTCTACTTTTACAGGCTGGACTTTATGCTCACAGTTTCATGTTTTACTAATAGAGTAGCAACAGAGTGAACCACCAGAACCAGGAGATGACAGCTTGTGTTGTACCCATGGCATCAGCAACGACACCCAGAGGGTCCCCTCTGCCACAGAATCAAAGCCATCAAGAAAGGGGGTCAAGGAAGATTTCTCCTGCCACCTGCATTTAAAGATTTTCCACCTATATGCCAATTAAACACTGTAGTGGAATTGCCAGTTAGTCATTACATAGACGGATTTGGATCAATATCAAGTACAAATGCATGTATGCCTTACATATAAGGAAACCCTGACTGATTTTAATGGGCATTTTCTCACCCTTCATATTTGAATACATTTAATGCTCAGGAAAGAGTAAAAGAGTATAATAATTAAGTCGGGCAGGAATGCTTTAAACTTTCTGTGCCACTGCTGCAGCAAAAGGGGTGAATGTTTCTTTAATGGGCAAGAATAAAACAAGGATGAAATTAAATGTACTTTACCTTTCACTTTACCCCTCGTTTGAACAACTGCAAGACTAAGTTTGTGAGTGCAACTGTTTTGCAGTGATACTTTGGTTAGTGTTTATCTCAGGCTCATACACTCTCTACTTCTTACTCTGTACTAAACACTAAAGATAAAAATCAAACCAAATTAGATCACTGTTCCTCAGGCTAGTGATAGATGCTGGGTAGGGAATCTGAGTTTAAGGGTTTTTTCTACCCTAAAATTATCTGCATCCAGAAAATTAATCAAACTTCCTCTGAAAGAAAAAAAAAAGAGAGATAAAAAGTTGGGGAGCAGTTATGCAATCAGATTTTTTTGCACTTAAAACCATTATTTTAGCTTTGTTACTACCTATGAAAGTGTAAATTCCTCTTTCTATTATGCAGTCATTTTTAGAGAGAATTACTATTATACAAACTCCTGTGGAGATTTTGACTGCATTACTTCCCAATGACAATAAAGTTCCCCATTTCATGCTAACTGGTCTAGTTTTGGCTTGCCCAGTGTCTGTAGATGTGTGTACATGCACACATGCTCCCATACACACAGCCCAAGCCATGGCTACTCAACCTTTGACTGCAGCCTACCCTGGCATGTCTCTCCATCATTTCAGAACCCTTCCCACTGCCACACGGAATGCCCACATGGGCAGCCTGCTGTGAAACACGTAGGTGATGCCTGCTGGCTGCTTTTCAGCTGATGAGGAGCGTTTAAAGGCATCAAAGAGTCCCGTGTGGCTGTGTGTACGTGAATCCCTGCCTTTGGGATGGCTTGGCTATTGTATCGTGCTGTTTAAGAGATTGCAGGACTCGGCTCCTCGCAGACTGAACCCTATTCAGAAGTGCCAGAGCTCCCACACCAGGGTTCTTACTGATTTGGGTTTTTCTAAACTCAGTCTGATGGTTGCTGAGAGATTGTATGGTTTGAAGGCTGAGTTTGCATCTCGCTTTCAATTTTTGTCCTCTCTTTCACTACTGGCAGAAGTTCTAAATGTCCCTCAGACAGGAAACCTTCAGTGAACAAAGGGCAGGGCTTTGGACACAGTGCCTTTAAAGCTTCTTGAAAATGTAGTTCAACTTCTGTTTGCTTTAATAAGAAGTAATCTCTTGTTAAAAATGCATATCTTTCACTGTTCTAACCAGAGGAAAGGTGCTGCAATAGTTGTTCTGTTTGTGGTGAAACACAGAGCAGAAAATCTGGGCTATGACAGCACAGAGAGACCGAGCCCCCCGACTTCCAGGAACAGTTTTTCAGAGAGTACTTTGAGTTTTCATTGCTCTGTTCCGCTTCATGCTTTCAGCTTCGTTCTTCATTATGGCATTCCAACAAGTAGCAAAGAGATAAATATGTGTTTATGCAGCTCACTGAGCCAGCTGCTCCCAGCTGGGACAGCGAGGAGAGCAGTGCAGAGAGAAGAGCCACAGCAACCCTGCCCTCTGCTCCCTTGGGAGCCAGGAGTGGTCCCAGCTCCTGTGCTGTGCTGCACACCTTTAGAGCACCTCTGGGAAACAAAGGGTGGGCTCAAATCTCACCTGCTATGTGGAACTGAGCCCTGGAATCCAGCACTTACACAGTATACACTGTGCTAGTTCACCACAAGTGAGGAGGGTCACGGCGAAAAACTACCTTTAATACATTAAAAAACCCGACAAAAACAAGCACAATGTAATTAAATATGCACCCAAAGATACTTTTAGGGGTTTTTTTTAGCGCTGCCAAGTATTTTTATGGGTGATAATAACTCAGGACTGCCAAGTGACCTTTGCTACAGGAACACAGGGTTTCATGGGGACTGCAGCCCCTGTGCTCTCAAAGCACACACAGAAGGCAGGGCCACTTTCTGAAGAGTTTGTAATGCTGTTCTGGGCTCATTTGTGAGTTGCTAACAAACACACTCAGATTCTGTGCCGATTTTCTTCAGCACTTGTAGTGTAGCTCAGCCAAAGATCAGTCACTGCCCTCTGTATTTGAGAATGACTTCTAGCTCTTCTTTAAATCCCTTCTGGTCCTTCCATACTGTCAGCATAAGAATTTTCCACTGATAGGACTTGCCAAACTTCCCCTACATCTATTTCCATTTCTCTTCATTTTTCTTGCTCCTTTCATTTTTTGCCTCTGCATGCTGACTCCCTAGTTCCTCTTCTACTAAATTATGCTCTATTATTTCCACAGCCTGAAGAACTCACAGCTGAAGCATTATTTCTAACCTTATTTTGTATTCCTAGCACGTCCTATAATCTGTTTTGAGCGTTATTTGCAGCCAAGATGCTGACACAGCATCAATTTTGTTTTCATGGTTTGACTGGGTAAAAGTGTGCCTTACTACAGGCCCTGGGATAAAAACAGTCAGCTCCCTAACACCAACACAAACACATTTAGAAAGAACCTGTTTTTTTTCAGGCTATATGCTATTGTTCCTAAGTGGCAGCTGCAAAGCCTCAGCTCATCTTGGAAAGAAAGGGCAAAAAAAATGATATCTTGAAATGGTATTTTTGTTGCATATTCTTTTTTCTCCTTTCCCCATTTTAGTATGCCAGGTTTTTTTTTCCCAGAGAATAAACACTCATACCTGACCCACACCAAAAGCAACTGTTGGGCACCAGGCTGAGAGGGTCCCCAAAAGCTTTTCTGATCGGTAAAAAAATAATCTACTTTCCTTTTCTCAAAGGTTCCTTTTACCTAAATCGAGCCATTTACACTACAGTTCCTTGTTGTGTGCCCTTAAATACCCAAGGTATCCCCACTTCTTTCTTTAACCCACATAGTTCTCCTCTTTTCATGTGAAACTATGCTTTATGAGTACATTAAATCTAAAATCCTCTATCCAAGCCTTTCCGAAGTTTTAGAGAGAGTCTGACATGTAAACTACAGTCCCATTTTATAAAAAGACCCTTTAACAGCTGAACCAGCCTCTTTTGCACTTTGAAGAAAGCCAATGAGAACAGCGAAATGTGAATTCCCTTAGCTCTGATAACCTAAACTATCCACTTATTATGAAAGTCTAGGGAAGTTATTAATAAAGCCTAATTTAGCGAGTCAGTAATAAAAAATCATTGCAAAATCATCATGCTTATTTTATTTGATGTATACATTGCAAAAATAACGTCACTGCCAATCATGCAAATTCAATGCATTAGAAAGAGTCGTGAAGAAAGCTCTTCTTACTACAGCTTGTAATAAACATCATGCAAACTGGAATTAACAATTTAATTAAGAAAAAAGAAGCACAATTACAGAGGAGTCAAGCCCCTGAGTTACTGTAGGGTTTCACACCCAGCAATAGAGCCTATGTCCAAAGATGCATCACTTCCAAAACAATTAACTAATATTGGTAGTGGAAAGCCAGGCTTACCTCAGAAGAATGAGGTAACTGTGGGATGCACATGGTCACCACCTCAAAAGAAAAGCCTTTTTATCTATCGCTTTTCTCTTTTTTCTTCCTTCTTTTTAAACCATGGACGCTGTAAAAGAATCAATTAGGGTTTCTGGCCTTGACTTCCAGCCTGGCATTGTGGAGGAGAAGCCACGCAATGCCAAGTGCTGCTGGTGTCCTCAGAGCCCTCCACTGTCCTGAGCCCAGCACCAGGAGCTCCAGCCTGCCTGGGGAAAGGTGAGCACTGAAGGTCTCACGATTTCAAATCTGAGAGCAGCCCCCTGTCCTTGTTCTGGCCATTCCCCTCCAGTTTGGGGCACAGCCCTTGATACTGAAAGTGCTCCCTTCTATCACCTCCTGGATTCAGGAGGTTATATCATTTTCTTAAGTGGCAAAAAGGCAAGTGTCCCTATTGAGTCCCCACCAAGATCCACGTGCAAGGCTTTTGTTACCTTCATTATCTGAGCTGAAGGGTGTACTACACATAACCTCCTCCCCTGGAAATTGCCAGGTCTCAGCGTGCACAGGAACTCCCATCTCCAGGGATGGACCCTGTGCCACCCTGTGCTGGCCTGACCCAGCTTTCTCCCCCCAGGGGATATCCCCCCAGCAAACCAGGCTGTCCATGCACACTTTGGCTTTCACTCCTGGCACACAGGAGATGTCACCCAGATCCTCAGAATCACAGAATCAGCTGGGCTGGAAGAGACCCCCGAGACCATCGAGTCCCACCCTTGATCCAGCACTGATGTGACTGTCAGATCATGGCACTGAGTGCACCATCCATCTTAAAATCCTCACATCTCCTGTCAAAAACCTCCAGGGATGGTGAATCCTCCACCTCCCTGGGCAGGCCATTCCAATGCCTGATTACTCTCTCTGTAAAGAACTTCTTCCTAATGATGCCTAAAATCCTGGAAGACAGGCACTCAGACAAAACATTAATGGAGAAAGATAGACAATACCTTTATTGGGGGTTTGGAGGCTTTGGGGCCTCTGCTGGGCTTACAAAACATGTGTGGTTTCAACAAGGATCTCTGTGTCCAAAATTCCCCAAAGAACCCCACCCTCAGTGAGGTTACAGTTTTTATACCCTTTCTAACAATTAACATACCAGATATCTATAACCAATCATCATTTCTAATTCTCTCAGTGGTCCACCCATCAGGGTCCCAGGCTGTGCCCCCTGGACCACCTCCAAGGGTTTCTGGGCTCTTCTATTGTTTTGACTTCAAGTTATCCTGCAGGTGTCTCTGAAAAACATCATGACCTTCAGAAGGCCTAAGAATACGTGAGAAAATCACTTTAGTAACTTCTAACACCATTTAATACGTAAGCAAGAAAACCTACACTTCTAAAACTCTAAAAATCCACAAAATACACACCAAACCACACGAAACCTTTAGGCATCACTAATATCCAACCTGAACCTCCCCAGCAGACCTTAAGCCTGTGTCCTACTGGTGGTCAGCTTGGAGAAGAGCCCAACCCCTACCTGGCTACACCCCCTGTCAGGGAGCTGTGCAGAGAGATGAGGTCTCCCCTGAGCCTCCTCTTCCCCAGGTTTAACACCCCCAGCTCCCTCAGCCTCTCCTCACAGGACCTGTCCCTTCCCCAGCCTCATTGCCCTTCCCTGGACACACAGCCTGCCCCAACCACCAGGCTCCTGCCCAAGGGACTTGCCCCAAAGCAGCCCCCACCCCAGAGGGGCTGGACCATTTGGGACCTGCAGCAGCCCATTCCAGCCCCTGCCCAGCAGTGATGGGGCACAGGGACTGCTCAGAGGGACTCACAGCCCCTGGGCACAGCTGAGGGGGGATCCTGGCACAGAGGGAGCACCATTTGTGACTCCTCTTTGCATAACAGGGGGCAGAAAATTTGGGAGAACCAGTGTGACATCGTCTTACAAAACTACATCTGTTACACATTTCAGGCTCCCCACTTCACATTTGGGAGGGGCTCTATTTCAGCAGCATAAAGAACAGCTATAATTAAGAGGCATCTTATTCAACATCAATTTCTGTTTATTTTCTCCTTTTTTTCAGAGCAGAGTCACGTTCTTTCAAACTTCTTCAATACTAACTTCTGTTTAATGCCAAAAGCAAGAAAGGATGGATAGGCATAATCTGACCAACCTTACTAATACTCAGTTTGGGAGCACTCCTTTCAGTTCCCCCAGACTGAATTCTCCATGATAGGCTTCCTCATCTTAGCCTTTATATTTATTTATTTATTTTTTTTTTAATGACCCATTTTAGATATGCTGGTTTCAGTGGTAACAAAACCACTTACTGATGTTGATGGGCTTCTGGTGGGTTTTTTTCCACTTTACATTAAACTACCCAGGAGGTCCTCTAACACTCCCCACAGCCAGGAAGCCCCAGTGCCCAGACCAGAGCAGGCTTTCTGCAGCTTGACCCACCCTTCCTTTCATGTGGCTTTTGTTTTCTGTTGGCTCTGCCTTTTCCTCTGACTCACTGCTGGCTACATTGCCACACACTCATTCTCTGCAGCCTCAGCTTCAAAGACCATTTTGTGTCCATGCAGTGTCCATTTTTCACCTGAGTAAAACAGTGATTTCCACCTGGCCCTCCCCTGCAGAATTCCCAGCCCTGCCCTTCAGCACCAGCCAGCTCCAGGTGATAATTCCAATACTCCAAAAAACCACCCCCTTGTGAATGATTGCTCCATCCCTTCATTCCTCTCTCTTCTTTGGATCCTTTGTTTTATGCTCACTGCAGAATTTGTATTTCAAAAGCAATCTTTGCTCTCTCTCCTACTTCTGCTGCACAGACAATTTTTGCACCCTGAAGAACTGGAGCAATCATTTCTGCATCCCTGGAATTACACCCTCACCTTTGATCCATATTGTATTCCCTGTTAACTAAAGCATCTCGTCTTTGGGAGCCCTACACCTATTTCCCTGTTCTTGCAAAACCATCTGAAAGCTTTCTCCTTTCCACCCTTTCTCATGAACTTCATCAGCTGGTCAGGAAGACAGCAACCCTTCTCCTGTAATCCTCTGCTTTCCTGTACAGAGACAGACATTTCCCCATTGCCTGAAATAAGCATTCCTGACAGAGGAGGAGAAGGGAACTGGGGAGCTTCTCAAAAGCTGCAACTTAAGATTCCCTCTCTCTGTCTCGTGTAGTTTCCCAGCACACCCTGAGAGGCATCACTGTTATTTTCCTGCCTCTGCTCAAGGAGCTGCACAATAAAGATGCTGCTTTTGCCTGGGAATCTCTGGGTTCCATTGAAAGAGATGTGTTAAAAAATACATTGCATAATACTGCCTAGCTGGTATTTACTTCTTTTGCCCTTCCACCCAACACCTGTATATCAAGCAAAGTGCAGCACAATTTAGCAGACATATCTGAGGGGAAAAAAAATAGCATTTTTTTTCCCCTCGTAGTGCAATTATTTTATTATTCTTTATAACTGGTGTAGCTAGTTATGGTATATTGTAGATATGAACGTGATCAGCACAAAATATTTTTCTGCTCTTTATCATCTCATCTTTCACATGAAGAAAACAAACCCTATACAAATGAAACCCTAATATTTATGCCAATGCAAGAAGAGATCAATGGATCAAAGCCAAAGCAGTCCCAAGAGGAAAGCAATAGTCTCTTTTTCTGTTAATGAACAGTCTGTTGTTGCAAATTCACGTAGGCTTTAATTTAATAAACACAAATGGATGAATGTGCTTACAGGATGTCATCCCCTTCAGGCTTGAAATCACTGACATGGAAGAATTGTCACACTTCAGTGAATTGAGTGCTACTCCCTACCCTTTCAAACCTCATTCACTGTGGCAACAGAGACATGAAAAATTAAATTTAATTTTATCACTAATTCTTGTGCCTTTTGCTGAGTTTGACTCTTTTGCATTGGAATGCAGATTTTAAAAGTTATGTTCTGTTTTACTTGAATTAAAGATAAATTGGCTGTCTGACCAAAAAAAAACCCACAAAAAACCCCTCAAACCCAAACAAACAAACAAACAAAAAACCCCAACCCCACCCCACTTAGCTTGAACACAGACTTTTAATAAATTCTGTAAAAAAATTACATCTGGAGCTCATTGGCCCTCATGCAGGTAGACTCATTTTCTGACTCTGCTAACGTCAATAAGCTTCAATCCCCACATAGATTTTAGTGCAAATTCAAATGTGTTTATTTAACAAATGCTCTTAGTTTGACTTAGAGACTAAAACTTGCAGTAGATACAATAAGCATTACCCAGAACAGCATTTTTAATGCACTCTAGAAAAGAAGTAACACCAAAATCTAAAGCCCCTGTGCTGTAAAACCCCTGTGAAACAGAAATCACCAACTGTGCTTTGCCACTGCAGGTGGAAGGGTCAACACTCCTTTCCTAAGCACTGCTGTCCTTTGCTGAGCAGACACTTCCCTGGAAATGATGGGAAAATAAACAGGGTGCAGATTCCAGAGGCTCCTCTCTGAAACAGTGTGGAGGAGCAGAATTCCGACTGCAATCCCATGTGCACAAAATGCACAAACACACCACACATCTCCGGCTCACACTCTCCTAAAATGGCTTGAAAAGTATTAAAGCAGGAACAGTTCGGCACAACCGAACAAAAGCACTCCTGGAGCATCACGTCATCCTCACACATTCTTGAACCTGAGCTCAGGAGGAGGAATAACTTCAATTTGCTCCAAGGTTCTGTTGTGGACACTCTGATGATGTGGAGCTCAAGCCCAATCTGCAGCATGGGGTGCCCAGCAGAGCCGGGCACAGGGAGGGCACAACAAGGGATGGACCCACAGCAAAGAGTTCCTCCAGTGCCAGCAGTTAGCAATGAGTGTATTTTGTGGGAAAAAATGTAAAAAAACCCCAACCCCCTCTAAAAAAATCCTTAAAAATTCTTTTCACCTGTTTCACAGTCTGACTAATGCCAGCTTGTTAACTTGGGCACGTCTCAGTTTCTGAAACAGGATTTTTTGGGTTTGTTTTGGGGAAGGTTGGTTTGGTGCTTTTTTTGCTCTTCCAGGAAAGCCTTTTCAAAATGCAACCAGAAAAGCTACACTTTCCCAAACACAAGGAAAATCTGCCCCATCTCTTTGTCTTTCTTAGTTGCAAAGGTTATAACTGGGTACAAGAAACTACATTCAAACAACGTATTTTTTTAATGTGCACTGACAAATTTATCCAAGGACTGATGTAACAACATCTGTGACTTGGCCAAAACTAGATCTAACTTCTCAAGGCTGATGGCACACAGTCATCCAGCTGCAGACATGGCTTTGCATCTTGCTGTTTTCTAGTACTGCTATCACAATGAGGTACCAGAGATGAAAACACCCTCCCTACCCCCAACTCCTCCAAAGAAAAAAAAAGAAGGAAAAAAAATAAAAAAGGAAAAAAAAAGACTTAAAGTGTCCTCTAACACTTCTGGCACAGAGCTCTGCTCTACAGAAGTCATAAAAAATGTACAATGTACATAATTTCAAAATTTTGCTAACCCTAGAGTTATAAGAGGAAAAAGAAGCTGGAAAAGTGCAGGATACCAAACAGTTCCACACACTCTGCAGGCTCCAACCTTCATACCATGTCAGTTCCATTAATTTAAAAGCCATCTTCAACATTTTAATGGACTGATTACCTGGCACATCAACCACATCACTCATGTCATTCAGGAGCAAAGTATATTTTAGCTTAATTCATTATAAATGTCTTGCTTCAAAGTGAGAAACAGGGATCAAAAGCTCACCTGATGGGATATATAAAATTCAAAAATGACAAGACCCATTTCTTGTCTGGAGAACAGCCCATGAGCCACAGCTAAATGCTTGTCTTTAGCCCTTCTGGGAAGTAAATGCCAGATTTTGCTGATTACCACAAATGGTGGCAATAAAAAGGACCACAGAATGGACATTTAAAAAACAAACTAAAAAACCCAGGCTGGGAAATGATGAAACTTATTGATAAAGTTAATCCCCCAGCTGTTTGGAAGACTGAAGTGGGCAATTCCTGTGGGGGAAAGTTTCTTCCAAGATGGACAAACCAGAACCTCAGCAACCCCTGAAATGTTCATGAACATTTCCTAGAGAAGGTGGAGCCACTCAAAGTACATCATTAGCTCCTTAACAAGCTTATTCTACCTAGTAAAGTCATTAAAGCCTCAATACCATCTGAGACCAGCCTATCTATAGCTTTGTAAGAGAGATAAGAATAGGCTCAGGTGGATCAGGAACCCTCTTGCCTGAACATTTTGGCAGCACAGGGACCTGCAGGAGCACGAGCTCAGCCCCAGAGCAGGAGATGCAGCCAGATAACCTGATAACCTGGCCCTGATGTCACCCCTCTGGCTGGCAGGGTCACTCTGCAGCAAACACACAGCTTCTGGTCCCCCAGCTGATGGATCTCTGCACCAAACTCTGCCACACAGTTCAAACGTGCCAAGCCTCAGGTAAAGCATTTATTGCACTCGAGAAAACCAAGCAAGGAGTGTTTTTCCTGCTTCTTGGCATCCTGAAAACAAATCTCCCTCTTATACAGAATACAATGGATTGGGGACACATGCAGACCCAGTACAGTTACACACATAAATATCAATTGCTTTGGAATGCTAAAAGCAATGTGTCCTCCCAGCTGGCAATCCTCTGAAACACACAGAAACAACTACAAATTTGCATTAATGGAAAAAAGGTTGGATTCTTTCCACATAAACTCTCAGCTGTATCTTCACCTGAAGGAGAGAACTGATGGAACAAAAGCCTCAGCCATGTTATGGAAACTGGACCCTTCATGCTGCCTGTCTTTGCATGTCTGGGATTTGACCAGGCTTCAAGCTGGAGACCAAAAGGCAACCATCTGTCCCAGTGTGAGTCACAGAAGGTGCCCCTGGGAACCTGGTAACAAAGCTCGTGTTTTTAAGGTTTATCGTTTTGGCAGCCAACTCAGTTGCACATCAGCATCAAAACACTTCGGGGCTTATCCCAACTGAAGCCACATTTATGGAATATGTATCTTATCCTGCAACTTGTGGTGCCTTCTTGGTGTTGTAAGATGCCTTATCCCCAGGCCAAACTAAGAGGACAAGAGGATACTGTGCAGATTGCAGCATTAGGACCACTGCTGCTTGTTAAGGCTGAATCACAGTGTATGCTTCCCAAGGTTTTGAATCATTAGTTACTTCTGCTAAGTAAACCAGCTCCATCCAAGGAGACACCAGGATGTGCCCAGCCTGTATCTGCTCACTGGGGATGTGAGAGAGTGAAGTTTCAGTTCCATTCTGAATCTTTCTCAGTGGCAGGAGCTTGTGAGTCAGGGGTCTGGCCCTACAGTCTTGACTGGAAATTGCACAAAGTGATGACATCAAAGTTGGTGGCTTTAGCAAACTGAGATTTCCTGATAGGAAGTAACTTTGTGTGAAGACTTGGTAAGTGGCCCAAGTCAGAATTCTCACACAAATTCCCAAATCCACCTTTCACAGCAAAAGTGGTCTGAGCTGTTCTGGTTTTCACCATTCTGTACCCAGCACAGTTTTGTGCTTGTGAACTAAACAACTATTAAGAAGCATTGGGTAATGAAAGTGTGAGGAATATTTGTGATGGACAGATGTCAGCACCAATCCTTCTGGATTTCATTTGGTGCATTTTTGCAGAAAATGGTAAAGCAACCTGCACAACATGAATGCTAATCTGGTGCCAGAATTTCCACATGCAATTATTAGATACACAAGTGATTCCTTATTCTAACACCGAGGTGTAAACTCACAGCCACCTTTGGTTCTGCAAGAGCTGACAAGTGCTGTCACTTGTCCCCTCTCTAATTTCAATGAATACATACATGACCAAGGGTGAGGGGAGCTGCATTACAGTGAGCCAAGTCTCTAGTCTTGCTCTCCCTGCTCAATGTATTTTGTGGCATAACTTCTGGAGATATTGAAACCCACACAAAAGGCAGGAGGTGCCCACTGCATGCCAATGGGTTTGGAGAACTTTAAGGCACAAACTTAGGTGTTCCTCTGAGTTTTTTTGGCACACGTGGCCCTTTTTGAGCCCATTGGGGTGTGTCCACCTGGAGTGACTTGCTGTGAGCACTCCCAGGCGGAGCACAGGGACACTTGGTGTCTACTGGTGGTGACCCAGACTTTGTGCACGAGCAAGGGGTGAGACCAAGCCATGCAGAGCATGTCAGCAGGTCCCCAGGGGAACAGGGGAAAAGCTGAGACCCTGCTGGGAGCAACATGAAGCTGGCTGAGCCCTGGCTACTGCAAACTTCATGGTCTCTTGTGAACTTCCTGTGACCCTCTAAGGAACACTGAGCTACAGAAACACAGACCTACTTACCTTTCCCATCGCTGCTGATGCTTGCTTTGAAGCTGTTTTTCCTGTAAACCCAAGCGGTTTTTTATTTAGACTGACTTGGTAACGTTGATGCTGCCCAGTATTTAGGTTAACTATTTCTAAAAGGCACTTTTCACGTACGTCTTTTACTGCGAGCATTGTTCGGGAAATAAGTCACAATGTTCTCGATAGGTAAAGAAAGTTGCAGGGAAATTAAGAGTCTTTTCCAGGCATACATATGGATATTGACGTAATCCTTTCTTCCCCCAGCCACAGACCTTATTTTCAAAGTAAGCTTCTCAAATATTAGCAAATGCTAACGACTCACTGAATACCTACAAAAATACACAATTATTCAACATTTACTTCAGATTTATCCACCCGCACCCGTGTGTGCCACAACCCTGCCTGTACAAATCACTTCCATGTAGAGCAATCCAGCTGAATGAGCCTGGACTAAACTACTTTGGAGTTTAAGCTTTAAGGCTTTGGAAGAACAGGTAAAAGAACCCAAACCTCAGCCTGCAATGCAGTGGCTGAGCAGCCACATGCTGGGGAGCCTTTCATGGTTGGAACAGCCTGCTGCTTCCATGGGGAACATGGGCAGGGGCACTGCAAGTCAACGTGGCCAGGCAGAGCTATCAATTCTGCTGACCAGGCTCTGTCCCTGCCCAGCACCTTCACCAACACCCAAGGGGCAGAAAGCAGTGAGAGGGCTCAGGGCACCCTACCCAGTGCCCCAAGGAGAAATGCCACCCTGCCAGCCCAGGGAGCCCACTCGGAGCTCTGGCAGAGTGGCTGTGGGGTCGGGGCACAGCTACACAACCCGAGCAGGGAGGCAAACCCAGCCAGGAGCCCACACTGCGTGTGCTTTCCAGGTTGAACAGCACAAACCCAGCCTCTCTGACCTTCTAATGGGCTGCAGATTTCACAGAGGTTGGGGGCTTTTTTCTTTTCCCAGGGTAGAGCGTCGCAGAGTTGGAATCTACACAATTAGAGAAAGCAGTGAAGTGAATTAATCTGAGCCACTTGTACACACACTTCAGGCTGTAGTCCAAAGATAAATGATACTGAGCACTGTTGCCTGCACTCCTCAGCTAAACTTAATGAGCAGGCAAGTGTGAATTAAAGGGCTGTGCAGGACCCAGACACAGACATCTGTATCACTGATGGAAACCTTGGATGATTAAAAGGAAAGGTCCCTCCTCTGGAGTCTCTAACGTGACTGAAAAAATGAAATTAAATGACAGATTTCTATCACGATGGTAGTCTTCTTGCAGCAGTATACAGATCTCTTCAAGGAGGACAGCAACACATAACAGATGATCAAACATCTCTCAGGTGACCCTACCAAACACTGTTTTGCTCAGACAGACCCTCAGATTCTGTTATGGGGCAGAGTCTGTTCCTCAGTAAACACAAGTGAACTGCTGCAAGCAGGATTCTATTCATTTATTTCCAGTTTGAGATGATTCCCTCTGAATCCTTGGCACCAAACAGTTCAAATATAGCAAAAATTATAATTAAATTAATCCTAACTCTCTCTTCCAAAATCCATCTTGGGTGGTAGGGACTTTGGCAGTTAGATTAAGATAAAGAATTTATTTCATATCACTGACAGTTTGCAGTGTAATAAAATTCTGTTAATCTGGGTTGCCATTTAAGTGACTGTAAGAAGAGGGAGGACAAGGGAGGGAGGATCACTGCTTCAAAAGGATGGCATCTCACTTTGTTTCTCTGCTGGGCTTTATTCAGACTTCACAAAGTCAGGGCAAGGCTTTAGATTCTTCTGTTCAATCAAAAGGAGGAAGAAGTCTAAAAATATTTTTCTGGAGATAGGAGCTTCATAAACGGCTTTGCCGAAATCTGGTGACAGCTTGGCCTACTATACTCGTTTCTAAAGTTTGGAAGCAACAAAAATAAATACAGTTTCACCTCAGAGCAAAATATTTCATCTTATTAAATCAGCAGAGATACGGATACTGTTATGTGGCTACATGAAAAAAAGAAATACAAAAACTAATTTATTTAGAGGAGAGATTATTTTTTCCTTGCCACTTAGGTGGTGGTCAAACCATTCAATATCATGATTTTTTCTAACAGTGATCTCAGCACCAACAGTGATTTATGGATTTTGCACCTATCTGGTTAATTTTAAGTGGTGGTGTTGATTCTTGGATGTTTTGGCCTTTATTTGCTTTTTTTTGTTATTTCTAATTCTAGATAGAGAGAAGTCTGGAAAACCTGAAAGAGACTGTTCTCAGTGGAGAATTCCAGCCCCAAAATGATGAGCTTCAGTAATTTCAGATATCTTTTCAAAATTCCAAACTGAGGCTCTGGTGACCCACAACTGGTGCCAGTGGAAAGTCTGGGCACCTGTATAAAAAGGAATAGGTAAAGAACAAAACACCCGAAAATCTGGCCTAGGACATTACAGAAGCAAAAGGCAGAAAATACAGATTACTATAGAGGAAGGGGTCTATTGAAAGCAAAGGAGTCCCCCAGTGGTTGAAAGGATATAGATTTAGTCTCTTAGGTTAAGGGACAAACCAGTTCTGAGCAACTGGATATTGTTCTACATGCACTGAAGACCCTGTACAGGACAGAATGAACCACAAAGAAAATAAAAAAAAAAAAAAAAAGAGAAGACTATAAAGAAAATAGGATTAAGAAAAATGAAGCTCCACAAAGAACTGAGCACATCTCAATAGAGTGAAAAACTGAATGGAGCAACTTGATAGGATCCAGCATACAAACAACTCCACGTTAGAGGTCCCTAATTCTGCAATTCTTAATTCCTGGTTAGGACATTAATTAATACTGTAGTTGTTATAGTCTTGTACATCTGCAAGCACAGAGGAATTTTACAGAGCATACCAGAAACTCTGAGCCAGTCCTAACCTGCCTGACTTCAGCTGCACCACGTGAGAAGCCAACTGCAATGTGCAGCTCTCCAAGGATCTCCTGGCTGTGTAACACTAAATGTGCCATTTGGAGGGGAGAGAGCAAGGGCATGGGTTTGGGAACAATGCAATCCTTCATCTTCCTGACTATTTTAACTCTGCTGAAAACAAGAAGGGAATTTACAGCTTTTCTTTCAAATGGTAAATCCTTTAAATAAGCAATGAATGGAGTGGAGATTTGGATTTTATCTGAAAATCACCAAGGCACAAAGAAGGCAAAGCAGTGCATATCAATACTGAGGCAGCCTTATGTCATCCTGTTTCTCACAAACACACCTAGAGGTAAAGGGCACCCAGAGCAAAAGCATCTCCAGTCCTCCTCCTGTGAGGTTTCTGTAGCAACATTCAGAGCATCCCTTGGTCACCTTCGCAGGTCCTTTGAGACTGAGCCAAGAAGCTTAAACTCTTCAATTATGCCTGGAAGTTCCAGTTAGTGTCAAGCAAATGATGTAGTTAATAAGGGATATCAATTTGTGCATCCGTGTAAGTCCTGACCACCCTCTGCTCGGTTTTAATAGCTTTGAGAAGAGCCCTGAGGTCCTGCTGTCTGCTCAGGGACACCCAGGGCCAGTGGAGCAGGACTCTCACTGATGCCACCATGCAATGCAAGAGCATGAGGGGCTCTTCCAAAAACACAGAGCCCCCCACCCTACCTGCTGGAGGCAACACCAAGGGCAGGGTGGTGTTTGTGGGGCTCGCAGAGCACAACACAGTCTGCAGGACTGACAGAACCACCAACTTGGAGGAACATCTGGACATCAGACCAGTGTAAGACCAGTGGACCAACAACTGGAAAACAAAAGGCCTGCTTATTCAAGGCTAAGTAGTGGAGCATAAACATACACAGATCTGTCAAAGCAAAGGGGGTCAAAGACAGACATGCACAAAATGGATCACCCGAATTACAGAGGAATAGCAGGCTTAGGGAAACACTCTTTACCAGAGTATAGTAAGGACAAAACCCAGGGTAAAAATGTCAGACTGCCAGGCTTACCAGGAGAGGTTATTTAAGAGGAAGGTTGCTAGGAAATAAAACTGAGGTTGTTCAGCAGCATTTTGGGGCTCACAAAGGGGTAGAAAAGCCAGTTCTGGGCTCTCACTGCCAGCAACGTCCTGTCCTGTGCACAACTCAAGCCCCAGTGCCAGCTGGTCCCTTGAGGAAACTTTCCAAGACAGATTGCTATCAGGTGATCTTCTGTTCTGCCTCTGGTCCTTGGAAGCCCAGGGCCAAGCACCCACAGAGACACCTGACATCCTGGGTGTTGGCTTGCAGGTTTGTTCAAACACGACTTCCAGCTTCCATCTCCAAACAGAAACATCACAGCCTGGAGGCTTCAAGTGCACGTTAAGAAATGTGCTCCAGAAAACAGAAACCATTGTGGGTTTCATGGCTAAAACCACCAGACTGATTGTCCTGCCCGGGCAGTAACTCTGGGGGAGTTGGGTCCTGGTCTCTCAAACTCACCCAGCACAGCCTCAAAGGTAGAGGGGCCTCTTTGGTTGTACCCAACAGAGCTTTTCATGTCAATATTCTAAGGTATCTGATTCTCTCCACAAATTATCCAGCAGAAACAGACCACTGGGAATAACAGAATAGGACCCGTATTCAGACAACAGAAGAAGTGAGCCAGTATTTACGGAATATATTAGGTTTATAGAAAAAAAAAGGTATCTTTGTTAGTGCTTTTTCATTTTAATTAGAGAAAATCGCAGCCTACTACAGCAGTGCTGCAAGGCAAACTTCCAATAGAACTAAGGAAATGCATGGAAACACTTTTACTGAAGCGACTTGGGCTGAATTAAACGTTTTGCTGCTTTATTGGACTTGCCTTACTGATCACTTAACCGTCACCGAACCCTGACCTTAAGAAGTGGCGCTGTCTAATGACAATAAGACACTGTAGCTCATGTGTTAATGCTGATTAATGCACTTCCCCAGCGTGCTGGGAGCATTTGGCTCGCCTTGTCCCTTCGCTGGGTACCCAAGGCACGCACTCCTCGGCACTCTGCTCGCTCTGTCATGTCTCATTGGCGCAGCACAGCCCCGTTCCCAGGCTTTGCTCTGAGCCTGCCTCACTCAATTTACATTACACTGCCCACCCAAACCCCCAGTTTGGAGGTTCACCCAGCTCTTGATGATCAGGGGCCTGTATGTTTAATAACGTTTTGCTCTGCCAGTCTAATTAACTCCAGCACTGTATCTGCAGTCAGATAAAATGCTCATTTCACACCACATTAATTTTTATCAGCTGAACATTAAGCAACACAAAGCTATCTATGCTTGGTTTAATTTACATACTGACAGAGCTACAAAGAATTACTGCAGTGACTGCAAAGCAAATAAGTAGAACTGGCATCAAACATGGCTCCTTCAAAATGAAATATTGATTTGCAAGGCTGTCATCCCAAAGCGGAAAAGAGGAAAAGAAAGAGAATGAGAAATTACTTTGCCCTGTCAGCATGAGAAAAAAAAAAAAATACACAATTTGTAACCTGTATTTCCTTAAATGTTATAGCTTGAGAGGGGTGTTAAAATTAAAACTTCCTCTTTGATTGGCCAAGAAAAGTTAGAGGTGATGGTAACATTTCTCACGACTTAGAAAGGAAAGGGAAAAGGGGTCGGGGAGGCGGGGAGGGACACGATGACTGTGTGAGAGAACACAACTTAAAAGCTTCTCCTGCGCTTTTCACTGGCTAAATTTAGCTGAGCAGTCCTCTTTTTGTGGGCTATGGCCATAAGTCAAATTTGAAGGTAGAAGGTATGAAAGACCCTGGAATTCTAATGTATGAATAAAAATGCAGAAGAAAAATTCTGGGAGCCTGGGATTTTATTCAGAGTCTAGTGGTGACCCTTCAGTGCTGTTTAAAAGCATCAGTGACCCCACAGTACCAGAATAATAGGTGTTCATATGAGTTAATCTGAACACATAAAAGCTGGCCATGAACATCAGTCATTCCCAGCTTTTCCAGAATGTTGCAGCACAGTAGTGAGGTGAAGACCTTAGCTCCAAAACTAAAAATATCCTGTCTCTGCTCAACCGGCTAAAGTCAAATCTTCACTAAAGCTAATTAGGAATTGCACACCATTTAAGTGTTACAGAATACATCCTCCCTTGGGCTTTAGCTGCTCTTCACTTGGAGGTTAAAAAAACCCAACCAGGCAAGTCCAACTGGGCTGCACTGCAGAAATCCCACAGATATTTAACAAATGTGCAAAATCAACACAGGGTCCCTGTGCCACTTCTGCCTGTAGGTCAGCATCGTGTTTGAAATCCTGCAGTCAGTGGAGCCACTGGGGCTGGGAGGGATCTTGCAATGCTTTTCCCCAGTTCCTTGGCCACCCTAAGCAATGGCACTGGTGCACCAAGAGGGTTCCACTCACAGAAGTGCACGAGGTCCACCAGCACAGCCAGCTCCCCTGGGAGCAGGGCAGGAGGGACACTCTCAGACCCCAGAGGAGGACTCAAGAGCTGATGGTCAGGGCTCCTTTCCTGAAGAGAAAGAAATCCTAACATACATTTTGTAAAACTTCAAGAGCTCCCTTCAGCTTTCTCTGATACGCTGGAGACAGTGAAAAGCCTGTATGGCATTTGAGATGTTCCCTGTGCCCGTCCCAAAGGCCTCCTGTGCTCCCCTGCCCCTACCTGGCCCTGGGTACAAGAGTAGATCCAGCAGGTCCAGGAAATCATGGAATTGTTCCCCGAGGAAATTGGCTGCTGCTGTGAAATTTTCCTTTGCTGTTGAAGTCACCTTTATGAGGAGCTCTTTTCTCTTCAAAGAGCAGACACACTTAATAATCTCCTACCTAGGAGCACTAATATTCAGCTTAACTGCTAAGTGAAAAATCATTTCAAAACGGGGCATGGTATTACAGCTGTTTCTATTGACTGCAGTGCAGTTTATTATTGTATTCCAGCTATTTTGGGAAACAAGTCAACTTAAAATGTCATATTAATTATTTACAAAATACTGACATAAATGAAATGAAGATTTGACTGAAATAACAGTTCAGTGCCTCACTCTGCCTTCTTAATGAACATAACAGGGAACTGCTGAATAATTTTCTGCTTACTCTACCACAATCCTTCCTTCCCCTCCTCTCCCTGCAAAATAGACCATCAAACAAAAGAAACCTCAGGCTCAGACATCTCTGAATCTTGGATAGGTCAGAAATCATAATCAAATCTAGATTTCATCTACAGATAATGCCGGGGAACTGTTTGGTTTATCTTTGCAGAACATTCCTTCAACATATGTTACAGTGAGTGTCTCAGGGCACACTCACTTTATTTTCAGCTGTGCTTTGAAATATGAGAAGCAAAATAGCCCCGGAATACCATTCTAACTAAAATCAGTCATTGTTTTGGAGTAACTGCAATACAAAGAGTATTGACCCTTTCTGACTTCCTTGTCAGATTAGGAGCAGGCAGTTTTCTAAAACATTAAGTCAGCCGGAGCCCAAAGGATAACATGACTTCTAATTCAAGGTAACTGGAATAAAGAAAAGAGAAGAGAGGCTGTTTAATTAGATCTGTATAGTGAACTAATTTGCATCCCTATTCTCACTGGTTTTCTAAAAAGAGAATCAATGTGTGTTTGTGCCTCACATCATCTGGTTCTTTCCCACATTAAAAATGACAGGTTTTGCAAGTGAAAAAAAAAAATCCTATAAAAAGGTATATTTACTATTGGGACATAAATTATTTTTACTAAAGAAAAATTTCCTTCACCGCTAGTGAGTTTGGGATAAGAAGCATGGAAATTTGTTCTTGGATTTCTTCCAAGAACTTGCAGGACTTCCAGCAGTGCTGCTACAGAAAATCTGAGAGGTTCATCTAAATTATTTGGTGCATCCTGCCATCACATCATCTGTCATGTCACGTCACCACTTCTGCCCAGCAGACAGGACAGGACAGGATAGTGTTAGGGTTAGGGTTAGGGTTAGGGTTAGGGTTAGGGTTAGGGTTAGGGTTAGGGTTAGGCAGCTGGAGCCTCACCTGGTGCCCGAGCTGGGTACCTGGAGCACACACCAATGCAATGATGCACCTTCCCACCAACCCTCCTCTCTTCTCCAGCCACGAGAGCAATAGCCATAAGGACTCTCCCTACAGAGCAGCAGGGCAAATTAGGGGAGATCAAGGAATCTCTGCCTTGTTTCTATCTTTCTAGCACCAGAAGATGCAGAAACCAGTGAGTCATCACGGTGAATTTTCCACTGCAGGCTGCGATGGGAGGGCTCCCAGCTGCACAGTGACACCGTGTACTGTGTTGGAGGAGATCCCTCGCAATCCATCCACTTCTCTGGTTCAAATCACGTTTTTACAGCACTGAAATTTTACTAGTAATCCCAGCTGCTTTACTCAAATATTCTGAGGTCCAGAGATCCTCATAAATTTCTCTTAGCATTTAAGGCTGCTTTAACTCATTTGAACTGAAGTGGCTCTGATACTTTGAAATAAATCTCACTTTATGACTTGGAAGGACCTGGGCAAATATTAGCCAGTTAAGTCCCCTCCACTTCCTGCCTCAAAAAGTCACCTGAGACCCTTGCCAGGGCTACCAAACTGAACTCTACCTCTGCTCCAAACCAGCCTGGAATGCAGAGATGGGAAGAGTTGTGTTATGGCCCACATTGCACTCTCTCTGCAACTAACTAATCAAAACTATTTGCAATTTTTTTATCTTTTTTTTTTGTTCACTAGCCAAAAAGCTGTTTTTCAAGCTAAGACAAGATGTGCCATGAACTGTTGGCTTGCACCCCAGGCACTTTTTCTAAAGCATTCCCCCATTCTGTATAACTTTCTTTTTTATTTTTAATTTTCTGCCCTTCCTAGAAAGGAGGAACCTAATTTATCTATCTATACATATTTCACCTTGACATGAACAGATTCCTTTTTACCACCCCATTCCATCCAACTTTCTTTCCCTGGACTCTGCTTTTGCCAGCACTTTGTATAGACTCTGTCTTTGGAAAAGTGAAGTAAGTGGTTTATTGCTATGCAGGCTCCAGGAGTGAAACGTCACTGGCTGAGAGGGAGCAAGTATTGGTCTTGACAGTTTGGATGCTGCTTCCTTTCTCAGAGATGACTTTTTTGACAGCACCAGAAAGCTTTGTCTGTTTTCAAACTCTAAGATATGACAGGGACTCAGAATGCAGGATAAGACAGACCATGCCAGGTCAGTGTTTTTTGTCTACACAAGCTTACGGTCTCTTTGAATTTATAAACTAGCAGAGGAAAAGATGCTGGGAAAGAGGAGGGGGAAGAGTATCTCAGGTGCTTGCAAAAGGTATGCTCTCCTCAGCCAAGCCCTGATGTATTCAAGAGGAACCACACAGCCTTTGTTAAGCTATACATCCCGTGCTTAATTGAGAAATGATTCTTAATAAGTCCTGGAGAGCTACAGGTCTTTCTATCTCTCAAATGGGAAACAATCATATCTCACGGCAACTCATTACGTATTCTTTTTGTACCATGAGTTGTTTTAAAACCGTGAAATTAGTTCTGGCAGAGTGTACAGAGAAACACCCATGAGATGAGACTGAAGGAGTTATGTAAGGTTTCCACACATTCCTCAGGACTGTTAACTCTTCGTGGCTGGAAGTCGGCCTCTTCTCATGGAGAAATATTCATGCAGCACAGAAAAGAAACAGAGCTGTTTTCCTCTTGCTGACATTCTGTGTCTACAACATCCTCATCGTTGTGTTTGGCAAAGAAAGCTCCTTTCTCCATTGTTTCTGTCATAGTTAGCTAACATGAAATATGACTTATCAATTAATTTACAGTATCTATAAACTGGTTGAGCTGGAGCTGCCTGTGATGACAAGTAAATTGACCCTTCTGTATGGTACACTGAAAGTCTTCAAAATGTCTCAGAATCATTAATACATATATAGAACATCGTGTAAGAACCCAATTTCCAGGAAACAAGACCAATGTGATGATTTGCCTCATGGGTTGGACTCTCTAACTGAATCCCTTGGACTCTCCAGCAAGGATCACAAGTCTTTCCAAGGACTGCAGCCACTGTAACTATCAGGGAGCTTTTATCCTCCCCAGGAAGAATATTGGCCTTTGAATACAGCTCTGTACTTTTTGGTAGATGCTTGAGAGAGTGAATTGAAGACCTTTAAAGGTGGAATTCTTCTGTTGTCCTGCTTAGCCTAGAGAGGTGCAACAAGAGCTGGGCTCGGGTTGATGGCAGATCTCAACCAATTCACATTTAGAGGTGGGAGGAGACTCCTTGTGCTCTCCTACAGGTAGGATTGAGGGCTAGGAAAGAGAGCCAAAGCCTTTGTTCACCTTGGAGAGCTATGAGTGAGGGCAGGGCAGAGCTGCAGCTCAAGGTACAGGTAAGATGGGATCATCTGTCACCTCCTTTCACAGTGAGACTCCATCCCACTGCTGACTAAACCAACAGCCTGCCCAGGATCCCTCAGTGTTCAAAGAGAGACAGGGAAGGATTTGTGGAACAGTGTCAGGACACAGGAGGGTCTGGATAAAAGCATATATTGCAAACTCAATCTTGAATGGCAGGAACACTCATAACTTCTAACTATGAAAAAAGAAAATCACAGGAACTTTTCAATGAAAGCTTTAACTTGTTAAATTAATGTTGAAAAGATGCTGGGTGGAATCCTCACTGCTTGCTAGGCCTTCACAAGTGCAATCCAATGAATGAACTGCCTTTGCAGAGCTGCCAGCTCTTTGGAAATGCAGCTCCTTTTACTTCTGGTATTTTGACAAGAAAGTCCAGTTCTTTCACAAAAACAGTGAAATTTAAAAAAAAAACCCCAACACATACCAAACAAAAAAAATCTGAATAAACCCCCCCCAGCAACAGAAGCAACCCAGCTCTGACAAACAGAAGTAATAAATATTCATTACTCAGCAGGTGACCACCCCTTTTGAAACCAAAAAATCTACAAGTTATATACATCTCAACTTCTGAAACTTCTTAAGTTTTCAGGATAGAAATGGCCTCATTTGAGGCCACGTGATGTTAAGGAAAGAAAACCAGAGAATTTGCATTTTAATTCTAAGAATCTTCTGTTGACATTCTCTGTTACATACACAACGAGCAGCAGAAGTCAGACACTTCCTGTTAACTGGTGGGTATTGAAGTCCTGAATGTTACACAAATTGCAAGAATAAAAAAGTTTCATTGGCCTGTTTTAAAACTCAATTAGACCATTAAAAGTGGAAACAATCTGAGTTGCTTAAACATTTCTCAAAGTCAATGGTACCCTGGAGTTCAGCAAAACCATAGTGCTGTTTCCAGACCTCTTATTTTCCTCCCTTTAAATGTTCTGGAAAATTGCTCTGAATACGATGCCAAAATGTAAAACTGAAAAACACAAAGGATATTAGGACTGTCTGAATTACAGATGTCTCTCAGGACTAATAGCATAAAGATGTGAAACAGACTGACCTTAAATGTCCTTCTTCTCAACCTGTTGGAAGGTCCTGTCTTTGCTTCTAATGGTTTACTTTCATGCTTAGGCTGACTGGGAACGATGAGAACCATCCACAGAAATCTTCTAAAAAGTCTCAAGTTCTCCTTCATGCGACTGAGCCCACTGCACGTGGCTCAGATGGGAAAGATTTCTAAAATCCTCCCCACCTTTTCTCTCCAAGGACAGCATTTGAGAAGGACAGGTGACCAGCACACACACACAAATCAATATTCCCACTGGAATAGGAGAGCTTGTTGCAGCTTGTCAGCACCTTCCCCCAGCCATGAAAATTTAAAGAACCACTCAGTGGCAGCTGATATAAAAAAAAAAAAAGAAAGAAACAACAACAAAAAAACCCTCAACCTATAAAAACATACACTTCTGCTGATAAAAGAGACAGAAAATCTTTCAGGATGTCCTTCCTTGTTTCCCACTGCAGACACTTGCCATATGAGAGGGCACAGGGAGTGAAGACAGAGGAAAACTGCCCGTGGTGGAATTCAGCTTTGAAGTGACACCAGCCAAGAGCAGCCCAGAGCTCCTGGAGCTATTGCAGGCTACCTTTCTAAAATTCTGATATTCCATTGCCTGGTGCCCTGCACAATGTTGGGTTTGTATTTTTTTCTTTTAATGAAAGGGTTATTACTGAGGTTAGTAGACAACCAAGACAACCAGTTGCCACTGTTTTAACAGCAACAGAATAAAATTGGCAGAATTTAATCACTCTCTCTTTCCTTGCCCATTCCAGAGGAGGCTGACACAATTTACTCTGGACATAGTCATGTGTATGGCTGGAAATTTGTCACTCTTTTGCTCTAATATCTGATGCTTTAAAGGTATCTCTGACTTGATGCTTCAAAATACCTTTCTGTGTGCCAACGAAACTGTGCAAGGGCAGAAGTTCAACCTCTGTCCCCAAGCCTGCAGGAGGGAGAAGGAAGCTACACACCACTACAGCCCATGCACTTCAGGAAAAGTCTTTTGATGGCTTGATACTTCTTTCCAGCCAACAGTGAAGTGAGACTGCAGCTCTGAAGGTACAGCAAGCACGACAATGCACGGCACAGACTGCTGGATCAAACTGAAAAAGGGCAACATAGCAATAAACCCTCTCCAAATCTGGGCTGAGTCCCTGGGAATGTGCTCTGCAGCTCTGGAACTGCCCTGGCTCCATTTGCTCTTGGTAAAGACCAGCCACAGGATGCCTTGCACGCTCCTTTTCAATATTTGGGAAATGCTCTCAGGCACATGGTTTGAGCCTGGGTCCTGTGCAGGGCCAGGAGTTGGACTCACTGGTCCTTGTGGGGCCCTTAAAACTCAGAATGTTCTAGGATTCCTCATTGCTGCTTCCACACTGGTAAAACTGATACGGGGGGAAGAGTCAAATCTTCCAGCACTAAAACAATGGGAAGTTTAAACTAATCTCTCATTGCAAAAAGTAGTAAAAGTGATGAGCAATCCCCTTCTCCTCCCACCATTTGGGCTCCTCTGGGAGTTTTTGTCTGTCTGTGGATTTTGGGGGTAGGTGGGAGCAGAAGGAGACCACTTGCAGTCAAATGAGTGTTTTTGGCAGAAAATACTTTACGCCTGACTGTGAAAACCAAGACACAGCTTGAATTGCGATTTCATCCAAACGATGGTTATTTCAGTAATCCACAGCCTAACATCCAGCTCATGGGATTGAGACCTGATCTATCCTACTAAACTCTACCTCCAACAGCCAAGAGAAGAGCCCCCATCACATGAATGACTTCATTGCTCACAGTCAGGTTGACAATAACTCAAAGGTACCTCATTCCCAAAGTAGGCAACAGGATCTTCCATGGTAAATGACAGCCCAATCCCATACCCAGTATTACAGCTTATAAAAGCAAATACAGACCCTCCCCTGGTAAAACAAACAAATATACCCCAAAGCTGTGTAAAAACAGAGTAGAATAATAAATTACTCAGGAAGTAGAAGAGAAAAGAATACTATATTCCATATGATTTACACTTTTTTATGGTAGAAGACCAAAATAAACCATTGCACCTTCTAATGAGAGTGGGAACCAGGGTAATTCCTTTACCTTCACTTGCACAAGTATTGCAACTATGAGCTTTATGGTTTCTCTCTGAAGAGCCTGGGGTAGAGTCAATGCATTTTTAATATGCATTTTTGTTGATGAAACACTGTTTGGAATATTTTGTTTTTCTTAGAAAATCAAAGCTGTCAGAAATCTAAATTTTTCCCCCTTTCTTTCTCTATTTATAAGGCACTTAAGAAAAGGAAACACCCATCATCAAGATGAAAATAGTGCCTAGCCCATTCTATGTTTTTATAAATTCATCTTCCCCAACCAAAATAACACAAGTGAGCAGAAGCAAACACACAAGACCTTCCATGCTAACAGTGTATATTCAAGTGGCAATTACAAGCAATGCAAAGTGGAGAAATGTGAAAAATAAGTTGCCTAAACCCCATTCAGTTTTACACTGCAGTCCTCACAATGGCTTAACTCTGCTGGGTAGGTCATTAGCTTGTCCCTAAATATGTTGGTGGTTTCAAACTTCATTTTTCTCCTCTAGAATTTTTCTTTCTTTTTCTCTCTCTCTCTTTCTCTTTCTTCCTTTCTTCCCTCACTTTTTAAAGATACTCCCACATACAGCTGTATGTTGCACAGTTGTCATACAGCTTTGTATCTCTGTGAAATATGCCCCTAAGTTATGCTTTCATTTACAGTCCTTTAAAGAAACAGCTTCCCAGCTGTGACATGAAATCAGAGGCTTAGTTAACTAATAAATACTTCAGGAATTTGCTTTGGATATTGATGATCCCTTCACTAAAGTGGAAGACAGAATATAGATGGAGATCATTCCTCTTTAGGATAAAACATATTTTGGACAAGTTCCCCTCAGAGATTTAGACACAGTACACAAAAACCTTACTTTTCAGTTCTGAAGTTATTTATAAGGAATGTATTGTGACTGAAAAGTTCCTGAGACTTGTTCAGAAACTACTTTTCTCTTTGCAGTAAGTCAGAAGAAGCCTGACAGCAATCTAATCAAAACATGCAAATGAGGTCAACTTTCTGGAAGGGTTGTAGGATTTCTCCAGAGAAATTTAAAGAATGTCCTGGCACAGAGGTATTTTCTGAAGTCACTGACTTTCTCTTCTGTGGTTCTATCCCATTCTATAAGGCCTCCTTGTCAGTCTGTACTCTCTGCTGGGCACAGCTGCCCCAGCTGGGGAGACACTTCATTTTTAATTTAATGCTGAACACCTCAAAGGATAGTGAGCTTCAGGAAGCAATGGAATTACAGAATCTTACATTTAGCTTTCCAAAGTAATAGCAATAATCTGATAAATAACAAAGTACTCAATACTCAAATGACTTGACTTTATTTAACATCGAATTCAAAGCCAAAGCCACTGTTTCCTCTCACAGCTGATGACACCCTACTGCAGTTCACTTGGGAACTGACTCTGCACACACACCCAGACAAGGATAAAATAAAGGCTCCCTGTTTGCTTGACTCTCTTCTTCTCTCAGCTGCCTGTACCAGCCCTTTCCATGGCATTTGGTGACACTGAAGAGCTGAAGAAGCTGTTAAGTGTTAAGTGCAATGGGCATAAGCCATTTTTATAGAAGCCAGATCACCTTGGCTGAGAATCAGAGGGAGCACTCAGGAACCCTCACCTGCCATGCAATGGCTCATCCCACTGATATGTGAACATGGAAGATGACTAATATGTGGTTCTCCAGCACACTAAAAGCACACTCTTCCATGGATTCTACAGAAAGGGTTGCCTGTGACACCAAACCCCCTTGCTTTGGTTTCCCACAGGCTGACAAAATGCATTAACACATGACAGTCCTCCTGCAGCTTGCATTTACAGCAAACTATCTGAGGAACTTCTAATTTTGTCACATTCCATAGAACTTCCTGCTCATGGTGTCTCTGCTGAAGCTGCACTGAGGAGCTCTGGCCCCCAGCAATTTGTACCAACCCACAGCAAGCCCCTGTCCAGGAACAGCCCCCACTGCCCTTGGCAGCAGCAGCACCCAGGCTGGCCCCTCTGGGGAAGGACAGCACCAAAGGGACAAGAGTATCAGCAGTGACAACACTACCCCAGGCTCATAATGCACAGGGGACAAGGGTTCCAGAAAGGCACATATGACAATGCTGCAATTTCTATGAGACAGTGACTGATTAGCTCACAAACACGCTCATTTGGAAAAAAAAAGAATGCACATTCAAGGCAGGGGGTTCCAGAGTGGCATATTAAAAAAAGGGATTAATTATTGACCCCAAGAGGAAGAGCTGCACTGAGGCAGCACAGAGGGCTCTGATGCAGAGCAGCCTCTTGGTGCAGGGTTTCCCTGCCTGCTAAAACACACAGCTCTAATCCCCAGTCTCACTGAAGAAGGGCTGGGCTTGGAACATGAATGGCTCTGGCAAGCAGAGAATGAGCTCATAAAGAAATCCATTCCACATCCAGGGGAAATGCAGAGGGGTCAACAGGGTCAGAACTCTCCATTCACAGGGAGAGAGCTGGAGAGCTTCAGAGAGGGAGAAACCCCCTCCTGTGCTGGATTTGAAGGCAGATGCCAGGACACTGCCCAGGCCTGGTGGCACATCTGGAAGGAGAGCTCTTGTGCCAACTTGGGTCCGAGTGTCTGCAGGCACAGCAGTGCACACAGCCCTGGCATGCCTGTGCCTCCCACACACACCAAGGCAAGAGCAAAGCAAAGCTCACCTGCTGGATGGCCTAAAAAAGTTACTGCTTACCATGCTCCCATATTAACATGCATAAAATATTAAACTCTAACTTTACACCTACCATCACAATTAAAACCAAATCAAAGCCAAATCCTCTTAAAATCATACTTGTAAAAAACCTCAGTAAATACAATCTAGTGAGGACACTGTTAAAATTGGTTTTATTATATAAATATTTTAATGGATATATTTATTATAGAAATATTTTAATATTAGATGTTCTCATAGCTGGATTACTAAAATACTATGTTACTAAAATACAAACCAGTAAGGAATTGTAGTGGCATCAATCCTCCTTACTTATTCTATAGCAAAAAAAATATGATTCTGATGCATTTTTAAGGCTTCTCTTCACTAAGTATAATTGAGCAAGTGAGTAGTTTTTCCCTAAAATCACATAAATATGATATTTAACCTTTTTTTTTTCTTACTCTGTATTGCTTACTTACTCTTAAAGTTGTCCCTATAATTCTTGCAGAAACTATAAACCTCTGTCTGCCCCTCGATTCACATGCAAATCTGAAGAGGCAGGATTTATCTTCATAAACAAATCTGTAATGATCCTGATGCCTAAAAACTAACAAAGCAGATGCTTAACATTCCAAATGGTGCAACTCAAACAGTGCCTGACAAGTGGAAACAGCAGCAGAATACTGATGGTGACATCAGCACTACCTGGAGATTTCTTTCATTCCCACCCCCCACATTCCCCCTCTGCTCTGGAAAGGAAAGCAAAGAAAGGAATTCTCTCTAGACTTGGACTGGGAGACCCAGTAGTGCAAATCAAGCTATAGTGGTGCAAATTACGATCCGGATTAGTGAGGGCTCTGGTTTGTTAACTCCAACAGCTCAGACATGGACACCATGAGCACACAGGAGTTCTAAATCCTGAACCAGCTATATGTTCCATGTTTTGGTTGCTTTATATTGAAAGGAAAAAGGAAAAAAAAAAATATTTTTGAGAACTCTTGATCCTAAACCTCCTCTCACATAAATGCTAAAGGAACAATTAACACGGGGTAGAGCTTTCCTCTTTGCTTTACTCCTGCCTCCCCATTGAGAAGACTGTAATTTATTGAAAACTGGCTGATCCTTTCCTGGCACAGAGATGACTTTTTAAAAAAGCAGTATCATCTTCTCTTCAGTTACACCGCAAGCCTAAGCACCACTCTAGACTTGAATGTCAAGTCATTTAACCCTTACAGTGCTCTTGAGCCACAGAGCACACAGCACTCATCCCAGCCTGCATTCTCTGATTCTGTGGTGTCACTGGCCTTGCTTTACCATGGAGAAGGGATTAACAGGCTCCCCAAACCAGCCAAGGTGCCAGAGGCTTCCCAGGCACCAACCCCACGAATCTGGAAGTGCAGGCTCTCTCTGACCATCACTCCACTCCCCCCAGCCTCATGAAACCAGAATACATCAATGCATCTCCATGCACTCAGATTCACATCAGAGAAGTACAACCAGAATACGACACAAAATACTTAATTGGAGTTTGGATGTGGATTTTTCAGCCCACAGTGATTTAGTACAACTGAGGCATTCTTTACAAAAAGAATAATACTGACTTCTTATTAGGAGTACAGATTAGAGGCAGTTGAGAGAAAAGCTGGCAGGGAGGGGAGAGGTTTGTTTGATTTTTATACAGTTTTCTTTTTCACTGGAGTCTTGCCAGTGTGGATGCAAACACGTTTCTAGCTGGGCCAGGATAGAAACCCCAAATCCTGGGAGTTAATTTCTACAAGACCTGGGCTGCCTGGCCTCAGCTACTAAAGCATTTATGCAAAACAGCCCTAGTGAACCCACGGAACTAGTCACACACTCAGTTCTATGAGCTGGGGATGCAATGACACTTCTTGCTCAACTGACCCTAAAAGCCATCTCACAGCCCTCGATTTGTAATATAAAAACACAAATGAGCTAAAAAACCCCAAGAAAGCTGTGCAGAGCCTACAACTGCAATGGGCTTTCTGCATCTCCAGATCCAGCTAATAAATCTCAGCTGGCTAAAGTAAAGAGCCACAAAGCAAATATATTGACTTAGGGATTTCAATTGAGATAACAGATCAATTGTTCCACTAGAAGAATAACTTTTCTAGGTGTCAAGCTGCATTAAGATTACAGAATACTTCTAGAAAGCCTAGTCAAAGTGTTACTAAATAACCACACACAGATCAAATTGAAGAGTCTTACATCTCAGCCTTTGCAGACTATGAATCTTTCAGTGTATGGAGAGCTTTCAATTTACATTAACAAGCTGAGAACGAAGGCCAAGCTTTCAAATGCAGAGCTGAATTCTGCAGTGACTGTTTAACTAATAAGTTACTCTTGGATTTAGAGCCAAAATGCTTAAGAAGAAGGGGGACAGAAGGAAAGTCAGGATGTGCTGATCCTGCAGAGGAATACTGTGTCTGCAAGCACATTGCCTAGGGCCAGATCTCAGTCAATGGGAACTACTTTGCTTTGGAATTTTAGGGGCTTCTTGATAGCTTAATGAGCAAACAGGTCAAAGAAGCCCTTGTTCCCTTCCACAATCTAATCACTGCAGTGGAACCACTCACAGTTTTTCAACAGGATTTCTGAGTAAGCAACAGGACTTCTCCAGCCTTGGAGAAGCTGTCCCAGACACAGGCACAAAGCCAGCCGTGAGGACAGACACTGAGCACATTTCCCTCTTGCTGGATGGCAGAGCTGCAACATGTTCTGCTTGTCACAGCCCCCAGTTCTGGCAGGGTTAGCCCTGCCAGGCTCCCTCCCCAGTGCTCAGCACCCAGACAGGCAGTTCAGGAGCTGCTTTCCTGTGCTCAGTCAAAAGCAGGTTGTCTTTCCTCCCTCTCAGACATTTTAACGGGTGACATTGTTCCATTTTGAAATGGTTTTCATCTGATTAGTATTTGTATCCACAGTGCCAGGCAGTAAACAAACAGAAGAAAACATGCAATCCATCACCTCAGCAGAAGCTGTAGAATGCAAGGCTGCCAACTTCAGAAAGTTGTCCAATCTGCACAGTAAGTATAATTAAAAATATGTCTTGAAAGTGGCAAGGAGAAATGCTATTCTTCAGTTTGCTTTGATCTCGTTACACTTTCTAAGCCCAGAGAAAAACACCTTTATGGTACCACCCAGTTCAACTCCCCCATCCCAAAAACCCCTCAACCCACCCAACCAGAACTCGAAACAGCGACAAAAACTCAAAGGAAACCAGAGGAGGATCAATACCCAAAAACAACAGGGGAGGAAAGAAGCTTACCCAGTGTCAACTGATTCATTACTGATGTGGGGCTTTGCAGATAGCAAAGAGAAACCCAGTTAATTTGTGTGTCTCTGTGGCACTGCCAAGCTCCTCTCAGGCTTTCAGAGAGGTTACACTTTTCTCCACCCTACACAGGTATTTCAGTTTGCTGTAGTGTAGTACTGAAAGGCACCTCTCAACCTACTGATGGAGCCTTTGTGTTTGAAAAGCAGTCAAACCCACGGAGAGAGAAAGAAACAGAACTTATCCACTCACATATATGTGATATTCATGTAATATTCATATATATGTGAATAAAAAAACACCCAGCAGCTTTTATGGCTTTGCTTCTGCCTTAAATAAAGTTTCAAAGCTGATGGCAGTTTAAGGACGACCAGGAAACAGGTAAAAAGCATTTTTGTTTCTTCTCTGCCTGAGAGACAGAGGAAAAACTCCTCAGTTTGGATACTACCTTTAGATATTGCTGCCAAGATGTGAAGAAGAAGGTTGGCATTGTTGCTTTCAGCTGGGAAAACCAGACATGGCTTGCGACTGCTAATGAAATTTTTATGCTATTTTAGCATCTACTAAGTTTTGCATTCTTACCTCATTACATAAAAATATTTAAAAATGTAAACCTACAGCTTCAAAACACTAAACATATTAGAAATCAGAGTATTTTAACCACATTGGTATTTAAGTTTTAGTCTTTCCCATTGGCCTTAAAAAGTTTTTGAAGATTGTACAAGAGAGTCATCAAAACCTTTCCAGGGAACCAAAGGCTAATACAAATGTACTTGAGACTACACTCCAGTGTGACCTTTGAGCATCTGAGCTCTGCCTTAACTCAGATCCTTTGCTTGTCATCCTCACAATCAAAACTATTTCTAGCCAGGCTGGTGTGAGCACTGAATTTATGGTTTTGATCCTTTATTCATCTTCGTCAACAGATCCCAGTCACAGCCTTTGTAATTGTGCCATCTTTGAAAAGAAACTTTACCTTTCAGTGTTCACTGTGACAGCAGAGTGGGAAACGTGTTCTGGTGAAAGGAGAACTGACACAAAGGCTTCACTCAGCTCTACGAGCAAATTTAAAACACAAATAAAGCCTTCCAAAATTAAAATAGCGTGGCCCCCTCTTACTCATTTCCAGGTGTGTGCCTGCTGCCCAATTTGCTTGCTCCCATCCAGAAATACTGGAAAATCATAAGACAAACTTCTTCCAGTGCAATTGTGCAATTATTTGCTGATCAGAACATTTGGCCATTGCTGCATCTTTTGGTTTTTACACAGCAGTAGAAGAAAAAACCAGAAGCATCAAACTGAGTCCCTTGTAACTGCTTTTGAGTGAAAACAGACAAAAGCTGCCAAAATTCTGGTACCCCCAATGTGACTCTAAAAGTGGAATTAAGTAACACTAATGGCATGGACCTTTCAGTTTAGTAACATTCTCCTTTTGCTGTGGGCTTACTGTGATTTGCTAAGATGCTCACCTGTCCAAGGAACAGGGCAAATGTCACGGCTTCTGTAATGCTTTTACCTTCAGAAACAAAAGCAAAGAACCAAGTACCACCTGTCTCAAATAGAATGGGAAACTTTCACGGACATTTGAATGATCATTATTATGAGAAATCGGGGTTCAAATGCTACTAAAGTGAGAATGAATAAATCCAAATTAAAAAAAACTAAAACCAACCCCCAAAACCCAAACCCACCAGCCAGAAAATTGGTTTTCCCCATATATGCAAAATTCATCTGCCATTCAATGCACATTTTATCAACTCTGAAACAGGCAGCAATTTAGGGAGCGTGGATCAGATAGTTATTTTTCATGTATAATTCCATGGATAAATACCTGAACATCAATGCAATCACCACAGAGGTATCACCACCCAGCAAGTACTCCTCAGCATATGAATGCAAGCACTTTTTCCTGCCACTTCCCTCAGGTTGGGGCAAAATTACTGTATTTGCCAGGCTGCCTGGAATATTTAATAGTCATTTCAATAAACAGGAGCTCCCTTTTTTGTATGCCTATAGTGCTCACCACACAACAAGCTTGGTCTTGATACACACACACCCCAAAAAAAAGCAGAATACATCACATGGAAGCAGAATTACCACTCAGAAACAAACAGCTTTTGTGAAACATTTCGTGTTCTGAGGAAATTTTTAAGGCATGGCAAACAATCCAACTCCTGTTGACTTTCTCACTGGAGGAAGAATGCAGGTGGAATTTTTTCTGTAAGACAATAGTTGGGGGGAAAGAAGCAAAGCAAAAGCAGAGTGTGTTTGTAAAGCTGGAGGGCTTCAATCTGCTCTTCCACTGCCTTCGTGTGTGGGAGGAGGCAAACTGAGACTGTTCTGTTTTCTGCAAGTGTTAAATCTCTACGTCCCAAACCCTCCTGCTGGGATGGCCAGCATTAACAGGAGGGTCCCGAGGAGGGACCACCCAGCTCTGGCTCTTACCTGGCCCAGGGGAGCTGCGGGCAGGGCTGGGCTGCTGGAACCTCAGGATGCTCTTCAGACTGTCCTCATTGTGGGCACAACCTGAATTTGGGCACAACCAGCAGCCTTTCTGCTTCCTACACAAGCCTTCTGACCTTCCTGAGCTTTTGCAAGTTGCCACCAGTGAATCTCCATGCCATGCCAAGGAAACAAGGATTGGGATCATCTCTCAGTGCAACTGTGCCCAAGGGAGGTTTGCACTCTGCTGTGCTGCCACCAAAGTGCCAAAACACACACAAACAGCCACCAACACAAGGTGCTTCCAACTCCAGCTGCCCAGATGAGTAGCACAGGCATTCCTTTGAAAAACAAATATTTAAACGTGAGCTTAAAATGTTTGTCGTGTAAGTTAATTGTGAGGAATATTAAATTCTAATTTCTCTACTGACTTGTGTTTTTTTTTCCTAATGGTTTTTGAACGCGTTTTTAAGTGTGACAAGAAATTCGGCAGGTCCTGAATTTGAATACAGAAAAAAAATATGCAAAGCTCCTTTCCTTGCTGTTTGGTATGAGACCCTAAAACCACAAACCAAATGTCATAATGAAACTGATAACAACGTGGCCAGACATACGTTTTTTTGAGAAACATCTTTGTGAAAGCTCAGCTGTTTCTGCCAGATTTCTAGCACAGTGATCTTGGCATCAGATCACTGACAAGCAATGGGGGAAAATGAAGGGTTCTCTGCCCTGCACCCCAACAGTGTCTTCCAAAACAGAGAAAAATGATATTTAAGAGTTTAATGCTGTTCTGCAGGGCTGCACAAGTGATGGCAGGACTGCAGCACCACTAAGGCTGATGAGCTGCATCATGTCAGAACATGGTAAAAGCAAGAGCCCTGAAAAAACGATTTTAATCTTACCCATGTTTACATTTTGTTCATTTGATTTAGGATTGCTTAAACCTTGTTTCTGTTGCAGTTGAAACTCCTGTGTAGCTACAGACTGACAGTGCTCAAGGAGAGCAGCACTGCCACTCAAGAAGTACACATTAATATACTATACACACCAAAAAGTGACAATTTATTGAACTGTTTGTGGCTGAAAAGCTGACCAGACAGGGTGGGATCCTTTTGTTTATTTTGGGTTTTGTTTGGTTTTTTTTTTCCTTTCCCTACAATTACAAAGTGTAATTGCAGGAGCTGGGCAGGCTCAAACAACAGCCAAAGACCATTTTTACCACAGTCACAGTGAGAACCCAGCTGAAACAAAACAGCAGAAATTTTTGGCTCAGTAGTGAACATTTTGTCAATGTCAGAGGCATCATTTTAGATCAGTATTTGCTTTTCAGTCCCTAATGGCTTTAAATGTCGGAATTCTTGTCTTCAAGTGAAAGACCAAATTTCGGAAGCCAGAACTTTAAAATGTTCATCCCTTCCAATAACTCCCTTCCCACGACACAAATCTCCCATAGATTTAACTATTATACAACTTTATCATAAAAAGTGTCACCCACAAGCAGCCTGAGCTGTGCAGCAGCAGCACAGCACTGCTGGAAGGGGCCAGCACAGCCCAAGGAAATACCAAAAAGGGTTATGTAGTTCATGTGCAGCCCTCTGAGCTCCTTTTGGGGACGGCAGGAAAAGACAAACATTTAAACTGAAAAGATTTGCAAGAGAGCTGAGGAAATTGTCCCTCTCCATGGTGCAGATTGGTTTGGAAATGAGGAGAAGGATTTATGTTTTGGGTTGACCAAAGTGCTCTGTGTGTATGATGTAAAATTACCATAAGCCATTCCAGTGAGATTTACACCATGAGGAAGGGGAAATACACTGTTACTTTCATGTCACCCATGTTACTCAACACAGATTGAAGAATGACTAATACTGCAAGATTTCTACTACACCTATTCCCGAATGAGTCCAGCCTTGCTTGAGCAGCTTTTGCCCAAGCTGCACTGCTGGTTAGAGGTGTGATTTTTTCCTTTTATTTAGTGACAGAACCCAGCCCCAAATGTCCCACAGAGGCAGTGACACCACTGAGAGGGTTTTCACTTCTGTAACTCACTGTATTCAGGGAACTGACAGAGGCTGCATCATCAGCGACCTCATTCATTTTTTATTACCACACATATTTATCCATAAGCCTGAAACTCATCACCAGAACAAAAATGGTCTTTTCCCCCTCCCTTGGGGTGGGGGAGAGTGTGGCAAAGTAACAAGGGCTGATGAGTACTGGATAATCTGTGGGTTTGAAAAGTCTAAGTACAATGAAATGCAAAAAAACAGCAGAGAAGACTAACTCCTCCAAAAGGCAAAAGCAAATGATAATCTGAATAGACAACATATCTAATAATAAAATCAATCCACCCCTGACTTGAGCTTACATCTGAGAAAAGTGTAAGATCTGCACAACTGGGGCTCACTCCTTGTAGTAACTGCTGCTGATTAAGCCAAGGATTTATTTCCACAGATCTGCAGCAAGGACAGACACAAAGCTCTACAACCATCCTGGCAACACACTCCTTTATAATTCCAGTGCTTGCTGGTATTTTCACATTGCTAACACACTCACCGAAGTTGGCAGTGAAAGTGATCCCCAAAATACACTCCTGCCATTTCAAAAAACTCAAACCCCAAACAACAAACATTGCAAAGAGTAAAAAAGCCTCAAATGAATTTACCCAGACCAGATAGCTCTGACCCACTTTAGACCAAAAGGTCACTAGACCACAATTTTGGCCACCAGTTTCAGCTCTAAAGGTTAGGTGTTTTCAACCACACTCACAACACTCTGCAGCTCTGACACCTAAAGTAGTCCAGGCACTCAACATAAACCCAATCACCTTAAGTATGGCACAACTTCAGCCTTTTCACTTGGGTTTCTCTGGTTTCCATAAAGCAAAGTCACGACATATGAGACAAAATATTTCCACACTCTACAAAAGACTAAAATTCTAATTGGCTGAGTTACAACCAGCTACAACAATTTCCCTGTAAAATTTACACCAGGTGCTCAGTAATAATGAATAATAATAAATTCATAACCATGTCTGAAGTAACTAGCATTAAAAAGGGGAATCTGGTAAAATATTTAAGGCCACTAACCATTCACTTCCTTGCCTGTCAGTGCTGATCTGGCATCCTGGTGGTGTTAAGGTCTGCAGCTGCCTCTGCAGTAGCTCAGCTGCAGATGAACAGGTATATTTTAACATGAACCAGTCTGCTGGACTGTGGTTCTGGGAGCATGGAAACCTTCAGAGCTCCCCTTGGATGAATTCTACTGAGAGTCCAGCACAGCAGCGACAAGACAAAGCTGTGCCAAAGCACAGAACAGCAATCAATTGAAATGAACTCAAACCTGGCACTTTGTTAAATGTGTGGCATCTCTAACCATGTCACCCTCCTTGGCTGTACCCATCCTGAGAAAGCTGAAGCCCCAGATATTCACCAGCCCAAAGCAGGTCGAGCTTTTAATGATCTTGAGCTGATTTACAGAAATCATGCAAACCTTTGAGTACTGCATGCCCAAAATGATGGCTGCCTTGGGCTATGTTAACATTTTGGAGTTGACCTAAGTCCCAACCCAAGACACAAAGCCATGGCAATGAAGCTCAGATGCAATCCCCACACTGCCCAGAGGAGCAGAAAGCAGGGGTTTGCTGAGTGCAGCGGGGAGGCTCCGAAAGCAGACAGATTTTGAACTGTCACACACCCCCACACTTCAGCTTTGCATGCACGCCATCCATATGCAATTGATGTCAGCAATCTCAGAAGCAATCTTGACCTCACACACAGAGGCACCCACACACTTCTCACACCCACAAACACTTTCTCCCAAATACGATTCATTGGACACAGAAAAATATTATTAAAGAAATGTTGACTCATTAAATGCACAGCCCCAAATCAGGGACGTGGGGAGCACTACCTCTTGAAGTGACACAGCAGAGCAACCAGAAGTGCAGTCTGATAAACTCTTTTGAATAACCAAACTAAAAATCCCTTATAATTTTGGATGGAATCAAGCACTGAAGAGTCTGACAGCACTGATTTGTTGGTTTTTCCCCACTGCTCGTGGCAACATGTTATTGCCTAGGCTGTTGCTGATGTTTTACATAATGATTGGGCATGGTAGGACTTCTGAGCAGCGTGGCAGCTCCTTACAGTCTCGAAGAGTGTGTTATATCCCCCTGAGGAACAGGCACGCTCAAGGAAATGGGAACAACCATGGAACTAGGTGAGGCTGAAGTGGAAATCAGAGCCCTCCTGCCCCACAGGGGCAAAGAGCAGCCACTGTGCCCCAAAGGGCAGCCCCAGGGCCACACCATTGCCTTGGGAACTGCTCACAGTGGGCTCTGTGACCTCCATGTGCCCAGGGCTGTGTCCACAGTCCATTTCCACACCTCTGGCCGAGACAACACCTGAACCTGTGCTGAAACAACATCCTTGGCACGTCCTTATCCATTCCATACTTGGAGTGAAACCACAGCAGACACAAGAACAACTATATATTACTCAGTTTGGACTGGAGGTACAAATTTTGGTCTCGTATCCAAGGAATGAAACCAAATTTTTCAATGCAAACCAGAACTCACACCACACATTTTGCTGATGGGCTGCCAATGAACAAACACCTCTGTTACTGATTCACCTCCAGTCAGCTCTTCCTCCCTGGGGTATATGCAGATTGTATGTTTTGTACAGATTTGGTTTGCTTTATGGTATAACAAAAAGGTTGAAGGAACTCTAGGGTCCATATAGAAAGCGATTCCCAGAGAAATACTCTATTCCTTCCAAAGGAGTCCAGCTTCTCCTCCACTACTCCCACTCAGCATGAAAAACCTGCAAAAGACTTTACTTCTACAAAATACAACTTCAAAATCAAACCACTGTTGCAAAACTTTCCTCAATCCAATATAGCTATTTTTCTTGCCTCATTAGGAGGAGGTTACACTTTTTAAAAAAACCCTAATAAATAAAGAACTACTCAGGTATGAAACAGTTAACAGTTTCAATGCAAGAAGAAAACCCATTTTGCTAAACATCTTCTCACAGTGATATGTTCAGACTCAACGTGCAGAGAGTGATGCCTTATTGAGTACCATGGCCTTTCTGAGCTCCATCACAGCCCAGCAGAGCTAATGTGGATGTCTGGAACTCATCAGTGGAGCCAAAGAATATAAGGAGAATGTCTGCTGAAATCTGTGAGACACCTGTTTTCCACATTCCTCTCTCCTCCCTGGAGCAAGTTGTTTCAAAGGAAAACAACAATGCTTTATGAACTCCTCTTTCTCCTTTCATGTTTGCTGAGAAGATAAACAGCAGCTCCCTAAAGCCAGTGGTTATTGTACAGGCACAGGAACTGTATTTAACACATGCACATATATTTGTATCTCAAAATGGCTGCAAATGAGAATTCAGAGCATTTACCTCGCCTGCAGACTATAACCAGAAAACTTCATAACAATTTTGTAGGAAAATAAACCCATATGCCTTATTTTAAATTTTCACTCTTTTCCTCCCAATAGAAAATATGAATTAAAAAACTGAGTTTTTACAAATTTTTCCAGCTATTGACAATATTCAACTCCAATAATCTGAGCACTAAAATATATACATAACTATATATTTTAGATAAACCTGTGTCATGTATGGTACAGACAAGCACATAAAGCAGAATGTGCTGGTTCTCAAAGGTTACTCAGCATTATTTTAAGGACTTTCACTGACTTCCCATTAAGTTACTCTATTAGTAAATAGGAACAGGTTACGAAATGCATTATGTGCACAAGGCAGTGTGCTCTTCTGTTTTTCCAAGAGGATATGTGACAGAAAGAGCATCTGCATACTCAAGGTGACTGTATCAATCTACTGACATAAAGAAATTTACTGGGATATTTATGATTCAATAAAGGGACAAGTGTGTATATTCGTTACCTAATTACTTAACTGTTTGGTTTAATTTTGTAGTCCTCGGTGGTATTTCTTTTGCTTTCCCTCACTCTGTATTTTCAGCACAGAAACAACCAAAGCCACTATGGAGAAAGCCCCAGTGCCTAGATTTTTCATGGCAAAAATAAAACAGTGCTACAACTGGAACCAAGTGCTACAGTCCTGTTGGCACACTCTGCTCGTCTGAAGACTGGCTGCAGCATAACTTGAAACCATTTCAAAGAGCCCTCAACCACATGTCCCAACACACTTCCACTCACACACTCAACGGGAACAATTTCCATTAAAGAATTTCCAAAGCTTCTACAGCAATCTCTTCTAACCAACAATGACCTGGGTTCCCACTCAGTTTATTCAGCTAACACACTTGCCTGGTAAGCTCAGCATGCCTCTCATTCCTCAATGAGAGTCCTCCAAAATATTTTCATCGCACACAAAATAACACTGCCTGAAACAAGTGGTGATAACATTACATTGGGATTGTTTATAGCAGTACAAGAAATGCACAGCATGACTTGGCTTTCATTCAGCTGTCTTTAGCTGCAGAATCCTCAACTAGCTTTCATTTCTGTCCCAACTTTCACTCACCAAAAGGAATGAAGATCTCTCCACCAATGAAGTCATTGATGCTGTTTAATTAGTTTGCACTTTAAGTGGGAACTGAGAATCATCCTTGCACATCAGCTCAACTGTGCCAAGTGTCTCTGAGAAAGCCTCACGAACTCTTGCAAGTGTGTTTAGGAGATTTTTAATACATAAAACTAAGGCAAATCTGATTTTTCCTCAACTGAGGCATATACCTAGAAAGCAGGTAAAACTTCTGATCAGTTTATGCCTGTAGCTGATTTCTGCACTAGAAATGCTGAGAGGATGGTTTGCCCATACTGCAACCTTAATCCTCCCCAGGTGTGAAGAACAGACCAGCATTCCTCCTAAATCCTGCACACATGGTAACAATGGTGGAGTGAAATCATGTCTATTCAGCAAAATGGGTGCTGGGGTAAAGCCCTGCACCTTTACTTGGACTGTGCTGGTGTGTCCCCTTCCATGTGCATCACATGTTGGTCAGCAGTGTGCTATGGTGCTCTCAAAGGCAAGGAAATGGGCAGGGCTGGCCATGCTCACAGGCTTTTTGGTAGGTCCCAGGACCGACGTGTAGGACTGTATCTGCTTTATACTAATGCTATTTATTTCTCCCAGGACCAGTGGCATGATTTCAGCATGGAAATACACAGCATTTCAGCCAAACAGAACACAGACACTGCCCTCTGAGCACAGCCTGGAAAGGGAACACAGGGGCTGCACCCCCAGTCTGTGCAGTGCCAGGGGCTGAAATGGGATGGCACTGCCACTCCCCAGCAGGACAGGATGGACCCCACCAGTTCTCTTGCACAGGAGGCAGGTTTGAAACAACACAAAGCCCTGGCATAACCAACCACTGGAGTACCTTTTTCACTACTTTCTACCAACAGAAACAAACAAAAACTTCCTTTAGGTCTCCATGCTCCTTACAGTTCTGGAATCCCCCACACTGTGATGACTTCCTTCAGGGCTATTACCTTGCCTTTTAGATTGTTAGATTTAACAAGATCTGTTAAAATGTGAGCCCCTGTGATTGTCCATGAAAGTTACATTGTGGGAGGAAACAACACTGCACATAGACTGGGAAGGGAAAAATTAAAAGGGCCTTGACACAAGGGTCCTGCAAAAAGTCATCATCTTTTGCACCAACGTGCCTTTACAGCAGTTCTTCGTAATTCTTCACAAAGAACTAATTAAGACCTGCACTAAATAAACACCTGGCTCTGGCAACACTGGAGCACAAACTCTTAAACTGCCCTTAACCCAAAGATGTTGCAAATCCCACGTATTTCCTGGAGCTCTCAAGCACATGCACAGGTGTACACACATGGTGTTATCTCTTCCCATCATGGAGCCAAAGTGCCAAGAAACACAACATCAACAGCTTAAAGTGCATCCTCTTTCATAGCTCCAAACTCAGTGCATTTTGATTTAATGGCTCAACTAGTCAGGGGCAAGAGGCAGCTGAAGCCAACACAAACACTGCCCTAGGATTCTACAAAACCAGTTTGTGCCTTCAACCAGAACAGAAGTCTATCATCACAGACCCACCTTTACAAATGGGTGAATATCTTGCAGTATCACATAAGGAGAACCCCCAAACTCTTGTTTAGTGACATGTCACATTTCCTGAATAACAGCAGCATCATTCCTTTATGTGGCTAAAATAATAAAAATAGCAATTAAGATAAAATTTTAAAAAACCTCCAACCACTGCATTATTTTGCTCCAAGTAGAAGAAACTCAGCAAAAAGACCTGCAGATGAAGATGGGAGCAGGGAGAAGAGAGAGAAAATGTCTCTAGATTCCTTAAAACAGCTGAAAATAGCTGTACAGTTCTAAAATGCTGCAACTGCTTTTTTCTCCTGTGCAGGAGCTCGGGCTGCTTGGTGTGTAGCCATGAACCATCCCAAGGCACATTCCCATTTTGCTGAGCACCACAGGACGTTCTGTGCTCTGCTCAGCATCTCATTCTTTCAGGCTTTGCTCTCCTTCTCCTCTTGGTTTGGTTGCCTCTGCCATGAAGCAGAGAGCTGTCCAGGGTTGCCATCAGTGTGTATTTAGTAGCTCTGATTGCCATGCCTGAGGGACAGCAGCTTCCCTGTGAAGGCAGTAACTTAGCTCAGATATATTATACTGGCTACAGAGCAAGCTACTGCATCACACCAAGACCTTAAGCTGCACAGTAACCATTCAGGATTTTTTCCTCTGTGTTGATTTCTGTCTAGTTCTGATAGTAAGAACTGGGCATTCGTGTAGCAGTAAGGCTGGCAAAGAAATGCAGTCAGAGCTCTGCCAACAACACCCCCAGCAAACAATGGTGGGATGTCCTCCACACCAAGGGCTGCACCACTATCACACAGTCAACAGCTGCTTTTCAAAAACCTTTTCAAGAAAGCCTTTAGCACCTGATTTATGCACAAAAAGGCAACTATGGCCAAAATACGAAGATAGAAATGAATGACAGTCTGTTGGAGTCCATTAAGAAAAATATAATAGAGTAGGACAAAAAAATCTCACCCTGTTGCTGTCGAAATATTTATACAGTAGATCCTCACAGAATTGTCTTTTCACCTCTCCATGTGGGAATACAAATCCCTTAAATTTAATGATGCTCTTGGTACCAATTGTCAGGGGATACATATGCATAAATAGTGTATAAATAACAGCCATGTTCAAATCCCAGGAACTGCAGATGCACACTTTGCTTGCATTTCTTTTGAACCAGTTTTAGGCAAGACCACAGAAAACTCGTACTAAATCTATGTTAATATCATGCTCAGGATCTAAAAAATGGGGATGAGGATGGACTTGTTTCTTAATCATTAGTGAAGTTTTTTAAGTGCTATGGTCCTCCCTAAGGAACATTCAGACAATGGGAGATTTGCATACATTGACCATTCACTAAAGCATAACAGGCTGAATTAAGACTTCTATTTTGGTTTTCACCCTGGATTTCATGGCGTTGGACTGCTTTGCCTCAATCCTGAGTTTTTTCTTTCTCTTCTTTATTTTATTCTGATGAGAAATATCTTTAAGATGATAATAAAGCAGAGGAAATTACTGTTTGAGCTCCTGAAAGTGACTGTTGAAGCAAAACATTTACTCTATTACAAATTAATAATACAATTCATCTATAATCTATTATTGAGTGCTTCAAGAATAGTTTGTACTCAAGTGAACAGAAATTCTCTCTACAACCCATTTATTGTAGAAGAAAAATTTAAGAGTAGTGTCACAGTTTGAAAAATGTTATTTTATTGGCTGTAATTTTTCATGGTACCTGTGGGGACTGGATGACAGCTCAACACTGCAATTGTCCTTCATGTTGATATCCTTTTTTTAGTTGAGACTATCCTGGGAATATACTGGAAGTGATTTATTTGTCCCTGGACCTGCAAAAGGTTCCAGGAAGGTGGAAACGGATGCACGGCTAGTTAAGAAGAAATAAGAAATGAGCCCAGCATACTTATTTAGCCAGGAAACCAACCACCAGCAGGGAATATTTAATCACTTCACGTTACAACTGAGCAAGACTTCTGATGGCTCATCTTCTCCTTCCTGCTTGCAGAGAGGAAGCCAGTGTGGAATGAGCAGCCCAGCACTGCAGGATAATGAGGGAGCCTTTGGCTCCTGCTTTGCATTGTCAGAGTACAGAGAGCTGCATGTGCTGCTGGCACTCATGGCCCAGGGAAATAACCCTCCCAGGGCACACACTGCTCAATGGGCAGCATTCAGTGCTCTCTGCCAATGCCCTAAAAGCTCCTGTCCTAAACAACATCAGCTGGTTTTAAGAGATACTTGTACCTGTTACCACCCATACGACAAACCTGCCTTCTGCAACCGTGCTAAACCTGCTGGCTCTTGAGGCAGCCAGCACAGCAGCTGCTGTTCCCTCAGTCCCAGCAGGCAAGAGCTCACAAAAAGAGACAAATAAGAAAGGCTGGAGTGCTACTCGAGCTTTGGAACAATCTTAAATTCATCAGACATCCTCCTGAAAGCAGGTGTTTGCTTAAAGAAAAAAGAGGAAGATGTGCCTTTAATTTAAGTAGGCCAAGTTTTATTACTATTTAATGAAATTCAGCCTTTTGGAATAGCACATTTCAAAAGCACCCAGACTGCAGAGTGCAGTTTAGCTCAGGCTGGAGCTGGGGGCTGACAAGGACTGAGGCACTCTGTCTAGACACAACCAAAGGCAGGAGCAGAACTTTGCTCTACAGATGACAATAGCAGCAAACTCTCATCTGGTTTGAGTCTCAGCAGGTAACTTGCTAACAACAGCAATTACAATCAACTGTTAGCGACAAGACAAAAAATACAAGTCCCCACAGAATTTCCTTGCTTTTGAGTTGTTCAATTTATTGCACCAGACCTACACAAAGAAGCTGTCCACTCTACAAGCCTCAGGCATAATCCTTCTTCCTCCCAAGCCCAGTTACTACTCCTGGACTATTCAAGCAAAGCATCCCCAGTGGCATTGCTGGAATTTGAACATTCCCAAGGCGAGTCATGCAGACCCACTGGGGAAACACAGGGGTTTGGAAACAAAGCACTGAGATGAGCAGCGCTCGTAGCATCGCTTACACCGAAATAAATAAATAGGGAAACCAGAAAAAGCTTTTGGGAAGTCCAAATGCACACATGGCAATTCCAGCTGCCAGGCTCCCCCTCTCACTGTGAGTGTAGCACCTCTCACACACAGAAATGAAGCTCAGAGGTATTGTGAAGCACTGCTAATCATTGTATCTTTAACACCTTCAGCTGAAAGGCAGCCACACCGTGTTCCTTGGATGAAAGAGTTACAGATATGTACAAAGAGACGTTTTTCCAAGGCAGAAGGCACTGCAGCTGAGCTGGAGCATCCTGCCACAGCAGGCTCTGTGCACGCCACGAGCCCCTTCCCTGGACACAGAAACACATCTCCATTAGGAACAGCTATTTTGCACACTTGTACCACGTCAAGTGTGGCACCCATTACAACCCAGAACTGCAGAAAATCAGAAATTATCCCTGTAAATCACAGTCCTGTGCAACAACACTAAAACTTTACCCCCTTTGCAAGACGTTGTCACTCGTTTGTCCAAACTTGTAACTTTGGCTGATTACTCAAGAAGCCAGACTCATTTTCAAAGTACATTTCAAATGTCCAAAGAATATCAACTCATTACTTGTTTTGGTTCAGAATTTTTAAAAGTAATTGACTTAATTTGATTGTACAGAAAATTGGGGTTTATTTATGCAGGAGAAACACGCTTTGATTCTGAGCTACAATGAAATCACCTTTTCCTATAGAATCTACTCAGATGGATCCTTCAGCCCTCAGAAACTATGAAGTATATTAGAACACTAAGACAGAGAAAATAAATTAATTATCAAGGTAATGTATTTGTTATGACTATTTAAATTATAATGGGATAATGGCAAAGTAAGCTTGGATATTATTGTGCTTTGGGATGTTGTTTCCAATCTTCAGGGCTACTGTCACAAAAAGCCAAGCACAGCTTTGAGACCAGGACATGGTATGAGAACCCAACACTGCTGTTAAGTTCTCTTTTAATTCCGTAGCTTTACTAGACACACTGCACTGCTGCCAGAGCATTTTACATTATAAAAATGAACTGCAGTCACAGAAATCCATGAGCAAACACCATGTATTTCAGTGCTTAGAGACAAAACAGTGGCACTGTCCTCAGAACCTGCAAAAAGCACTCTGAAATTCTCTTTCCTCCCATACACTTGGCCACCTTCAAAATTAGACCAAGGTAATTACATGATTAGACAAGGGAAATGATAAGTGTGTAGTCACTCATTTTAATCTTCAAACTATAATAATAAAAAGTCTAGACAGTTTCTGCCAAATTAACTCTGTAGAAGTAGTTGCTCCCTGCAATTCAATTATATAAAGTAAAACAAAGCTGGACTGGCTGGGCCACTGCCACAGACTGATACTTCAAAGATAAAACAGATGGATAAAGAACCACAGGGCAGTTCCAGACCTCTAATGCTCCATGGGCAGAATTTGTATTACCTTGTCCATAGAAATAATTATTCCTGTGTAGTTGTGTGTTTTGAAGGACTTTTCCAGAAACTATCAGATACAATACCTCAGCTGCTGGAATACTGACTGTCCTTCTCAAGATGCTCCCAGGAGCAGTAACTGGTAGGGGTGGAACAATTTGGGGTGTCTGATGGTTCAATAAAAACCTTGACAATTTTGGCTCCATTCTATTTTTAGAAGCACAGAGCTCTTGTAGGGTAAAAAAAAGTTTTTTGAAACGAAGAGCTGTGAGTTTTGATTCAATATTGTTCAAGGCCACTCAAGCAGATTTCGGGAAGTCTGCTGCTAAGCTTTTGAGCTCAGCTCTCAAGTGCAATGTGCTCTAAATACATGACCTGCATTGAACTGCTGCCCTAGCAAGCTGTAGCTATTATTCACTTCACAATACAAAGTCCACAGTACTTGAAGGCTTGATCTACATGATATATTAAATGCTTTGCAAACACTACTTTCCTTAAGAGAGCACAGCCATCCAAGCTGTGCACAACATCATTTATCAACTACACCTCACAAAGACATTTTTTCCAGTCCTCCACCTCTTTTTCACCCAGATACAATTCCTGGGCAGAAAACAGTAAAGAAAATAAACTGTTGTGTGAGATACAAACCTACAGTGTTTTCTGTCATGGCAGCCTTTCCTCTTAACTCACATTACAACCTCTGGCCATTGTTTTCAGCCTTTCCATGTCCTGTGCAATTAATAGTTTATGGACTGACTCAATAAACTGCAAAGTAATTGCTCGTAAAGTGAGGAATGATCTCCAAACAAACACAACATCACAGTTTGTCTCCAGTGCTTTTGCCTTGTTCCCATGTAAACTTACACTTGCAAAATGATTTCTGTTAGAGATTAAGGACAGATTTTGTCCTTTCAAACAGAAGCTCTGAATGGCATAAAATAACTAACTAAATCATAGTTCTCCTTTAATTCTTTTAATTTGCGAGTCATAAACCTTTATTTGTTTTGCATCTGTTGACTGGACATTTGAGGCCCTCTGAAAACATACAATCAAATATTTATTCTTAAATTTATGAGAAAAGATGCTTTCTCAACACACTGGGATCCTACAGTGGTTCTGTCCAAAGAATACCCCTGAGATAACTGACCCAAACTCTCTTTGAATCAATTACAGTACTAGAAATGTCATCAGAATACTCAAGACTTCCATTATTTTTCACCAGCATGCTGTGAGCACCTGTGACTTGGTGACAACCAATTTATTTGCAGTGTAGGAGACCTGCAAGTTCAAACCCAGTGCTGCATCCCCCGTCTCTGAGGACACATCCTTCCATGAATAACAAGCATGAGAAGGAGCAAGCCCCTCATCGGCTGCACTTGTGCAACACTGAAAGCAAAGGCACTTAAAAAAAAGAAAGGACACAGAAAAAACCCCACCTTGGTGCATTGAAGTTAAAGTTAACATTGTTAAAGTTCAAAAAAAGGTGGATCAAAAGACCTTTATCTCATGCAGATTTTTTCTCCAGTTCGGGATCAGAGGTGTGGCCCCAAAGGGGCACTGGAGAAGGGCAGCAGCGGAGGAAGGAGGGAGGATACAGCTGTGACCCCATGGGAGCTGACTCTCATGGCCAGGGGACAGCAAGGGGAGGCGACCCATGTCCCTTGACCCCCAGAAGGACAAAGAGGTGGTGGAGACCAAGCAGTGAGTTACTGTACAACCAGCAAAGTGCCCATCCTACCCTAAGCCCAGCCCAGGTCTCTGTGTCCTCAGGGTCTGAGGCAGAGCAGCAACAGGGGCTGGAAGGGCAGGGCAGTCAGACCAAGGCACACCCCAAGACCACGGAGACCCACAGGCTTTGGAGCAGCACGGAGCACAAATATATTCCAGGGACTCTTTTGGAGGCTTCTTAGCAGAGCTCAGGACCATCAATTACATGCATTTACAGCATTTCCTGCTAGGCTGCCTTGACCACACAAGGAGCTGCTGCATTCAAATTCCAATGGAATGAGCAATCAGCTCACTGGCTTTTCCTACACACCTTTGCAGAGGCCATATAGAAACATATGCCAGATGGTCTTTCCTCATAAATTTCCACAAGTTTCCCCTTACTAAAAAATAAGATGTCACATTTTACCAACATAACTAGACAAAGGTAGGCTTCATCCTCTCCACCTCTTCCTTCTTTAAGATCTTAGACATCCATATGTGACTTCAGGGTAAAATTGAAGCAAATGGGTCAAGACTAATGAGCATCACTGGAAGTTACCATGACCAAGTTGGAGTCTACTGCATTATTGACAGCACAGCTTATTTTACAGGAACAGCTGGGAACACATCTGCAGCTCCTCTAACATTTCATCCCAATTCTTGTCAAGAATTGTTGGAGCTCAGTGACATTGCAGTCCATACCTGCTGGAACTGGGGCCCTGTGTTAGTCCTGAAATGACAAACTCCATCTAGTAGGGACAGGCTCCCTATTTCCTCACATCTTCCCCATTCAGCATTTGCCTTTTATGAGGGGTATCAACAGAAGGTCCAGCTAACAGAGCCAGCTGTTGGACCTGTCACTGTGCTGGATGCACATACAATGCTCCATCTTTTCCACCAAACCCACTTGGGGGCCCTTTAACAGATTTCTTCATTTCAGAAGCAAATGCTTCTGGAAGAAAAACAGAGGCTACTTCTCCCCCCACCCTTGACATTATTAACCTCCTCACAAGAATTAGAGAATCCTCCCTGAAGATTCAAAAATGCCAGTTTTTCTTCATAGTTTTTACTCAAAAAGAGGTATTTGCATATCTGTGTTCCAGCTCCACCAGTTATTTCCATAATAGTTCAGGAACAGCTTTTTTCAGAACATTTCCAGAACTGCCAGAAGTGAGAAATACCTGGTATTTTACCAGAAGCTCATTCCCTCAAAAGACTTTGAGACAACTTTATCAGAATGAGCTCTGCAAGCTGTCTCTTGTAGGGTTTATTACCCTAAGTAACAGAAACTACTATTTCTCCAAAAGCAGAAAGTCAGGGCAGAATAAAAACAATGGTAACAAAAAGCAGAACAGATCCTTATTTGCATCTCTGCCCTTAGATAGTTGTGACAAAAAATTTTTATCATTGAAATTATCCTTTATTACCACAAAATGACCACTTTTTTTCCAAATTTAACCCAAATTCTTTTCCAAAAGAAACAGAACTGTTTACCCTCCAGACCTGAAATTCAGACACAGGATGGTAATTTGTCACGGTGATCACCTTTTGAGTCACTGACAAAAACAAGTTGTGAGTGAGATTTGGGCTATTTAATGGCAGTCACTTGAACTGTCCCTGAACTGTTTATCTTTAATTTTTACAGAACTTGGCTATAGAGAAATCTATACTTGCTCAGCCTGTCTCTGCCATTACAGCAATAATTACACTGTGCTCCAAGAGCCAAGCATTACATGGCTGTGTTTGGTGGAAGTTAATGTGCTTTGCCACTGAAATGGTTTGGACAGTGTGCAGCAAGCACAAACTGTGTTGGTTTAGACTAAGTCCATTCATTAAAATTAAGGAAAACATTTAAAAACTAACAGTTGAAATAAACTGCAGAGGTTCAGAGGCCAGACTTGCCTTTGAAACATAGTTTTCATATCACTCCAGCATGCAGTATAATTTTTGGTTTTATTCAGATTACAAGGGCAAAGAGATTCCTCTGTTAATATTGACACTGGTTAGCAGTCAGACTTGTTTTCTGAAGCAAAGCCAGCAGATGAATCAAGTACAGTGTCAACTACAGAGACAGTTCCTCTAGATCAGGGACGAGGCAGTTTGGCAGGAGAACGATGGGGAATCATGTGAACAGGACCCAAGATCTTTTTAGCTAAACAGCATGACACCTTTTTATTAGACTGAGACAATAGTGGTAATGCAGCCCTATTTGCCTGGATTATTGTGCAAAGTGGGCACGTGTGCACAGCCCCAGAGCCTGCAGGAGAAGAACTGGGAAGAGTGGAAAGGCTGAGCTGTTCTCTGTGGATTCTCAGTACTGCCTCTGATTTTAAACAGGGACATACTATTGGGTATTTGAGTTCTTCATAAGAAAGGAACAAGCAACACAAAAGCATTGCAAGAAAGCTGGTTTATTCCCCTTAATCAACAGAGTCACCATAAACCCAGCACTTTCTGGTTACCTGTGCAAAATACTGGAAAATGGATTGAAATCTAATAGTGGGCATTACTCTGAAAAGAAGAAATATCTTTGTGCTTAGAAAGGGCAACAAAAATACATATTCCACTGTCAAGACAGCAAGATCCATTTCCACAAACTGCTGAGCAGGCCACATAACACACTAAATGAAATCCAGACTCCAAGAACCCTGTGGGCTAGACAGTGAACTGGAGATCCAGGCAAATCCAAATCTTCCTGCTTTTTCACAGTAAACAATTCAAACTGGCTTTTCTTCCTCATTCCTGTATGTACATGAACTTCATTAACAAACGTGCATCCAAAAGGTGCTTGAGGACAAACCAGTAATTGCTCTTTTATAACAAATCAGAAGTTACTGAGAAAATCTGCTATAAAGACTCTGTCAAAACAAGTCCCTTAAGGATTAGCAGAAGCTAAATCCTCTGTCAGATATTTTTCTCAACAGCAGCTAAAGGGCCTCAGTATCAGAAGATCTTGGAAAACACACTTTCCTGCCTCTCAGAAGGGGTGTCTGAATAGCACTGCCTTCTTCAGAAGCCTGGATTCTATTTCTCCCCTTTTGTTTTTATACAAGCTCTACTTTTCTCAGCAAATACAGCACTCAGCAACTATTAGAGCAACAACATTGATTCATTCCTCACTTTGCTGGTATTATTATTGGCTAGGACAGTACCTTTAGGAACATTTGCCCAGCATCAATGAAAGGCAGTTAACAGGCTTTGAGCCAGCTACATATTTTCAAATAATAGCCCACATTCTGTCTGGGGAATACACAGAGTTAGATCTCTTTTTTTTTAATTAATGCAGAAAAACTACAGACTCTTCTTTGCTAGTCATACAAGTCAACATTTGCTCTTCCAGTCTATAAGAAACTTTCATGAAAGATTGGTTTGAAACAGTCAGAATCTCGACACGCGTCAAAGCCTTTCAAACTCAGCGTTTGAGAAATTAATATTTAGCATGCTGTCAATGAGGAGCCATCACGTTTATTGTCTTAAAGTCATTTGGACAAGTCTTTTATTTTGACTTGTCCCTTGAGCTCACGTCACCAACAGGACGCAGCATCTGCCTCGCTCTGAGCTGCTGTGAAGCAAACAACAAGCATTAGGAACACCATGGGCTCTCTCCATCGCCAGCCTGTGGCAGCACAGCCACAACCTCCCAGATTGTGCTTCTCCCCACAGCTCTCCCAAGTGGAATTTACCAAGCCTCTCTGGACTGTGTGCCCTTAGCAGCGATCGATAGCGAGACAGAAAATCATTGCACTGTTTAGCTTATGAGCAGACCCCCTTATTTGCCAACATTTATGCTTTTCAAATAATGTCCAAACAGTTCCCAGCACTCAATTTTCTTTTCGTCACAGCAATTTCTTTCCAGAAAAGAATATATAAAAGCCTTAAGTTGGCAAATTATGTCCCATCACAACTATTAATCAATAGTCAGTGTAACCTAAAAGCAAACACAGTTTTGTTTCTGTGTCACATGTGGGCCATTAAGGAAAAAATAAAAGATAAAAAAAGAGGTGGCTGTTCACTGAATTGGAGCCTTTTCCTTTATCAGGGAATTGGCAGTATTTCTTATGGAGAAAGGGAGATCTCTCTTGAAACTGCACATGGGGAGTGTCTGTCCCCTGGCAGGTTAGCAGGGCCCTGCTGCCCTGGTCACCCCTGGGGCTGCAGAGTGGCACTGCCAGGACCTGCCACTGTCCATCTGGGCTTGGACCAACCTTCAGCTCCTTGTGAAACCCAGAAATCTGGAGCTGCTCCCCTACCCTGGCTTCATCAAATCAAGCAAACACACGAGTTTAACAGACTTAGCTGCCTGAATTCACGATCTGAATGTTAAGTTCCTGCTCGTTTTTTGCCCTAAGCATCTCATGTGATACACTTTTATCATTAACATCTTGAAATGCTCAGAAGAGCAATGCAGAACCTTTCCAATGTACAGCCTTACACAGAAATAAAAATAACCAATTTAACAATGGTAACCTATTGCTATTTCTTCTTTTGTTCGTTTGTTTGCTTGTCATTAAAAAGATCTACGGACTGATCATGAACAGGTCACCAAGTTCAGCACTGGTGACTAGTTGGCTCACTCAGCAAGTCTGGAATGGACAAACCATACAAAAGATGTTTTTTAATCACATACAAATGCTTCTGGTGCAAACACTGATGCATAAAATACCACAATCCTGTTAATAGGAAGAACCAACTCCAAACTTTAGACCTTGTGACTTCTGCTTTTTCACAGCTTAAAGAAAGACAAACATACAAGTTCTTCCTTGAAAAAAACTTGCTTCTGAAGACCTTGGGAAGACAAGCTCAACTGGGCCCTGACTGCCAAGGGAGTGTCAGCAAAGAGGAGTCTCCAAATGGTCAGTGTCACTATTGCACACATATGAGAGAACCAGGAACAGGCACCACACAAACCCCTTCCTCCTGCCTGACTGAGAGCAAAAACATGTGGCCTAATGCAGCTACCAGAAGCACCAGAATCTGCAATATTTTTATGGAATCTTTAAAATGGGAACAGACATCTCTTCAGCATCTTGGCTGCTCCCCCAACCCATACGGTTGAACACCTACGGAAACGAAAAATTACAAATCTGAAGAATTTGCACCAAGTACTGCCTTCATCCCCATGCACTGAAGAACTCTGTGCAGTACTGCCTAAGCACTTATTCTAATACAACTTGTAAAGATTTGGCACGAGCTGGTCCACTTTTATATCATCTTTTATAATTTTATGATGTATTTTTCATTGATAAATGAAACAAACATTAAAAAAAAGGTATAATCAATATTTACTGTCACAAGATAATTTTTTTTTGCAGCCTAAATTCTACAGCTGTAATCCTTAAACTTCCTGAGAATTTTCCAGTTGGTGCAACTGAATGAGGTGGTAAATTCTAAGCTGATGAGTTATAAGGCTCCCTCTCTAGTCAACAGTAATCAATGGGAATGCAAAACTGTCAACTACAACATTATAGTTTTGTTCTAATTGTAAATCTGAACTCCAAGCCTCAAAGGGACCCTACAGGAAGCAATGCACATTTCCTGGCTACTTCCATTCCTACCATACATCTCAAGTGTTATATGATCCTCCATACCAAGATGTGCCTTTCTTCAGGCATCCCTAAGGGAAATCAGCTTGAAATGCTTCCATTACTGGTTAAACATGTTGACAACACCCATCTTAGCCAATGCATTAGAAGTTCCAAATTCTAACTCTTCAGACAGTCTCTCTTTAAAGTCTCTGCAATGAAATGCTTTGCTGAGGAACCATATCAATGGCCTAACTTCAGACTCACAAGTCTGAGTCCTCCTGAAGTGCCTGATTCCTCGAGATGAGACTTCAAAATATCATACACTTAAAAACCTCCTGCACCCTTACCAAGACAACACAGAGCCCTAAAGGCCACTGGTTGGTTGGGTTATCTGAACAGTAAGAGACTCAGTAACATTCCTTGAAACAGTGACAATTCCTTGGTTATTCTACCTTAAAAACAAGAAATCAGCAGAGAGTTCTCCTTGTGTAAATCCATAAGCTGATTCTATGTCTGTGGAATAAATCATGAACTTCAGATATTTTTCTGATTCATCACTAAGTTAACACACATTTCAGAACATTTGATAAATAATTTTCTGAAGCATTAATAATTATGTCTTGCCTAACACAGACTTCAAGAGAAAAACCCCACTGTCCCAGTTTTTAAATGAAACATGTCGTGATGCACAGCGAGTTAGTGAGGCACAGTCAGGCTTTGAATGTGTACCACCCTGTTTGCACCAGCAGGCAGCTCTCCAGTCTGCAGCCTCTCTAAATCATAATTTCCTTCCAGACTTAGCTCAGATGAGGAGTCTGTCTCTCCCTGAGCACAGAGCTGCCTTGGATTAGGTACCACAGCCACCTCAGAGCCTCCCTCGGGGTCCTGCATCTCTCCCTCTATGGGAACTGTGATGCTTTTGCCATGCTGGGACTTCCAGAACATCTCGTGGGGTTCCAGGAGCTGAGACTGTCCTGACACTCCCCACTAGCCCAGGCCATGTGTTTGCAAGGCATAGGCTGCACACTCCTTGGAAAGGAGCTCAGGTACTGTCAGAGCACACGTGGTGGTCCCTGCCCAGCTCAGGGTCCCCATAAAGCAGATGTGGCTGCAACACTGCCCATGCACACAGAAACACGTGCATGGAGAGAACAGGGATAGAAAGGAATGCAAATAAGAGTGCACACAAAGTGAGGCCATAACACAAGAAACTAACAATTCATAATAACTGTAAGAAATTAAACAGAGGAGTCTTGTATGAATCCTCTTCTCTTTTATTGAGAAGAATCTGAATAAAATCCTTCAAGAGATGCAGATCATCAGTGAGTTCTGAAGCAACACGGTTATTCACTGAGCAAGAACCCTTAAGTGCATTTACAAAGCTTCTCAGCTGGAAGAGCACAACTTATTACCTGACAAATGTATGAACCTTGGCATGCAGCCCTCACACCACAGAGAGACTCAGCAGATGACTGGTATTTGTAGCCATTCTTAACCCTTGCATCTCCCTTTGAAAACATAGTGGAATATCAAAATTATAAAGTTGCAGAGACACCCTGAAAAATTTAGCTGTCAGAAGAAGAAGAAGTACAGAATACCTTTGCTGGTCTAAAAGAGCGACAAATGAGGCAAAAGAAAGGTATCAGTGCTCTAGAAACAACACAAGTTTTGCCAGATCCTGGTCGCCCTTCCTGTGACAGTTACGTGTGTTTTGCTGGTTTTTAAGCTGTTTGCCAGAGTTGTGTCAGACAGTACCCTCCACACTCCAGACCAATTTGCAAACAAAGCCACTTTGCTGCCTGCAGTTCACTCATTCAGCACAATGGTCCATGGGTTTGGCATGATAAACAGGGCAAAATTGTAGAGGAACATAAATATTTCTACCAGCCAAGCCATCCCATCCCATTCCACAGGAGGCTGGACAGTCAGGCTGCTGGTACAGCCCAGCTGAAGTGTCCTGAAATATCACTGTTTCTATTTCTGTTCTCCTTCATGAGGTTCCCTGTTCACATTCCATCTACCATTTTGTAATCTCAGTTTTCTAAATTTCAAATGGGCCATGTAACTGTCTAATTTTGGTGATATTTAGGCTCAAAATAAGCAGATGCAAAGTTAAATGAGAATAAAATTATTTGTGTTAATAGGACTGCTGATGCACTAAAGCTGTGGAAAGAAGACTAGACTGCACTGAACACATCTGGAATGGGAAAGTGCTGCTTCAGGGGGAAATACATTTTAGGTCCTTGGCTTCCTTTGGGATTATTAAGCCATGGATGCTTTGTGCAGTTATTTACACAGTCCCAGTAAGAAGCTTTCTATTAAATCTGAATGGCTGGAGTTTTGAAATAGCAAGTAAATGTGACATTCCCCCAGATACTGGAACACAACCTGTGGGGAGGGGAAAATATGCTACCACTTTGAAAGAATCCTGAAGACTGCACAGAGAGTCCAAAAACCTCCTTCAGATAATGATCAGACAAAGTCTTGGAGTCTTAAACAAGTAACTTAGCTCTCTCAGAAGGACTTTTCTTGATTTCAGGAGCACTAATAGTAAAGTCTTCACATTTGAGCAACAGTGACTAAGAACGTGTGCCCTAAAAACATATCAGAGACACGTGGCACGGAAACCTTCCACTTGTAAGAGAAATGCAACTGGTTTTGCAGAAGAAAAAATTATTGTGTTTCTTACATAAGTGTCACATCAGCAGATATCTGAATTAACAGTTATTTTTGTACAAAAACTGCAAACGAAACAAGGGATGAAAATACCCCCTCCTCTCCCAGGATAAAATTTCATTAATAAAGTACCTTTTTACCACATCTCCTAAAAGCTTTGAGATAATCAAACAACTAAAAAAAACCACCAAAAGCCAAACAAATCAAACAGCTCAGGATATCAAACAGGTTCTGGGCAATAAAACTGTCTGTCTGAAAACATTATTTCCAATACTTTAAGTAGTCTAAATAATTATATTTTTTAAAAAAAAGTCGAAACTACCTAAATTCAATCCTTGACCTCGCTGAGAGTTCGAGCACCAAGCCAGCTAAAAAACCTGGCTTACTGCTGAAATATCTCATTCAGTGCAACCAAAATTACCACAAACTCTCACAGAGGCTTTCTGAGATGTTCCAATTACCAAACAACAGTCATGAGAAACTGCTCTGCTGGTAAGTTCCCAGTCAGCACCTTCTGAAAGATGGATTGTTTAGAGATGACACAAAGGAGAGAAAAAGGAGAATTTGAGAATGGAAAACATTTAATTGTAACTATTTCTGTTCATAAACACTGCATGCTAGCCAGAGTCTTTGTGCAGTCTGGAATACACCTTATGTTTTTTCACACCTTAAAGGATATTTGTTTAAAATACATTCCCAGTGTGACTCTGAACACTTTCTACTGGTTTGCATAGTATTTAATTGGGTGACAGACAAAAAGGACATGGTGGACCCAGCTATAAGAAAAGCAGAAGAAAAACAACAAACAAGGAAAAAACCCACAACCCCTGAATCATTTCCAGGCTAAGAATTCCTGTACCACTTTTTTATTATTTTATTTTTCAAACATAGATATGTATCTGCATATGGCACAATTTACATCTGCTTGAAACAAAAAGAACAATACCTAAGTAATTAATATACCAACTGAAAGGAACGAATACAAATTCTGCATTTGGACAGCAAGGATGATAATTTCCAAAGGCTACTATGGAGTCCACTACTAATTTGGGGGGATATCACTTAGCCCTATTACTTTGAGTTTGCATCTCCCCCTGTTACTAATAAATGAGGTTACCAGAAAAGTTACTGTGAATTGAAGCCGTACATTTGGAGTTGCTATTGTATGTACACAGGGAACCTTCAGCTGCAACTACTTGTTTCTATAAAAGAGTATTTTCAGGCAAGGGGATCCTAGATAAGGAAGAGATTCCACTAGAAACATAGAAGGAAAACCTGGATAAGAACAAAGAGCTGAGGCTGTAAACCTCTTGGACAACTTTTCCTCCCATGCAGGTGGCTACTCTATTTAGGAATGAACCAAAGAAACCAGAAATCAAGGCATGAAAATTAATTTAAAGTCAACTGGAGAAAGGTCAGCTTTTACAACAGTGTGAAAAGCAGAAAATAATTTATTCCCAATTACACATTTCTCTGCAGTGACTCCTGCAGGTTGAAAGGTTTCCCAGGCCTTTGCAAGAAGATTCAGTTACATTGGAAGAGGGAGAAATTCCAGGCTTTGCTAAAGGAACCACAGGACCTGAGAGACACTCTGAGAGACCCCATGGCTGGGCTGCTTTACACTCCAGTAGTGAAAACCATGAGATAGAAATGAGGTGAGCACATTGGAGAGATGGGAGAAGTCTCCTCTCAGGCTGGTTCCATCCATAGGCCCAATGAGATGATACAATCCGAGATCCCATGGCAGCCCTTGGTTCTTCCCGAGGGAAACAGCCCCAAAGATGGCATGGACCGACTGACAGCACTGCCCTGCATGGACAGACGGACTGACCGAGAGCACTGCCCTGCATGGACAGACGGACTGACCGAGAGCACTGCCCTGCATGGACAGACGGACTGACTGACAGCACTGCCCTGCATGGACAGACTGACTGACAGCACTGCCCTGGATGGACAGACGGACTGACAGCACTGCCCTGGATGGACAGACA
>JAWWEE010000016.1:16899461-17012248 GCA_035221455.1 Xenops minutus
GGCGGGGGGGCGGGCGACACCCTGGGGACACCCCGAGGGATGCGGGGCTGGGGACACCAAGGGGACACCCCGAGGGCTGCGGGGCTGGGGACACCAAGGGGACACCCCGAGGGCTGGCGGCCCCGCACACGGGGCAGGGCAGAGCGGAGCCCCGCGGGGAGCGGCAGCATCTCCGCTGCATCCACTGCCAGGCTTTTCCTGCGCAACGCAGGCGACAATTCCCTGGGAGCCAGCGGAGAGCAGCGCTATAAATAGAGTATTCCCAGTGCCTGCGCTCGCACAGCGCCGCTGCCCTGCGTTAACTCTTGCAGTAACACACACGGTGCAGAGAGGAGACGAGCAGCAGCCCCGGGAGCGGCACAGCCTGCCAGAGGGGTGGGCTCCGTGGGAACAGGAGGGACAGCGGGACGGGGGGCTTTGCACCACCACAGCCCGCTCACCGTGTTTCCAGAGTTACAGCATCACCCCTGCCACAGCAAAGCCCTCCAGCCAGCAGCTGTGCCTCCGGGGCTGCAGCAGCCTGGGCACTGCTGTCACAGGGCCAGGCAGAGGCCACTTGTCCACGCAGGGAGGTGACCAGTCCTGCAGTGGGGAGCTGCAACTGGGTGCCACCTACCAGGAGTTTGGCAAAACACAGCATCTTCCCCAGGGACAGAACACACAGGAGAGAAGAAGAGAATCCCTGCACCCAGGAATCCTTAAAGGGGAGTATAAAGGATGTCTCTTCCCATGTCTCACTTGGAAGGCTGGGAAGCTGTCAGAAGAGGAATTCATTTTCAGGGTCCGTGTTACCTGTCCAGTTCTGTCCCTGCTGAACACTTGCTCAATCCCTAGCCAAGGGAAAGTAAAGCTTTATTTCACACCTGAAAAAACACACACACCAAAGCCACAAGGGTCAAGAAGTTTGGCTGTGCCTACAGAGCTGATTAAGGAACTGTATCAGAGTGAATCTCAGATCTCTTGACACCCAGCCCACCCATCCCCTCTTTTAGACCTTACTACTACTACAGGACCTGTCACTTGCTGACTGTTTTAAGAAACTCCCAAGCTTGCTCCTACAGAAAGACCTGGCTCCTTTGAAAGAGAGGAGCCCAAACAGCAAATGATGCTGCTCATACCACTATGGAAACATGAGGAATTCGGATGGCATTCTCCAGCAAGGAGCTGAATGATTATCTCAGAACCCTTTGATAGCACAACATGCTCCTTTCTTGGAAAATTCTCTCTTTGCTCAAAATACTCAGGTGTGATAAATACTCACAGGTATCAATTTACTTAATTTCCTTTTAGGAGATAGCTGATTAGAACAATTTCAGACTCAGCATCAAATCTACAGTTCTTCACAGAAGCAAGCCTGCCTGCCTCAGTATTTATCCACTGAAGAAGGTTTTGTTCTTTCTTTTATCATCCTCGACAATTACTTTCAGCTACATTTCCTGCAGGCAATGCTTGCACAACAAGTGTAGAGAGCCACCCGCTCAGATCCTGCACCTCTCCCTTTCCTGTTTACGCTGCTCCTTCTCAGAGAAAATGCCCACCCCTATTGCCACAATAGGATGTTTGGTAAAAAGACTTTGCCTTTAGCAGGGGCAGAGGGCTGGGAGGTTCCCTAAATGAGTGGTTTTCTGAAGTAGGCATATATTGCCCAAAAAGTAGAGAATTTTGTGTTGCTGTAGAAATGTGATACTTTTTCCAGTGTCACACCAGCATCCTTCTTTATCACTCACCATCATATCAGAATGTCACTGGGGGCAAGAGAGGACTAGGAGAGAGCAGGAACACTGCTGTTAGGGAAGTGAGGGGTGATGGAAAAACAGGCGTTGCCTTCACATGAGACTGATAACCCACACTTCAGCAATGCACAGAGCAGCCCAGACACGAGGACTGAGGATGGAAATGCAGGACAAACATACAGGTTACTAACTGGGAGATCCAGGAGGACTGAAAAAAGGACTGTTTCTGAGAGGACAGAGCACTTGCTACGATTCTGGACTGGTATCTCACATCAGCTAGTTATTTTCAGTGAAGAGTACACACATGCATATATTACTTTGCTTTACTCTTCCCCTTTTTTGTTCTTTGGTTTGAGTTCCAGCCTACTGGAAAAGTATTGTGCGATATCCCTGCTGTGCTACAAGTCTCCTTTTCGGTTCAATTAACGAGCCATAAATAACACGATGAAGGTGTCAACAAAGAGTGTAATTTATCATAACTTGTCAGAGGAGCGATTCTTAGGAGGAGAACGCTCATTCGCAGTCTGGTGGAACACACCAAGATTTATTCCTCGCCCAGTACCTCCCTCTACTCCCTTGGCCTGCCAAAATTTATCTTGTGCTGGAACCCTCACAGGTGTATCGCTTTGACAAATATGCTGTGAAGTCTGGTATTCATCACAGGCAAGTCTTTGTTGGGAAGGAGGCAGGCAAGAAATAAATTTGTTTTAGAAAGAAGGTGCTTGTGATTCAATGTGCTCAGGGGTATGGGGAGAGGCAGACAGGCTCATTATTTTTAACCTCCCTGTGTCTGCAAGAGAAGAAAATGAGGTAATGTAGTTGATGTGACATTACAGCCCCTGACTTCATTACTTGCTGCATGGTTAAAGAAGCTCCTGGGTAATTACTGCTGCTGCAGTCTTCCTTGGCTCCTCTTCTGCCTCATGTTTGCCTCCAATAGGTAGGGCAATTGATGGCTGCCAGTACATTTTATGGAGGGCAATTTTTCTCATGGCCAAGCCCTTTACTTGAATTAAGATGCACCAGCTCAAAGGCTGTTCTTACAAAGCCCAAGTGGATATGAAGCTACTAAAGCCATTTTGGGCTCAGAAGGCAGCACTGCCAGTACACTGAACGAGAGGAGATTCTCCAAAAGAAGGTTCAGAAAGCAGAGAGGTGGCTTTACCTCTGTGCAAGGGTAAAAGGCTGCACCACTTACACTGCTCCAGGTTTACACCACCGTGGCAAGTCACATAAACTTAACTCTAGATTGCTGTCTTCCTTGAGAACACAAAGGGCAGCATTTCCAGGCCTGAAACAGAGACTCTCAGATCCCAACTGGAAATTTTCAGCCTGCAAGAACGAGGGTAAATTCAGCTGCACCTGAACTTGATGTCTGCAGGAGGGACCCTGCCTGTAACAGCCTGGACCAGGCACAAGGATTTATCCCTGCCAGCAACTGGAGTTTGCCATTCTGAATGCAAACTGTCCCAATCCTAGCAGTGCTGAGACTGAGGGGCCTTTGAAAGTAATTCCGTTTTAGAGTACTAATACAAAAACCCCTTCAAATCATCATATTGGAGGGATAAGTGCCTAAAAGTTTTCTAAGTGTGAAACAGAAAGAGAAGCAGAAAGCTCAACAGTAAGACATATATATATATATATATAATATATATATATAAAAATATTACCATGATATGACAGAAATATTTGCTGAAACAAAAAAACAAGACCAAAGCATTTTACTCCTTGATCCTTGACTGACCAAATAGTGTTTTGACAATAGTAAATGCCAACCACTGACCCCAGTGTCCTGCAGGTTTGAAAAGCCAGCGTTCCCACCATGGGCTCCACGATTCCCCCATCTCTCTGAAGAGTCCCTTTGGAGCAAGCAGCTTGCAAGCAGAGGCCTTTCCTCAACAAAACTTTTAAGCATTGAAAACCTCATAATTTAATACAGTTCTGTTAATTTTGTGCTTTTGAGGCCGACCTAGGGCTACCACAGCGTTTTTAATGAAAAAAGAAAACGAGCTTTGTAGTGGCTGCAAAAGCCAAGCACAGAGAAAGACACGGGCAGCCTAGAATAGTACACTTGCAAGAAACTTTCATCTGCCTTTTCTTGTCCAAAAAAGAAAGAAAAAAAAGTTTTGAAACTTGGAACTGTCAGTCTCTTGGTTCAAGAAATGCCTAATTAGCATAACAGCAGCAACATGCTAAACAAATTAACTGCTGTGGGGTCACAGTGGCCTCCCACTGACACAGACCCAGGCAAGCATTTATTTTGCTTTGTTCTAAAGGTTGCCCTGGTTTGTTTGAGTCTCCACTCCCTCACATAATTTACTACCAGTTTCCTACAAGACAGAGTTGTTCCACTTCAGAAATACTTCTTAAAGCAATTAAAGCTAAGACGTTTGGATGTAGCCCCTGGTTCTTACCTAACACAATTTAAAAATCACTTGGCAGACAGAGCTTCTGGAGAAAAACTGCTTTGCAGTGACACAGCAAGGACATCACTCCTTGTGCACCTCTGGTAATTCAGTGCTGGGCACTTTTCAGAGCAGTACAAGCACCTCAGTTCAATTTTGCACATGGCAAACACTCTCCATGTTAGCACATGAGAACACGATGTAGGATCTTGAGCAAGGATTTCTAGAGAGAGCCAAAAAACCCCTCCAAAGAAATGCCTCATCACAACCAGCTCAAAGACACAATCTGCAAAAATATTTGGATTTGCAGGATCCATTTTAAGTAATGTACACACACACGTAAACACGTCAAGGATATGCACTAAAGCCTTTAACTGGGAAAAAACCCGCCCAGCTGTGTTCTAAGAAAATCTTTCCATCAGAGCAGGGTATCTCTCAGCTCCCTGTCAGACATAATTAAGAGGAGCACATGCACAACACAAGCAGGGCTTGGGTCTCAGCATGCCTGACACGGCTCTGGAGGTGGGTGGCAGATCCAGCTTTAGGCCACTCTTCTGTTCTCCCGCTCCTCGTGCTGACTGGAGTCCAAAATGACTCTTGCCAGAAGTTACAGTTGTGGCTGGCACGAAAACAAGAACTGTATTTCGTTTAAGAGCTGGGAAATACTTTCCATTCCGTATTGGAAGAGAGATGAAAGCTTGGAGGGTTTTGCAAAAGCACTGTCACAGAACAGCTCAGAGCCCAGCAGCCCAAGCAGGTCCCTGGGACAAGGATGCCCAGTCAGGCAGAACTGCCACTTGAGCTTCAGCATCCTAAAAAAGGCCAATAGCCAGAGAGTCAATTACCACCTGTATTTGGCCCAGCAAAGGACTAATCATTATTTCCATCGTTATTGGTTTATCTCCAAAGTGAGACTGAGCAGTCCCACATATTTGCTGATTTAAGCACCCCTGTCTGTCTCACCCCCCAGAAATCTCACTGGCCATCCTTCTGGGGTGACAGCATCCTCCCTTCCTTCCTCCCTTCCTGGTTGCACAGCAGAGAACAGTCCTTGTGGAAACACTCAAATCCCCATTTTAGACAACGGATGTTGCATTTTATTTAAAACAAGTTCTGCACATCTCAGGCTCCAAATTGAATATTTTTTGAACTGGGCTTTCTTGCATTTGTATTTTTCTCAAGTGTACTAAGAAAACTAAAATATATGAAGAATGTATTAAACAAATGGTAAGTGGTATTTATCAACAGAGACCCTTTTATCAGCCATCAGGTAATGAAGTGAAGTCAGTGCCTAGCAATCAAATCTTGTCTGTTTTCTTAGATCAACATTCTAGGTACATTGACTCGTGAAAAATAAAATCGCATTTGCAAGGAAAAATAATGTCCATTTATACACAGTCATTTATTTATATATTCCCACATGACAGGTCATTTTGTGCAAGCTGAAACTCCCTCCTGTGCATGTCACTGTCGCCTTTGCTTTGAGCCCTGTGTATCTGGACTTATCTCCCGACTTCAACACAGCAGGAGCAAATACATTTACTTGTAAAACAAAGGCAGACCTGTTTGGAGGTGGACACAATAATCAATCCACTTGCCACAGAGGCAGTAAGTGTCCATTTACCATTCTATGACCTGTAGCAATACATATCATGTCTTTTGCCAGCAGGAGCCTTGCCAGCTGCAGCACACCACAACTTTGTCAGCAATCAGTCACAACCATCCCTGGCAACCTTTTGTTTGCTGTTCATTAAGGTGAATTTATAGCAGCAGGATGGAACATTTTCTGGAGACCATCCCTCAGTTCTAAGTGAGACTATTGATGCTGCTTCGAGCTGGCCCTTCCCCTTAAACTGCCCTATAGATTTTTCTCTCTTGCATTGGCACTCCCAGTCCAAGGTTGTGCAGGCTGGAGAAGGCAGCCCTTTTTCCCAGCAGGAAGGAAACCCTCTCTGCTGTCAGTTTGTATGGCTGTCACAGCCAGAAAGGTCTCAAGAGAACACTGAAGTCGTTTGTAGCACTGTAAGGGAGCTCACCAACCTGAGCAGGGGAAGTTACTAATTTGAGACTGAGATGATATATATGCAGGAGGTCACAAATTTTTCCTTTCACTACTGGAGGGCTGATTCCCCACACATGATGCTAGCAGAGCTGGCAGATATTTCTACAAATTTTTAATAACTGTTTCACAACTTAATTCCCATCTAATTACTAGTAGAACTACTATATTAGAATGTGTCATTTTTATTTTTTTCAATACTGTTAATCCCATCCAAGGTTTGATGACAGACAGGATCCATTGATCCTGCCATCAATAGCCAAAAATCTGTAGCCAGTAACCTTTATACAAGCTGGGGCAAGACCTATCAGCTGCTACACTAATTACATCTTGAATGTAGGCACTGTCAGCTGCACCTTTCAAATGCAGCTTTTTCCCCTAAATATATCAACCACCTTCAGGAAAAAAAAACCCAAACAGCCAAAAGATGAATGCATGCTTCTGTAGCATTATAAGCTGCCAGTAATGAAGATACTCTGTGCCCAAACATCATTGTTTCTTGGGAAGCAGCAAAGGCTGAGGAGTTGCCCTTGCAGGCAGTCACTTTGGGGTGATGCATTAGGCACATCCCTGTGCTCTGCTCTCCACTCCACTCCCCCTGGGCCTCTTCCAACCACCAGGGAGACAAAGGAAAGCAAAGCAGGCAAAGCACACCCCCTGGGGCCATGCTGCATCACCTTGGCTTCTGCACACTCATGACAGTGGCACAGTGGAGATCCTGTCCATCCCATATTCACAAGCCTCATCCACAAGCTGCAGCTTCTGGAGAAAGCTGGGCCATAATTCCAGCAAGTCATTTAGTGATCACAACTCCTTGTTTGCTCGAATTTGGACAAAAAATATCCATCACAAGAAAGTCTGCAATCTACAGACTTTTGCTACAACTAAAGTGATGAAGCAAATGAATACTGCTCTAAAGCCTCTACAAATTACTAAATATTGCAAACCCAATTCATCTTAAGCCACTGATAAAGCCTTGACATTTTTACTTTCTTGATTGCATTTCTTTTTTAATGACATTGAGTTTTCAATAGATTTTCTAATACGTTTTACATAAACAATCTATGTAATTTTAAACCAAGAATTAAATTTATGAGGAGTGTTTTCAATTATGCTATTGTCTTATTTAACATCTATTAAACATGCTTTTCCCAAATACCAACTTTATCTTACCTCACAAGCACATCATGATGTGATTTTGATTTGATTTTGTTTTTAAGAGTGTCTAAATAAATACTTCAGCTCGAAGTTTTGGGTTTGGTTTCCCACCCCCCCTTTTTTTTTCCTCGACTAATGAAAATCAAAGCCCAAACTCAGGTATTTTGCTTACAAATCCACCTCCTTCACAAAGCACAGAATCAGGTCACGGTCACTTGTTCTCCTTTAGCCACCTCCTCTCTCCAGTGTTAATTGAAGACACTCCAGTCTTCTCCTTTCCACTGCCTTGGAGAGAGCTGGGGGAGCACCTGGTCCCCCTCAGCAGTGGCTTGTCTGAGTCCCTGCAGCCAGAGCCAGGGACAGCTCTGCTGGCAGGGAGCAATGCTTATGGCCACAAGGGATTGCTCTCTAGAGTTTTTTTTCCTGGCATTATCTAGAAAAGATAATGTTTCTAAGTTGCTTAGAAATTGAAAGTATGGAGACTCATTCATTTAGCAACGTGGCATTTACAAATGTTGCACAATAAAAGCTTACAAGTGATATAACAGTGAAAGTGAGGTATTAAAGCCCACTTGATTTTTCTCACCTCTGTGTTTTACAGGTTACAAAGCCCATCTCAATTCTCACTGAGGTCAAGATGCTTCAAGATAACACACTATGTATTTTCCACTTCTTCTGATTTATGAATGATGATGCCAATATTAAATGCTGGATTCTTTTAATGAGTAATGATCTGTGAAAGCTTTCTTTGTTCAGGCAATGGACTAAAAGTGATCTCCTAAAGACAATTTTTCCTTACACTGTCAAGGCAGGAAGAAGCTGTATTTTTCCTAAATGACACCTAAGGTACCAAGTAGGAGGAAAAAAAGGGAGCAGAGAAGCATATTTAAATGATGAATCTTGAGAAGCAGCACACGAGTATGTTATTCTAAGGACCACTGGCAATGCAGGGAGTGCAGGGACAGATGGGACAAGTCTGGGTCAGGGCTCCCAGAACTGCAGAACACAAAGTCCCTGTGAGTGAATGGGCAAAAATGGGCCAATAGGCCTCAATCTGAGGAGCTGCTTTGAGGTTAAATGACTTAACCATGCCTAGCACTGGCATCTATCTATACACTGGCACAATCTATACAACTGATCAATCATTATCAGTAAGTAAAGATACATCAAAGCCAGACATGCAGTCCCTCAGACATGAACTACAGCCAGTCCTACACTGGATTATAGACCCATATGAGCACAGAGCCTTCACTGGTTCCAGTTAGACCACTAAAACACAAACAGCCAAACTCTGGAAAGGCTGGAAGGGCAAAATTCCAGCTGTCTAAGCATGAACTTTTTAGGAGGACAGCAATTGTCTGGGGAAGAAGGAAATGCTGGCATGCCAGGAGGACGTGCTTCCACCAGCTGGATCGAGTCTTCCATGGGCATTGTTTAGGAAACAGTCACACAGCAGCAGTATTTCATAGCAGCATTTCACAATAAGGAATACTTTATCTATAAACACTCTAAAGGTGGGAGGGGTCACCAGCAGCATGAATAAAGACGAGAATTCAAGTGATCACAAACTGGAGAGTGATATGGAACAAATGGTAGGTCAGCAAGGAGGAAGGTGCAGTGCTCAGCTTGGGTGGTGTGAGCAACTGGGGAGCAACTTTGGGGAGGACCTTGTGCTTCTAAGCATCTGAACCAAAGATACTGCTCAGCTGCAAAGAGTTTAGAGGAGTGGGTAACATGGACATGAGGAAATGTCAAAACCACTATTTGATTCATGGTCTAGACACCACAAGACAGGATGGATATCACATGAGCCTCTGAATAGCTGAAAGCTTGCTGAGGAGAGGAGTCATCCCCTTTTCCTCCCTGACACCTGAGGATAGCACTGCAACACTGAGCCTGAATGCAACAAAGCACATTTTGATCAGGTGTCAAAAACAGCTGAAAGGATTACCTGAACCATTGCAGAATGTTGGATTTGGGAGTTAAGGTGGGCACACATCTGCTGGTCAGGAGTGGTTTCCAGATAAATTTCCCATGTTCAGGCACAGCAGTGGCTAAGGTGACCTCTCAGGGTACCTCCTGAGCCTACTCACTATTACCTTTTGTGTTTGCCACAGAAAACAACCCTGGAGAGAGTAATAACCTAGAAATAATCCTCAAGCCTCTGCATCAAGATACAGGGCTTATTAGAATAGAAATGACTTTGATAAGTATCTCAGGGATCTGAACAAACAACCCAGAAGGTGTTCTGTCAACCACTGACTATTAAACTAAACAAAGCAGGCAGATGCTCTATATCTTGCAAAGAAATGAGTAATTAACAGCATGGCCTTCCAGCCATGTGCAGGACCAATGACTCAATTAGCCATGGCCAACTGGTAGCTAACTATTTCCTGCCTTCTTACACAGTGCCATAAACTTCATTTGCTCCAGCTCTCAGTTCTTCCTTAGTTCCTCCTTACTCAACTGGGCAGAAGTTGTAGCTCTATAAACTTCTACCCCAGTGTAATACACCCCAAAGACTATGATAAACACTGAAATAATGGTTACCAATAACAGGGCAGTGAATAAATTTGGCATACACCCACACACCATGTAAATGTAAAAGCAGAGAGGGCACAGACAGCCAGATCTACAGAGTAGATGTGGAACTCAATTTTTTCAGCTGAAAAGTATCTCTATAATTGGTAGAAATAAACAAAGCAGAACTCAGCTAATTTTTACAAGCACAAGGAATGAAAATGTTGCACTAAGGCTCTCCTACACTCTTTCATCCAGCAACTTAATTATGTTATGCACATGAGGATAACTTCCTTTGATATGTGGGGGCTGCAGCCTTTGGAGCTGAATTCCAAGCCAGTGGCATCATCACTTTCTGAGTGGCCATGACGTGTCCCACAATGACGAGAAAGAAAACCTTAAAATAGAAGTGCATTTGTTAAATTCTGCTTCACTGTCAAAGGTACTAGGGGAGCTAAACACGATATTTTTGAAGCACTTCTTAAGCTAAGGACAAGAGCAGTCAACATTTTCAAATGAACCCTTATCATTTTTGCAAGTACTTTAAGAGCTTCAGTCCCACAGAAAATCAATGGGACTTGGTGCTTGTCTGCACAGCCTCATTCAAGTCAAGTTAAATCAAATTAACTAAAGTGAAAATTACTGTGTATTAAAAATCATTAAGTTCTTTGAAAGACTCCTCATTCAGAAGCAAAGTGGCTTTCGTTACTTCTCATTTTAATTTGTTTTGCAAGTACTCCAGTGTTCATTTTGGCAAAACATCAACCTTCAGACTATTTGTCCCAAAAGCACAAAAACTCAGATTAGAACCAAAAGAATAAGAATAGAGGTTTCACAATGCTTTTAGCAAAAGCAAACAGATATTGAAAACAGTGGTTTCATCAAAGGCAACATGGCAATTACTAACAAGATTGATTTCCAGGGCTGATATTGCACCCTCCTATACCCAAAAATACAACCCCCCACTGAAAAACAAAGAAACTAAAAAAAAAACCCAAACAAAACCAAACCCAAAATCAACCAACCAAACAAACCCTTCACACCTGCTGTAGGTTTGGAATAAAAGTAAAAAAAAAAAACCCAAATTTTCCTCTCTTTTTGTGTCCTGAACACAAATCCTTCCAAATGCATTACAGTTTTTACTGCACAGCTGAACACCTTGAAGTCCTGACCATCTGACAGTGTTTTTGTTCTGGGGGCTCTGAGTGTCACCCAAGGAAGGCAAGGCAGTGAGGATGGCTGGGGGATGGCACAAGTCATGCCTGAATTCCCAACAAGTAGTTTTAGTCTCTAAATGACATTCTGCTGTAGGTATTTGCATTGCTGGGGTGTCTTAGTCTTGTCAGGATGGCACCCCCACTTCTCTGGGCAACAAAAACAAGCAGAAAACAATCAACACTTTGTTCCCAAGGAGCCAAAAGCCGCCTGGGGAGGGGGAAGAAGAAGCAAAAAAGAAAGCAAAAGGTTTTACTTGCAGGTGTAGACTCAGACTGTCCTCCTGCATTTATGTGATGTGAGTGATCCACCTGTTAGCAGTGGACTACAGGAGCCTCACAACTTGATTTTGAGACAATGTTCTCTGCATTCCTCTTCAGAGAGGAACAGCAATAAATACAAAATTACAACTTCAGACATTCAAAGGAAAACATTTCATTTCTGACTTTCTCAGAAAAAAAACAGGTGGGACCAGCTGATTGAGCAAGCAGTGAAGTGAAGGGCAGCACTGGGTAATCCTGGATCCTCTCTGAGATGTGATCTTTACTGCACCAAGCAAAAGGAAAATAGAAAAAAATGTGGCCCACCAAGTGTGGGTCACAATGGTAACAACACTTTAAATATTGACACTTTTAAAGCCAGGGTAAATTAAACAGCAGGTATTATTAAACAGCAGGTATTATTGCATGGAAGTGGGAAGAGAAATGTTTCCCTATGTGTCTCCAGCTGCACAGAAAGAACCAAAGGCACTTCCTCTGTGCCCTGAAAATGTATCTCTTAGCTGTGGTGCAATGCAAATCCCCAACCCAGTGGTCAGTGCAGTAAAACCAACCAGGTCCCAGGGCTCTCCTTTTTTTCCTTAAAAAAAGAAACCTCCCTTTTTTAATGGAGTGGTCAGCACAGAGCAAAGTCTCATACTCCTGGCAATTCACAGAGAGCCAAGATCAGCCCACTTCATTAGTACATAACTTATTTTAAATTATTTTGCCTTGTACCAAAACTACCCGAGTTCAAACACATATTAATGACACTGGAAAAAAATTTCAACTTAACTAAACAACATGAAATACGATTTTTCAAATATAACCTCTCAGTCTACATATGCAACCTGCAGTATCTTCAGATGCCAAAATCCTCAAATATTGCATATGGGTCTTGTTTCACATCTACTTGACTATTAGTTTGAAAATAAAATCATCACAGAACTCACCAGTACTAATTCCACATGCATGATTCCAAGTTTCATGCCTCTGAAGAAGGACTTGCTGTTACACTGCCTTGCTGCTTTATTGCCTCTGTCTAAATATTAACACTGATATACCTATTGTGCTATTTTGTTCCATTAAACCTCAGCCATTATTTCACTTCTCAGTGGGGATAAAAAAGACTATTCAAAAAGCCTCCCAAAAAACCCCACAAACCCAACACACCACCCCAAACAAAACAAAAAACCAACTGCAAACAAACAAGCAAAAACCCTCACCAAACCCCCCCAAACCAATGCCCCAGGAGCCTCAAAGGTTAAGCTCAAGCTAAGTGTTTTTGTGTTCCTCCCCAGAAGGAAAGAGGAGATAGAAATATCCAGTGAAATACATGAAATAGAACAGAAAGCAGAAAAATCCCCCACAGCCAGCATGAGTAAAGGAGCAGAGATGTGGAAAGAGGAAAAACTCCAAACTGAAACAACATTTGAAATATATTGTATGCAGTGGTGACTTGTTTTGCCAAAGATGAATTCAAATGGATGGTTTTGTTCCTGTTGTCCTACCTCTGGTTCTCTGCCTGGGCCTTCCTTTCAGTAGAAGAACGTGGAATATTTTTAGCTGACCCACCCTGAGGGAGAAGAGAGACTGATTGCTGTGAAGTTGTCCACCCTCAAGGTTTTTTTTTTCCCATTTCCCAGCAATTTTGTTATTAATTCATTCTATATCACAGCAACAACATCTCTCTTAGCTATGAGCTGATCTTCTACCAATTCTGTGAAGATTTGCCCACGCTGCTGTAAAACAAACTTCCTTCTGCCTGCAAGGATGGGCTCCCAGCTGGGGAGGAAAGGCTCTTACTGAGTAAGCAATGAGACCTTCAGATCCCATTCCATGCTTAAAAAAGGAGTCAAATACTCCAAGTTTTCCTGGGTGGAAAAGTCCTTGGAAATGTGACATCTAACGAGGCAAAAGCAAAGTTGGAATACTGAAATCCTTCTGTCTTTGTTACCTGTCCAGGGAGCTGAAGGCAAAGATGTGGGCAGCTCACAATAACACAGCTGAGCACTGATTTGATGGCAGAGCAAGACCTAAATTATGGAGCCACAGAAATATCCAGGAAACTATTACAGTTTTGCAACAGAAAGTGATTAATTTATGTTTTTTCCAGTTGTACACTGGGTATGCCAGTCTGGTTTTGAAAAAGAATCAGTTCTGTTCAGCTGTGGGTTTTTCCTTCCTCTTTGCATATTTAGAGACCATTATTTAGTTATTTATTTTTGGTAATAAAGTCTGCAGGCATCACTGTTCAAATAAAATCCCAATATCCCCACCACAAATGCAGAAGTCTGGCACTTTCTTCATTGACTAGAGAATGAGCTGGCAAAGCTAAAAGCTTAAGCCAAGCTTTTAAGATTTTTCTGATTCCTCTCTCACTCCCCCCCACCTCCAGCCCCGTTAAATCTTGGAGTAAAAGAAGATTAGTGCAGATGGATGAAAATATTTTTCCACTTCAGCATTTGCTGTCACTATTCAGTGCTAAGCGGGTTCTCATATGGTGTCACTGGAAAGATGGAAATTCCTACCCTTCTCTTAAATATAATCACCTTGCCACAAAGCAGGGAAAAGAGAAAAATTGGCTGTTTATTTTGTCCGGGCCGTGTGTGATTTATTCAGCAGAACCTGTAAACATGGTAACATCTCAGTCTGATGTGTTGCCTTTCACCAAAGTTCAGCTGGCTGCCTCTGCACCACATCACACCAATCTGTCCCTGGCTCGCTGTGCCCAGCCAGTAAATTGACCTGGACCCAGGAAAGATGAAAATATGCAGACTTAAAGTAATCCCCCTTGCTGAGCATGCAGGCACATGGTGGGATTAACCAGGGAGGGGAGCACGGGGGGGCTTTGGGAGAGATGGCACCTCTCCTGCTGCAGCTGCAGGATGGGTGGATGGATGGGTGGATGGATGGAGGGATGGATGGAGGGATGGATGGATGGATGGATGGATGGATGGATGGAGGGATGGAGGGATGGATGGAGGGATGGCACCTCTCCTGCTGCAGCTGCAGGATGGGTGGATGGATGGAGGGATGGAAGGATGGCACCTCTCCTGCTGCAGCTGCAGGATGGGTGAACAGATGGCACCCCTCCTGCTGCAGGATGGGTGGATGGAGGGAGGGATGGATGAATGGCACCTCTCCTGCTGCAGGATGGGTGGATGGAGGGATGGATGGGAAGGATGGCACTCCTGTTGCAGCTGCAGGAGGGATGGAAGGATGGCACCTCTCCTGCTGCAGCTGCAGGATGGGTGGATGGATGGATGGAGGGATGGATGGCACCTCTCCTGCTGCAGCTGCAGGATGGGTGGAGGGATGGAGGGATGGAGGGATGGCACCTCTCCTGTTGCAGCTGCAGGATGGGTGGATGGATGGATGGATAAAGGGATGGCACCTCTCCTGCTGCAGGATGGGCGGACAGATGGATGGCACTCCTCCTGCTGCAGGATAAAGGGGTGAATGGGTGGATGGATGGCACTCCTCCTGCTGCAGATGCAGGGTGGATGGGTGGATGGATGGCACCCCTTCAGCTGCAGAAAGGACGGGTGGATGGAGAGATGGATGCAGGCACCACACTGGGCAGGGCTGGCAGGAGGAGGGAGGGAGCCAGGCCCTTCAGTTCCCAGCCACTCAGAGCCACACACACACTCACTCACACCCTCCTTAATTAAGTGCTTATGAGCAATACACAGTCATAGGAATCCACCTTCATTAACCAAGGGCTCATGAGCCAATACACAGTCATAGGAATCAGAGCCCTGTCTTTAAACTGCCCATTTACCATGAGTAACCAAAGGGGGACAATGGAAACACACCAGCACGATGCTTTCACATGTTGCAAATGTTGCAACATCAAATAAATATAGACCAAGATGTAAACCAACACTTTCACCCCTGAGTGATAATTAGAACAGAATCAGCTTGCTAATGACTTCATATTCCTAATAAACATTCAGATTACAACTGGATCTAGTCTCACAAATCCCCCGTGCTCTCACAAATAAGAGAAGTGGTCATACTACAGATTTCAAAGCAGTAGCATTAAAGGATCTGCAAACCACCCTTGTCTCCCACAAGGGAAAAACAAGTAGCAGCATAGGCAGCCACATAAAGATCAATTACTACTGCCATAAACGGCCAGTGTGAAGCTGTACCTTGGCTATTTAATGCTATTAAATAGAGAAATATAATGAATAAAATAAAAATAATATTTTACTTAATAATCATGGTATAATTATTAAGTCCTGATAAGTAACCACATTTCCTCTCAGTCAGAAAATACACTATTTAACTACCAACATTTGTGCATAAAGAGAGGGAAATCCACTTCAGAAATTTCTGCATCTGATCTAAACTAGCCTGGTCATTCATAATGAGAATATTTTCAGCTCTGAAGCCCATGGATTATCTGGAAAAAAAACCCAAAACCCAAAAAAAAGCCTGTGATATTCAGGAGCCCTGTGGGCCCCCAGCACAACTGGACACACTGATGCTTTGCATCTTCCTCCCACTGCTGTAAGACTGATTCCTGACAGCCCCTCTTCCAGTTATGTAGCCCCTTCAGTCTGCTCTGATTTAACATGGGCTGACAATCATGGCACCTAGTTTTAATGGATGCACATTACCATCAAGGCAGGGGTTATATGAACCTTTTTTCCCCTCTGTATAAAATCTATGTCCACTTTGATTCTTTTTGTATTATAGAAATCTCATGGGGATCTCCCCAGTGTCCACCATTGACATAAATCAGGCTTGGATTTGCTAAAACATTCTGACTTTTAGAAACTACATAAGAGATTCTTCCCATTTCCTTCACCCTTTCTTATCAAAGCCAAAGCTGATTTTTAAAGGCATTCTGTGCAATCATCTAAATCAAGGTTCAATTCAAATTCATTTTGAAGCAGGTACTTAAAAATAAATCAATCTCGAGCTGCAGAGGGGGCCAGGAGCCTTGTCTGTTCCTCCACCATATGGTCTGGGGTGAAGTGCACAGGCTAGACCCACCTTCTGCTCCCAATGCCATGGGGGCAGAGGTTGGAAAACTGAGCCAGAAGTGTCCTTAAGAAGCCACAGAAAAAAACTTCCCTGAAAACAGAGGGTTCCTAAGCCCTCAGCCTCAGGGAAGAGGCTCTGCTGCTCCTCATCTCTTACCACCTACTAACAAAGCTGCCATCAAAACTTAACAGAGGCTGCTCCTCCAGGGTCTTGGTGTCACCTGAGGAAGAGCTACATAATTCACACAGCACTGGCTTCTGGATCTGAGCAAGCTGAAGGGCTTCTGACTGCCCAGCTAAGTACAAAGAGCCAAATATTTTGGCATTGACTGAAATTCAGTGTTTTCCATGTCGAAGAATTTCCTAACCCTGGCAATCAGAATTCAGCTATGGCAAACCAGTTCCCCCCTAAGTTAAACACAGTAAGATCATCAGAGGTAATAACCCATAGCATAGGAAGTACCTGGAGTAAATGTTACAAGAACTTTGCTAGACATTATATGTTCTTCTCAAAGCATCTTTCACATACTTACAAATTACAGAACACATACAAAAAAAATCTGTTATAATGGGAGATTCAGAAAAATCCCATACTTTTGCAGCTACAGTTCAGTAATTGCTTGTTTACTGTATCAGGTATATTGAGTCATAAAACACTGACTGGGTTTAAGGAAGTCACACAAAATTCTCTTGTTTTCGGTCACACTTCTAACACTGATCATTTGAAAACATCTCATTTGAATTTATTGAACTGTACAGTATCATTGCTCTCCAAGATCTGAAAAGATAACAGAATATTTGGCTTCTGGAAGTTCAATTACAATCTTTATCTGTATGTCAAGTCATTTAACTATATTTTAGTCATGTAAAGATTTGTGTATTTAAACAATTATGTGACTAGTGCATTGTTTATGTAAGGAAAAAAAAAAGTGGGTTACCCTTTGCATATTTAAGAAATGAAGATTCAAAGTGTGAAAGGAACAACACTGAGATTTCAGGGGATATTATACATCGTGCAACAATGGAAGTCCCATGGGTTGAGACAAGGGCAGGCAGAGCTCACTCAACAACTCCCAGCCAGACCCCCACTCAGATCCCAGTGTCTGCAGGGTTCTTGCCCTCACATATCCTCACTCCCCTCTCCCTTTGCAGTTGCTGCTGTGCAGTTTTTTCCCAGGGGGAGCATCCCCAGGGCTGGTTTGGTATTGGGGGAGCAGAACCCACCTCGCACCTTGCCAGCTGGCACTGGCTCCATCACCACACACAGGGAGTTTCTGGGGGCTCCCCATACAGCCCCCATACCAAACACAGGGGCAGAATCCCATTGCAATAATCCTGCAAGAAGACAGTGCAGCAAAGGCAGCAGAGAATGCAAAGTGCCCGAGACAGGATTACACAGAGCTCTGTGTGTGCTGCTTGGCAGGAGCTGTGCTCTGAGACAGGAGGGGCAGGAGAAAAATATCCACTGCCCTCACTTCCTTCTGGGAATGCCCATTCCCCAGGTGTTTGGGGAAAGCATGTGCTCAAACAATCTGGAATGTTGACAGGAACAATCCTGCAGCGCAGCTCCACTACACAAATTATTTTTAATATCAGAAGAAAAAGGAAAGGCTTTTCTCAGAGAACACTGCATTCTCAAAGGCAGTTCAAGGTCTCATTGCTGGTATTGTATTTACTGTCACATAGTTTCATATTATTTAATATAACAACTCAGTATCTATTTAAGATATGACATCCTCAAAGGCTCTGAAAAGAGCTCTATCCTCTGAGGCAGGAAAGGGTAAATAATCCTATTTACAGCCAGACTTCCAAAAGTCTTTAGCCTATTCCTGTGTCAGATGACTCAACTACAGTGCTGTGCTTCGAGTTTTTCCTCCAGATTTTACATGTTTAAGAAAATAGGGAAGACTGTTCCATCCAGCACACTCTTTCAAGCCTGTGATCAAACAGCCTCGTTACATCCAGGCGAGTTTAAATGACACTATAAATAGAAGCAGGTTTTGTGCTTTCTTAATACATAAAACACTAGGTGCCACTAAAAGCAGATACATTGGAAATAATTCCTTTTATTTGATAGTTCTTAGTTTGCACAAAAGCTATTTCTTTAAAGGTCTTTGCAGCATAATTAGTGTTACTCCATTGTAACTTCCACTATATCCATTTCCTACAAAAAAAACACAGAAAGTAATTTCTCAATGATGAGAGCCTTGTACACCCCAAAAGTGAATAGCAAGTGGACTCCATCATTAGCATTCTAAGATGCTACCTGATGCCATCACACCTGAAGAGATCACAATAACATGAAAAAACCCAACCACAATTTTATTGTCCCCCTTAGAGTCACAGCAGGCATGGTGAGCAGGGGCTGGGGCTGAAGAAGCTCTCCCAGCCCAGAGTGCAGGTGTCTCACCAGAGAGGATGTCTGGGAAAGGTGCTGAGTCCTGGTGAACAGCAGGTAACACAAGGACCACCTGTATTCAAAGGCATACAATATGCAGAAACATTAGGAATTTGTGGTCATTATATGGTTTTCTCTACCAATCCCTTAGGAAATAAGCTTGGACAGAACCTATTCTAGCATTACTGAGAGTTTGGAAATGAGTCCATTGGTAAGGAGTTCCCAAAGTTCCATTTCCACAGAGCTCTGCTCCTTACCATTGTGTCTATAAATATATATATATGCAGTGTCTGCCTGCAGTGCCAGCTGTACAGACTTGCCCCACGTTTTCACATCACTGTTCAACATCTCTTTAATCTCTGTTATTCCTTTGCACTGAATCTTGAACCACACTGATTTCCTCTGCCAGAAATCATAGCAGGGACAACAACAAAATCAGATTTTGCTGTGAATGGACTTAAATTGATTTTTCAAGGGATTTAGAGAAGTAATTCCCCTGGCACCTAGTACAAATCCTTGCCAATAATTAGGGCTGTAATAAGAACAAGCTGTTCTCTTCAAGGTGCAATCAAAAAGAGGAAAACACTTATCCTCAGGAGGCCAAACCTGGTTGTGCAGGTTCCTTTGCCCTGTGCCAGCACCTGACAGAGGTGCCTGGTCCCACTGCCCTGCCCAGCTGGACCCCAAAGGGAACTGGGGGAAGGGGTGCCCACCAGATAACCCCCCACATCACTGCAGTGCTACTGTCAACATCTTCCCTAGCACAAGTTCTGCCACACACATTCCAAACTAGTCTTCGTTTATGTTTCCAGTCAACTCTCATTTACTTATGTAAGACAACAGGTTCCTTTATTACCCTGGTATGATAATATAGAACCATCTAAAGGTTTGAGCTGGAACCTTAAAGATAATCTAGTTCCACCCTCTCTGCTGCAGCCAGGGAAAAGGGAACCTCTCCCTGGGTGTGCCTGAACCACCAACACTGCAGTTAATAGCCAGTGTTTCATCCTTTTTGTTAACAATTGCTCTCAGGCCATATTATATTCATTGTGTGTCCTGGCTGGCTAATAATGTAATGGCTAATAGCCAGTAAGGGAGTGATTTTCCACCAGTGCAACATTCTAGCAACAAGTTATAAAAATACCCAAGAAACTGAAATGCAAAGGAGACTGCCAAGCATGTATTTAGGAGTGGGAGTAACTCCAGAATGAGATCCTTACTGACTAATACTTGCCCATTCAGAAACTGAACAGTTTTCAGAACCACCTTAATTAGAAGGGAAGATGGATTAAAGTACAATCTCCCAAATAAGAATTTCACTTCACTGAGGAAATCAAAATGTTTTTTCCTCTTTAGCTGTAAGCATTCATTACCAATGCCGTGTAGAATAGTTCATTTTTTAGCTGTAAATATGAAAAGTCCTGGAAGGATCATCTCATTAACTACTTACCCACAGAAAACCAAAATCATAAAGAAATCCTGCTACTTCAGGGATATTTGGGAGAAAACTGTTGGCTGGTGAGTGCATCCAACAATACTGAGCTGAATTTCACAACTCATAGGTCACTGGGATTAAAACACTGTGAGTGCAGGACTTTTGTCTCTAAAAATATGACCTGGGAGTCATCTCTCTATATACCCACTGAATTAGAACAAAATGTGACTATCAATGCTTTTCATCTAACAGACACTGTGAGTTTGTGTGTGTGTGTGTCCATCTTAAAGCTATCTAATTGTTATTTTTTATTTTTAACAAGGGCACATTTCATTTGTGTTTGGTCTAAGTTTATCTGCACAAAGTATAAAAGGTTCACTTATAAGGAGTGTGGGAACAAGAAACCAAAATAGGCTGTGGGAAATGTAAAGGAAGAGTGGTGGGTGCTTTCAAGGACAGAAGAGTGGCACCTGAATGCTGCTGACGCACAACTGTGATGGAAATCATTTGAGAAAAAACACAATACCACCTCTTACTACAGTTCCTCTAGAGTTAAGATTCACTTCACCAAGAAATCTCCACCTTCAGGTACCTACATCTACAGTGCTTTCCACAAGGAGGAACTTCTGTTCTCCACTCTCATTATAACACAGCTTTTTAAAGACCATTGAATGTGATGTCAAAACTGGGGCTCGCTGGTCTGAGTGACACTCGAGTCACAGCCCTGTAAGCGAGTCCCACGTGCAGCACAAACCTTGCACAGCCACTGCTGCTGAGCCCTCACTGGATTTGCTTCCACAAAAGGCTGGGTTGTGTTTTAGTGACTGTACAGCTGCTGTCCCTGGACACAACCAGCCCCACCACTCTGTCAGCTCCACCACTACCTCACTCAGCAGCTATGACAGCCCAGGAAACATCACTGCCTCAATGCAGCATAACAAGTGTTTCCAAAAGCTCTGCTGGAATTCCTGACTGCACTCTCAGAGGTGAGTAGATACTTTCTCTTTTACCACCAAACCCCAAATTCAGTTTCCCATTTCTGAGCAACTCATCCAAACCTGGGGGGAGGGAAGGGGAATCCATGCTGATCCCTGGAAAATGAGCTGTAAAGGAGCCTTGGCTTATTCTCATCTTTAGGTAGCACCCAGAAGGATTGGTTTAGGTACCATGAAGGTTTCCATATATTCCTGGCCTTGTCACTAACCTGCTGGCTGACCTGGGATGTGGATACACAGCCTTTCAGTGGCAGGCTGACTCTTTGGGTACAAACCAGAAGCCAGTTGGAGTTCCAGTCCCAGACAACGTGGTGCTTGGCAGGGGTTGTCAGATCCCAGCTGCAGTATTAGAGGTCCTTATTGGTAACCTTCCCACACAGCTCCAGCAGGGTTCATTGACATTCTCAGGGGAATTTTAGGTTATGTAGACCCTGACAGAAATCCCTTTGTGGGAAGAAGGCTGGGAGCTTGTGAGATGTACAACTCAAACATCAGCACCCCAAGAAGGAGGGCTTCATCAGCCACTTTACCTCATTCTCCCCTCCAACTGCAGCAGAAAACCCTCTTTGGTGCCATAAGGATATTAGACATTAGCAATGGTTCCACTGGGATTCAGAGTATGTGAGAGTTAGGTAATTTCAACTCTTTATCAGTGACTATTATAACAAGATAATGTCAGGACAGAGCATCTATCTGCAGGGAAGAGACTGGAAGAAGGCCAAGATTTCAAGGTAACACAGGAAAGGAGGGTTATAAACATGGGGGGGGGAGAAAAAAAGAAAGGGAAAAAGGACAAGATGAGGGGAGAAGAAAAACACAAGAATAATGACTCCAAAACTTTTTCTGGGTCTGCACTTCCCTCTTCAGAGGCACACAGCTGAGACAATGCAGCTGGCTCTGTGACAAATGTGGAAAAATAAGCCAATTTGAGCTGGTTGTTAGCAGTCGGAGCACAGCGTCTCAGATAAATGAGTGTCTGCCTCAGGTATGGCAGCAGATCTTCCTGAACCATTCCTGAGAGATTTGCCAGGATTGCAGCAGCCTTTAGCCATCAAAAGCAGGAAGAAAGTTCTCTTCAATCTCCCATCCCTGTGGTAAAAGGTGACCTTGGAGCAGGATTTTCTTCTTCTTCTTCCTGCCCTCTGCTCCCCATGCCAGCTCCATCCTTCCTCCTGTCTTAGAGCTAGACATGTTGTCTTATTTAACAGCAGATCAACCCAACACTTTCCCCGGCACAGTTGCTCACAGTGAGCTGTGTGGGTTGTCACACCTCCAACTGTATCACTGTGTCTAACTCCAGGGGTATTTTCAGCCTGCTCCGAGGTTTGCCAGGAGTCCCAGTTTGGCTCTCGGCTCCGTCCTCAGCTGAGCCAGCAGAGAAGGGTCCATGCAGTGCCTGTGCCTGCTCCCTCCCCAGCCATCACAGCCACTTTCCTCCCTCCAGGAAATATTTCACCTGCTGATGCTGCTCCACCTACTACTTCCCCCCACCCTTGAAAAACAAACACATAAAATCCGCGAAGAAGGTGCAAATTAAAACAGCTGCCATAATAGCTCACCCACCCTTGCCTTCCAAGTCTTATGAAATAAGAACAACGTCTTTGGCTAATTTCCTAATTTTACAGCAAAAGGAACCACACAGAGCAATCCTTGTCAAGGGTTGAGGAAGAAGGCTGGAAAGAAAAATATAGAAAGAATTAGGAAGGACCAAGGGAAAAAAAAAAAGGCATAAAACCCCTTAAATTCTGAGAAAAAGGAAAGGACCTGACATTTCCACTCAAAGAGGAAACAGAGCCAGGGGCTTGCTGACCCTCTCTGACCAAGCCCGTGGGGCTTGGAGGTTTCTCTCAGGAGCCCAAACTTCTCCAGGAGAGAAGTGGACAGGAGGATGGGTGTGGGGGTGAGTGGGCAGGAATCCACACCAGGGCTCCTCCTGAAACAGTCCCTGTCCAAACCCTCCTCCTGCTCCCAGACCACACTGTGGTTTCCCGTGTAAACACCCGTATCCCCACATCACACCTAATGGAGTGTGCTATTTCCAAGCCATAAAACAGTACCATTGCCATGGCAATCACAGGGACTTTGGCAAGGCTCTTTGATAGACTTGGCCTGGTGAGAAAGTTTTTGAGAAAAATGCAGCATAATTGAGTCTCCCACCACTAAGATCCTGGAGAACTGTCCACATTCCCCAGCCTGTTTCTCTGCAGGCTCAGGACCCTCTTACTTGGAGATGTGCACCTCAGACACTTATTTCCTGCTGGTAACATGCACTGGAGCTGCTCCCTGTACCACCTAAGGTGAGGAATGCCAACCTCCAAGAGCTGACGATACCAATTGACAGGCAAAACGTTTGGTGCTTCCAATGGAGTCCAAGCTCCTTGGGGGATGGCCCAGAAGATCTTTCTGTGGGTGACTGGGATTTGTCACACACGTGTCACTTTAACCTTGCACTCCCAATGTCCCCAGTGCAAGCCAGCTTCTCAACCACTGCTCCCAACAGGTGGGCTTCACATGTTGGAAAAACACCCCCCAGCTGCACATGGGGCTGAGACAGACACAGGGCAGGGGATCCACCCACGGCCACCCAGCACACCAGGGACCAAGGCAGCAACAGCAGCCCCGTTTTCCTGACCCTGCACTCTTCTCTCGGCAGCCCTGAACCTGACAAGAGGCAAAAAGAATCTTAAATCACTTGGAGATGACCTGCAAGTGATCCATGCTTAAACAAAAAGTGATTCATCTGGAGTTCTGCTTTTAGAAATACACAGGGCTTGTTCTCCTCTTTAATTTTTCCTTCAGCTTCTGAGAAGACTTCAGCAAGCTCAGCCTTATGGGACAGGGATTGGCTTGTGGCCATAGATTTCACACTTGGTTTCATGAGCAAAATCTAAACAGGCCTTGATTGCAAAGGCCATTGGTGAGCAGCTGAGCTACAGATGGAATTCTGGGGAGGGCAAGAGAGGTAAGAATTAAAAAAAAAAAAAAAAAGAAAAAAGACATTTATCAAATATTTAGAAATGCTTAAGAGACTCAAAAAGCAACTTCCTGTACCACATTTAATGTTTCAAACCATTTAGCAGCTGGAATAGCAACCCTCTGGTGTTAAGAGTTAATATGTTTGTGCCACTTGACTGATGGAAAATGTGTAAAACACATGAAATCTGCAGAGGTCTTTTACAGGAAAGAAAAATAACTTTCCAGAAGTAGTGTTTTAGTGTGGTGGTTTTTTCAGTATTTTGTAAAAATAAAGCCTGACAGAATGGTAATGACATTAGCCACACATTAGTTTCCAAACGTTAAATAAACTCCCTTCCAAGAGCAAGATCAGCAGTAACTCAGCAGTTTCATTTCAGAGGGGCTTATGCAATCACCTCGGGTTCTGATCCACACAGGCACTTGCCTTGCAAGCATTTACTGCAGCACCAAAGCCCCACGTCTCAGAGTCGAGTTACCAACCAAACAACAGTGGAAATTCATCAAAAGCAGGCATTACGTTTAATGGGATTTCAATTAGTGATGGACCAAAATCCGAGCCCTACAATCCTCTCAAAATGTAAACAAGCCTACAAACCCACAACCAGGCCTGTCTCATGTCGAGATCAGAACCAAGTTAAACAAATAACAAAACTAAATCTTGCCTTTTTTTTTTTTTTTTTCCAGGTCTGAACAAGTCTCAAGGCCAAAAATCTTTGCAGTTCTCACAGGCATATCACAGAAAACAGCAGAGGGGGGAAAAAAAGAAAATAAAAGAACAAGGGTGTGTAGAATTAAATTAAGAACCAACCAAGTCTAATGTGCACAGTGACAGGCACTTGGTACACAGGCAGCATCGGTGATGGGTGGGGTGTCCCAGGACTCTGCAGCCCTGCATTGTCAGAACACACAAACCTTCTGTTCATAGCCCACTTCTGCATCTGGCCCCAGAAGGAGACACGTCCATGCAAAATCAAACCCGTGAGAGAACTTAGGGATAACGAGACTTGTGGGCAGGGAGCTAACAGATGGTGGAACCAAATAATCTGATTTAAAAAAGACAAAATTCCCTTATAATAGGAGGGAGCTGCAGAGGAGTAGAAGAGAATTCAGAAATAGAGATGCTGAACGAGTAGGCACGGCCGTGCTTGGTGCTGCCAGAAGGTGTGTCCAGACCCCTCCCAGAACCCCTTTGTGCTCTTCCCAGACACCAGAGGAATCCTGAGACAGCAACCCAAGCCAGAACTCTTCCAAAGGATTTGGGGTTAGCACCCAGGAGGACAATACATGTTCTCTGAGTCATGGAAACACCTTGTGAATTTTAAAGCAAACACAAAGAAAGACCCATGGAAATTAATTTACTGTTCTAGAGATAAAATTACTGACTTCTGTGTCAAAAGCACTTTGTTTTTCTGACCAATTCTGTGTCCAAATCTTTAATGAAAAATATTTAACATGTCTGACAGACACATATTCTCCACTGTTTAAGTTACAGCCCCATAGTACAGACAACTAGTTATTAGGTGGAAATTATGGGATCTCAGTGGTATTTCTGCCACATGGCAGGCTTTATTTTGTTTAATTTAACAATAAACTCATTATATTAACTGAATTCAATAGGAACAGCAGGGGGAATCCTGTTAATTTCATCTTGAACATCAGAGAGCCTCTGAATGTGCTAAAAGAATAAACACAGAAGGAAAGAGAGAAATGGTTTCATAAAAGGGAAGGAAGTTTCCATTTCCTCAGAAAGCTCATACTGAATTTAAAATGACTATGTCTGATTTGATATTAAATGGCTTAGACATATGGTTACTGTTTGAGACAGGATACTGGGCTTGATTTGACCTAGTAGAGCCTTTGTTACATATATTTTTTTTTTTTAATATGGAGAAATCCTATATAGTGATTGCCATAAAAAGGCACCCCTTTACTCCTGGTTAGCACATGACTAATATCAGCAATGTTCCTCCTCCTCCTTCAAATGTGGAAAGCAAAACCAGCCTCCTCCAGGTCACAGCTCAGGCAGCAGCTACTGGACCATCCCACTGGTCTCCCCCTTCGTTACCAGTGACAAAGCCTCTGCTGAAACCCAAAACTCTGGTCTTAAATGACTTCACAAGGATTGCAGCAAGCTCCACTGGTTTCTGTATTGGAAGAACACCCTGGAGCCCTTGACAATCCTTCCTCCACCTCTCTTTATTTTATTCACCTATTCAAGGAACCTGCCACTCCCTGCAGGGAGCTGTGGCAACAAGGCAAACAGGCATACCTCGATGCCTTACAGTGCTGGCCATGAGCAGATCCAAGAGAGACACTGGGAAACAGAGAATAAACATCTGTATTTATCACTTATGTAGGTACTTCCTCTGCCTCATATAGGTGGCAACAGCTGATCCCTGAACACCATGGGGATCCAAACACTTGGACTTGCACTCCTGAATCAGCAACAGAGAGTGGTGTGAAAGGTGGGGGGTGCCAGGGTGAAGAGCAGATGGGATTATGCTTTGTGATGAAAAGTCACATTCCAGAACAGCAACGGGGAGGGTTGGGGGGAAAGGACATTTCCTGCTGCACATACACTTGCCCTAACACAGGAGCAGAAGCCAATGCCACTATTGATGCTTGTCTCAGCCATGGCCATCCACAGCCTGTACCTGCCTGCCCCACCACTGTCAGCACAGAGCCCAGACCTCAGGAGGTTTTGGCTATGGGTGTAGTGTTGATGATCCAAAGATACATTTATAGACCAGCGAGGATCACAAATTCTGCAGGCTTCTAACAACTGACAGACTCACCCCAAATTATATTCTCAAAATGAAAATTTAATCAACGAAGATGATTAATTGCATAAGAAATTGCTGTTGTCCTATCTGCACACCTGCAACAAACAACAATGTTCCATGTAAGTTGGTGATCTGATCAGTTGTCCTTTTGGAGTGAAAGTCAAGCTAACTTTGAGAACAGATAATACCGGATGGAAGAAAGGAGACTACCTCTGTTAGACCCTGGATTAACCATTAATCTTGAGAGCTATACAGACATCCTAAGTAGTTTGTTTAAATCTTTTGCAATATTCAACATAAGGAATTCAGCTGTGAGTTTTCATGGATTTGAGACCTGAAGACAACACTTGGCAGCAGCCAATACAAACAGCTCTCAGAAGGGCGAGCTCACGGGCTCCAGGCATTGCTGAGCACATCACTGCAATTAACTACAAAACACAGCAATGGTTTTTTTCCCCATGCATTGTGGGCATCTGCTAATTAAGCCTCAATAAAGCCATATAAGCCATGGTGAGAAAAGTATTATTTACACATTTTCCAGAAGCAGAAAGGGAGACACAGACAGGTTATGAGCCCTTCACAGTCACGTATCAACCTGGTCACAGAGCTATTAACAGATGCCTGCATTTCCAAGCCCTGTTCTCCCCTGCTCCCTTGGCACAGAACACCACTGCTCCCAGCTTCTAATTTTGGGTGGAAGGCATTTTTGAGAAGGTGCTGCCAAGTACAGGAATAAAAAGAGACCTTGGTAAGCAGGGCTGTCCTGTGAGCTAAAGAGAAGGGTCTCACCTCCTGCAGCTTCCAGGTACAGCCAGCCTTGTCCTTTGAGTCCAGATGCACGGGCTGCTGAAGAAAGGCTGGGCAGAACCAAGTGACTCCAGCACACTGTGCACAGTGGGGCTTGAGGGAGGGCAGGGAAAGGAGCAGAGAGCAGGGAGGAAGAACACTGACACTAGGACAGAAGAGGAACAGAGGCAAACCCCCAGTGTCCAGTGGAACAAGCTTTGTACTTACTGTACTCTGTAACTCTCAAAATCTCAAAGTCTCATGATACCACTCAAAGAACATGCTCCCTCATTCTAAGGTTTTTCACACACACACAAAAAAGTTTCCAAAGGGTTGTTTCTACCTGCGGAAGGAACGAACCCCAAAACTCACGAGAGCTGGATTATCAAACTTCATTGTAGGAAACCACATGTGCTTAGGAAATCTGGGCACCTTAATTCTGAAAAGAAATCATCCAGCAGGACAGAAATACATACAAAACACTGGCAGTTTATGGAAGGTACAGAATATATAACTGCTTACCCTTTTACACAGGAAACAGCACAAGGAGACCCAGCTGAACACATAGAACAGCTGGCAGAACTCACTGCCACAGGTCAGCCCAAAAGGCCAAGAGATCAGGATGAACTCTGGGCTGTTGTACAGACAATTAATACAGCCCCTGACAGCAGGGTGACATGAACTGTTGTGCTGTGCAGGGTCCTTGTAGCTGTTCCTGAAATGGTGCTGTCACAGGCAAACAGATGGACCAGTGACCTGCTCTGATGCATTTTTGTAACACCACACTGACCCAAGGCAGGAACACCAGGTGATTCGGGAGGCAAGGAAGACAAACGTATTTTCCTCCTTTCACCAGAGCTTCCCTCCCTATTTCCTGCTGCCACACAATGTTTACTTGCTCGTGCTATTTCACCCTGCTGTGCCTGTGGGCAAACTGTGCACTGCTCATCTGCACTGGCAAGGAATTCCACACTGCCTGCCCCCAGTGCAAGCACACCACAGCCCCTTTGTGCATGGCCATGTCCCCAGCCCTGGACAGCCCTGCACCTGCAGGATCCTCCTTGGCAGGTGTCACAGGACAAAACGTGCAAGTTTTACAACCCTTCTGAATGTCTCACAGGCACTCAGTCCATAACACACAAGAAAACCACCTTTTTTTCTTCCCTGTGTCCAAGATTTTCTTCCATCTCGTAAATGACCTATTGTATTCACACTCGTATTGACAGTGTGTCTTGACAGAGCAAAGATTAATTTGCTGTTAAACATAGAAGACATAACATCCATTAACAGAGAAAATATAAAGACAAAGAAGAATCTCCGCTATTTTAAGGAGCAAAAATACATTATTTTTTATTTCTTGTTTAGCAGAGTGAGCTGGTGACCTTTTCTCCTCCTCAAGGCTACTTCTGCTTCTGAATAATCCTGCATACCTGCAAATGCCTCAGCAAGCATTAGTCAGGACATTTGTTTGGAAAAGGCCCTGGGCCAATGCAAGGTGCAAGGATCGAGCAGAGTTCTTACAAGCCAGCTCCAAAGTGATCTTAATAAACTAATGCTTACATCAAAACCATGGGTGAAAAGCACAAGTAAATTAACTGTGGTGCTAAAAGCCTTGGACTGTTGAATTCTGAACCACAGTTCCTGCCTTTTTTTTAGGTAACAGGATAAAATTCACCTTAAAATTATTACAAGGCCTTTTTCAAAGCTTAAAGCCTATAGAACAACCATAAGAATAAACACAGATTATCAAGATATGGTGAACAGAAGTAGATTTAAAAAGCCAATGCATCCACCTCTATCTGGAGCCCATAAGTGTTCTACAGGGCAGAATCTGACCACGAGTCCTATTTTGCCAGTGTTGCTTTGCATTTTGATATATTTGCTGACACCCTTTGAAAGACACAGCAATAGCAGAGTTATACCTATGATGAAGAGTTTAGTAATTTGCAGAACTGAAAGGAAAAGAAGTAAAAGCAGGCAGATCAATCAACACATGAACTGCAGATACTGCTAGCTTGCTTCCCTGGGAGCTTTTTAGTAAGAACATCTCCCTGTGCAACTGCTGTGTGCTATGACCCAAAAAAATGTTCAGAGGCTTTACCTGAGTGACCAACATGCAATAAACTCACAGTGCTCACATTTCCGTTCTGTAAGCCACTTCCCCTCAAAGTTACATTTTAAAATTATTTGTTTTTGAACCCAAATCTCCATTGCTAAACATGGAACAACTTTGAGCATTAAACAGCTAAAAGTAGAAAACAGCTTTGTAAACCCTCCCTGTTTCAACTGATTTCTAAAATACTCCCTGACTGGTAATGCACAGGCTGTCAAGTATTTTACAGATTCCCAGCTTAGCCTGCTTCTCTCGTTTCAGAGCATAAATTTAAGCACAAATCATTGTGGAGATTTCTTTCCTTTCCATTCCAGCTCTACTAGATGCACTGTCTTGCAGTCCCCCTCCACAGACACATTCATCCCCAGCTCTCAGAGATCTGCATGCTGGAGAGACTGGCTGAATACACTACAAATTTAATTTTTCACCCAGTATTAGGAGCACATCAGACTGCATTAGAGGCAATATGCTAAAGAACACCGAGCACCTATTTGACAAGCCATATGGTAATTGCCCAAAGGTCAGAGTAACTATTTTGGAAAAATGTAGTTCTCTATTTAAATGAGTAACAGCCAAGCAATGCAATTATGAAATAATGGCAGCATTCCCAAAGGATCTCTATACTGTGCATGACATGAATACAAAAGATTCATGAGATTTTGTGCTTAATTTCTCACAATTTCAAAATATTGCCCTTTAAAAGTTAATAGCAATTCTTGAAACATGCACTAAAAGAACATATGCCACCATATTTCCAACATTTGGGAGCGCATGTGCTACAGCAACAACAACATTGCTTTGCTATTAAATGCCAAGGGCTGTTTAGTGATGAATCCAAATAAAACCCACTGATTGCAGTAAGAACAGCGGTTCTCACTCCAAAAGAGCCATGTGACAGTGAAAGACGTTATGTGTCATTTACCAAAACTGCAAGAGGATGATTTGATTTCATTACAGGCCAGTCCAGACTGGGCTAAATCCAAAGCTAGCTCAGGTTGCCCAGGGCCACCACAATGGCCACAGAACCCTTGACAGCTGAGGCTGGAAGGGAGCTTTCCTTCTCTTCCATATATTCCATCTTCCCCTAGAAAGACTTCCAAAGACCTTCATGGCAAAAATGTTGAAGTCTTCAGGCAGCTGCTGGGACTCACCCCATCCTCTCTTTGGGGGAATTCACTACCAGTTCTTAAATCCTGCACCAAAGTCTCAATTTGTATTTCCAACCCTGCCGGGCAGCACTAAAACATGTGAAGGGCACAAAAAGGCAGAGCAGGTATCAACTCACACATGGCACCTGCCTGAGTCTGCTGACAGGCTGAAGCAATATTTGCATACTGTGAAGGGTCTAATTGGTTTCAGGGGTTTGCTAAAATGGATCTGTAAGGATGGCACTTTAAATACCAGTGTAACTCATTATTTATAGCTGATATCAACAGCTATAGCCAACTCATGTTAACTAATCATCCAGAAAAACTCTCCAGGTGACAAAATCCACAATAATTTGGTATTTTTATGTACTGAGAAACAGAAACCCGAAAGCCACTCATTTCCTTCCTGACAAATGTACAACACAGTTAAGCTTTGGTAGTACAAAGGCAAAAGAGCAGTGCAATCAAAATAAATTCTAATCATCAATTATACATAGAGCATTCTGTGTTGGATTCAAACCTCTCAGTTGTTTACTGTGGGAATTTCCTTTCCTTTTCCCTCTCCTTTTTGTGCTTAATCTGGAAGATTTTCATTAGTAAAACATTAATTTTTTATGCTCCATTTTCTGCATTCTTCTCTTATGTTTTAGTTTCTCATCATTTAAGACTAGCAGTATCTACAGTCACCCTCCAGCTTTTTCAACCCTCACAGAATAGGTTATAAGCAACACATTCATTATCATCATCCAGATAATTAGAATGTCTGTCTGTAAATATAAAAGCAGAAATGTTACCTCAGAAGAGCACTCTCCAAGGAGGGGCCACTTCAGAGTTCATGGGATTTGAAACCAAGCTCATATTTTACTAAGTAGATATGAAAATCATTTTCAGAACTTATTTTTACAGAATTCATATGGTGCAGAAAGCCCTTACAGAAAAGCTGCTCTGACAGCCTTTTGTCTGAAAAGGGCCTCTATGGAGAAAGCTCTTTGATTGCTTTGGATGAGGTGACGGCATAAAAAAATGGGAATGTCAGGAAGCACAAAGTTAATATAAAATTAAATTACCTAAACACAATGTAGGTTTGTGAGGTTTTTTCAGGAGCAAATTTCACCTGTTTTGAGGCAGGTTTTCCCAGAGCCCCTGGTGAGCAGAGATGCAGGAGCTGAGACCAGACTCACATCTTTGTGCTGTCCTAAACCTGGAAAGGCAAAGCGGGTCTCACGTACCTCGTGCATGTGCTGTATCCTCCTCAGAGAACCTGAAGCACAGCACAGAGAGGGGAGAAGGAAAGAACCGAGTTCGAAACAGGCAAAAATTCCTTGACTTCACTTCAATAGCCCTGAAATATTTACCTTGCTGAGTATCTTTACTTGCGTGTGCTTTTCAAGCTGTAAACAGCCTCAGCCCTGCCAAGCCCAAAGCACTCACTGTCAGCATTCTCTGCACTATTCCCAGGCAATGTGTGTGATTCCACAAAGGCCCTGCCTGGGCAGGGTCTCAGCTGGTCCAGCTGCCCATGGCCATGGCCATCCCTGCGTGGCTGCCCCACTCAAGTGGCTAAGGCAGGGCTGGCTCCCCTGAGCTCCCCTGAGCTCCCCTGCCCACCTGAGCACAGCATCTCAGGGGGCACAGGGAACACTCAACCAACTCCTGACACCACATTGAAGAGGCTGCATGGTTTAGACACCCTTTCCATTTATCTGGGAAGGCTGCAGAAGGGAGGACTCCTGTTCCCGACCTAACAGAGGAACACTTGTTTCCATCGGACCAAGACAATGGATAAAGGCCAGTTAACGACAATATTGCAAAATCGAATCCTTAATTCATCAGCTTGCCAACTTGCCAAACCTCAGCTGCCTGTGATGTCTACAAAGATGAAAGCAGACAGATAAGTAAATGCAAAGAAGTAAAAATTATTTGCCTGTAGATGAGAGATTGTAGATTTTATTCATCCTTCTTGATTTTTTTTCTTATTACTTAACCACTGAGACATAAATTAACATTTGACTCTGGTACTTCATACAGCTCATCTGTAGCATGAAAAGTCCAACTCCCAGTTTCCACCTCAGAGAACCAGCTCTGAAGTCTGAGAAGAACATGCCTCTGTCTGATCTGTACCAGCCTAAGCACCAGCTGACTCCAAGCTCTTTTCATGCTTTTTAAAAAGTGTCTGAAGAGGCTTTGACATCATCATGAAATAAGAAATATTGATCCCCCTAAGCAAACAAGCAAACAAGCAGGCTGAGCTTTGCCAAGTAAAACACAGACACTTCTGTTGGTGTGTTCTTTAAATTGACTATTCAAGATGCAAATCTGCTTCTCATGGACTAAAGACTTGGCCCCAGTGTCAACACACAGAGATTCTTTACCCTGCAAGGTAACTGGCTTCGTGTCCTTTGCTGACTTCCTACCACTAGTAGATTCCTTTTTCAGATTTGAGACCAATGGAATATTGAACAACCAGGTGTGCTTCCACAGGAAAACACCCAAAGGCCCTCAGCATTTCCCACCACTGCCCACTGGCAGTACTTCTGAAAATGAATTAGTAAACCAGCTATCTGTTACCTGCCAGAACTGAAATGCAGTAACCTCAGCCCTTCCCAGAGATGTGACATTTAGCTGCCACTTAAATTCAGAGTGGGACAAAGCTGAAGTGCCAGAAACAAGTGGCACATCTGGGCATCCTTTGGGGTACATTTGGGAGTGCTGGAAGAGTTGCACAGCCTTGCACACACGTAAGTTCTAGTTAAAGCAGGAGCTCTAATCTTTAAGCTCCTCTTGCTTATTTGTTTGTGGGAAATATCCCCACAAATTTACCATGCTAAAAAAGAGCCCCACATCTCTCCAGGCTGCTTGACAAAGCCAGCAGTACGAACCCACATGTTCCTGTATGCTTATTCCCATAACCCCCCCCTATTTTGTATGTATATGTATATTGACTGTCAATGGTACTTTGTTAAAATGATTACTGCACACAGCATGGCTAACTTTTAAATGTAAATTGTATGCAAATATATGCAATGCCATCTTTAATGCAGATGTAGCAAAAAGTATTAAGATGTGTAGGGCCTAATTAGGTCCTACATCAAAAACTACATATAAAAACTTGACTCCAAAGTCTCAGCAAAATAAATGTGAGCTAGAAATCCCAGTGTACACTCCTAGGGAAGCAAGGGGAGTAACTCTTTCCCTGCAACTTGTAAAAGCTGAAGAAGGCAATGAACTCAAATGAACAATTTATCTGTTATTTCTTCAGACAAAACACTTTTTTAAAGCAAGATGCAGATATAATGGCATGGCTTTTTCATTCTCCTCTATCTTTGAATATTTAAAATGATTAAAGAGAGCCTTAGTTTCTTATCTGGACCCTATATGAAAATCAGTAGTAGGGACACAAAAAGTCTTGGGCAATGTAAGGCTCAGCCTAAACAGAGGGAGAAAAAAACCCAACCAAACAAAACACCAACCCAAACCCACAGCTTATCTTTGCTAAGCCAGGGGCTGCTCAACACTGGCCCTGCCAGTGGGACTTGGATTTGTGAATTCATTGGAATAGAAAAGCACTTGCACACAGCAAACTCCAGAGACAATAACCAGCCTCGGGGACCTGCATTATTAACACTGAAATAAATGAGGCAGTTGAGAGCCTACAGCCACTGACTGGCATTTCCCATGTACACACCCTCCCTGGCTCCCTCTGGAAAGGGAGGGTACATTTTGGGGTGTCCTGGAGAGTTCCATGGAGGGGAAGGACGGCACAGAGCAGATTTCAAACAGAGAGGAAACCTGTCTTGCATCAAGTCAAAATGAAAGCCAATGAAGACAGACACGTTTCAAGAAGGGTCCAGGTCTGAGCACTGCCCCAAACTGAAGACAGGTCTAGCTCAGAGGGACCAGAGAAAAATCTGCCCACAGACCTTTTCTGGAAAGGGCCAAGTCTGAACTCCAGTCACTTGTGATCAGCAGTGGAAAAGTAATAAGACCCACTCCACCCTCCAGAAGTACTTGGAGAAAAGCACACACAACTCTCCAGAAAAAGCATATCCCCTTTTCAGGAAGGAGCTCCTACCTTCCTTCCCTTCCTGCATCAGTATGTACAAACCTAGAGATACTCTTGGCCAGCTCAAAGCCAGAGGTTCTCATCTTTGCTCCACCCTACTGTCTCCTCTTTTCTAACACACAGTTGGAATTCTCCTTTAGCTGAGCTGCTTGGAGGCATCTCCCAACCCCACCCCAGAGCTGCCCACAACTGTGCCTCTTCCCAGGTCCCAGCACGGGGCTGCCATAATTTCGATATTCAAGTGGATTATAAATCTGCAGAAAATTTTATGCTGCTTGCTTCACATCTCTAGTGGCAGCACAATTTCTTTGAGGAAAGATGCTGCAAATTATTCACTGTGAAATACAAAGCTTGCCTTTCGTTTTAATTTCGTTCCATTTCTATCTCTGAATTTCCTTCATAGCTATTTTTCCAGCATTATGAGAAAAAGAAAAAAATAAAAATCCGAGGCACCACGTCAGCCCAGTCCAAGCCAGACATAACATCCTGCATGTGCTGCCCAGGGTATTATAAAAAATGCCTTTCATTTCTCTCCCCAGCCATGGTTGCAAGGCCCGTTCCCCTCTGCTGCCCATGAGCCAGCAGTGCTTTCCAGCAGGCTGCACGCTGGAATTCCTGGGCTCCCACATTCCTGCACACTCAAACACGCCTTACTCCTCTCACAGCCACTGTATCCCTTCCACCTACCCAAAACAACAGGCTGGGGGCCTGAACTGGACACTGCTCAATTTTTAGTTTTTATTTTTGGAGCTTTAGAAGACCCCAGCCACCCCCCTGACCCCTGTCCAGGCACTGCACACCCAGCAGTGTGAGCACACAGGCTGGGGGGATGGCACTGCTGCCACTGCCAGCTGCCCACCGAGGATGCTGAGGGTGCAAAGGGAGGCAGAGCTGGCCAAAAACCCCTGTGCCAGGCCTGGCAGAGGAGAGGAGCGGGCAGAGCAGCCCCAGGAAGCAGCTCTGGAGGGCAGTGCCACCTTCCAGGGGTCTTTGTGCCGCGTTCTTGCCGGCACCGCAGCACCGTCCTGAGCCCCCTGTTTGAATTAACCAGGCCCAGAGGATAAAACTTTCAAATTAAACACATTCCTGCAGGATTTCAGGCTCATTGTGTATGCACCAAGGAAACATAACATCCTAAAAATAATACGTATACAGAAAGAAAGCACATTTTGCAGGCATATTAAAGTGGAATATGAATTATAAGCAAGCTCATGGGAGAAGACGTCAGATTCCATGCAAAAAGGAGCTTTTGTAAATAACATTATTCTTTGTAAGCTATCACAATTATCCTCAGCCATTTAATTTGGCTCACCAATGCCTCTTATTACTGTTGAAATTGTCCACTTTTTCCCCCCCTCCTCCTGTATTGCAAAGCCCCAGATTTTACAGATTTCAAGCTCACAGCTGTATAGATTACTAATCAAGAGCCAGAACTCCATTTATATTCATTTCAGCAGATACATATCTAAACAGCAAACATGAAATAGCATCTCACCAAGCTGCCATCATTAGAGTACAATATTCAGAAAACGTTACAGCTTTTGCTACCACTTAATTGGTGTCAATGCTCTAAGTTTGGGTGCACTGAATTGCATTGAAATCTTAACACCGAAGAACTTGTCACATTAAAAATATTCAAATAATACACTATTGCTCAGTAGAGATTCAGAAAACGTCAGTAAAGGCAACATCTGTTTAGTTTAGAATATTAAAGCAAAAACTTTAGCATTATTTTCGTGGGGTTTAGCCTTTTAGACACAGACTCACAGGGTCTTGGTATTTCAGATTACTAAATATGACAGAATATTTAAGGGCTTTGCACATTAAGCCCAATGAAAAATTCAAAATCCCTCACTGGAATTAGTAATTTAGCCCCAAGCTAATCAGTGATGTTATTCCAGTAGAACCAAAGTCTTCCAGTTGGCCCTCAGCTTAATTTCACTGATTAAAAAATATTAATTCAAGTCAGTTTGCTTTGCCACAGTCCCCTTACAAGTGAGCTGAAGCTGGTACTCAGAAAGTACAATCTGAAGAAAAATATTTTGAACATCTGAGAAGCACTTATTTCTCTTATCTCTTACATTAACTTATGACTGGCTTTAAACTCCAGCTTGGAATTAATCAGAAGACAGTGAATGGGAGGCTTTTAGTGGCTGAAGCCCTCACTGGAAGAGCTAAGGCTATGACAAGAAACTCACCCTTACAAATTCCCCCTGCAGGAAGAGTGAGAGAGGAGCTCAAGCTTGGCCACTTACACCAGTGGTCTCATTTTCAGAAGCATCAGTCAACTCAGGATACACAACCAAACCCTCAGAAAATCTGGCAGCAAAATTCAGGTCACTTCTGGCACTTCAGTTGTTTCTCCCTGCATTTTGAAGGTACCAAAATGCATCACACTCTGTACAAGAGACACTCATGGGCTAAAACAAGAACAGTCTTCAAGAAAAATAAATAAATGCAATATTATAATGTCAATAGGTGAAAAATAGTGTAATTCCATTGCCATCAAATGTAGCCAACCTTTTCCAAAGGTGGTTGTTTCATCCAGCCTGTGTTTGAAGGGCTGTTGAGGAGGGCCCTACAGGGGACCACAGTTCTTTCATCACAGAGGCACTGTGTCCCTCAAGGCTCACAGCTACCTGGGTCAGTGGCTTCAGGGCTGCTCCCTAAATAAACCCAACTTATGCATTTCAGGCAGCAGAAGGATTAGGGACATTATATTACTTTAAAAGTACACCGAGGGGAAAAATATCCAACCTACCAGAGAGATGGATGGGGGAGAAAAAAAAATGGGAAAAAGAAAAGAGGTAGAGTGGGGTCACTGACAGGCAGAACTTGGTTTCTGAGTGGTCCTTTCAGCCCCAGCTGGTCAGCAGGAACACACCCAGAGTGGGAGATGCAAATCCTTAAGAGATCCAACATTTACACCAGGCTGTGTCCACTGAAGAATCACCCATGCACACTGGAGCTGGACATGTGTGAATAAAGTCTCTCTAACCACAGTCAATGATCAACATTTTTGTCTTTCTCTCAAGAATTATAATATTTTTTCCAGCTGTTTGAACCTGGGTATTGGGTTGATTTGACTGGTTTTAAGCTTTGGCCAGAAGAACCACTTCTCCATTGACACAGAGCTAAGGGAGGAGAATTATTATCTGACTAGCTGCTTCCAAATTTTTCTTTTTACCAGTATCTTTTTTTTTTTTTTCCCAGAAAGATATATAAAATAGACTGCTTCAGATAGCTCACAGGCTCCAAGTATCTCATACCCAAGACAAAATGTTAATTAAAGAAGTGATTAGGGAAATATATACCTCTAAGAGCAGAATCCGGACAAAGATCTCTACAACGCTCCCCATCTTACCCATCGTGCACAACCCTTTATAAACCAGCAACAATAAGAAACTCCAAAGAGTCTAAAGCAAATGCTATTGCAACACCCAGGAGCCAAAGATGAGGCAGACACTTTTAGCTGTTCTGCATGTGGAGCACGGCAACACTGAGGCTGTCAATAGGCACCAGGAGCATTGGGAACGCTCAGTATCTCATCAGTCCTGGACTAACAAGAGCACGCTCTGCCAGAGCACTCGATGCCCTGGAGACCAACCCAAATCATCACCCCCTGTGGCACCATCTGCAGGGAGGGCTCAGCAATGCAGTGCCTCCCTCTGCCCCAAAGCTGGGAAACACAGCTCCAGCAGCTATAATGGACACAGCAGAGCACACAGGACATCTCCTGAGCCTTACAAGTGAGTTCTAGTGACACCCATTGGACACAAGTAAGTCCAAGCCATAATCAATGTGATTCAAGTCCACGAACTAAGCCTTGAATTGGTGTTTTTAGATCTAAGCCCTGAGCACACTTGGCATACCTTGAAAAATATAAAACGCTGATGCAAAAGGTGCTTGGTCTTTGCAGACAGGTCTCACAGCCATCTGCTCAGAGTGACTGCACACCCATGGACTGGGGCAGAACTGGGACACAGCTGATCCAAGCAGGTTTTTGCAAACCAAGTCAGTGTGAGCTGACCTGAAGGCAGCACACTGCACACTTTCCTCGAGAAATAAAGAGCTCGTGTGACACAACATGCTGCACCACTGCCCTAGCTTTGGTTTAGAGGCAGCCTGTTACATTGATCTGCCTAAGCAATATATTGGTTAAACATTGATATCCCTGCCCTTTTTGTGCAGCAGCTCTGCCAGAGCCAGCACTTTCTTTGTGTTCCTGCTGAAAGCCCTGTCCGTGCATACGTGTGTGTGCATGCCTGTGTTTATGCACACTTTTGGAGGGTGGGGCAGCAGGCAGAGTTGGAATTGCATAGAGTTACACAACCATATTGCCAATGTTTAGTTTTATTTTCAACTCAAGGCTCGAGAATTATCACATGCCAGCTAAAACCTCTAACTTATGGATAACTTTAAGGACACTCGAGAAAACATGAACACTAACAACAATCACAGAGATGAGACTGACTATACACAGATCACTGAATGGAAACCCTGAATAATAATTAATTTCCCTTTCTTAAAAGCAGATCTTTAATTCTTAGGGTTTGAGTAAAGAACTGGAGCAATAGTAAACCTGGAAAGCTTTAATTCTATCTATAATTTAAGGCCAATTTTGGACCAATGTCATGATGGGTCCACATAGCAAGTTTTCAACCACAAACTAGACCTTAGTAGACACCTGCTCAAGTAACATGCTCTACATCTTGAGAGACAATTTATCAGCCCCCAAGGTGACACTCAGGGCTTTGTTTGGAGCAGTTTCTGTCTTCCCAATGATACAGAACTGTGAACATAACTTAGCACAGCCACATTCTTCCTGGACAATGTCCTTCAGTCCTAAAATAACAGTGCTGCAGTGAGTGAAACCAGAAAATAGGGGAAAAAACAACCTACAAGAAAAACCAAACAACTACAAAAACCCACCCCAAAAACAAGAACAATAACAAAGAAATGTCAAAACAAACAAACAAAAATGCACAAAACCCCCAAGCTAAAGCATTTCTTTGGCATTTTCGCTTCCTGGCAAGAAAGATGTTCAAGCAAGCCAAAAGGAGCATCTGGATTTGAAGTCAATATTGCACCAGAACATATGAAAACACCAATGCAGAAGAGTACAATGCCTAGATTACAAAAGGAAAATGATTATTTATGGGGTACAATAGCAAGGAAAGTTTTTGTTTTTCTTTGCTCTGCAGTGCTCAGTGAGCTCTGCTGGCAGCTCCCCCTCAGTCTCTCCCGTAAGCTTGCTTGCATACTTATTGCATCTGCTTCTTATTTAATGACCATTGTTTTGGTCTGCCAGAAGAACTACGACAAGTCTCCAAATCTGCAAGATTAGGCAAATATTTTGACAATGCTGCGTGTCTCATTTTCTTGGAGAGAAAGAATAAAGAGGATTTTCACTTTTCGCTTAACTTCGCTGGAGCTCTTAATCAAAATGCTACAGAGAATCAAATAGCAGATTGAACAGACTTCTAGTGACAAAATAAAGCATGCCATTTTGTTTCCGAGAGCTTGCCAATTCTCTGCACATTGCTATCACAAGAACTCAAACACAGGACTTTAAAATATCATTCACATCACATGGCAGCTGTTTCTAAGCTGAGAAACCAACAGAGCCAGGGAGCAGCAAATGACAACTCGATGGTAATGTGGGCTATCAGGAGGCTCTGGGGGAAGCAAAAAAAGAGAAAGAAAAGAAAAAAGCTGGTACCAACTCTAGGCTTTTACCCTGGGAGTGGTTGTTGTCCTCCCTGCTGAGGCTTTTGTTTGACTCAGTGCTATAGCAAATATTCATAAAATGTAAATTCACATCCAGATGCTAAACCTCAAGTCTCATGTCGGAGCTAATATTCAAAGTAGGATCCTGCATGTGTCTTAAAGGTAGACACAACCAGCCCCAACTCGAATCATTATGGGCTGTAAATCAGGCCCGGATCAAGCAGAGCCACACCAAGTCATATATCACAAGAGGATCCAGACTCCAGAACATATATGGAGAAGCCAACAGTAGCAGTTGTTTGGCAGCAAAGGAGGAGAGCTCACTTAACATGCTCATTTCTAAGCAGGAAGGAGAATGCTCTGAAGAGGGATGAAAACCAGGACTACAAGTTTTATAAGGGCTTGGTGTCTCACAAATCTTACTCCCATTTCATTCAATTTTTGGAGGGCTGTTTTACTCGACTTGTCTCTCCAAGGCTGCCTTCTTTTGGAGCCGAGTCTAGGTCAGCACAGAGCAGTCAATGAGCTAAACCCCAAAAGGGCAAAGAAAGGCACTTCCCCTCTCTTGTTGCCTGTGACAGGACACTTGTTGTGCTCTCGGGGAAAAGAAAACACCAAGGACAAGGTGACCTAGTGGCCTCTGTAAGAAACACCCCATTAAACACCCAAACACAAGAGTGATGTTGCTAAGCTATGAGTTTGCTTCTCCTTTCAGTCCAAAGAGCTCATTTGGGGAATCAACAACAAGCAGAAGAGGTCTTTGTCACACAGAATTTCAGAACCACCTCTGTTCAGCTTGTAAATCCCTCTACTCCTCTTCTGGCAGGGAAGGAATTATTTACTGTAAGGAGATTGCTTAGTTTGGTACTTCCCACATTTTCTGAATCAACTGACAGCTATTTTAGACATACTTGAAAAAACTTTTGCTCTGAACACTTCACAGCCAGCCAAGAATATACACAAGAATAACATTCAGCTTCCTTTTGCACTTCTTTTACACCTTTCCATCTTTGTTACGACAGAGCTTTTAATGGAAAGCCAAGCTTGGCCAAACTCACCTACCCGTGGAAAGTGAAAATTACTTCAGGAAAAAAAAAAAATCCTGTATTTTTCCTGTTGGATTATTGGTATTGCCTCGGCAGCAGCCTGAGAAGGGCTGACCTGAGCAGGCAACAGCCACCACTGCTGGCTCCAGAAAGGGCCTGGGGCAGGTGCTCCAGTGGGGACCAGAATGATCCTCTCAGTCACGACAAGCCAGTCAGTCACTGGCCCCACCAGCCACAGCCCCTCTGTGGAACACTGGGATCAAGAGACACTGCTTTGACATTTAGATACCATTTCTACACCAATCCTGGAGCTCCCTTTCCCATTTTCCCTTAACTTTTACTAATATCACTGAGTTATTGCAGTACAAGACCAGACGTCAGATGACAATCTCAGATCTGGCTTCTGCTCTCTTTCACACTGTGTCCTTCTGCTGCCATAATGCAGACTGAATAACTGAAAAAAAAAACCAAAAAGAAAAGAGGCTGACCTCTTCCAGTGTAAACACTCCTCCTGTTTGGCCAGCTTCCCTGAAAAACAATTATTTCTCTGATTTCACTGAAACCTGATCACCATCACGCTTGTCTTTTAACTGCATTTGTCTCTTATCTGTCCATCTCCATTGTTTTTCTGCAGAGGATTTTAATGATTTCTTCAAAGAACACTGGCAAGCGTAACAATCTGTCCTTCCTTTCAATCTGACACATGCGTAATGTCACCCTCTTTTTCGACCAAAGATAAAGGACACGTTCAACTCTTTTTCTTCTTCCAATACATCTGTTTTCCCCACGGCAATACTTGATCACTTTCTCTTTCTAGTGCCCACTATCTTTCCTTCGTGTCTCCTCTACCCCATCTCATCTTCTGACTCTGATCCAAGACAACCCAAGCCTTAATCTTTTCCACATTAGAAATACTGACCTGACTCACTATCACCACCTTTCTGCTCCCAGTTTCACTTGCCCTCAGGCAGTACAGGCACTGTAAAGCAAATTCCCTCTGTCACATGGACCGGACCTGTGATCAGTGCTGACCCTGCCCCACAATGCAGAATCAGCCCTTTGCAGTTCCTCCCCTCAGCCTCTCAGCCATCTCCAGTGCAGCCAGGTGGGCTCCTTATCTTCTCATAACATTGCTCCTTCAGCTCCCACGTTTGGTTTTCACTTGTGTCTTATTTAACACTCATTTACGCTCCCTTGAACATTTCCCATCTTTCTATGGGCTTACACAGGACTGCTCATTCCATCCACAGCACATAGTGAGCCACCAGCTCTACCAATTTCCCAACACCATCTCCATCCATCCTACTCCTTCTGCTTATGGCTGCATTGCCCCCAGTTCCTACCTCATCATCTCCCCTTCCAAGCCATTCCCACTGCCTCTTACATAGGACACTCCAGAGAAGCCCTTGCTTCTATCTCACACTGCAAATGGTAATGTGGCATCTTATTTAACTCATGCTGGGTATCAGAACATGAGAGGCCCTGTGTCTGAGTCCTCTGTCCTCTTATGGCTTCTCTGTTCACACAAATGATGCTCACATCCTGAAGGAGGATGAGCCAGTGTGTGCTTGCATCAAAGGTGCAAAAATCATTTGATTGCCATAAACCAAAATATGGAGAAGCTCTCTCTTAGTAGTGAACAAGTGTTTTTCACAAGTCAGAAAACAGAGTCCCTGGCAGCTCAGCCACCTGCAGCTGTAAGAACACACGCAGAACTGGTCACAGGAGGAGAAAAAAGCTAAAACATTCTAAACAAATCGGGCTAAAGAAATTACTCCAAAGGTATTAAGTCACTAGCATTAAGCAGACCTCTGAACCACAGTGCATTGCAAGGGAAATTCCAGCCACATCCAATCAACAAGCAATCTGTTCACAACTCCCACAAGCCTCCAGGTCATATGCTGACTCCACATCTTACCCACCACTTTGCCCTATACCTGAGAGTCTGCCTCATCCAGGACAAACAATCTCACCTCCCAGACAAGCTCCTGCTTTCTGCTCCCCCCCATAATTGTTTTCATGATTTTGGTTACAGACTTTTCCTGGAGTCCTTCAGCCACAGGGGTGCTCCTCCCAGTTTAAACCCCAGGAAGAGCAGGGCAAGGGGCAGCCAAGAAGAAGGACTCTGTGTCAGATGGCTTTTCAACTGGGACACCTCACAGGTCATTCCCAGCTCTTCCTCAAATAACTCTTACCTCATACTTTCTCTTACAGTATCTTAAAAACACACCTCCTTAAGTACTCACCATTCCCCTCTCTGGGATTCACCCCATAAATTTCACCTTCATTTTTCTCATTTCACTTACATTCAGGATTTGTGTTTACCAGAGTTTTTTGAAACATCATGTATTTATGAATGCACTTTTTTAGAGCATACCTTCAAACACATTTTAGAGGTGGGCAAGTGTCATTACCTTTATGCTACAAGCAACACAGAACTAAAACCACCACACAAGATGGAGCAAAACCAGCAGCTGACTGACAGCAAATCTGACCCTGACTTCCCTGGATTCTAACTGATGAAGCACTTAGATGCAGAAATCCCTGCTGATTTACTGTGCCTTTACAAGGAAATAACTGTTTTTTTCACATTGACTACAGCCAACAGGTTGTACAATCATGATGCAACTTCTGCACTGTAACACTGCTGTCAGGAGTCCTTCAGGCATTCTAAACTAATTTTATGACACCCATCTACAGTACAACAAAAAAATGTATAAAGTGTTTCTGAGTGTTCCTTGACTTTTAGACTCCTGGGTAGAGCTATGGACAGCAGAATCTTTAAAACTTTGCTATATTTTGTAAAAGGGGAATAGAGGTGTTGGGAGCAGTTTCAAGGCATCAATCTCCCCATAATTTTTTTCTGAAAAAAAGAGTGTGTAGACTTACTCAGCCAAAGACAATTATTTGTATATCTTGGGGGCTCAGAGGGCATCAAGATACTCTGTAAAGGATGCTAGAAATACATAATAGAGCTCTTTCTGCAGCTTTTCTTCCCATGCCTGGCCTGTAGCACATTATCCTTCTGTGGCCAACTTCGAGAACTCCTGGAAAAGCTCCTCTCTTCAGTGCCCTATGCTCCTGCTTCCTGTTCAAGGGGATTTTGCCTGAATGACACTCAAGACACCCTACAGAAGGGCTTCACTTTGAAAAGACCCCACAGATGCACCCATGTGCACTTGGGTAGCTTTGGAAGCACCAGCATTAAGGAATTCTGTCCTTATCCACGCTGACATTTCCACCACCAGTACTGGTCAGCTTTGATATCCATGACATTAAGTGTTCCTGGGGAGACAGGCAGCAAATTAGGGGCCATTCAAGGTACCTTCCTTAAATAAAAGGGGCAATGTGGAGAGTGTTTACCTCCCATGTGCTTTCACAGAGCTAGTTTAGAATAGTTTGGCTTCAGGTTCTGTTTGTCACATGCTATGACATGAACCTGTAGCATCACCTGATCAAATGAACACGTTCAGATTCCAGTGGTTTTACTCAAGGCTGTTCTTTTTATAGAGACTGCACAACACCAGCAAGAGATTCTGGAAGACCAGGATGCAGTAGTGATATCCACACAAAAGGAAAAAAGTAAAGGTAAAATCTACTTTATAGCTCTGACCTATAGGACTTCCTAAGTCCTCATGCACTCAGCCATTGAAATTGTTTGACCAAAGCAGAACCTGGAAGGATCTGTGGAGAGCCAATTGCTGTGACACTTGGCTGGTGTCCCTCCCATCCAAATCAGATTTAGCTGAACTTGAACCTCAGGGAACTCAGCAAGAACAAAGAAAAACCAACCAAATTCCACACAGGTACCAACACTGAATTTATCAAGTTGCTTGTGTGAGCAATTCTGCGTCCCAAGTGAGAACAATTCCTGGCACCACCCATGCAAATTTTTCACTCCAAGAACTCCTCATAGATGGTTTTTGCTATGTGCTACACAGAAATTTTTAATGCAAAAAGAAGGAGCAGATGGTGTACCTAAACCTGACCTCTCCCCTGCAAGAGGGAAGAGAAGAAAGCCTGCCCTCAGTGTTGCCCTCACCTCCTCCATGCTGTGCCAGGGAAGGAGAGGATGCCTGGCTGGGCTTGGTGTTGCCTGTCGTCTTTACATCACATTCACTGTCAAGATGAAACCAGCATTTCTAAAGCAAACACTTCTCCTTCCAGCAGGATTAATACTAAGAAGGTTTGACTTTAGGCTGTCTGGTAAGATCCAGAAAATATATTTCCCATTTTCAAGTCTGTTTCATAGCTTCTCATTTTAAGAGTGTTTTGGAGCAAGCATCTCAGGGACTGGAACTCTGAATATTTTAAGGGGCATGGAAAAAAAGTAACCTGAAATTTCATCTGCATTTTCCCCACTGACCTGTGGGATGCTTTTGGCCAAGTTGCTTTGTGTATCAAAACAGAAGGGGAAACACAGCAAAGAAATGTAAGGCACATCAACAGAGAGGATCAGTGGAGGTCAACAGTTTGGTGCATGTACAACACACACAAATAAATATTTAGAAGTACACTCAGGCCAGAAGTGACAAGGGAGAGGAAAATGGACAAATCACACTTTCAAAACACATTAAAACAAAGAAACCAAAACCCCTAAAAAACCTCAACCAAAAAAAAATCAAACCCAGGACCAACACGGACAAAAGACATGCACAGGGCAGAGCTTTGTCTTCCACTAAGGATGCTTTTATTTTCACACAAGGATGTTACAAGAGCTCCTTTTATGCCTGCAAAAAAAACTCCAGTGCATCAAACCCAGGGAGCCAAAGCTGCTTGTGATTCTTCTGCTGGAGAGGAAGGAGCTGCTCATCTGCACAGCTCCAGAATCTCTCCAGTCCTGGCTGTGGGCGAGCCTGACGTCAGTCCCAGCGTGAGCCATAAAAATCCCCTTCAACAGCTCCCTCTCTGTGTGGGAAGCCTACAGCTTTATTTTAAGCAAGGACCCAAGATTACCCTGATGCTTTCTTGTAATATTTATCACAGAGCCAGAGAGGGGACTGAACCCAGAGGAAATGCATAGGAGCCCATCTGAAATACTTCCATAGGGACAATGGTACATTCTGAGGGCATACATACCTTAGGCTCCCTAAATCTACTCTCACATCACTGGTGTTGTCCACTGCCTCAACATAAATGTTCCTGCTATAATAAAGCTTTTTCTTCAGACTGGAAATAAATGTGGTATTTTTGCAATATTCTGACAATGAAAAATCTTCATTTCTTATTACAGGCAAGATATCCCCAATCCTCTGTCTAATTCACAGCTCTGACATCTATTTTATCAGATTACTCTGATTTTCTAGGAGTATTTAGATGAGGGATCCTGAAAGAAACTTTTACTTTGCTTTTGAAAGGTGACCAGAATGGTTTTCAATCTACATTAGCAGCAATAGTAATACCACCCCAATCTCTCACAGCATCTTCCCTTTAAATTGAAGTGGAAGTCATGCTTTATTTTCAAACAGCAGAAATCTTGTCAATAACTGTCACTGCGCTTGAAAACATCTAATTGTGGCAGCTAAGTATGAATACAACCCATCCACAACATATTTATGACTTAAAAGAAAACTACCACCTGCTTAACTTCTAAATCATAACTCCTTCTTGTAAATGGAAACCCACACTCCATTCTTAGAAACATCCCTCCCATACCACTCAAATCACTGCTGACAAGTGATTGTGTCTGTAAACTCCTCTTGGTTTAGAGAACTGCATCGACACAGCACAGTTCAATGAGTTTACTTTAAAAACAGACACTCATCAATTGCTGAGAATTTCCTGAGTCCTCCAGAGCAGTGACATCCTAATTAAAAAACCTCTCAGAGTAAACTTGACTGAGATCTGTTTACCCCTCTCATACAGTCCAACCTACACTTTGATTCCTACTAAATGAGAAATGAATACAGAAACCATCATACACCTTTTAAATGGAGTTCTTCAACCAGTTTCATAAATAAATACTAAGAGGAGCCCCAGCTCAACAATAAGCTTAACTGGTCCTCAAGTTTAAACACAAACTTTATAGCACTATTCTTCATTTCACTAGCGAAAACACTCAAGCCTGTGCTTAAAACATAAGCACCTACTCTAAAGTGCTTTATTTAAACGTGGGTTATATACTGGATTTCCTGGAATAAACTCCAGCAGGCTGAACCAGACCTTCACAGGAGCCTGGTAACTCAGGGGGAAGATTAAGGTGAATGCCTGGTAAAACAAGGCTTCGAGAGGCTTTGAAAACATCAATTTTGATTATTTTTTTTTTTCCCAAATAAACAAAACCTTGGTGTTCCTGCCGTGTGGCCAGGCGGGTGTCGGGCTGGAGACACCGAGCGCTGCGGCGGGAGCGCCTCAAGCCGGGCACTACACCAGGGTGGCTGTGCCACCTAGTGATGCTTGGCATGTACTGTAGTGGAGCCGGCAGGGAGGGCTCAGCCTGCCCCGGAGCAGTGCACACTGAGCCTCCCTGAGCTGCAGCAACCTCTGCGAGCAAAGCCCAGCACGGCTCTGCTGCTTCCCAGGGGCACCATCCCAGCAGCTGCTTCTCACTTCTGTTCTCTCTGCCTTTTACTTCTATTCGGGTTGAATAGAAAAATAAACCCCTCCAAGCTGCCAGGCTAGTGCCCATCAAATCCAGCACCTCTGGTGAGAAAATGTCAGCATATTTAGTTGTCCAGAAAGATCCTAAATGAGCTTACAGGGAAATGTAAAATAGTAACGCTGTCATCAGGAAGGCACATGAAAAAGGAAATGGAAAATAGTAACACTGTCATCAGGAAGGCACATGAAAAAGGAAATGGAAAATAGTAACACTGTCATCAGGAAGGCACATGAAGAAAGGTAACACACAAAATCTGACCAAATCTCTAATTGCATGGCTAAATTACAGATCCCCGTGGCTGGGGTGGGAATGCAGGAGTTCTTTAACACATGACCACAATCCATGGCAATAGAAACCCAGGTACTGCCAAAGCCACGCTGCTCCTTGTCCAAGCAAGAGGTGAAAGTTTCTAGGAAAGGAGACTATGGTCACAGAAGTCTGGAGAAATGGAGTTAGTGACCACTTAGAATGTAATTAATTGAAAGGAAAGTACTCCAGGAGTGTCACACCTGCTGGCCAGGCCACCCTCTGCACAGGCTGCCCACCTGTTTCCCAAAGAACAATTTTAATTCCATAGTTCCCAGCATCTCCCAGCAACAAGAGAGTTCCCCTGTGCAAACACTGACACACCACCTTAATAAAAAAATACCTGGCAAAGTGACAGGCACCATGATCTCCATCTGACACCGAGATAATGGGGAAAGAAAAATCAACAGGAGCAAAATCTCTTCCTGGCTAGACACTTCTCGCTTTCTGGTTGCTCAAAATTGCTCTTGGTGTGCTCCTCCTCTTGTTTTATCTCCTGGGATGTCCTGACCATCTCCTGCACCTCCTCCCTGCCCATCCACGTGTCCAGGTAAGGGCTGCACTGAGCAGCTCGTGGGTTGTTGTGACGAGGAGGCTCCTCAAACACACCAGGTTCGTGTTTGCACAGCCAGGACTGCAGTTTATATTGGCACAATTAGCGTTAAGACACTGATAAAAATCAGCCATTACCACACATGCTACAATAAAAGTGACAGGCTGGACCATAACCTTTCCAGAATTAGAACTCACCAGGGTTTATGACCCATCAGCCAAAGAGTAAAGCAACAATGAGCTGCTGTGATCCACATTTTAATACATTCTTAGAAAACCTCCAGCCAGTTACTAGAAGTGGCAAGAAGAGGATTTTTAAATGGCCTCATTATCACTTAGTGTACACAGCAACTGTTACAGTGTGAACAGGAAAATGAACTCCTTTGTTGAATTACTTCAAACTCTTAACTAGGTGGATTTAAAATAACACTCCAGTGTCTGCCTAGCACCTCTACCTCTTTATTTGTTTTTAAGTAAAGACAAAACCAAGCAGCTGGATAAAGCAGTTAGCCCTTGTTCCAGTGCTATCAATAGACTGTAATTGATTAAGAGGGGGATGACCAAAATCAGACACATCCCGGAACACACTAAATTTAACCAGAGTAACCCACATACATTTCTTTAAAATGCCAAGGGGCTTGGGAAGCCAAACTCCACATCAGGAATCCCTGAGGCACTCAAGTCCCTATGACCCCACTGCTCACAGGGACTGGGGCACTCCCAGGGCTCTGGAGCCTCAGCTGCTCTGCTGTTTACAGCTTTGTTCCATCCATCCCTTCCACTTCAGCCCAGGAGCAATCCAATTTTTAATTTCAGTTCTGCCTCAATTACAGCCGTTCTTGAGGTTGACCATGACTTCCTAATTGTTTTTTTCTGCCCTCAGCTTTCACACACCAATTAGATATGAAATGCTCTCCAGCTGCACCTTCAGTTCACACACAATTAGGGGATGCACAGAAAAGCAGGGCTGCCTGGTGACAGAGACATTTCCTGTGTTAAAACAGTAGGAAATGTGACACATCCTTAAGAACACAGCTTGACAAAGCATGTAATCCCAGCCTCTGCTACACCACGAGTGGGAGGACACCAGAGAGCCTTACCTGGCTTCTCACTGCTCCCCTGCAAGAGGGATCAGGGGAAGGAGGCCATGGAGCTCAGGAACCACGTTAATGACATGTGTGAGTTCTGCTCAGAGGAGGAGAGGAGGGGCAGAAAGGTCACCTCCTTTCCTAAGTGCCCTCACTGAGGCAAAAGATTTTATTGCATTACAAGAAAACAGAAGGTATAATTACTTACTTGGCAATCATTTAAAGGAATCCCCAAACAATTTTAAACATGTATCTCCTATTCCTTCAGCATATGTCCATTCAGAAACCTTTTAAATGCACTATTTGTGCTATGACTGATAAACAAGTATTTTTTTTCTCCAAACTGAAGAATCTTTTAGAAAAAGATTTCTTACTCAAAATAACGTTTGAAAGCCAGTCCATTCAGCCTTGTCCAGTGAAAGCACAAAGAAATCAAAGTCCTTGTACAAATGTACAGCACTGCTTCAAGACACGAGCTTTGAAGGGGAGGGGAAGAAACAAGAGCAAAAAACCTTTTGAAAATATTTCACTCAGGTATTTGGAAATTACTCCCCAATTCATTCCAGAAATGAGAACGGATATTGAGAATTGTCCTTACCCTTACAAAACCTCCCCCAAAAGGCTGGTGTGTGTTTCTCTCCCTTCACATTTTTCTCTCCCAAGACCAAACACAGCCCAAACTGGGGCCTCATGCCCAGATAGGCACAGGTATTGCTGGTAGATGTGGTGCTATTTAAAGTACCTCCAGCAATTCCAGCTTTTCTCTCTCCACAGGGAGTGGAGGGTAAAACATTCCTGCTCAGAGGGGTTATGCTCCCACAGGCACCGTGTAGGCACAGTTATCCAGTGCTTCTGTAGCTGCAGCAGAAACTTTAAACCAGCCCCTTCTCTCATCCTTCTAAAACCATTCCAGGTGCATCCTTGAAAAGGCATTGACTTTAATGGTATAAAATTCAACAAGACTTGAAATTAACCTTTTAGTGAATCTTTCACATTCAATGTGAAATAACAGAGCTGGTTGTGATGTGACATTTTTGTAGGTGAAAACATCAAAGGCAGCCCTGCCACAGACTGATCTACCTTTGAACACCCAAGGGTATCTGAGACTGCCAAGTCTCTGTAGACTAGACAGAGAGAAAGAAAAAAGGAAGAGAAAGAGATCTAAGATATTCCACTATTTAAGGTGAAGTCATTCTAACTAGGATTTAATTCAATCTTTTACACTTTGTTACTGCTGGTGGTTTTTTAATACACAGTCAAAAGAGAAAATCAGGATAAAAGGAAAAGAATATTATTTCTGACTGTCAGGCCATAATAAGGCATAAATACACGAAAATTTAACTGGCACCACTTATTCTTTCCTTCCTTTTTAGCATTCATGCCTTAGGAATTCCTTTCTATTGGAGTTATGCAATAAACAAACCAAAAAAAAAGGCAGTATCAGCCTTTCAAAGGGCTGCAGAAAAAGGTAAGCACCTGTCTAATAACTCAGAAACAACTGAATTAATGGCCACTGACTACTCCTGCCCTTCTTGCCAAGCACACACTCTGAAAGCTCTCCTGGTGTTCAGTCAGGGGGCTTCTTGGGGTCAAGACCCTCCTGAAAGCACTCCCAGTAAGATCCACTCCTGAGCCTTGTGCTCTGGCCATAACTAGACATGCCAGCCCAGTTCCTGCAGCTCCCTCCAGGCTGACAGGGCAGCCCTGGGGCACCTGGCCATGCCAAGCCCCTGACCCAGAGAGCTGTGACCACTGCACTCAGGAAGAATTCCAACCTGTTGCCATCAGAATGGTGCACTGCTGGATCTACAGGCTGACACAGCGCAGAGAGGGACAGAAAACCAGGGTTTTTTTGTAGGGTTCTCCTTCAGAGAGAGGATACAAAATGGGAGACTTATTGAATCACACCATACAGCCCAGCCCATCCTGTTTTGGGAACCAGAGCTGGAGGTGGGTCCTTTGCTTTAGAGAAAGGCTTTTGTTCTCCAGCTACATCAGAAACCAGGTGAGTGAGCTCAGAGGGACCCTGGGCTGCTCCTCCTGGCTCTGCCCCAGAGCACAGCAGTCCCAGGCCATGTGCATCACCTTCCAGCAGCAGAGCCACGAGGAGAACTGTGCTTGGAGACAGAAAGAGGTTGAATGTGCCAGGCATGGCACCTGTCTGGGGAGTCAGCACCTCTTGCTGCTAACGACTCCAGTGCTTATTTAAGGAAATGGGCCATGGCAAAAGGCTGTGCTAGGCCAAGGAAAGAAACAAAGAAAGCCAAAGCCACAGCCAGAAGAGTTTGAAGAGAAGCTCAGAACAACCACAGGAGACTGAACAGGCAAGTGGGAGAGAAGGAAGTGTGACACCCTGCTTCTAAAGCTGAGACTGCTGACCCCTCCACTCTGAAACACAGCAGGCTCCCTGGCAGAGAGGTCAACATCAAAACTGGGAGCAGCCCCAAATCTTCTCTGGGTCACAGACTGACTTTCTGAACAGTGGAGGTCTGCACATGGGCACCAAGGAAACAACACATTGATCACACTGCAGCCAGGAACCTGTGGCTTCCAGAAGGTTCCAGAAGGCAGAGACTGGGACCAGAGAGGCTTTAGGAGAGGAACGAGATGAGGATGGAACAGACAAATTACTGACATGCCAACATACAAACCCAGCCTCCCAGGACAGTGGGATCTGTAGCTAATGCAGACTGAGCAGGGTTTTAGGGCTAAGGCCATTAAAGAACATGTCAGAAGGTGGAGGGAGAAGAGAGCAAAGAAAGGAGGAGAGAACTTGCTGCTGCCTTCCAGTGATGCACAACTCCTTCACGAGACAATCCCAGCTCCACCACGCTGAGCTTCCTTCACAAACCAGTGCCTCACACAGCCTGTCAGTGGCCTCAACTGGGAGCCATCTCTCACCTCCTTCCAGAACGTGTGAAATTAAGTGAACCACTTGAAAAAGTCAAGAATTCTTAAACGGCCTCTTTTCTGAATCAGCTTGGATCAAAAAGATCCTGAGATCTCACATAATGGGGAAAATTATATATATGATACAATTTCTCATGGCTCTTTGACAGTCACTAAGAGACAGTGGAAGAAAGACAACTTGGAAGCAGAGCTGAGATATAAAGCCTTAGATGCAAATTCTCACCCAGCTTCCTCCCACACATTGTGGTATCTTGACCTTGATTTCATCTCTATCAATGATAACTTCAATGCAGCAAAGATTCTTCTGATGATCATTTTTTTCTCAGAGTCTGTGATGCCACAGTAGAGGTGGGGTATGGTTTCATGCATTAAAAAGCTCAACTGTTAAGTTTAAGATCAAAACTGTCAGTTTTTATCCTACTTCAACACAAAAATGTGACATTTTGAAAAAAAAAAAAACAGGTTTCATTTGACATGCTCATTGATGCACCAGTGAAGGTCTCAAAATCATCTCAGTGGCATGAGCTAGGTACTGACCAAGTGGGCTGAAGCCAAATCAAGAAGCTCCCAGGAGCTGAGCCCAGACTCCTGTTTTCCCCATCCCTCCTGAATCATGCTCTGAAACACCAGCCAAGGTTCCTGCTGTCCACACCAGTTCTTCCTCTTTTTATTACACAATAACTGGAACTGCAACTTACTCTGTCTGCTCCTCAAAACTGCTTTTTCAGCTTTCCTCTTTGGAGGAACAGCTACTGCAAAAACAAAAAACAAGCTCCCCAAAACACAGCAAGCAACAGAGTATAGATCTTTATGACTCAGGCTGCATTTCCAATGAGTCAAAAATTTAGTGTCATAGCACACCACAATGTCAACAACTTCCCAGCCACAGGATGAGCTGATCAAGGATGGAATTTTTCTTAATGTTCCATTATCTCTTCTTATCACTGTCTGAGGAAGGGCTGTGAAGTTGTCACATAATGCTGCATTGCTAAATTCTAAGAGAAATGAAAACAAGAGCCCTGAGGACGTGGCCCAGACCTGAATTTATGAGGAGCCCTTGGGAACCAAGGGCTTTATGTCAGAACCAGGCTGACATAAAGACACACAAGGCAACAGATCCATCAGAAACATTTTCCAGCCTAAGCCCAAATGCCAGGAACACAAATCATGGGCAGGTATGGACAGAGAGTGTTGTTGCTTTCCTCAGAGCTCTATCAGCAACTAAACAGGAGACACATTCAGCCAGGGAAAAGGCTCTACGTGCCCACAGAACCAAAATCTGCCTCTAATTCTCTTGGGATGTAAGCAGCTCTGCCTAAATTTCTGATGTCACTAGAGATTTGGGGTTACCAGAGCCTAACTTGGAAATGAACTGATTATTAGAAGCGTTTTCAGAGATCTTTACCATTCCAGAAAGTTGTGTTATTGGAGGAACTTCTTGAGGGCACGTGGGCTTTGATGGCCAAATAAGTTGCTGGGAAAAGAAGGCCAAAGCAATGAAAATGGGCAGTGCAGGGATATTCCACTGCAGAGAGAGAAGGACTTTTCACATGCTCCCAGCAGGTACACTCAGGTGAACCTGCTTTTCCCACTGCAGGCCAGAGACTGCAACACAAAGCATTGGAATTGTTCATTTAGCTGTCTGGTTTTCCCAGCTGGTGGCACCAACCTGACAAAGCACAACACCTCACAACACACCACAGGCTTAGATGCATTTCCATCTGCAAGTGTGTCTGAAAATACAAGAAAATGACTAAGAGCCAGTAGATTGATCCAATTCCAGTGTGAGAGCAATAAACCATTCCAAAATAAAGGGAAGTTACCAAATGCTCCAGTTTCTGAGCAGGACATCTCCTGCACTCTGTTCTTGCCTCTGAATGCCCTGCACTTCCACAGCAACTTGGCAGGGCAGCCTCGGGCAGCAGAGATGCACCTAAAGCTGCTGATCCAGCACATGCAGGTCTGCAAATCCATGGAAACAGCCAAATTCCTTCCTTTCTACTCATGCAAAATTTCCAGTGGGAGACAAGAGACATACTGAGAAAACCTGGGCTTATGACAGCTCGAAGATGGTATGGATTTAACTCCAGGACAGCACAGACAGGCTGCCCACACCACACTGGTGGTGAGCATTCCCTCTGTCTGTCCAAGAACCTGCTCCCTTTGGGGGTTCAACAGAACAAAAGAGAACTAGGGACACAAAGGAAGATTTGTCAAAGATGGTACAACAGAAAACCTCTATGGGTTGTTTGAAGAATGATGAAAAGAACATTAGAGTGAATAGCAAACATGTCCTCAGTGTGTTTAATGTCTGCTCAGCTTAAAGAAACGTTGTCATTTTATTTCTGAATTGATATCAGCATTAGCCTTTGCTTTCCTTGCCTCAATTCTGTGTAGACATTCCTTAACTAAGAACTAGCTGTGGCCTAGTACAGCAGAGAATGACAAAATCCCAATTTGCCTGAGATACTGTTTTGATTAAATGCAAGATCCAATTTACCACTGGGATATCCCTCAAGTCACATGCCCAAGCAGCAAGTGCATTTAAATGTTTCCTTAAGGCCCAGCCTTCAGCTTTGAAAAAACCTGGCCTTCAGTAATAAAACAGAGGAAAGAATGCTACAGTCCTTTGATAGAGGCCAGGGCTTCTCACAGATTCTAAAAATTACAGAATGAAAAGGTTTTGAGTCAGCTCTCAGTCAACAAGAGGTTTTTAATGCTGGTTTGAACTGCCAGTCAGGGTCGAGTCTTTGGGACATAAAGAAAAGATGGGAAAAGCTACAAAAATCCAGAAAGCTTTATCCTGCCATAGGAGTGGGGTCTCCAAGGTCTCTGTAGGTCCAGGCACTGAATTTATGCCTCCCAAGTGCCCCTCCCCACAAGCAGTGCCAAAAGGCTGCCAGTGCCCCCTGCCAGCCTGAGTGTGCAGGGTGGGATATTCCAACTGAACAGCCTGGCAGTCGATTACACAGACACCCATTAATGACATCAAGGCTCTCTCTGAAAACCACAGTGCACAAATTTGCAATTTTCTCAGTCAAGAACCAGAATTCTAAGAGAAATACGGAGGTGTCATTTTCCTACTGCATTCCCAATATACATTTTTCCTTTTAAAAAAGCCATACATAGTAAGCAAAGAAACTCATTTGTAGGTAAAGCATTAGCAAGAGTATGTGCAAGGGACATCAGCAATCATTCCATTACATGCTACTTTAATACAAGAGGTGAGTTACAAAGCTCAACACATGTGGGTGCTTCCTGCTGTTTCAAAAAGTTAGCACAGCAAACAAAAAAAGATTTGTTACAAGAATTTTTTACAAGCCAGTTTTAATTTAAACTACTCTGCCACTGGAGGAGTCACACAGACAAGAGAAATCCTTCAAGATCTGCCCGACTTCATCATGGGAAAATAAAGCTAAAAAGGCAAATCTCTACTTTCTGTGAAAGAAGAGCCACAAGTGTGTTACCAGGGGGACAGTGGCCAAGGGCTCTCACCCAGAGCCACACCATCCCACTGGGCAATGCTAAAATGCCACCTCTGGCAGGAGTGTCCTGGCTGTGCACGCAGGGTTTGAAGCAACAACTGGCTGGGCTGTGCTGGTGCAAAGTGTCCTGAGGGTCAGTGAGCACAAAAAATGCCATGGAAAATGAGAGGGAACTGTCTTGCATTGTATCCACTTTTTTCTTTATTGCCACAAATCAGGAACAGGCACTGGTACCATATTAAAATCTGCAGATGTAGGTGGCATCCACAGGGCTTACCTCTGCTTAAAATACAGTGGGGCAAAAGAAGGGGGGAGAAAGAAAAAATACTTTAAAAATTAATCAATTCTAGAAGTAAAAATGGCTAGAATTTATATTTATTAGGCAATGTATGAGCCACTTTCTTGTGGGGAGGTACTCCTACTAGTCATTAAGGTCTAAAAGTGCCATCAGCCTTGCCAAGCTCAGGTATCAGCTGGGGCAAAGCACCAGTGGAACGTGTTCTACAGCACATCTCTGTGCAGAGTGCTCACACTGTGTCCCTGCCCTTGGTTATCATCATTTCTTTGTTACCTTTCTCAAGAGAAGAAATGGATTTGTCGTAACAAATGTAAAAGTATTTTCAAACTTCTCAAATTACCTGAAAATTGTACCTTCGAGCAACACCTAAATCTGCTTCAAAAGAGTTAATATCTATATAACAAATTAGGCTCAAAGTGATAAAGATGGACATCAAAAACCATACCTAAAATAATGCATTTTGAAAGCTTTCTGGAAAGAAACAAAACCAAAGCAGAGACAAATGACAGAAACTGCAATCACAAATTTGTTTTACAAAGTCACAATAAGAAAGGGAGAGATGAGAGAGGGAAAAGGCTGGTGCATCCAGGGAGAGAAGAAGGGGTGAGTGGAAACAGCTGGAATTGTTCAGCTGTGTCAACATTGGGCTGTTTCGCAGATTGACTAGCAAAGTGTCATCTGAAACCAATTACATTCCCAAAACCCCATGGACCCAGTTCATAACATTGATTAATCCACATTGCGAAAACATCCCCAAGCAAAACTGGAACAGCTGTCAGCCCTTGGAGCTCAGAAATAGCGTTTGATTTTTAAAAAAACCCAAACCCCAAACACGCCATGCACGCCCTAATGCCGTGTTTGTAATTCACAGATCATATACCTGTTTCTGAGACCCACAGCAGAAACACCTCCCCACTCCTTCCTGCACCCACTGCTTGTGCTGCATTGCCAGGGCTGCTGACAGCAAAGGTTGGCAGTGTTACACCCAGCCCAGAACTCATCCCTGCAGACAAAGCACCTGCCTGGGAACTGACCTGCCCCTCCACATGCACCCTGGGGACCATCATTTACTGTCTGAAGGATGGAAACTTTCTGTCCCCACCCCAAGTGCACTGAAATGACCATTTTCAGGTGCATCACTTGTGCCTAAGCCATCAGCTGCACTTGCCAGACTGCCACCACCACCCCAAGCAGGGCAGGGGCAGGTCTGATCCCTGCTTTGCCCAGCTCCTCCTGCCCACTGCCAGCTCCAGGGAGTGTTCCCAGCATCATCTCCCGGTGGGATACCCCCTCCATCCCCTGAGCAGCCCCACCTGACCCAGAGTGCTCCTCTCACTGGCCACAAAGACATCATTTATCTGTCCTGTTCCCCAAGACAGAGTCAGACAGATGGATTCTCACAGTCTACAGAATATATCCAAAGTCACCACAAGGTATCGTAACAAATAGGAATAGGACCATGCATAAATAAAATCAAAATAAACCAAGGTTTTCAATTTTCACAGCCCCAATTAAAGGCTGCAGGAAAAAGAACCTTTTTCTTGCTTGCATGTTCATCAAATAACTTTCTTAAGTAAGTTATTTTTATGTGGAGTTCAATGGAGTTTTTTTTCCCCCCAAATGTATATATATATATATATATATATATATATATATATTATCAGCTGTTCTAAAATAAAGTTTAGAGGAGCAGGGATGCTCCACCAGCTACCATCAAAAATCAAGACACCTTGCATCTCAGTGTGCAATATTCTTCCTGCAGTTCTATCAGCAAATATTGCTGTCATTGTGTAACATCCAGAGAAATTCCAGGCTGCAGTCACATTTTTATTTCTCACCTTCAGAGCGAGGAATTGACAGACCAGCAAGGTGAGTACCAGAGCATAAGTGCACAGAAACAAAAGCATTCAAATCATGTTGCATGTGATGCTTCCTGGCTTTAGAGGAGCTGTTTGGGAGGACAAAGTGTCATGTTATCAGAGTCAGAATATCTTTGGGCTTATCCCTTCGCTCACTCAGTCCTCCTTTTTATTTCTAAGGACTTGCCAGAGATGAAAAGACCCTCATTGTTTAAACTTCAGTATTTCTTTCCAGTTTTGCAATCAAATACACAGATACAAACCAAAATGCAGCGCACAGAATCATTTTATCAATTCATTACTCAGAAAATAAGTAATGCTGGAATGGTTATTTATTTGGGGACAATGGTGTACTGTTGAAAGAATTTATATTCAGAAAGGTAAATACATTTCCAAATTCAAGAGAGTGAATCTCCTTTTGACTCTTTACCAAAATACTTTACCAAAAATATTTTGCAAAATAGTGTTAGGCACGCCAGTAATAAGTTACAGTACCTTAAAAAAAAAATCACAAAAGAAAAATACTACTTCACACATACAAAATTCTGTGAAGACACTCACAAGCTGTTCTTGTCTCCCAAAAATGTTAGAAATAAAAAATAGCCTCTGGATCTAATATTTCATATTCTGCAACAGAAACGAAATAGACGGGGGCATTAATTACAATTCAGAAAATTGTGAAACCACAGCGAACCCAAACTGAGATGGATGGTCCACCTGCAGGAGCCAGGCTTTTGAGAGTGACCAAAATGTGATCTTCAAAGCACAGCAAATCCAAGAGCTCCCACGGACTGGGTTCTCTGCTCTTGAACATGCAAGCATTGAGTTATATTTTCTCAACACCGAGACTTATTATAATTTTCTCATGAAAAAAGTTGAATGACTCGACATTTATCTTCAAGAATGTAGAGTTGAAAGTCAAGATTACTTCCACCTTATCAAAACCCAGCATGAGAGACTGAATTTTTTTCCCAAGTAATTCTTACAACACCAATGGCTGGATTCACATAGGCTGCTAATAGTAGCTAACAGACTGAGAGAATAATGTGTAAGGTATTCTTAAGATTATAATGAGAAAAATTTGTACAAAGTCTTGTAGAATTAGGGCAAAGTACAAAGAGTTATTCAAGCTGTATCACTAGCAGACATCCATCAACTCATAGAATTTAAAGTTAAAAAAAGGCAAGTGGGAAGATCTATTCTTGCATATCCTGAGATGTGCATATCATAGGTCATTGCATTTCACATCATTAACCCCAGCTCTGGGGCCCACGGTGTTTGATTAAAACTTTCTGACACAAAAGGATCCGAGCTGACTCCGAAGTCACCCGGAGTGGGTGCAGCAGCTGCTCCTCCTGGTGACCCAGCCCCATACGGAGCCAGACTCAGTGTGGGGCACTTTTACCTCCTCTTCGACTGGAATTCTCTGCTCCAGCATTCCTGTTTCCTTCAGCACCCACTATTCTCCTCCTCTGAAGACCCTTAAACACTGTTGCCCTACGGTTTTCTCACTGATAAATGTAGGAGATGATGCTCCAAGGGGTTGAAGACCAACCATTTGCTCCTACCCCAAATATTTTGGGGTGACTTTCTGACCCTTATCCACTGTCCCCCCCTAAGGCGTGGATGTCAGAATGTCAGGAGTTGGTTTAGAATCCTCTTGCCCACACTCACAAGGCATACAAGCACACAAAGCTGCTCTCCCAGCTCCCAGTGCCATTGACACAAACAGCTATTGCACCACAAGCCTGTGGCCAGGGTGACACCCACGAGGGTGTCTCTGCTGTGCCTGACACACTCTTCTCCCACTGCAACACCCCCTCTCCTTAGGCAAGTTGATTTCTAGGGCTGCCCTGCCCAAAGAGGCAAAACAATTCCGAGCTTTCTGTGTAAAGTGTCTGCTACCTTTTTATCTCATATTCTGCCACGCTTTGTGCTACCTGGAAATAAAGCACCAGCCATTCAGAGAGAGTCTTCCACATAATTGACAAAAATATTGAATAGTGTTGAAACTGGCCCTGATCCTTGTCAAATTGCTGTAGCACCTCACAGTGATGCTCCAGGAACGTGTGGCTGAGATAAGGCACTTGGCCAGAGCTGCAGGCAGTGCACAGACTGCTGCAGCAAAACCAGAACTTGCAGGGAGAAGCAAGAAGGACTTCAGACTAAATCCTGGAGAACAGTGCACACTGAATTTCACACTGTCATAAACAAATACTATAAATGAGTTTAAAGTCCAGCAGTTTCCAAACCCAGGAATCACATCTGTCACATAAAGGTGAAGATACACTGATGTAAAGTAGCAATTAAGACAATCAGGAATTCCTAGCACTGTCACTAAGAGTCTTCCTGGTTCCCAGTTTCTGAAGAAAATATGGATCATCACCACAGATTGGTTATCTTGAAGGGTCAAGTGTTGCAGAGGAGGTATGAAATGGGTGACTAAAATAAGCAAAGGAGAACAACAGAAGGAATGTCTTCCTAAAGAGAGTAATGACCATATATAGCACGCCTTTTTTTAGCGAGAGTTGATGTGTTTGATGTCTGAGGACCTTTCATCAACTCTGTCATCAAGTGGTATTTCCCAAATGGAGGACTGGTGTTCTGTGAGTGCCAGGAATTATTTATCTGAGCTTTTGAAAGCATGACTGCTCCTTCCATTTATCCTTGGAGGGGACAATACCCCACTGGGCACTTTGCAATAGTTGCTCCTGGCAGCAGGAAATGGGGCCAGTAAGGTGGACACTGACAGGGCTGTCCTGTTCCCTCCTGGAGGTGCTCAAAGAGCTTCCCATGCAGATCACCTGTCCTCAGCTGGGCAACCTGGGATGACTCCCTGGCCTGAGGGATCCCCTGGGGTGTCCCCAGGCACAGCAGTCCCTGGGCTGACTGACTGTGTCTTTGTGAAAATAAACATGGATTAATACCTGTATGTCCACAACACATACCTTTAAGAATGTGCCTGTTTCTGGGTACTGCCTGAAAGATATTAAAGTACCCAGAAAGACCTGCAACTATGACTATGTAACCCAAACCAATGTAATACAGAAGTAATAATATTAAAACCAAACCACTTGTCTGACACGTCAGTTCTTCTGATGGCCTAATCCACCAGCAAGAAATACAACAGGTTACAGTCCTGAGATATATCAAAAAGATAAATCATTTTTGGTGCACTGAAAGTATGAGATACAAGGAGAGAGTGAATCTGCATAAACATCCTTCCTTTCTCATTCTAGAAAATCATCTTCTGCTTCCTTTTGCTACACATGGAGAAAAAAAATGCAACCACAAAGAGGTGTCTTGTATAAGATATTGGGGAGTAGAGCTTTTCCTTTAATCAGCCCCTAAGAACAAAACTAGGGAGACATGCATGATTACTATATCATGAAGGCTCACACCAGGAGACCTAGTGGAGTTACATGATCTGCAGTTCCCAGCCCATGGCTATCTGTCTGCTTCTCCCACACCTCAGGATGTGCTGAAACCCAGGGATTCTCCAAAGGGACAGCACAGGAACAGCCCTCTAAAGCTGAACTCCCTCCCTGGTTAAACTGACCTGCTTTGATGCCTCCTCAGCCTCTGCACTGGGACACCGAGCACAGGATCAGAGCAAAGGTGGCACATGTCAATAAAGCTTCCCTCTCTCCAAATTTATGCTGAATTGCTGCTAAATTTGGCACTGAAATCACCAAAACCCAAAATGGTGTGCAAAGAGCAAAGTTGCTGGGTTTTGGGTTTTTTTTTTAATTACTCCACAAAAGGGTCTAGAGATTAGAATTTGCAGACAAAGGTGCCAAGAAAAAAACACTTTCAACTGCCCTTTTCTTCCCCTCCCTCTCAAACTTTAAGAATTATGTAGTCATGTAATACAAGATTCAGATACAGAAGCTAGGTAGGATTGAATCTGTTTGGATTTAACATTACAAGAACTTTACTTTCTTTTCTCTGCCCAAACTTAGGACTGTCCTGTGTGCATCTTATCCAGCCTCTAAAATCACCCACAAATACGCTGATACAACCCTGGATGCAGCAACAACAGAGAGCAAAATGTGCCAAGAGCAGAACTGCATCAACAGGGGGTTGAAGTTTGGGAGGAGGGACCTCTGGACCCTCCTGTCTCACCACATGCTTTCTTCCAGCCCTGCTACCTCCTTTTTAAGTGCCCTACTGCTATTTTTCCCAGCCATACACTCTCTAGGTGCTCCTTGCTGCTATTTATGCTCCATCTTTTCAAGTCACTAATTTTATGAACATTCAACCAACCCCAAAGTGCTAAATATCAAACCATTTATTTGAGTGTAGAAGGACCTGTTTGTTTGCTGAGCTTTTGCAGGCAGAGCAGCTTCCCAGGTTCCATGTCAGGATGAATGGCCTTGGCACAGAAACAGGTTTTCCAGTGTGCCTTCTAAGGAAGTGGCAAAGCCCAGAACCCACTTGAGGACTTGCTCCAAATTATACAACAGGTAAAAAACCACCTTTAGCATCTGAGCTTACATTTTAACTGTACAAGAAAACCACCATGCCATTGATTTATCTGCTTTACCCCCCAGATATCATTTTACAGATTGTCATTGTTTAGGAACACTTTCATACCAAGACTTCTCATTTATGTAAATTAAAAATACATTTTGAGGTAGATGTGCAAAAAAACCCCAAACCAAAGCAATGTGAAGGAGTCTGTCTGCATTTGGATAGGGCTGAAACACATCATCAGACACAGCAAAGCCTTTGTCCCACCACCTCAGCCTCTGCAAGATGGAATTGTTTTCTGGAAATTAGAAATACTATCCTGAAGGTTTCCACAGGCTATTGAAGTTATAAAGATAAACAAAATTGAACTGTAGTGCTTCATCCTAGAAATGTTGAAGGCAAAAAATTATTTAAAAGAAAACGCTTTGGTGACAGCATGATCTGAAAGGTCAGCATATAAGGGAAGTTATATTCTGCACTTTTGCAAAAAACTTACACTGTGCTTCTCCTGTTGTGAAAAGAGTGCTTTGCACAGAGCTCGTACATTTTATTTTAAATCCTTGCAGCCTGTTAGTGAGTTCCTGAAGCAGACATGATTGTCTTGTTTTTGTCAACACACCCACCTACTCAATCAACCTTCAAAACATCAAAATTCACTTTACTCCCACTATCTCCTTGATGTAAATTATTCTCCTATTAATAATTCTCTTTTGTTATAATCAACCTTTCCTGCCTTGCATGAATTGCTCCCATGCTAATATGACCGAGTTTGATCCAACTTCTTGAAAAAAGTCCTCACTGGAAAAAAAATTGCAATGTTTGGGGCAAAATCCTTGGCCCCCTCCAATCACTGGAAAATCTCTCTCTGTTTGTGGTGAACTCCATCCTGTCATCTGCATCATTGCAAAGCATCCCTGGGGTGCTCTGGACACAGCACTGGAGCAGCTGGCCAATGCCAACTCATCTTATGCTCATGCATTCTACCTGGAAGTGAGTAAAGCCCTGCTTTGCTCCAGAACAAATCTCTCTCTCCAGGCCATGACAATTCCAAACATCCCCACGGGGGCAATTCCTTGGAATGGCCTGATGAGCCACATTCCATAACAGGGAAGGTGCCCTGAACGCCCTCCTGGTGAGCAGGATGGGGACAGTCCCCAGCATTTGTTCATTAATCCCACATTTTGCCACCAATGGAAGGCCAAGTTTGTTCCACCTCTGAATTATTCCTTTCCTCCTCTCTTCAGTGGGGAGCTCTATCCTGTTAAGCTCTTGTGCCACTAAAGGAACAGAAAAGGTATTTTGAGAGTTATCCTGTATATGGTGCCTGCACGTGGTCCCTGCATGAGGAGAGGACGTGTTTGCAGAGATGGAGGATGCTCTGGGAGCCAGAGGCCTGCAGCAGAAGGCATGAGCTCTGCACTCAGATACAACCTTCCCAGTTATGCAGAGAACTTCCTTTACTATACTCAATCCTTCCAGTGATTTCCCAGTTTCATGGAAAGACTGCTAAAGCAACCCATCTTTTTAAAGCTTGCACTGTCTGTTCAGCTCCTGGTGGCACACAGTGCCCTGAGGTGCTGCTTACAGGAGCAGTTTCAACTCCATCCAATCCCAGGGAAGTCCCAAAGGTGGAGAGAAAAATCTATGGACCTGACACAGAGCCCAAATTTCTGGCTGGTGTTAAACCAAAGTCAGTTAGATAATTATAAAAGGTCCCTTCTGAACTCTATTAGAGATGCTGTAGTGCAAAATACAACCTTTTTGTGTTTGCAGGGGGGTTTTGCCACTAATTTTAACAATCTGGGGTTTGCTTTGTTGTTTTTTTTTCTCTTTCCCCTTCCTCCTTCCTGGCTACCTGAATTCTCCTCGAGCATCTCTGAATTTGCAGCAGCAATTCCCAGGAGAGGGCTCTGACAGGATAATAGTCCAGACTGCAGCTCCCCAGCACCAAGTCCAGCCAGTGATTCTCTGGGGCTCCTGGACAGTCTGGGGGATTTGGGTTTGCTTGGTTTTATCTTCTTATTTCCCTTTGTTATTAAAGAGGGTTTTTAATTTCCCCTTGTTATTGTGAAAGACACTTTGTTACCCAAGGAGTTCATTCAAGTTGTCACGCAGAAAAGGATTCTAAAATGCAAAGGCAGCAAATGAATTGTCCTTTTCCTGCCTCTCTGTCTTCCTAGATGCTTTTAGCACAGCTTTTTTTCATCAGACACATATCCTAATGTATAATAGGTGCCAGAATCAAATCTCTGATGTGCCCAATAGGCACTGGATTATAGAAAGTGTCCCTGTAGCAGCTGGTGAGTTGGGTAGAGTGGGTTTTGATATCCTCACTGCAATATTCTGTGCTGCCTTTCCTTGCAACAACAACAGGAATCTTCAGCTTTAGTCTGTGGTCGGATTTCAGCTCTTCCTCTGTACCTGATTTCTATGGGGTAACAGCAAGAGCTAACAAACACGCTTTCAAACTTGCATTTTATGTGCAAACCCAAAAGGCAAGCAAATTTATGAGTACTGCTGGGAGATACATTACTGTCTTTTGGCAAAGAACATTGAAAGATGAATTATTTCAGCTTGGTTTTGAAAAACAGCACAGGTCAAACAATAGAACTGTGTGACAGCTGCAAGCACACACAATAGCAAGGAGCCACGTTTAGCTGAAACTGAAAAATGTTTCCTGCAAACTCTTCCAGCACATGGCAGAATGATTTTGTGGGGGGTGAAATTCATATGTTGTTCAGCAACCTTTTTTTGTTATATGGCTAAAACTTTTAAAATATGGTATTTTCCCTCTCCACATCTCAGTCTTCAATTTAAAAACTGCCAGTATGTAAGTTCTGGTAACATGTGTGGGATGCAAAGGGATGTGACCAAAAATGAAGCAGTGTTGTTCTTCAGACAGCCCTGACACCTAAAGCCACTCCTTGTGCTGTGGTCATGTATGTGCACTTCCAGAAACCCCCTATACACACATACCCTTGTGGTGCTAAACTTAGGAATGTTAGCAAGGCATTGACCCACATGCTTAGAGCATGCTGACCATTAATGCTTTTATACCTATTATTTATGTTGCATTACTTTTATAATATGCTTTAATAAAAAAATTTTAAAAAAGTCAGGAAAACACTTTAGAAAAGTGCAGTCAAGATTTTCCAGGAGAAAAACAAAACCAAACAAAAAAAAAAAAACCAAACCAACCAACCAACAACAAAAAACCCCAAAAACCCCAAAACCAAACCAAACCAAACAAAAAAACCTCAAAAAAGTAGAAAGTTCTCCCAGAGAAGGGCTGTGTGTCCTGCTCTTCTAAAACAAGCTTAAATCACTTGAAAGCAGTGCCAGAAAGAACACAGGTCATGTGCCACACAGGTATGTAGGTACGTGTTCCCTTTCTGGGGTATAGGAACTGAAGAACAAAGCTATGCATTAGCTATTTATACACTTATGCAATCAATACTGACACACACGCACATATAATTACGTAATTATCACATTAGGAAGTCCATAATGAATGATTTAATCAAGTAAAAAAAGAATGTCATAAATATGGCCAAATGATAATGAAACTGCACTACATGAATAAATCTCACTGAGAAAAGGCAAGTACCCAGCACAAACTGGTAAGGGACAACCAGTTTACACACCAAGATCTATCCCAACTGTATTATTTAAGAATCCTGAGGACATTCCTGTGCTTCAGAGAATGAAAACCAACAAACCCCCAACTCAATGGCACAAAGACTTGAAATAAGTAATGATTACATTGCGGATTAATGTCGTTAGAGGTTAGAGCCATAAAAGCCACTCTCTGCTCATAAAGGCAGATGCATGATGAGATGCCAGATTTTTGAGAGATCTTTTCTGCTCCAAAGATTCATTTCACGATTCTATATTCGGCAACTGTTCCACTCGTTCTGTTTGCTTGGACGTGGTTACCACCATCCTCAAGGTTTTCAAACTATGTCTACGCAGCTCGGAAATGAATCATTTATGAAGTCCCCTGTATTTGCATCTGGAGCCTTTCCTTGGGGCTATATGGAGCTGGCATTCCAAAGGCTGGCACAGAGCTGGGGATGCAGAGCTCTCCACCAGCAGCTGCACTGGGATGGGTCACAGCAACCCACGGGGGCCACTGCTCTCCTTGCCCCAGACCTGCCACGCAGGACGGTGGCCAAATGTCCCCGTGAGCACGGGAGTCACTGGGGCCATCACTCTGCAGACACTTCACAACTGCAGCTGGACAGATTTAGCCAAACTCAGGAAGTCCCATTAGGCTCCATCAGAGGGGCAGGGCACGGACTCTGAATGGGAACTGCAACTCCAGCTCTTGTGGCAATAATGGCCCAGAATGGCAGCTGGGGGTGACTGTGGAAACAAGCACGGCAGGGCCCAGAGCAGGAGGAGATGGTCCCAGAGGAATCACAGCAAGGGGGAGGGTTAAAGAGCAATAGAAAGACAGAGCCCAGCCAGGCCAAAACCCTCCTGCTCTCGTCCTGTTGGCACTTGGGCAGCCCTCTCTCTGGGGCTGCCTCTGCTCCCATTGCTATGCCAGCCAGTGGAACTGTGTCCCAGTCCAAGGTAAGCAGGAGTAGTGTATTTATTAATAAAGCAATTAACTGTGCCAGCTTTCTTTGCCTGACAAAAAGGTTGCTGCAAACACATTTCCATTCTTCTGTAATTTCAGCAAAGGGAAGCAAAGAATTGGATGGGAGAAAAGGACACACTAGGGAGTGGCAAGAACCAGTCTCTGGAGAGCTCAGACCAACAAAAATGCACAGTCTCCACTGTGGAAAAAAAATATGGCTTAATAAATCATCCTGTGAAGTTGCCATGGTAATGGTAAATGTCTGGTTCCCTATGGTGTTTAACTCCACACATGCAGTCCTGCAGGAGAGCGAGGCCAGCGGTCCCTGCTCCATCCCAGGCACGGAGCTCTCCGTAGGACCGAGGATGGAGCGCTCAGCTCGGCACAGGCAGAGCTCACGACCCGCAGGGTACTCGAGGTGAAGGAACACTGTCTTTATGCAAGTCAGCTCCGCACACACACCCGCTGTACTCTTTGCACAACTCGCTTCCTGCTGCAGTCGTCTCCCAAATGCAGCTCTGCCAGAGCACCAGCAAAGCAGCCCGTGCTTTCTAAAAGTGGCTGAGGCTCCGCGACTGACTGAGGAGTGCAGTGCCACATGGAGTGCCGTGCAGTACATGAGCAGAGCTGGAGGTAAATATAGAGACACACAGAGAACCCGAAAGAGCTTTTTATGTACCCACGACTCCTCGGAGGGAGGGGCTTGAGGAGAAAGAAAGAATGTGACAAGAAAAAGGATGGTGCGTGGGTCTCTCCCAGAATAAGGTCAGCTCCCACAGACTTCCTCAAGCAAGTTTCTTAATGTTCCCGTATCTCAGTTCCCCCATCTGTACAACAGTGTTAACATGTACTCGGCTTATCTAAGCTTATTAGCATGTAGAAAGTGGTTTGTAATCTGAAAGTTCAGAGCCTATGAGAAAAGAAAACTTTTGTTTCAAAACTTCAGTGCCTGTGAGAGTCTGAAAGAACAGCCCGGCTGGCAACCCCTGTGCCAAAAAGCACTGTCAGTGTTTGTAAAGCAAAGATAAAACACTTCCACATCACATAAAGAAGCAAATTGACTAGTCATACTTAAAGCACTATAATAAGATAAATGAGTGAAAAGACAGTCGGGAAAAGCTGAAGCGACAGCGGCGCTGGGAACAGTCACTGATGGGAGAAGTGCAGCTCAGGGCCAAGGCAGGGAGAGTCAGGCTCAGCTCTCCAGCAAAGGACATGCCAGTGCTGAAAGCCAGGAGACTTCAGGGTCTGAAAATCAGTCAGGGTTTTCTAACTCCTCATCACGATGCTGGCTGTCCCAGCCCAGAACCTGAGCATCCTATGGCACGTGACATCAGTTTACTTCAGGGCAGGTTAAATATCTTTCCAGGTTTCTCAAAAGTGAAGTCCCTTTGATGGCACATAGCCCGTAAAATCTCATTGCCAAAAAAGCAAGCCCTGGTCCCCGGGATGTAATCTGTGAATAAAGAATACTTGTTTTCATTAGAACAGGTCTGAGAGTGCAGTGCTCTGACTGTCAGAGCAGGCAATTCAACTCCACTGCCCTTGCTGGAGTCCCTCAAGCCTTTGCTGCTGCAGCTTCCCATTCAGGAAGATATGATGTTAGTCCAGAACACAGCTCGTGTAAAACTGGGATTTTTCACGAGGAGCTACCAGATCTCTTTTTAGTGACTGTTCTTGGACAGTGTCAACCATCAGTATTTTTCTCTCAGGCTTTTCAGAAAGCTCTGTGTCAGGCTAATACATGTGGTGTACATAAAAGTGGTTCCTGTTCTGGAGCAATTTATCATAACTCCATGTTCTCTTCTTTAAAGAAATATATTATCTGCAAAAAGGGGTCGGATTTTTAACCAAACTAAAATTTACTGTAAGTCTGCATCCTTTCTAAAATGAGCTAAGATGAAGTGAAGTTAAATCTTCTCAAAACAATGATTAAATTTTGCACATTACATTCAAAATCATCCATTCATTACAGACTACACCTCATATGTAGAGGAACACGTGCATGTGTTTGCAAGAATGCTGCAGCTGAACAATTTCTGCGTGTTTTAAAACACATCTGACTTCCTCAACAGAATATTTCCAACACCCCTTTCCCCCACTTTCTGCATTGTGGTTTATGTTCCTGAGATGCAGAAGAAAAGCCTGCAAACCCAGCAGTGCCCAGCTGTGGGAAGCTCCTGGGTGCCAGCAGGTGAACATCACACACCTTGAGCTCCCAGCCCAGGCTCCAGTGCCTCCACTGGGAACCCACAGCATCCCACCTGACTGAACTGCTGCCCTGGGCCTTCACAGCCTCACATGGAACAGAGAAATTCATACTAGGTGCAGGGCAAATATCCAGCACACCAAGGTTACATCACAGTGGATGCTATTTGCAGCTTCAGTGGAAAGACAGTGAGAAGAATCAAAGTGATCCTTTGAGGAGAGTGTGATTTACAAGCTAACGCAAGACCACTATTTTGTGTCCTCTGCACAAAGACATCCATAGCTTGGCATTAAATATATAAAAGATTTGGGCTTGGGCAGTTGGGAGCTACCAGAGCTATCTCACTGCAAACACTTTGCTTTCACTCTAAAAAAGAGGCCAACATATCAAAATAATGCCAGACTGTAGCAATTACAGGTCAAATGACAACTCGCTAAATTAAAAAGCAAAAAGAGCACACCCTTCCTTACCTGTGAAAACATTACACCACCAATTGACACAAAACATGGCCCCTAAATATATAACAGAATAGCTGACAAATAGTGCAAAACCATAATGAATGGCTGAGTTTAAATCCAAGAGGTGACCCCCAGTACTCTCTTTCCTCCACTCCCAAGGGACAGAGGACTCAGCAGGTCTGCTGGGCACTTTCTGCACAATGTCCAGCAAAGCAGGCAGTACCAGAACATTTGGATACTAAGCAGGCTTGGAGAAAAATACACTGAATGTTATTTTCTCTCTCCTGAACAAGGACCCTGCCAGTGTCTTCAAACTCACAACCACAAGCTTACTTTTGTGTATTCGTATTTACCTCAAATTCAAGACATTCCTAAAACATGCATTATTTTTGAGAGCATAAATGCTTCTCAGGATCCTGAGAACCTGGCTCCTCTGCAGGTAACTTAGTCTCTGTGGAGTGAATGGTTAAAAGAGGCACCATAGCACAAAGCAGCTGCAGTTTTCTATATCATTTAGCCATTTTGTGGACAAAAGAAAAAAAAAAATGCAAACATTCTGGCTCTTGTGCTGACAGCAAGGACATGCTAAGGCTGGCTTTGTACAGGGGCAGCCTCTCAAAGGACAAGAAGTCGCAATGGAACTCTGGACAGAAAGTGCCGAAGAGGTTAACAAAAAACCCCCTGTATTAATAAAACATGAAGTTATTCAAAATAGTTCAAGTATAGCAGAACTCACTTTCAGTTATGCCAGACTGGATGATGAAGTTTGTGTGATTAATTCCATTCTCTTCCTTTTCATCTCAGAAAACTGTCAGCTCTGTTGTACCAACAACATACTGTTACAGTGGCATCGTGAATAGCTCTTGGATAGCAAACAAAAAATATTAAGTGAGCTTTGCCAATTACCTACCACAGGTTTTGCTCACAAGCTGCCTTACCCTCTTAAAACTCTATTGTTGGAATATCTAACCTTTTAAAAATAATGGGTACCACTTAAAAGCAATTGTTATTTTAATTGTGAATTGGGGTCGTAAATCCATTCTTTAAGACGCATTTTAACGTTCTGCTGAATTCTTTTGAACGTGCCTCCCTTAATTCCCTTGCAGGCAACTTCTGCTATAATGAAATTTTTCATTTGCAAATTAGATTTGCTTGTAGCTAGAAACAAAAAGCCATCATCAGAGAGCCAGTAAAAGGGATGCATCTTTACCTAGTAGGAACAATTAGTTGCACTGACTGTAGTTGGAAAGGCTGCCTGTTTTCTTCTTTCTCCTCCAGCTCTATGATGTGAAGCAGGACTCAGAAACATGGGCACAAGAGGAAATTGTGTGTGTCTACACGCAGTAAAATAAATTCTGCAGAGCTGTGCCTCTTTGCAGTGTCCTAAAAACTGGACTATATTATGTAGGATCCATTTTCTAGATGCCATTTCTACATAAGTCTACATATACTATGCATACATACTCATGTTAAAATAGAGAAAGGAAAATTTAATTATTAATGTAGAACTACCACTCAGCAAGGGACCGAAGCACAGGTTCACACAATAAATAATTTGTTTCAAGGCAACAGTGATTGGCTTGACAAATGTCACAAACTTCACAGAGAACTCATTTTGGCATGTCTTATTGACAACAGAGAACTCAAACAGCACAGCAGCCAGGCCCACTGCAGCCCACCTTCTCCAGCAGAAAAGCATGGCTACTCCACTTCACTTTCAAAAAACCTGCTGATGGGAAATAGGCATAAAACCCCAAACCAACCGACCCAAAGCTACTCCAGAAGTTTGTTGAAGACTTAAATATTGAAAGGCGATCTTTTAAATCCCAGCCTTGCACCTCGACACACTTAAACCTGGGCTCATCCCAGAACACTGGGCACCAGTTAGACTTAGACCCATCTTTTCCCTAATATGCATTATGCTTAAATTTGCAAGACTTGGTATTATCTTGAGACCAAAATAATCCCGATACTGTGCAATCCAGTTGTTATTTCAGCAGCCGAACTCTGTGCGAGAGAGCAAGTATTGTATTTTTAGGTTCCCTGCGAGAAGCATTGTTCATTTTTATCCTTTCAGTGGGTGATCTTTATCTCTGGCAGCCTTTGGGATCTTTTCTTCCTGTTCGAACACCAAGGACATTGTCATTATTCTTCACTCTAACGAATCCTGTAGTCTTCGGAGTGGGCCACAACTCATTTGGGGAAATTAGTGAAAGGGAATAGCTACCAGATGACAATGAGGAGACCCGACAATGATCCCATTTTCAGGCATGAAAAGGAAGTAGCTGGAAACATACCTACCATTAGGCACAGCAGGAGCTGGAAGCTTTGAAACTAGCATTGCATAAAGAGAAAGTTCTGCTTTTGGAAAAGTGGAAGATTTTATCTGGATACGTAAATCTGTCAATCGCCTCATGCCTTATTTCTCTTTGCAGCAGAGAAGGTTGTGAGGCTTTTTTTTTTTTCCCTGTCAACCATTTCAAATACAAAATTCTGTTCTTTTTTCCAGTCAACCTTGCACATCAAGCTCAGGAACAGTTGCTGAAAAAGTTCTTCCGGCCTTTTATCCTCAGCCCTGTAGAAACCAATTTGAGAGCCATAAACCAGGTTAGTGCAAAACGCCTCCGAATCCATCCCTTGTGGCTCCACATTGCAAGGTTTTGCAAAAATTAAAGATCTAGAACTCTCTAGCCCTCCTCCCTCTTCTGAAAGGGGGCAAGGTTTGCCAACACTCACAGACCACAGGAACAGAGCAGGCAACAGGAACACAAAGTACAACCAGAACTTGCCAGACTGTCCCACCACCTCTGTAACCTGCCTCGAGCCATATGTGGTGCTGGAGAGTGAGAGAAATACAGCTGGTGCTTTTGTGGCTCCATGCCATGCTTTGTGCTGGAGCAGCAGGGAAACAAGGCCAAGAGCCTCAGAACTGCCACCTCCCCACCCCACTTGGTGACCAATTTATACATTAAACCTGGGAATGATCCCATATTCTCCCCTCTGCAGGACGGTTCAACCCCGGGGCTCTGGCACCGCCCTTGCCTGTGACACTGGAGTGTCTGAGCATCATCACAAAACAGCACTTTCTGATGAGGATCCAAGACAACCTACTGCATCCAGGTTCAGATAGAGAAAGGACACGTTGACAGCCATGAATTTGCAAATGAAAGGCTGCTCCTGAAACATGCTGACCGAGCTGGCTGATGTGCACCAGTCAGTTGAGGTGAAGAAATCAGGAATGCCCAAGTAAACAGTTGTCCAAATACTGCACTTTGCTTTTTCTCATATCTGGTAGATTAAATTTCAAGGTAAAATAGATTGGCTGAAAGAGGATGAGATAGGAACATACAAGTCCAAAAGTGTGCAGTCAAGCTTTCTTGCTAAATAAAAGCATTTTATTCCTACATTAGCATGTCATCTGGCACAACAGAAAAAGCAAATCTGTAAAATCCAAATATCCTGGGCTCTTGGAAAACTATTTTTGTGAAGTTCACAAAAAGTTGTGTTGTTCCAAACACAGACTTGGGTCTCAGGCTGAATCTGCCCATTACCAGCTCACAGACACTGAAGGAAGTCTTGCTGTTAGTTCCTGTAACAACTTGGCAAGGTCTTCAGACCTGTTCCACAGCCTTTCATGCAGGATGGAACACACCCCTGAACCCTGGCTGACAGTGAAGGTGCAGCAAGGCAGAGCAACCCCTCACAGATGGTACAAAAGCTGAGATATTCTGCTCTGCACGTCTCACAGAGGTCTCAACTGTCCCATGGAAAAGAGAAGTAAGCTCAGGCTGTGCCCTGGGTATTCCATCCTTCTGTAGCACCAAGGCCATTGCACAGCCCTGGCTCCCCACACCCTCCCTCTATTTTCCTTGGTGTCATTTACTCTTCATCTTGATAAACATCATCCCAGTGCAATAAACACCAAAATCTCCTGTACAAGTACTGTTGATTTCTATTCCTTTCTGCCATACCACACACACTCCTTTCCATGTGCTGGTAACACACACGGATGCAGTTCTTCTGGAAACCAGTTAGCATTAAAAGGGGAAAAAAGTGAAAAACAATGAGAAGAAACAGGTGAAGGCAAAGAAGTGACTGGCAACAGACGCTGTAAGAACAGAAGATGGCCCATCATGCTGCCAAAGGGAACAGGGATAGAATCAGGTGTGTGTTAAAGACTGAGCAGCTACATTTATAGCTCAAACTGCAGCTGCAATCCCATTGCAGCAGTTCAGATCTCTGCTGCTGGGAAAAGGAGAAGGCATGGGAAGGATGACCCTCAGGAAAGAGGGGCAGATAACCCTCCCTCACAGGGTGATTAAACTTCACACAAATTGACCAAAATTGCAAGTACCTCTGAAGCAGAAGAGCACTCCATGTACCATCACAGTGCTGTCATCACCCCTAGCACTGAGCAGGTCCAGTCTCCAGAACCTGGCATAGCACCATCCTAAAACCAAGGCAAAGCTGACACCTCCTTCCCCTGCTCTCAGACGTTCTGCACTGTCACAGCACAAGTGACAAGGGGGTGACGCTGCTTGCCCTCTCACAGCATGTCCCTTGTGCCCTGGAGGAGCAGAAGGGAGCCCCACAGTCATGCCAGTGGAGGAGGTAAAGCAGAGAGGTTCCAGAAACAGGCCAAGGCTGGAGGGATGTCCAAGGTAGCAGACAGACTAGAGAAGAACGCTCCTCCTCTTGCATCTAACGAGGTAACAACTCTGATTGTCAGAAAGCTGATAAATCACTGAATGTTTCTGTCAGCAAAAGGTAACCCACAGTGTCTCCTCCTGCTGCTGCTGCTGTTGGTCCCCAGGCAGCAAAGCCCTGCTGAAGTTCCCCCAGAGCCCAGGGAGCAGCAGCAGCTCTACCACAGACCTGAGACTTGCCAGGGCCCAAAGTGGAAGTCAGAACAGGTCTACAGAAATTATCCTGTCATGTTCTTGTACATGCTTGAAAACAGTAAAGTTTGTGATTTTTCTGGAATTTAAAGGAAGAGAATAAGATCAAACAAAGTATTTAAATACAATTTCAATCACACGAGTAAGAAACAGCACCTTAACAGGAGTGCAAAGGAAGAGGTGCATTTATTGTACCATTTCTAACATGTACCATTTTGCAAACTTCAACTTGTATTTATATCAGAGTATATCTCAGAGACAATAGCTTCCATGGTGATTATGCCTCACCAAAGTGTGACCATTGTTTTATATTCCATGGACCCAAAACCTGTGGTACTTGAAATGGTAAAGGCCAGCTGGGCTGCTTGAGCTGGACAGCAGGAAAAAACAGGGGCCAGCAAAATATAGTGCAGTCCTGCTCCTGTTTGCAGGCCAGACATAAGCAACACAATACTCATGTTACAGAGGGAGAAAAGTCCCACCCAAATAAAACAACTCACATCACAAAAAAACCCCAAAAATATAAATTTAAAAAAATCACTCGCACATGTTAAGCTGTTTAAAGAAGTTTGATATCCCAAAGAGACTTAGGTACAAATGAATGGCAGAGGCCACAATGCCTGTGGTAGGCAGCAGAGCTCTGGGGCAGTGAGGGGTAACTCCAGATGAGAGCTGATCAAAATCTTTAACCTGGCCACCCATTTCAGACACAGCTACACTAAGCCCTCTCTGTTCTTCCACTAATTCTTTAACCAGCATTCAAAGCATCTTCTCATTTTCCCTTCTTACTTCAAGCTGATGACTGCACTGTGTTTTATTTTATTTATTTTTTAAAAGCCTCTCCAAGCAATTAGCTTCCCTAACTATTTTTTATTGCTGGCATGAAACATCTTCAGATTCCCCCCTGGAGGGCCATCCCTCCTTCCTCCAAAACCAATTGCTTGAAATCCGGGGCTTCCATAATTAATCTGAGAGATACTTTCTGTAAGGGATGTATGACATTTAGAGTTACAGTAACACTGCCTTTGGTTATGTTTTGGCTTTGTTTTAATCTTTACTACTGAACTTTCCTTCAATCTGAGAAGAACCATGTGAAGTGACTGTTAAATGTCCTTTATTTTGCTCTGGCTTGAAGAGATTTGTTGATGCTGTAAACAACCTGCACACTTCCTCAGACTGCCTTGCCTGATGCTGCACAAGCACAAATAGGGACAGGATAGAAGCAGTGCATTCCAATTCCTGCCACATCCATTGACTCTTGGCTCCAGCCACACTGGAGACCTGTGTCCCAGAAAGTTGGCATACAAAGAAAGGGGTCTCTGAGCAGTGCAACTTCGGATTGTTTGCCTGGGGGAAGGGATGAAATCCTTTGCCCTGGAACATGCTGAATTTGCCTTGCAACCCCCCAAAAATGCCACTTTGCACTGGAGTGTGTTTCCTTCACCTGGAAAAGAAGAAACATCAATCTCCCTTATACATTAACCAATTAAATAGAAAGGATTATTTTCCTTGGTTCTCCCCTCAATTAAACAATATGCTGATCCTTTTCTTTCTCTCTTTATTAACTCAACAAATAACCTGTTTCCTGCTGTATGTCAAAGCTAATTTCTTCCTGGGAATAGTAATATTAAATCACACCTTTGAATGAATGCATCTTAGGCTTTCTATTCGTTCTGCCTGTCTCATTTCAAAACCCAGATTTGTTTCTCATGACCCACAAGGAAAAAAGAAACAAACCAAAAAAAGCCTCTTGTTCCTCCAGCCAGATTGAAGACTGTGGTGCTCCACAGATCCCTTATCCAGGCAACTAGGAAAATCATCAGGAGAGGTTTGTCTTTTCTGTGGGTTTGTTTTTTCACTAGGTCTCAAAGTCAGCAGGTTCTATCAGTCTCCACTGAACATAAATTCTGACAAGTGTTGAACTTCAGCTCTTACTTTAACATCTTTAATTTTCCTAGATATCTTGCTTTATAATGAAGGTGTCCCCCTCCACCTCCAAAAGCTTTCCCTAAACCACAGTGCTTATTTACCTGATCTGAGGGGACACCAAGAGATCAAGAGCTCTCTTTTCTATTTCTCCCTCTAAAAAGTAAAAAACCTCAAAAAAACTCCCAAAGCCAAACCAAAACAACAAAAAAAACCCCACCACCAAAAGAACCAACCAACCAAATAAAAAAACCCACCTCACCATTTCTTTACCTTGCAAAGGTGGCCAGACTTCAAACACTGGCCCAGGAAATGTATTTATCACAAGCCTGAGCAGCATGTTCCTCCAGCCTGGGCACATCCCAAGCACCTCCTGCTGTCACTGCCCTCAGCTCTCACTGCATCCCAACGTGCCAGTGGGTTCAACCATGGGGGTGCAGAAAAAGGAATGGCTTTGAGCTCTGACAGAGCTGCTCTGGCTGTGGCCCCAGGAGGAAAAAGGATTTATTCTGCTCCTGAGGGTCAAAATCCGATAAAAAAGGGCATGGTTACTCTAAGTTTAAGCTGCACTATGGCCTTCTTTCCACTGAATCAAATGAGGTTTTACCTCATTAATCAACCTAAAATATTTTGCCTGACAAAATCAAGACATCTTCACACTAATCACTGTATCCTTACATTTGCTCTCTTCAGAGATCTTCATGTGAAAACTGAACACAGTGAAATAAACCCCAAAATTCAGTGAGCTTTAAAACTAAACCACAGAGAGGTGCTGAATTCTTTCGCCATAAAGAATTAGATTTTTAAAAGCCATTGTAGCAGTGAGAACTAGCTCAGTTCAAGAAGAAAGGATGTCTTTTTTTATGACACACACAAGGGTCCTGACACTGCAAAGTGTGTGCTGGGCATTTTGCTCAATTCAGGAGGGCCGAGGTGCATGATATGCTGGAGGATTCCACCTAATCCATTACCAAGTGGAGGCTGGATAAAGAACACCATTTCAACTCTATGCCCTCAGTATTTCACCATTATGAGAAAAAAGAAAAAAAGGGAAAAAAAGAAAAAAAAAGGGGGGAAAAGACATATGTATGGTTTTCAGTACACACCTGCTGTAAAGCAGCAAAGGAAGAGATGGCCTGGCATTCATCCCCACTTGCCTAAGTAGGCTCATGTACTGTGAGAAAATTGTTAACAAAGGAAAACAGACGTGTCCAAAATCCACTGGCAAGATTATTTGGGGGTTTTTTTTGTTCACTTTTTTTTTCTCGTAGTCCCTCTCAAAATTCAAACTTGGGACGGTTGACAAAGTACATCATGAATTTTTTTTCCCCTAGCTTATGATTTGTAATTTATGCAGGCCATCATAATGTGAATAATGAAACTATGCTTTGCATAGTTTTATTCCTATGGGTTATGAAAGGAAGAGCATTGGCACTGTCCTGTCATTGCAAATGGTCCTGGATTTCTGATGTCTCACTTCAATTGATGTTAATGAGAAAAAGAATACTCAGGCAAAATCTGCTGTTGGCACAGCATACAAGAAAAAAGCCTCACAGAATCCCAAAAGGGGGAGGTGGAAGTCGGCAAATCTCTAATGCATAAAGTAATAGAGTTTCAAAAGATCTTTACAAGCTGTTAAGTAGCAGTTGGCAAAGGGAAAAAATAAAAAAATAAAAAAAAATACCTAAATGGCCTCACAAGATTTGGGCATGGCCCAGACCTTAATTAATATTTCCCCCTTCCCACAATGTGTATAGGCCTGCACTATGCATTTCAGCTGAACCAAATCAAGGTTAAAAAAAATAAATAAGTAAAAAAAAAGTGGTCTCCCTCCATCTGAAACCATCAGAGAGGCCTGACAGCTTCTTTGGGAAATAACAGTCGCGATGTTCATTTCGAAGATTTTGGCTTAGACTCCCCTGAAGTTCAGTGAGAGGAAATGGCAAACCTGGCGAGGCTCTGCCATCAGGGCTCGTGAGGACTGCAGGGGATCCAACTGAGGAGCTGCATTGCCCAGGGACACCTCAAATATTGCCACAAGCTCCTCAGACAGGTGACAAGTGAAGGGAGAAGCCTCAGTGTTCATACAGCTGTGCTGAGCTTGGAATCCCTGGATTAAAGTCTTGGGAGCTCCTCCCTCCAACACCCTGGGCAGAGGGCTGAGTTTTTAGGTGTGCAGGTGGTTTCCTTCATCCTGCTGGGTGCTCACCCATCAGTCAACTCACCAAGGATCCAATCATTGCTGCCAACATTACGGGCGGCTTTTTTGGGAAAAGCCAGAGTAAGACTGAAAAACGGAGGTGAAGGAAGAACCAAGACCCTCCAAAAAAATCAAGTAATTCAAGGAAGGTAAGAGGGCCCCCTGAGAACCTCCCAACTTCCATGGAAGCAGCTGATGGCAGGAGAGCCCCAGACCCAGCACTGGCAGCTCACCACAATGGGACCCACTTTGGAAGCTTCCAAAGGACTTCAGGAGGGGTTGTGTTATTTCCTCTGGAGAAAAGGGAAAGGTGTGTGTGGCACTGGGAGGGCTGGGGCACAGCTCCACATGGTAGCAGCTATTCCACACCATCCTTGGTGCACCAGGGGGGACCTGAACTATCAGAGGACAAGGTAACAGCATCAATCATGGGAACTGCCCCTGTTTTACCAGAAACAAAGAGTCTGTAGGGACGAGGGTTTGCTCATTACAAATCAATAAGGCACTCGTTAAGACTTAAGGAAACCATTCTTTCTCTCAGAGGTTCATTTGAATATCCACAGCGAAGCTGCTATATATTTTCTAGAAATATGTGCATTAAATATAACTCAGAGGAATTCACATTTCTACAATGCACTGCGAAATAATGGATTGTTTTAAACATCCAGCCATTATTTATTTCTTACTTGCAAGCTAAAGGACTCAAGGGGAAACTGATTAGGGTTCTATTTTTAGTTAAAGATGCTTAAGTGATAAGTAAACCAAAGTGTCTAATATACCTTTTTTTTGCTGTTGCTAAAAATTATCTTATGCTTTCCAAAAGTCCTGCTGTATAATTTCTTCTTCAGAGAAAGCACACATACACAAATACTTCTGGGTTGTTACCAGCACCTGATAAAAACATGCCACTTCTTGCAGGTTGAAAAAATTATTCCAAGAAACTAAGCGAGTGGCTTGCATTGAGTCTATTCCCCATGAAAATGAGAATCCTCTCCCTCCCACTCTGATTTCTGCCTGCCTTGGAAATCCCCCCCGTGAATGCACGAGGTGTGAGCTTTCCATCTTCCCATCCAGTGCTGGAACCTGCCCCACACATGGAGTTCCACTGGAATTGAACAGAACAGCTCCTGAAGAAGGGGAATCCAGCTGCACATCTCCCTTCAGCTTGCCCTGGTGCCCTGTGAGGAAGGCACTGATGTGGAAGGCCACTTGCTAAGTTCTGGTCATGAAATATATAGGAGCCTGGGATGGCACGTGTGCACATTGCAAGGATGAGGTCTTTTTCTAGCACCAACACTGCCCTTGAAACCATAGCAACTCATCACCCAGGCTGATGTCAAAGTATTTCAGCTTCAAAGACTAATGCACTCCTTGGGACACCATTAAAATGAAAAAGGCAGTTTATTGTACCATTTGTTAAAGGACTAAGTAAACGTGCTTCTTAGAATAAAATATTGAGTAAATATCGCTTCTTAAAGGTCTTGTAATTAATTAAAGGAAAACCCAGCCCCCCAGAACCTTTATGTGAACATGTCAAGCCAATGGAAAACCCTGCATGAAAGTTCCTGCTGAAGTTGAGGGGTTCACTGGAATCTATTTGTGCTTGGATGACGCTGTATCAACTGAGCTCAGAGAGGCCTCAGAAAAGAAACCCCTTTTGAGGTGCCCAAGTAAGTTGGTAGTACCTGGGCAAGTTCCAGGCAGAGTGAGCAAAGGGGTTAGGACACAGCCCAGATTTTCCTGTCCCTCAGCCATCCCTGGCTGCCTCTCCCACTCAGCTGATGAGCAGTTTGCAAAGAAAGGAAACAAGAGCAGAGCCTCACGTTGCTCCCAGGCTCCTGCTTCCCTCAGAGATTCCGGGTCACAGCACTGGGGACTGAGCCTTCATTTACCCAGGGAAATGCCTAATCTTATTGAGGAGCTCATAAAACCAGTCTCTAGCTGGTGATAAGTCCAAACAGCCTCCTCTCAGGCCTTCCTGCCTTGCAGAAACAGCTCCCATTCATCCATTTGCTGCAAACCCTTCTCTGGGTTTCCCAGCCCTGGCAGTGCAGCTGCCAGATGATAATGCCACATAATAATGCCTTTGCACCTCCATCTGGAGGAGCCTCCTGTTGCAGTCACCTGGGAGAGCTGGTGTAGCTCACCCACAACTCTTCCTCCACATCACCCAAGTTGGGTGTCCTTCTGTTCCCAAACCTTAAGCAGAAGTAGTTCTGCTTAACTCTTTGGCCAGGCAGAAGAGCAGATCCGCCCCTCCATTCCCTCTGCATGCCATCAGTTGGGTCTTTTCTGAAGTCAAGGACAGGGAAAGTGATAAATATCACTTTGGGAAAGAAATTATTAGAATAAATACAGTACTTGCATAAGAGTCAATTGGAAAGCAAGTTTGCAGCAGGAATACTGGAACCCAACTTCATACAAAACACTGTTCCAAGAGAGATGGTGTTCTTGTCCAGCTCCAAGGTGTGGGTACCTACTGTCCTTTCCTTAGCAGCTTCATTGCACCCAGAAATGGCAGCCCAGGAAGGGAGCCAGGCTGGAGTTCAGACACCTCTGCCCAGAGCTGCCTCAAGGCACAGGCAGGGTGGAAGGCTGCCAAGCACAGCTGCCAGCAGCTGCTGCACACACAGCAGCTCCTCCTGCTCCTGGGGAGGGAACAGCCTGGAGTTCACAGAGCCCTTGGACCATCCCAGCTGATGGCTTTCCTCGTGGAGCCACCTCCTTGTTCCCCACCCAGGCTCCATTGAGGGTTTCCCTCTGGTACAAGGGGGTACCTTTTCTCTCTCCTTTTGCAGCTGCCCTAAAGGTGAAGGGAAGAGCAAACAGGTGGCTCAGAGGAGGCTGCTGCTCATGGGGTGGAGATATGGGTTCTAGGACAGGACCAGGGAAGGGAGAAAGTGTGCCAGGAGAAAGAAGAAAGGAGATGAAAGGGTGACTGCCACCCACTTTTCAACACTCTCTTTAAGTGTTTTGCATCCTCCAAGTTCCTCCCAGAACAAGCCTAAGCTCCGACTCCTTCCCCTTTCATGTCCCACATCTTACCTGCATTTCAAAATGGGATTTTGCCTGTATGACTCAGAGCCTCAGGCTGTGCCTCTCTCGGCTGAACTTCCTCACCTGAGCACACACCTTCCATCCAGCAAAAATATTCCTCCCACTCGAGACTACAGAGCAAAGGTGGCGTGACGTGGCACCTGTTTGTCACCTCTCTTGGATCTTCTTGTCTCCGATTTCAGACTTCACTGCTTCTTTTTAAAACTCAGCAGAGAATATTTCAACACATTTAGCTTCTTAGCTGATGAAGGGGCCCTTATTTTTGTTTCCCCCCTCATTAGAGAGAGCACCTTTGTCAAAATTAGCCAGAGCAGGACCGGATGGTCTCAGCTGTTCCTTCCCCTCTGGCTTGCTCCTCTGCTTCTGTACATACGCTGATGGAAATGATTCATGAATTTCTCCAGTGTGTGGGAAAACCTCTTTCCTTTTCATTTTCCTAACGAAACATTTTTCTTCTTAAAAAAGATATTCTTCCTACTCAAAACAAGATGGGATATAAAAGTACAGAATATGTCTTATTCCTGGTGGGTGTGAAAAGATGTCTTTTATTAGGATACACATCATCACTCATATATGAAACAATTTTTCCCTCCTGACAGTAGAGCTGTTTGCTCAATTTCCATTAATGAATCTCACCAAGTTTTTAACCTCTTTCCACTTTCCTACTGATATCTTGAGGCATGCTGAGGGTTTCTTGTATTTGGAGAACAATTCCATGCTTTGCCATGTCTATTTTATTTAGAAAGCCAAACAGCTGGAAATCTGGATAAAAGCTCAACTGATTTATTTTTACTCTTATGTATTTCAGAGAAAACCCCTCTCCCATTTGTAAATCAGAGGAAATCCATGACTAGCATTTCTCCTGTTTTCCTTTTGAACTCCCACTCCACAAAGAGCTATATGCTCCTCCCTAATTTTTAATTATCAGGCAAATGTTTGAGGTATGTGTGAACTTCACTTTCAGCTCAGTGTGACAGAGAAAAAGAGTATCTAAAATACCTTGCCAGGAAAACCCAACTTTCCTTAACAGCAAAGTGAGACATTCTAAAACTGCCTGTAGGTCAATGACAGCCATCAGACAAATTGCAGTGGTGTCTGGGGGCTAAGCACTGATATATCATCTCTCTGGGCATTATAATAAGGAACAACCAGAGGACAAAACTGAGGAAAGGAAAACAGCTAGTATGGAATATCAGCATGAAATAATGAAATATCCTTTGGCACCAGGAGATTTAAAGTTAATTTCCTTGGAATATATCAACTGGTAACATCCAAGCGATAGTGCAGGAGCAAAGTTCTTAGTGCTTAAAATCAGTGACAAAAATACTGAGATTGAATGTGTCTGGGAGATGAGAATTCCATTTACCCATGATGCTACAAAAGCTCCTGATCTAGAACAGGTCCTTAAATGAAGGGCCGGTGTGTTGGTTTTTCTCTGAACTGAAAAGGCTGGAATTAACAGAATTGTGATATTATAAAAGGAAAAAACCATTATGATAATTTAGTCTCACCTGCCAGAAATCTGCAGGATAATGTATGCAAGAATCTTTGTCCATTAAAAAGTTTTTTGCCCTTTTTTTTTGTTTTAAAAAATTACCATTATCTCCAATGCTTATATTTAATCACGTTTAGTACCATTGTGCCAGGGAGCAACTCAAGACCCTTGCCACAACATGGACGAAAATTAGAAGACACAGAGAATAGACACCCAGATACACAAGATAATTGGTGCTGCAGCGTTTTAAAAGGTTTTGAGATTCACACAGCTAACAAGAATATCCTGGATTGTGCTGCAGAGAATTCAGCAAATGTGGAAGGGACAGAAATCCAAACGCTTCCCGGCAGAAGCCAGTCCTTAGCTGAGATGGAAAAAATATCACATACGGCCACATGACTCCCTAATTGGGTGTTGTAGGCTTTCTTACACTTTCCTTCACAGCAGCCAACACAGGGTATTGTCAGATAAAAGAGACACTAAATAGGGCAGAGATCCGATTGAATTACATAATTTTCATCTGGATGGAGACAGCCTAAATTTTGGGGATATCCACCTTTAATGCAGCAACTGTTTTAAACACATAAACCAAATCCAGTTCAAAGCAGTGCTGTGTTTCATGCTGAATCATCATAATGTCTTTCTACAGAGAAAAGGGAGGATTTTATGTTCCCCTGCACCTTCAGTTCATCTTGTTCCCTTTTGCAAGCCCTTGTACTGCAGTAGGAGCACAGAATGATGAAGTCACACTGCTGACCTGCCCTTTAACAGGACCTTAACTTTTACACTCCTCTGCATTCAGCCAGGCTAGAGAGATGAATAGCTACTGTAATTTCTGTCATCTTTAACTCTAAAAGCCAGTTTATCTCGGTTCCACTTCATATTTTTCCTAATCTTCCATTGTTCTCTATTCCTGCCATTTATCTCCTCTCCATTTTGACTATCACCCATCACTTTTGTCCTACATCACCTGCACTTTTGTAAAGTCATCTGCTGCTCCCACACCTCGAGGGAGTGAAGTGACTTGTTTTCCCTGGTCTCTGGACAGTCCCTGTTTCTGTAAGAGGCCAGTGTGGCATTGCTGGGGCTGCTCTGCTGTCCTGCACAGCGTGTGCTGTTGCCAGGACAGCACCAGCAGGGCTGTCCATCCACACAGCACTTCTTGGCTGACTTGGCAAGGGTGGCTGGGCAGCCTGGCCACCTTCTGCAGTCCCACCTCTGTCCTCACACAGCTCTCTGCCACTCAGCACAACTGACTGCTCTGCCCTGAGTGAGTGCAGATGATATTTGGCCCTGCTGAATTGTTTCCATGTCTCCTGTGTTCCTGGATAAGAGTGCACAGGGAGGAGATGCTGGTGTATGGCACAGCCATGCTGACACCCTCCACTGAGAAATCAGCACTGAGAAGCAGCCACACACACACAGCACCTTCCAGAAAAGAAAAATAAGGAAGTTGAGCTTTGAAGAGCAATAAATTCTAACCTGTGAGCCAGTTTCACAGCCACTGTGATTCTCCAGTCTGTGCTCAGCAATGCCTGCAATACAGCTTTGTGCAGGCACAGCCAGCTCGGAGTACATTGAGTGCCACTGTTACTTGACAGTTCACTTCAGGAGACAACAGAGAAACATTATTAAATCTGCACCACTCAAATTATCAGACCAGCAAAGCTGAGTGCACACCACAGAAATGCTGAGGGTTACAAGGGGTGGGATTGTCTGATGTGAAGGCAAATGACATAAATAAAGACATTCCACACTCTGCATTGTATTACCCCTTAATAACCAGGAATATTATCAGAGTTATCTTCAAGATTCAAAAACCATAGTAATGGAAAAATGCTTGCAGCTGAGTCAGAACAAAACCACTCAAATTATTCAAACCCCTAAAATGTAATTAATCCCATACAGTTATATTTAGTCCCCTTTAGTTTAGACCATAATAATTTGAAGGAGCAATATTCTTGAGAGTGTTGCTTTTACACGTAATAGGATAGTAACTCTGACAAACTTGCCATTATTGGAATGAGCACCACAAAAGCTCTCAAGGAAAGGTAGTTTCATACAGATTTTAAATCAGCTTTCATAAGTAGTGGGGGTTTGTTAAAAATTACCAAGCTTCATAAAGTGAAACTAAACTTATAAACATGAATATTAGGAGAATTCAGGTTACTAAAACTGCACAACTTTTCAGCTGAGCAGAAAACTAAAACATACATTTGGCATTTTCAAAAGCAGGTGCAGACTAGACAACTAAATGTCCCTTCCAACCCAAACTACTCTTTGTTAGCCTTCCAAAAATGTCATCTGAAATGATACTGGAAATGCAAAAAGTATTTTGCCTACTTTCCTAGCAGAACTAGAAACCAGGCCATTTCCACTTTGTGTGTGTGTGTTTGATTTTTGATTTTTCAGCTGGAAATCAGTTCCATAAGTGCAGTGGCAGAGCAGGATCCAGAGGCTCAGTGAGCTCAGATTGGTAGAAGGGGCTGGGGCACAGGATTTCATCAGAGCCTGACGAATAGCCAGATGATTTTAAACGACAACACTGACACCAAAGGAACAGATATCAAAACCCACCCTTAAGGAGAAAGGGAACCCCGATTTGAGGACAGGAGGCAGAGGGAAGGATTGCCTGCAGGATCTCCTGGGAGCTGCACAGTCCCTGTGCACAGAGTGGCTGGCACAGCAGCTCACACTACTCATTTGTCAGAGCCTGCTTCCCAGCAGAGGGCAAAATGCGACTTCTCTAGCTGCTGTTTAAGCTGCTTTAAGGGACACCAAAAAGAGGATGAACAGCTGATGGTCCTGAAAGTAACAGCTCCCAAAGAGGAGAGGGCAGGGCTGGGGACAGGGACAGGGAGAGGCCACAGGAGAAGGAGCTGGACCTTCTGCAGAGGGGACAGCACAGCATCCAGCCCCCAGAGCCCACAGCTGGCCCACCTCTGGCTGGGCAAAGAAACACCACACAGCCTTGTGCTTCTCCATCATGCACACACTATCAACAGCCTCTCCCAAGAGGATCTGCTGTGGTAAATTAGTGATTTCAACTTTGCAGGAGGAAAAAAAAATCTTTACGGCTGCTGAGAGTAAACAGCATTGGTAATTAAATTACATTGCACAAAGGATATCTAAAAGTAAAAGAGAGAAAAATGGTTGTATATAACAAACAACACATTCAATATTAACAATTCTAAAACAGATGAGCACATGGAATACACTGTAAATAATTTAGGAACCAGTGCCCTCATTAATGATTTGATACAGTCAGAATGTTGCTTATTCCACCACCCCTCACCCCCCGCCATCTTCCACTCCCCAAAGTGGTTTTATATTTATTTAAGGCAAAATACGTATTTTGTACTTGCCTGAAGGGCTTAAATACTGCTTTGAAAATAGCCCTTCCAACCCCTGGATTTTCTCATTTCAGGACAACAGGATACATTTACGCACCTTATCATGGATGCCATCCACTAGAGAACATGAATAGAGATTGCAATATCCAATTAGAGAGTATCAAAGATAATAGAGTTAGATTTGCAGAAAATTTTCAAAGATGTCATATCTTTGAACAAAACTTATTAGGGCTCCATCAGCCGTTTGAACAGTTTTAATGAAGTTGAAGCTCAGCTAAGTACGGAGTTATTTTACTTCATGATTAACTTTGAAGAATTTTATTTTTGAAGCCTTAACATCCTGTAATTAAAAAGAATCCTTAACACATTGCAGTAATTCAGTAGTCGGTAATTTATGTTACAAGATCTACTTCCAGAAATGGTCTTGATATAGAGCCAAATGCTGTTAACCAGTGGGTGCACTTTCATTTATTGCCACTGGCTTCTTTAATATGTCAAACCTCTTGGAGGAACCACATTCTCACTTCCCACCCAACAGTGGGGAGACACCTCTGAAAAAACACCCTTGTTCTGGCAGGCAGAGCATCCACCTGCAGTGTTTGCTGCATGGGAACAATCACCTAGAGCAGCCAACCCCAGCCCAACCAAGAACTGCCATGGAAAGATGGAGTATTTGTAATTATTGATTCTCAGAGTTGTTTGAAGCTGTGTTTTAATACTCTCACTGGCCCAGTCTGGGTCCCTCTGCTGTTGCTCCAAATGGATCCACAGCCAGCACTCTGCAACCTCCTGCTGCTTTAACACTAGTTTTTTTCCGTGTATCCCAGACATTAAAGAAATCTATTAATGCCATTGCTATTTTACCAACACTCTCCAAGAACAAGACTAAAACAATCACACAGATCCCACCAAAATAATGGATTTTAAATAGAGAACACAGCAAATAGCTTGGCTGCATTTCACAAACCTTGCTTTAAAAAAATCACACTGAAAGGATTCAGTAGCTCAGGAGTGAATGATTTCTTAATGGTGGATGCTGTTAGCCCACAATATTCCATCACTGCACAAAAAGACTTAATGCTACGAAGTAGATGGTATTTTAGAAAGAGAATTATCTTGTGTTCCACTTCTAAGCCAACCCTCTTGTCTTCTTGGTTTTCTCCAGCTTCAGTGTTACACTTTATATTAAAAAGAACAAGGAATGGATGGAACAGGGAAAAAAAAATCACTATAAAAGTAATTACCTAAAAGCCAGAAAATAAGAATTCTCATCCTTAACATCATGAACTATTTCCAGAGTATGTTTTTGAAGGTTTTACAGGCACGGTACACATTCCTCTCATGATTTATTTCCTTTAAAGCAAAACTTCAATATCTCAATTGTGACAAGGATATTTTGTGTTCAAACCATAAAGATACAGCAAAGGAAGCAGAGTCACATCTCAAACCTGCTAACAGAGGGCGAGGCTTTCTCACTGAAAGCACCAAGGGAAGGATTTGAGCTGTCCCACGTACACAGACACCTGCCAGCCTGACACAGTTATTCACAAAAACAACTATTTTCTACTCTTAGAATGGAAATGATGCACAACACCACTGCCATCAATTGAAGAGTTAATTTTGAAAAACATCTGCATTTTATTTTGCTTTGCAAAAAGTCTCCTTTCAGTAACACGCCTTGGCTTTACTCCATAACCAAAAGGCTCTCAGCCTACCCTAATCTCACAGTAGCTGCTTAATGAAAGACCAGTGGACCCCTTCTTTTGTGACTCTGGAGTACCTGTATGCCTTTTCTCTCCCAAAGGGAAGCAACAACCAAAGAAAAACCTTTGTGTCAGGCATGGGCTGGTTGAGTGGTGGCAGCCAGGCTGGCAGCCAAGGGGCACACACCCATCTCAGCCCCACTGCAGGCTCAGGGGGTGCAGCCTGCCTGGGGAACCCTGGGCACTGCCTTCCATCACCTGGACCTTGTCTGGGGACACCTGCAGGAGCCTCACCAAAGGCAAAGCCTCCCTGGCAGGTCTATGAGAGAACAGGAAATAAAGGAGGAGGAAAAGCTACTGGGAAGAAACTACTTATAACTAAGGAGGAACAAAAACATTTCAGAAATGTTTGTTATTTCCCTCCTCTCTCTCTCCTTTCTCACACACACATTCCCTCCCCCTACATTCTCCATTATTATTATTGCTTTCAGCTCTCCTAACCTGTGGGGAGATATTTTGGGTAAAATGAGACAAGTCTACATGAAATGCAAGCTTCTGATGTAGACAAGAAATCTTCTTTTTTCCCCCCAGAATATTTGGCTTGACACTTCAAAGGCTTATTTCTCACATTCACAGTGATTCTTCTATAAATACATCCATCTATATGCACACAGCGACTGCAACAAATCCACGGTCACACAGGACTTCACAGTCATTACATGCACACCAAGCTGTGGCCCTACAGACCTCACAGGAAACCGTGGGGAACAAACTGCAGACCTTCTGCAAACACCCCAGCTTGTGCTAATGGGCTACAGAAAAAATACTCGATGCAGTCTTCCTACACACTGCTCCATGTTCCAGTGCTCCAGGAGGACAGGCAGATCCTCCCCTTGCACTGGAGAACAGGGCTCTTACCTGACACAGGCACAAGGTGTGCACACCCTCCTCTTTCTGTCTGCTCCATCAGGCATTTCAGTAGGGGGGCAGTGGAGAGTTTCCAGCATGTCACAGTGGGGCTCTTTTTTTGAGAGGGGAAATATTTTTTTCAAAAGCAAAGACATGTTTGTGTGTTTGCTGCCCTGTCCCCCAGAGCTCTTGGATCCCTTATTTTTGAAGGGATTATACTCTACTGGTGTCTGGTACCAGCCCACACCCCAACCATACTATTAAGTCTTCCAAAATGAATAATAGATGAAAGGAGGTGCTGCTGAAAACAGTGACAAGCAACTTATCAAGAAAAGCTGTTTTTCCACAGTAAGAAACCTCCTGCTCGAAAACACTAAGCCATACCTACCTTCATACAGAGCATATTCTATTTACAGTACAACTATCTGGTTTTAATCACATCAGAGGAGTGTAAATTCCAAGAGTGAATCCTTTTATCTTTCAAGCCAAGAGATGTATCAAAAGTTAAAAACACAATATCAAAATATTTTCATCCCATTTTGAGCTTCATCACAAAGATGTATTTATAGCATCAGCGAGGGGGTGTTGTGCAGACTCTCTGAACCAACTTTTATAGACATGCCATACCTTTGCATATTATTGTCTGAAGTGCATCCTTCGTTATTTGACAAAGCTCCATGAACCCTCCTTTTACAAAAACACCACTCAGGAATACAGGTCTCATTCTAGGCTTTGAAACCCAAGTTATTTGTAAAAGGATGGGATACTTCACTAAATGCAGTACGATGCATTCCCATTATTCTCTTTAGTAGAGCCCATGAGCTTTTAAGGTACTGGAAGTAACAAAAGAGGGTATTGTGCAACCTCCATTTAAAAACCTCAGTACAACAGCTACCTGCACATTCCAGATACAAGGAATATTGTTCACATTTGAATATATTCCAAAGGCCATATTTCATATATTGATGGTGTTTTCTTATCAAGACATGCTTTACCAGTTCTGTATCTCACAGCTCCCTGGCCATGCTATCAGAGCCCCTTGAGCACTTCTCAAAAGCCCAGGGTGTTCTTTCTCTCATTACTGCAGAGTTCTCTTCCCACTTCACAGACAGGAACAACCACCCCACAGATCACACCAATGTATCTGCCTACCCAAAGTCCCAGGGAAAGCAGAAAGCTGGACTTGGATCCCCCACCTTTCAACCCTGATTTTATTTCTATTCTCTACCCACGTATAGGAATCTGTTCCCAAGTGAGTCATTGCAGGAGAAAGATCTTTAAACACTGCAGGCTAAAGACTCTCAAGTCCCTGCAAGTGCCAAAGCGTGGACACTGCAAAGGTCAGAAAGAATCAGCACCAGCACAGTACTATTTTACAGGCTGCTTTTTCATCTAAACATGAAAAAACATTCCAAATCCAAGTTATCACAGCACTCATTCCCTATGGTACCTTCTCAAGAAGAGAAAGGAGACACTGCAAGTGAGAGTCAGAGACAACGGCACAGAACAAACTCCTCCATTCCTGCTCACTTGAGACATTTTTTCAAGGTCTACGAGGTTTACTATTTCTTCCCTGAGGCAATGACTGGGACTGCATTTTTCCAATCCCCCTTCAGCTCATCCAGCCACATCTGTCATCTCTCCTGGCATCTCTTAGCTCCTTGGTGATATCTGCTAGCTCTTCCATCTTCATCTTTCAGCTCAACCAGACATATCTGTTAGCTCTGTTATGATTGATCTAATTTTGACAATTAATAAACATGACACACTTAATGTCCTGTTATTTTAACACTGGGAATTCCTGGGAAGGCACTGTCTTTTAACAAGGTTTTCACGACTGAAAATTTCATCAGAACCTAAACTAATCCTACTTTCAGGTACAATAACGTAATTTACTCTCTCCAGCTAAATCCTCACATCTCCTCAGTGACACACACTCCACAAAGTGTTCAAATGACACCATATAGCCAGTCCAGACATATGTGGCTGCAGATCTGCCTCGAATGAACCTGCCCACAACAGAGGAAGGCAATGTGCCGTGTTTAGAGCAAGCTCTGGAGCAGAGTTGCTGATTTTAGCACAAGTTCCCTCCTGCAATCCATGGTGCAATGCCTGGCCCTGCAGTGCATGCTCTGTCCAAAGAGAGGTAAAGCTGCAAAGCCTTTCTTCACCAACCTCCCTGGCAGGTCTAGGGGACAAGAGGGAGCACCAGAGGAAAGCCAGAGAGGAAAGTTCCTTGCCTTCATTCCTGGTGCCACGATGTGACCTGCCAAGCCAGCAGAAGTTAGTCCCTTCGACAAACCAAACTGGAACCTCGATAAGAAATAAACCCCATGGAAATAAAGAGCTGAATTATTTGTGCTGGCATTCCAACCCCAGCGTGTCCTCAGGACAACGGTGCTGGTGACAGTTTGAGTGTTTCTGATAATCTGCAAAATCAACATTATAGGGAAATTCTGCATCCCTGTGCTGGGCATCTGGAAGTGGCCTGACCCCTGCACACCTCTGTGGAAGATACTCAGAAGAGGACATGGTAGAAAATAATAGTATGGCAAAAAAGAACAATTAGTGTGATCCCTGCTCTCCTCCTCAGCTGCTCAGTGAGAACCTCTGGGGAGCCCCCAGCCACTCCTGGAAGCTCCAGATCACAGACACACTTAATAATGAAGAATACCATGTTTCCCTGAGCTTCATGCACTTTTAAAATGTATCCATGGCCCGTTTCCTGCTCTTGCATACCTCCCCACCGCTTTCACAGGATGCAAGCCTTCCTTTTTTGGTGCAATTCGCTTCAGAGAGGCGGATAAATCACAGTTGCCTGAACCATGGAAGAATATTCCCTCTCCAGCTGAGCACGACTGAAGCTGCAGCGGGTGAAAATGGAGCAGTGCAGTTCGTGCTGTTTGTTACCACATGGTCCTCTCCACACACCATTTGTACAGCTGTAAGGGGAAGGGGTGAATTTTCCAGGCACACAGCGAGGGATGAGCTCTGTTCTCCCCTCCTCTCGAAGTGGAGGGTTGGTAAAACTGCAGAGGCACAGTCTCATTTCATCGTAAGAAAACACACTGCTCGAAATGCTAGAGATTAACAGATTTTCCTGGAGATTTTTTCCCAGTGTCTAGATGAGAGAATAAATTGCTAGGGCTTCACTGTCAGTTTATCTTGTCATCCAGACCCTCCAATTGAGATTACTTCTGTTCTTCACTGCAGACCATCTGTTTCTCTGCATAGAAAGGACGTATGCACACTGGTGTTCATTAGTGTACAACAGGAATGCCCTCTTCTTGCACAATAGTACCAATTAATTCCTGTTACTTTAAGCTCCAAAAGAGCAAAGTGGAGCCTAACACTGCACATACACACTGACGAAAAAACCTCACTTTCATCTATAATTTAGGAAAGTGGATGCAGTTCAGCAACAGTTAAAGACTAATCTCTCATGCTTTTTGTGCATTTACATAATTGATTTGCTAGATAATGCACTCTGCTTCCTTATTTAATAAACATGTTAATTATTTCAGACAATTACTCAAAACTGCCTACAAGTGTCTGTCTAAGAAACACCAAAAAAAAAATTAAAATGAAAATACACACCAAAAGGCACATCCTTCATATCACATAACACAAGATATTAAGTCAATATGTCACCCTGTCAACAGTCACTTGCTACCTGCTGTTCTACATTTATTCAAACCCTCGTGTATTAGCCGGGGCTGTGGCACTGACTAGACACCCATGTGGGCTAAAAAGGGAGCTCGAGAATAAAACTGGTGTGCTGTCAAAAGTCTGCGTGTATGTGAGTGGGGAGGGGAGCTGTGAGACAGAAGGGAAGGAGGAGGGAAAGAAAATAATGCAGGGTGGAAGAGAAGATTAGAGAAGACATCTCTGTCGTGTAGTCTCCTTTGGGCTACAGGGGGGAAATTATGGAAAAACTAAGCTTGTTCTATTTTTCCCTCTACGGCTTGAAGAAGGCCCAGCAGACAAATGCATCACTTCGAATCTTGTAAGGCAGCACACATTTTAGCCACTCTTTTGTTCAGTTTCAAGGCACCAGAGGAAATGCTGATTGCAGGGCTGGGGTTGGGACCCCCCATCCCACCTGGCCCTGCGATTCCAGCCTGCAGGGAAAGCCCCAGCATGAGGAGCTGCCTCTGCAAGAGCTGCAGATGTTACTGCAGCTACACCTGCATGGGCAGGGGATTTTTAGGCCAAAGTGTTCAGGGCTTCTCCTTCTTGCCCTGGCACTACCAAGAGGCAGGAAGGATTTCGACAGACATATTTAAAGGGAGCCCAGGATGAATTGCAAGAATTGAGAGGGGGACCAGAGGAAACACCACCAAGCGTAATTGCTGGAGTCTCCATCACTACAGAACATCTAATCCTGCACTTAGAGGAAATTCCAGCACAAGCAGCTGCAGGTCCAATCTCCTACTTGACATAAAACATTACACAGCAAAGGTCAATTTGCTTTTGGAAAACTGGCTAACAGGAGCCACTGCACAAAGCCATCCACAAAGCTGTTTTCATGGCCTGCACTGCAGAGATCTAAGAGGGTACTACTTGTCCACCCTCTCAGCTGGTGGTTAAATTGCTCCAATAACAGCTGACAACCAAGAGAGCAGAATAAGAGAAAAATTGTCAGTGTCTTATCTACAGTTTTTAATCATAACAGGTATTTTAAAAATAGCTATTCACTCCTCTGTGTGTTGGCTTAGCAATTCAGGGAGGGAATCAATAAAAAAATATTATGCTACACCACTGTTATCTTCATCCAAGCAAGGTTAATGGAAAAGTATCAGGAAGATGTTTCACTAACTTCAAGTTATAAACAAGAATATAGGTATGGCTGTGCAATAAAAGAAACCCAGCACATTACGATGAGAAGTAGAATGGTTTTCTTGTGGCATAGTCAATAACTTGGCCACTGTACAGTGGCAGGAGCAATACTTCATATTTCTGAATTCATTACTTTTTAATATTTTATGAACTGCATCCACAACTTGGACACAATGCCAATCTTATAGAAGTACCTGCTCATAAGATGGAAGTTAAAACTGTCTTGCTCATCTTTGCTAATAAAGAGCTGTTGCACTATCAAGCATCATGATCATCACTTCTATATTGAAATTCCTTGCATTCAAGAAATGGGCACAGAGGCTTTTTATGCTTCTGACCATGGCATACAAATGTCACACTTCCACAAGACAGATTTTTAAGCTAAGAGTTTATCACTGGTTTTATGTATAACCAGTGAGTGTGTTTCCTTAAACTCCTATTGGTTTCAGATATCTTAGGAGTCTTACAAGATGCTGTATTTGACATGTGACAGCTTCCCCTGGACTTGGCAGACTTTTCTGTGCACTGGAAATATTTTGCCACCATCACTGGTGGCATATGGACTGAAAGGGAAAGTTTTCTGTGACTCCAGTATCTTTAAAGTTTCCATAACCAGACTGTCGGCCATTAATGAATCCTGACATTTTATGAATGGCAAGGACATTACTGCTCTAAAAATAATTGCCACAAACAAAAATCTCCATTTTTCCCCGTTTCCATTAGATTTCCACTACCAGTGGATGTGGAACAAGTCAGCACCCCTATACCTTCAGACCCTAAACACACATCCCCTCTCAGCAGCAACAGCTTCTCTCACCATCCCTCACAGGTGCCTGTCTGAAAAAGAACAGCCTCCCCCAAATTCCATCATGCCCCTCTTATCTCCCTCCAGCACTCAGGCTGATTGCCCACATTTCAGGTCACAACACCACCCTCATTGTCCCCAGAGAGGACAATGTGTCCCCCCTAAAGAGACACACAGTGGCACTGGCAGAGATGTACATGAAATGCTCTGAACAGGCTGAAAGCACCTTTAGACACCAGGGAAACAAATGCAGCAAGGGGGGAAAGCCTCTTAATTGTGCTGTACAGCTTCAGAGCACAACCAGTTTCATTCAGAACTCAACAGCAGTGTAATAAAAATAAGTACTAGTGCAAACCCTGTGGATTTTCACTCCCGAAGTTACATAATGCAAAAATTCATATTGTATTTGTTTAGCTGAAGTGGGCATACAAATGGGCCAGAAGTACCACTTGAAAGTTTACAAGTGGCCTCACTTGTCCTATCCAAACCTACTATATTTGTTAGCGTTTAGTCACCCAAAACCCTTCTGCTGATCCATCAGTTCTGCTCAACTTGTGGTTCCTGAATGTTCTTTCTTCCTCAAGGTACCACACTGGTTTTCCTGCACCACTGCTGATATTCCATCTAGAGCAGATTCGCAATGCTGACAAGTAAAAACAGTATCAGCTCTATAAATACCAAAGCCAAGACTGCTTTGTAGTCAAAATAGAAGACAGCAAGTAAATGCCTATAGATTATGGCTAATAAATATGTCAAGTCACAGATTAATGCCTAGTGACTCAGATTTATTTACTTTTTATTTCAAAGACTCTAATGAGCAAACAACATGAAAAGCAAGATTTTTGCATAATAGAAAAGAAAAAAAGAAACCCACCAAACACAAAAAGCACAGTAAACCCATTTAATTGCAAGTGCACCAAGCTAAATCATTTTTTTTGTTTGTTTGGGCTATTTTTTCCTCTGTGGTAGGAAACCTTAAATAAATGTAGCATCCCATTTTTGCAGTCTCTGTCAAACACCTACATGTGAGAAGGCAGGGAAGAGACAATGTGAATAACCCTCATTCTGCCTCTCCAAGAGGGCCAGCACAGTGAGACACTTCTGTTGTGTGTGAGATGCAGAACCACTCGCTCGGGAGCAAAGGTGCAATTCAGACTGCAAGGCAAAAGGCTTAACCCAGGTAAGGAAACCTCCCGGTCCCCTCCAGGTCTACTGTGTTCTCCTAACTGCTCCCACTGGGTTCTATCCTAGCTGGAATGAAGCAAAATCAATGAAGCAAAGCTTATTGACACTGGTTGCTCACCTATTGTAAAATCCCCTTGCAAGCAGCATATTCGTGCTGCTCCTGCTGCCTGAGACAGCCCTTCTAACACACAGAATAACACCCTTCCCTTCCTCCACGAAACTCACCAGGACCAGAGAGCCTGTTCAGGGAGCTCTGCTCCAAAACATCATCTCATTTCAATTATAATGACACTGAACACTGTTCTTTCTAAAGACAGGAAGCTGACACAAGAATATAAAACCAGGACCTGCTCTCCTGAGATTCATGCCCACCACTTCTCTCCTCTGCATTTCCCCTCTATTCTTTGATCATTTCTACCTGGTTATCTACCTCATTTAGACCATAAGCTCTTTGAGGCAAGAGCCAGTATTCTCAGGGGGTTGAAAAACATCACTGCAAACTTAGGGCTTTCTATTAAAGAGCTATTTATAAATAAGGCTCTGTTGCAGGATGAAAGAGATTTATCAGTCATGCCACTGGCATCAATGCAACGTACACCTTGTACAGTGGTTAAGCTCTCTATCCTAGGAAGGGGCCAAGGTGTCATGCAATCTTTAGGAGTCAGGGTTTTAAGCCACTATACTTGTTCCTTTCATTGCAGAAGCTGCATTTTTAAATTAAAAACAGATGGGGAAAAAATTCCACTTCTGTAAGTAGAAGAGTTCCAGTTGTGAAATTCAAATGTTATGTTTATTTCACACGTTAAATTATATATAAGGTGCCATGTTAAATTATACATATAGAAAGAGCTCATGTAAGTGAGGTAAAGTCTCTAAGTCTCTCCAGATTTCTCTACTTTTCTCTTTCAAAAAAAAAAAAAAAAAAAAGGGGAAAAAATCTGCCACTTCCTTCTCCTTTTTATTTTGACAGCAGAAGGCAAGAAGTGTGTTAAATCCTGATCGCAGGCACATGCCACAAGCCTTTAAGGGATATTTAGCTTCATCATACCATGTGAACCCAAGGCACTTTCTGCCATTTGAAACACCTCAGTGGTGTCTGCACTTCCAAGACAAGAAGCCATCTATTTTCTCCCGTGTATAAAAGCACCCTTTAAGAGCCTGCTTATCCTCTGCTCTTGCAATCAATACACTGGGTTTTCCTGGCAGTACCATCTGGAATGACTCACCTATAAGCAATACAGCAGCATCATGAAGAGGTGGCCTTACAGCAAAAAAACCCCACCAAAATCTAAAAAATTACTTGCAGTAATTTCATCATCACTGCTGTTCCCAGTACTGGACAAATATATTCTATTCAGATAACACCATCCATCCCTTGATGAAATCACTCAAAACAGGATGGAAGTCAAGTACAGTAACAGGCACAACACGTGGACACCACTCAAAAATTCATTACCAGGTCCACTGAAAGCCAGAACTGTGGCAATTACGAGGTTTGGAAGCAATTTATTTAGGGGACATAAAGTACTCCTTTCAACTGCTCATTACTGCTGCTAGCCAGAAGAATCATTAACAAGTACCACAGTGATGAACACTGTCAGTGCTCACTTTGTTTGCTCTCCTCTTGTTGGGTCACCATCACCCTTCCCATTCTGAGCAGCTGCACAGGTGACCTGAAGCCCCATTCCCAAAGAAACAAGGTCTAAGATATAAAACTGCACCAAGAGTTTAGGAAGTTTTCTTTGCATTTGGGAGGGAGATGATAACTTCAGTCCTTAGTTTTTCTGAAATGTTTCCTGTTCTCCAGCACTTCCCAAAGCTCTTGCCTGCTATTTAAAGTAGAAGTGCTAAGAGTTCTTGCCATCCCACCATTCCTTCTCCTCCGAAGTGCAGTCACCAGTGGTACCCTGGCAGTCTTTGCAGACACAAGAGCTTCCACCTGATGGGCACAGAATGATACCAGTCCCAGGGAGCTACTCGACATGCAGACAGCCCTAAAAAAACTCAAATTACCTACCAACACCATGACAGAGAAAGACAAAACACTCACAAGGGAGTAAGAAGTTATCTTTTCAAAGTGCAATCCTTCTCCCACCACATCACATCACCCAATCTTTGCTTAGAATTTATCTAACAGGACTTTGTCTTGCTGAGGTACTGGGGGGAGGAGATGGGAGACTGAGAGCAGCTGATAGCATTGTTCACTCCAACGTCTGCAAATGTCTTCCAGCTGGAAAGGAACAAAATTCACAAACTTTTCTTCTGCACCAGTAATTATCATAATAAGAATAAACATGTTGTGAGCACTGGGGATGTATTTGGAAATTAGCTTTGAGCTGATCAATCTGGGACACCAAAGAAACCAGCACAAAGGAGCAGCATGAGAAAACAGCCACCATCCAGAAGGCAGGGAACACATCAACCCCAGGAATGCTGCTCCCTCCTCACAGGCTCTCAACAAAAGGACCTAAGTCACCTGAAGAACAGATTCCCTGCAAAACTCATCAGAGTCACAACCCTTTTATTCCTTTCTTTTCCCCCAGCCATTGTTCATTTCTGTCTCAGTGTGTACACCCCTTGGACCATCCTGACCTTCCTCCTTCCACTAAATGGAGACATGTCATCTGCTGCTTCCCTTTTTTTGCCTTTGGAAGGACACACTGTCCAAATAATTCGGAGGCCATAACTGCAGACCATTTCCAAGCCTGCTACTTCCACTGTATTTATTATTCACCCTTCTTCCATCCTCCCTGTAGCAACCAAGTCCATGGGAATACGAGTGGTTTTCATTTCTAAATGTTAGTCTGAATTCTGCCCTTTCTTTTTCTAGAGAAAAACACCTTCAAGAAATACTCTTTCTGCATGTTAATTTGACTACAAATACCTGATCTGAATTCCGAGTCATTAGCAAATGAGGTGACCTGTGACACAAGCTGGTCTGCCTTAACAGATGTATGAAAGCTTATCAGAGAGGGTATTCTCAGAACAAGAACCTGTATTGCCTAGGAAGCTTATGGGATGCTCTGTAACACTGGAGAATGTTATTTGTTTGCATTAATAAAACTTTACTTCAGTACCAACTCGGAGAAACAGCAAGAGACTCTGCATTGTACCCAACTCCAGTGAACCAGCCCATCTCACTAGGTTAATTCCAAGCACGTTAATTTGCACTGCCAAAATTTAAAAAATAAATCATAGAATCACTGTAAGGCTTGGGTTGGGAGGGACCCTTAAAAGTCATCTGGTTCCAACTCCCTGCCATGGGCAGGGACACCTTCCACTAGCCCAGGCTGCTCCAAGCCCCATCCAGCCCAGCCTTGGACACTTCCAGGGATGGAAGTCCTGTTTGCCACAGTCTCACCACCCTCACAGGAAATAATTCAATTCCTCTGCTACACCAGAATGACATTTTCTTATACCAAGACACCACGATGAAGGTACTTCCCATTCAGTGTCCTTAGTGCTCCTACTTCAGCTTCCAGCACTGAAAGGAATGTCTGTAGTAGAGCAGAAAGCGACCATTTGTTGGGGGAATGCATGTTCCATCCAATGAGCAGTTCTCCTTCAGAAAAATAAATTGCCAGGTTTCATTTCTGACTGCCTTTTTTTTTTTCTTTTTTTTTTTTTTTTGCAAAAAACCAACACAGAAAATATTTAAATTTGGAAGTATTAAATAAGCAATCCAAGCATAGTAACTGAGCAGTCTGTTCACTTATGGCCCACAAGCCATTTTGAAGGCAAAAAACATGTGCCAGTATATATTTATATAGGCATATACATTCTCACTTACACCACAGGAAAAGACAAATGTGTTCCTAGATGTTATATAAAGTTAGAGTTCATGGGGGTTGTTTTTAATTTGAAAAAAACCAAATCATCATCTATGCAGAGGGAAATCAAACATGTAGAAGCCCATGTTTAAAACTTCCCCCAAAACTCTGAAATACCAGGTTTTCATATTCATAGCCCTATATTAAATATGAAACATTTCAGAGCAAATGCATAAAGCTGGTGAATATAGGACAGAATCACTAGGTAGACTCAAAAAGCATCTCCTGGAAAAAGCACATGATCTCCTTCAGTGAATGGAAAGACACCTTGAAAAAGTCAGGCCAAAAAATGACCACTGGAGAAGCTTTTAAGTTCACAATTAACTTCCTCCATAGCAAAATTAGCCCTGCCCTCCAGCCCCTGGAGCTGCCCATGGTGTCCCACAGGTTCAGAACCCCTGTCCTGTGAGTCAAAGACATCTCAGCACCCACACAGAGGGCTGGGCCACTGGTGCCAAACACCAGAACCTCAGCCTGTTCCCTTCATTGCTCTAACAAGATGTATCATCACCAAGCCAGCAGGACGAGGCAATAATGTTTGACACACATACTTTAGTTTCCTGCAGCAAATGAAGGTTCTAAGGTGGTACTTTAAAAAGCTCCTGTGTCTGTGGAGCTCCGGTTGACACAGGGGAGGAGGCAGCACCTCTTGTAAAACATGCACTCTGGAAGGCAGATGGTTTTGGAAGGCTTGCTAAGAGGGAAAATGACACTAGAGAAAGCAAGCAGGCAGGTGGAAGAGCTCTGCTCCAGCCAAGCTGTACCACTCACATAAACAAAGCAAACCTGCTTCTAGGGCTGTGCTCAAAGAGCCTCTGTCTAAAGGAGAAAAAACATTATTGCCAAGCTAAACAGCAACCTGTAAGATGTTAGTGACAGCCCCATGACAGTTCTTTTTCTCCCATGAAACTCCAGATATCCACACAGGGGATGCTACAGCACCACTGCCAGCACTTGCATTGTCTCAGCAATGTCTCTGCTGTCAGGGAGTGTTTGGGGTGGGGGAAATCACAGCAAAATGGTGAACTGCACTGCCTTTTCTGCTGGGAGTAGAGCCTGAATGGTGAGCAAGGAGCCTTTCTCTCCTTCCCCAGGCTCCATCTCCCCTCCACACTTCACCAGTTCCTCCTTCCTTTGCTTTTTCTCCGTTCTAACATGAGCCTGCAAAGCAGTCTGTTCCACAAACGGCAGCAGAAGCATCTTTTACTTCATTTAAGCTGTTCTTTCAGTCATCCCCTCCACACCGTGGGAAACTGGCAAGTTGAAAAGAGGTCATCACAGTCTGCATCCCAGGAAGACAAAAAGTTTTCATGGAAAATAGGTGTGATGTCCAAATGTCTCTGCCAGACAGGACCAGCACGCCCTAAGAGCAGAATGGGTTATTCTGATGCAATTCTATACTGCAGGATGGCCAGGGCTCCAGCAACCAGCCAGGGATGTCCTGATGTATAAGGCAGACATGAGAACTCAACTACATTATTTATCCTTTTTACATAATAGATGAAGGGAAGGAGGAGTTATAGAATGGACTTCAGTCTTAACATAAATGTATCTGCCTACAGAGATGGCTTCAAGGTGGTCAAAGAGACTTACATGATGTTTTCACTAGAAAGGATTTCTAAAAATCCAGGCAAGAAATCAGCCAACAGCAAACACATGCAAAAGCATTTTAAAAACTTGCCTGCAAAATGGAAAGTGAAGGAATCCTTCAAGTGCTAAATACCAGATGCTTTAAAAGCCCTAAGCATAAAAATTCCATTGAAAAGTACTTAGAAGTTTGAATTAAGAATAAAAAAGTCCTACACAAGGAAATAGCTTTAAAAAGTTTACACAAAACTGAACATTACTCCATACTGATTAAAAAGGTAGGAAACTTCTTTTCATGAATTTAAGTCCTTATTCTTAGACTGTGTCAGAATGCAAGGCTGATGAATAAATTCCAATTCTACTTTAAATAATTGCACAAACGAGAAAGTAAAAAAAAAAAACAGATCAGTCAGTGCCATAACACAGTCACTGGCCACAGCCACCTGTGGGTATGTGGCATTTTTACAGACACCATTATTTTCCTACAACTTTTCTAGGGTCATAGATTTCTACCTGGGGTTGCATTAAATAGCTTTACTTTAATGTCAGGCCTTTCAGAGAGGAAGAAAGTGGCTGTAATCCAGGTGTACCTTTTGCAGTCAGGCACGGTGCCCTGCAACCAATTTAAGTCCTTAGGAAAAAAAAATTAAAAGAAAGAAAAAAAAAAGGAAAAAAGGCAGTTCCCAACACATTCTGAATCTCATCAATTCCCTTGCAGCACTGCTGTGAGGTATTTAGATACCAGCCTGTCTGGAGAAAGCACGAACACATTAGCATATCGTGGCAAACTGAAAATTAGGATTTTAAGCTTCACACAAGAGACCCACCCTTTAGCTTCTGTAGGATCTTGCAAGAACAATACATACTGCAGACATTTGAATATTTTCTTTCCCTAGAATAAAAATTTTTAAAAAAAGGAGGGATAGGAGCAAAAGCCAGTGAAAGGAATCACACTAAGTTAGTCCAAATTTCTGCCAGAGAAACAGAATATTAAGCAGACATCCTTTTCCCAGGTATCTTCATAGCAATGGGTGTATCACAGGATGGCAAACCCCAGTATACCAGAAGGGTATTTTGTTACTCTCTAGCTGCAGCAGCAGATTCTTGTGCTCTTCCATGAAGTATTTGGAAAACCAGACCACTTGAGATGAGAGGATTTCTGCAAACAATTCTATGCAAGAGAATGCTAAGAGGCCATTTTGTAAGATTTCCAGCAGAAGAGATGGAGTTTAAATATGGTTATACTTTTTCCAGCATCCCCTTTCAGTCCATGCATCATTGGGGTGAGACTTCCCCAGCCAGGCAATCCACCTGCACTGCCACATTTCACTCAAGGAAGCAACAGGAGATCTGCCCCTGCTTTTAGATTCAGGTTTTTATCCATTATTATGAGATTTAATATGCACACCTGAAAGGCAGTATAAGACATCAACCCCTATGCATGTTTTACATGCAGGCTTTATGTTGTTGCCCATGTACCACACATTACCCAGTACCTTTCTGCACTACTCTTGGTGTTGCAAAAACTCACATACACACAAAAACATTCTGTGCATCTCGTCACTAATGATAACCTGCTGGATACCACCCTGAAGCACTGCAAATACCTGTGCTTTTCATGCCCACCACAGTCCTGCTTTTCATAGCTTCTCTTCAGAAAGTGCTCTTTTCAAATTGAGCTATGTCCCTGCCAGCCTTATTATCCCTGTCCTGCTCAGCATAAAGATGAACATGCTGGAACTTGTTCTGTTTGCAAATAGACATTACTTAAACCCTTCATCACCACCAAGAGAGGCTATCAACAGATTATTCCCGTACTACATTTATATGAAGCGCTTCTGGGAATAAATCAGAAGTCATAAATCCTGATTTAATTAACTTGTGTAAGAAAACACGACCGCAGTGGCACTTACACACCAAGGCTCTGACAAGGCCAATGGCAGAGCAGTGCTGCAGCCATCAAACCCCATCAGGTAAATCACACCTTTTGTGTCAAACAGCCACGGAGAACATTACCTAGAAATCACAGAGAGGCTGACAAGATTATAAAATACAGGGGAAATTTCCAGTGCTAATAGCTGTCAGTGGAAAACTCAGAGGAAATGAAGGAACTTTTTGGCAAGTATGAAACCCCACAAATTGCAAGAGACCTCAATTTCTGTAATATCAAAATCCTAACATATGATAATCTCCAACTTAAAATAAACTAGTTATATCCCAAACTTGTTCAGTTACCAATAAATGATGTCTTTTTTTCTGTGAAGTGTTTGGCATGAACCCAACACAGGAGAGAGGATCCCCAAGGTAATGGCTTTGTAAAAACCTCACATCTTGATACATAACTGCTTTTGTTCTTCATGCACAACCTGTTAGACAGCAGACAACCTGTACAGACAGCACTGTATAACATCATCTAAAGTAAGAGAACCAAGAACTATTTTATTTTTTGACAAATCAATCTTACAATGAAGCAAAAGCTGAGAAGGATTCTGATAGGTAATAAATGCCCAGGAATCAAAGCCTGCACTGCTGTTCCATTAGAGAGTGAACAGCCAAAAATATGAGATAGATGCAAAATGGTATTCACCTTCAAAACACTATAATTCCATATAAGTTTAAAGGGTAAATAAGCTCAGCACTGAACAATGCTCTAGAGCCACCCAAACCCAGTCAAATAAATCATCTCTTTGAACAAGTAAGCTTTTAAACAGGCATACTTAGAGGAGACTAGGCTCTAAATTATTATTTTCCCTAACTTCCAAACTAAAGCTACAACAATAACAGAACGAACAAGATCTTTCAGAATATCCCCTGCATGCCAAATTGGAGCCCTAAGTAGTATTTCAATTTTCTTTTCCATTTCAGCTTCTGACTCACTGAAACATCCTCCTCAATTTTTACATTCTTTTCCAACAGCCCTGTGTGTAAAAGGATTCCCTGCACTGCTGCAGGCGAATTCTCCTTCCCTGCTCCCCTGAGCACCTTTGCCAGCAGAGGACCCTGAGGAAGGTGTTGCTGCCCCAGCAGCCCATGTGCCCTGCACACAGAGGCAAAGGTGATGCCACAAGCTGTGCCCCAGAGCAGGACCTGATGCCCAGCTCTGCTCTGACACACCCCACTCATTGCTGCAGAGGGGCTGCCTTTGTGGAGCTCCTTGCACACCCTGTGCTTCTCCCTGCTGACCCCAAACAGGGGCTGCACCTTCACCTTGCAGCAGTGCCCTTCCAGAAACCAGCTCATGAAATCCTCCCAGGCTTCTCATGGGCTGGTATGAGTGTCCAGAAATCAGTGCAACACACAGCACACCCAGGAATTCAACCCCTTGGAGCTGCTTTTCTCCTGGATTAAAGCTGAGGACACCGAGGCAGTGCTGGAGCTGCACCCGTGTCGTCCTGGCCTTCAAAAGAACCTGCACAAATACTGGGAGAGAGACAAAACCCCCAAGCGAGCAGCCATTCACAGGCTACATCCTGACTGCAAGGAGCCCACTTCTAAACGAAAATAATTGTTGTGCAGGGAATAACCTTGGAACAAACCACCTCAACAGCAGGAGAAAGGACATGAGAGTTCAGTACCCTCAAACGAAGAGCTCTCATTACAAGAACAACTCTGCAAAACTCACGTCCAACAACAGCTTTGCTTGCAGCAGTACCTGTGCCTAACCCAAACCTGAATTCTCACTCCTGTAATCTACATAACCAAGCGTCCCTGGGTGCTGCTCCAACACCCAGTCATTTTGTCACCTGGAATTCCTTTGATGCTCTCTCCTAATCCTGCAGCACCCCAAGACAGCTCCTGTGCACTGCTCATCCCTGGCAGCCTCGTGCTGCCTCCCCTGCTACACCCTGATCTGCAGCACAGGGGCAATGGAATAAACCAGAACCTGCCCTCCTCCTACAGCACACTGTCGTGGATTACACCTTTGAAAAACAACCAAAAAAGCCACACCACTTAGGAAAAAACCCCAACATAACAAACAAACAAACAAAAAATTAAAAAAAAAAACAACCAAAACAACCAAACAAAAAAAACAAAACAAAAGAAAAAAAAACAAACCAACTAACAAAAATAAAAATAATAATAAAAAAACCAAACAGATTTTAAGCTAAGAAAGAAATTTGGTATTTATTTGCCCAGAAAACCTGGATTTGATTGCAAAGAATAACGAGTGAAGACAGCCCCAGCTTAACTGTCTCTGCGAAGGCAACTGTTGTTGAAGAGAAAAAATGCAGCCCCCTTTTATTACCAAAAATCATCCCCAAACGGAGGGTCTTGCAGACCCCACACTTGCACATCCCCTGTGAGTCCACAAAGAAGGAACTGAAAACAACCCAGTGCAAGAGAGCTGGAGGGAAAGCAGCACACCCTTCTTTCTGCTGAGTTCTTGTTCCTGACGTACCGGCGAGAATGGAAGGAGATGGCAGGAGTTGAAAGCTTTTTCAGTAATGAGGGAACTGAAGTTACCAGTTATAATTCCGGCCAACCTTCCTCCTTTTTCATGCTGGGGGGGAAGAGACAACTACTATATTTTCTGAGACCATGAGGCTGCCAACTGGCTGTTCTGCTGGAAAGGATTAAAATGCAATGTCAAGGAGAACTGTTGGAAGAATGAGCCTAGGAAAAGCATACAGCTGGGAGCTGGGGACTCTGCCTTCCCTCTGACAGTACAACATGGATTTTAATCCTTCTCCGGGACCTGCAGAGCAAGGGGCTGCTCTTCAGTAATTTAATACTGACACTTTTAAGTTTACTTGGCAACAAGACCAGGAGGCGAATTCTTCTGTGGAGTTTCACTGGTGTAATTCCAAGGCAGTGACAGTGGAGTCAGTGGCACTACATCATCATAAAAGAATTGGACTCACTTCACATCTTTTACCTTCTCCACAATGAACAGGACAGGGAATTTGAAAAAAACAGTGACTTTGTACATATCTGGCAATGTATTCCTTCTGCCAACAGAGACATTATTTTAGTCCATCAGAAGCACCCCTTCTTCTAGCATGAAGTGCATATTAATGGCCTGCCATGACTGCCAAGGCTCTGTAGGCACCGAGGGGCACAGGGAGCTGAGGGACATATGTGCCAGATGTGCTCCTGAGCCCCAGCCCACCTTGGGCACACACAGGGCACACCCCAGGCTTGTGGGTGCTCTCACCACTGCCATGCTCCTCCACCTCCCATGCAGCATCTGCCACCTCCTCCAGCTTCATCTAACTCACACAACAAGTTCTGCCAGAGAATCCACCTTTGTCAGGAAAGCAACATCCGCAGCCATAACAAGTTAATAGTAATAAATGAGTAGTGTCTTATATTGACAGTAAACTGGTGGGTGTGATGAAGAAAAGATACTCATTTGCTTGATACATTGTGGGCTATTAAAATCAATGCTTGATATTTCCAGCTAGGAAGCTACTCGGTTGTTTTAATTAAGCTCGAAGCCTTCTCCTTTCCTAAAGCACTGAAAACCAGCTTTGCCTAAAAAATTAGCATCATTCATAAAGAGGCACATTGAGAAAGTTGAGGAGAATGGTGGTAAGGGGTCAGACAGTTTTTAGTCAGGTCAAAAAAATACAAAAGGGCTTGCTGTTTCCAACTGGTTTCCTTTGCATACATACACAATAATGTTTTCCTTTTTTTTTTTTTAAATAGAAATTCTCTGGCCAGCTTCAGATTCAACCATATACCTTGTAGTATTGTCCCTTCCAAAGGAAATGTGTGTGAAAGGTGGTGTCAAGAAAGACCTGCAGCTGCCTGGACAGACACAAATGCACACAGAAAGCCCTGCACAGGTGTAAGACAGAACACTCCTGTTTGTACTGACCTGGCCATGAATAAACACACATACCACGAGGACCCAGAGCAGCAGGGCCACCAAGGCCTGCCTCCTTTACTTGAACAGAAATACAGCAGTGGAAAGGGTCTCAAAGCTGGGGTGTGCAAGCAAATAGTATTTCTAAAGGGAGAGAGAGCAGTGAGAGTAGAAGGCAGAACAATATTTTTATGTAACACAGCCCGGCTCATACTACAAGATTTCACTGGCACAGTTATGTCAGCAGCGAGAAGAAAAAAACCAAAATACACCCACGAGTGGCATCACAACGCCAACAAAGCCTCCCAGAGAGAGGAAACTTTTCAGCAAGGCTGTCATTTGGTCAGTGCAGTCTCTATCATTTAATCAAACGATTTTAAAACAGTCGAAGGGATCCATTCGAGAGGGTTTGATTGTCCTCTCGAGCAAGGACCTACAGCAGGTCCCACCTCGAGTCCTGCAGCCTTTGAACTGCCCAGGCACGGGGTGCAATTAGAACTGCAGGGAAATCTTCATCCTGGCCCTGACTAAGATGAAGCACTTCTTTCAAAAGCTGCCGTGGCACGGCGCCAGCACCAGGGAGTCCAAGTGTTCTGTGTGGAGCCAAGAGTTATTAATTAGTTTTATTAGTGGCAGGTCCTTAATGTGAAGTGACAGGGAAAGAGAGAATATCCCATCACTGCTGAAATATAAATTGTCCAGATTTCAGTTTTGTTGTTCCACAACACATACAGGCGGCCAGCCAGGGAAGAGTGAGGAAGAGTGAACACAGCCAAATGCCTGTATTCAGTGTTCCTGTATATTAATGGAGCTCTGAAAAGACTCTGTTACCTCAGGTGGCTCTCCGGGGAACTGTTCATGAATTTTAATTATGAGGGAGGGAGCATTTTGAAAAATAACGCCGCCTGCATGTAAGCATTAAGCATGGCCCAAGCTAAGGCAGTCACTTCCCATGAAAATAAAACAGGCAAGATGAGGGGAAGAAAGCCTCCTCACTTTCCCTTTGGTAGGACTGCCAGTCTTTGGAGCAGAGATTTGGCCTCGAGGATGGATTCAACATTCAGAGATCAGCCTGAACTGTGTGAGCACAAGCAGTATTAATTCTTGTACAGACTCATGCAGACATGTAGGTAATCAGGTCACAGACAGACGTGGGGAGCAAACAGTCCCATGTCAAACGCCTCAAACAAAAGATCATTCCTGAACAGGTTAGCAATGAGTTCCATTGAGCACAGCTGTGCCCACTGCTACCCTCAGGCTTCAGCTTGGTCCTGCTGCCCACTGCCTCAGCCCAAGCCATGGGGCTGCAGCAGCACTCAGAACCCACTGCCAGCACTCAGAACCCACTGCCAGCACTCAGAACCCACTGCCACTTCTCCTCGGTGGGCTGGTGCATTACAGTCAGTTTAGCCAGTCTGTATCGGGGTTTTAGGAGTATTCAGTTGTAAACAACCACTTCAGTTCGAGATTAGATCCACTAGGAGAAAAGAGAAAAATGGGTCTGCACTGAAAGAGTTCAGTATATCATACAAATGTGCAATATGAGTGTCACTGTCACCTGTTGGTTGCACCAGAGTAGTCCTGAGGTCTAAACAGCTATTGAGGATCATGCAAGGCTTTAGAGAAACACATGGGAATGGAATACTCAGAAGGAACATCAGATAGAGGATGGAAAGTGCAACACCAGAAGGGAGGTGAAAACACCTACATGAGGCCACATCACAACTGTTTCAGAGCACAGAATTTACAGATGCTCTGCTCCTCCACACCTGTAGGTGACATGACATGTGACATTCAGGTTGCTTCCAGCATCCACTAGAGGATGGCTCCTCCAGAAGACATGGAATAGGAAGTATAAAGACAAGCCTGCAGACCAGACCCCCAGCTAAACAAGCTGTCAGTGTTATTGCTTCAAACTGCTAGTAAGAAAGAGAGGATAGTCTCTCTAGCAGTGCCCCTTTGCCCTGCCAAGAAAAGCCAAAAAACCCTCAGAGCAGAAAATAAATACTTCCAGCAGTCCATACAGCAAAACACAACTTTTTCACTTGGAGGGAAAAAATCGGGGTGGGGAGCATAGGGAAGAGGGGAAGAAAAGAAGAGGAGTAAACAACCAAGCATCCAAACCAAATCCCTGTGCCTGCTTTGCCAGGAGGTCCTCCAATCCCAGCACTGCTCTGCAGAGACTGCCACAGATCTGAGCAATCACAGTTATCTCTGAGTACCAGTGTACCTGCAAGAAAGGGCCTGGAAAAACACTAATCTGATGGAAAGCTTTAAAGCAGCTGCATTAAACAAAGCCAGCCAAGGCTACTCTCGCAACTTCTGAAGTAAATAATTTCCCAGTGGAAAAGGAGCCCCATGGACTAAACTAATAAAGAGAACTGTATGATCTAATGGTAATATTTTTAATTAAGTTAGCTTTATCAGATTGGCAGGAATGAAGCGATACCCTAAAGAAAACTAACCTTCAAACAGGAAAAAAAGAGGGGGGGGAAGAATAAATTTGCATTCAGACACCCATGAAATTCCAGGAAAACTTCAGAACACCAGTGACAGAGCTTGTTGTATTAAAATCTCTTATGAATGTTGTTGCAGCTGGAAGACAAGCAGCTTCACGTTGTGTCTTTTCATAAGGAGGAGGTGAAAACAGTTACCTTGCTTAAAGAAAAGAAGTCACTACTAGAAGCAAAAAAACCCCAAAACCTTTCACTGCTTTGCCTGCCCAGGCCATTGAGGGGGAGCACCCCAAAAACCCCACAGCAACTTCATGGCACTACCCTCAAAGCAGAGCTTCTGGCACATGGAAGATTATTCCTACTGACAAATAAAAACATATTAAGGGGAAAAGAAAGAATACAAAAAGCCAAAGATGAGCTGGGCTATGAAAGGCACCGAGCATTTCCACTTTGCAGGTCTCCATAAAGTACTTAAACTGCACGGCAGGGCTGCTCAAGAGACTGACTGACAGATCAGAGCTGCTGATGTACAGAGATGGACACAAAACAGGTCTGAAAATGGTGCTGTCTTTATTAAGAGAACAGTTCTATTTAACACTCAGAGGTCAAGACAAGGCCCTTTCCATTGTCTTTTTTTGAAAGCAAAATATAATGCATCAACCTTACAGTCACTAAGGCTTTAAAAGCTCAGGTTTGGACTCCCAAACCACATCTCTACTATCTCTGATTTTATTTTGAAAAGAAGTGACTCAAATTAGCACATTCATTTCTATGAATTTGGATTTAGCTATACAGAGATGAAGCTAGGAAAGACAGCCGTTTAGCACAGCCAAAAAGACTTTTCTAGTATGTTCAAGAGACAGGAATCGTGCTTTTCCTTGCCATTATTTTTCTCTGCCACACTCTCTTGAGTCTTCTCATCCTGAAAGTAGCAACCAAAATGACTCGTCATCTAACAGTGTCCAAGAAATGGAACACAAATTATGAAACACGAGAGAGCTGAATAGGAAGGGGGAAAAAAAAAAAAATCAAGTGTTTTATATCTCCTCATTCTAATTGGGATGAACAGTACATGTGTTCACTGAAAGGAGAAAATAAGCCCATTAGCTCTCAAATAAAAGACAAATATCAGGGAACACTCACAAATGGATCTCTGTCTATCCAAAATGAAAAATACAAACCAAAAATTTCAATCCATTATGCTGGGGGTTTCAGCTCATCACGGAGCAAAAGTGTGAGCCCCTTCTCAGAACACTCAAATACCTCCTAACTACGGCTCCTTATTAGCTCCTATAAGCTGTGCTTGAGGCAGAAAGAAATAAAACATTTTGCTCTTGGACACCTATTAAATCACCAGTTTTTTTAGACTGTGGACTGCAGCACTGTTTTGGTTTAAGATTTTTTTTTTTTATTTTATTTTTCTGAATTCTTCAGCGAGTAATAAAAGCTTTAAATTTAAGGATTGATGTGTGAGAGATCAAAGATAATGTATCCATGCAAATAATTTCAGTGTACTCCTTCCAAAGCCAGCATATAGCTATTTAAGTAATCTTAACTGTTCCGTGCAGAAAAAGTAATGGAAAATCTACAGTTCAGAAAACCCAAATAAATTATATGGATAAGAATAACACACGTAGATTGTATTTACCAACAGTGAGATGCTGTTTTGAACAGGCATTTGAGTCCTGGTTGCAACCTTTTCTTTTTCCTTTAACTGGTGTCCCTGCCCACTGGTGACACTGGACAATATTTCTGAAGGCACCACAGAGGAGTTTGAAGATCCTGAGCACTGCAATGCCACCATCCTGCACGGGCAGTACCCTGGGTGCTGGGTGGGGAGCTCTGCTCTTCCAGCAGTGGGGCTTTCTCAGCTCCCTTTCATAGCCATGGGACCTCTCCATGGCAGGGGGGAGCGGTGCTGGGGGCATGAGCCCCCTGGTGCCATGGGCTCCTGTGCCCCCTGCCCTGTGCCCGAGGCTCCTGTGCCCCCCACCCTGTCCCCAGCTCTCTTGTACCTCCCCTCCTGTGCTCTGCTCTCCTGTGCCCACCTCTCCTGTGCCCCCTGCCCTGTCCCCAGCTCTCCTGTGCCCCCTG
>JAWWEE010000016.1:17012348-17038373 GCA_035221455.1 Xenops minutus
TCCCCAGCTCCCCCGGGCCCCCCCCCCTGTCCCCAGCTCTCCTGTGCCCCCCACCCTGTCCCCAGCTCCCCTGTGCCCCCCCAGCTGCCCCCCTGCCACGCTCCCCCAGCAGTGCTCTGTGCAGTGGGGCAGCAGGGCTCTGTGTGGCTCCTTGCCAGGCTCCACTGCAGACCAACAAGAGTCCTGCCAGCACAGACACAACCCTCTGCAGGCACAAACACCCACCCTTTGGGCTCCTCGTGTGCCAGGGAGGTTGGGCATTTTCACTTCCTCAGCGCCAAGCAGAGGCCAGCACAAAATACACCAAAGCCATTAGTGCTTCAGGGGTCCCCAAAAAACCAATAAAGGACATGGAGGAGGGAAAAGCACAGGGGCTCAGCAACAGTGGGGGAAGCTCCAAGGAAATATAGGGCCAACTCCAAACCCTTGAAAAAATCCAAACCTTCAGCATCCCCCACCTTCCTCCCTATTGCCTCTCCATATTTTGATAGAACATGTGAGGAGCCGAAGAAATGTCTTTATTATTCAATGAGGCCCCACAAACATGGCACGGGGAGCTGAAAGCCTGCCCTTGGAGGGGGAGCTCCATGGTGCCTGTGCCTGTTCTCTGCAGGGCTCCCAGCTGAGCCCCAGCACCCCAGAGATGGCATCCCTGGTGCATGGCCCATGCAGGTGGGCTGGGGCAGCTGGGGCAGGGCACTCACAGAGCAGCACAGGGGAGATGAGGGGTGTGTAATCACTGCAAACCTCACAGCACTGCTCCCCAAACCCCAGGCACATCCAGCACCAACACCACCACCTTCGGAACAACCAGGGTTGTGCAGCAACCATCAGCACCCACTGTCACCGAACAAGCCCCTGGATGGCCAAACACCAAGGCAGAGAGCACTCTGAGCAGCACAGGAAGGCTGGGTGCTGCTGGCTGGGTGACACGGCCGAGCCAGGCAGCTTTTCCAGGGGCTGCTTTATCGCTGTGTTTGGATTAGTGCAATGTGAAACGCAGCAACTGCTGTTATGTAACTAAACCCTGAGTATACAGTTGTCATTCTGGGTAAATTTAACTCTGCAGGTTTAGGACAGAGGTCTATGGCCAGGCAGACCATGGGAACTAACAGAAATTTAAAGACACAGGGCCCTTTTTCCTTTCCTTCCCACACAGGAGCCACAAGGTGGGGCATCCCAAGTGGGTGCCTGTGCCAGGTGGGCACAGCTGGTGGCACAGAGGGCTCAGGAGCCCAGGAAGGCAGGGCTGCTCTCCCTTCCCCACGTGCACTCCGACAGCACCCACGGTCCCAGGGCTCAATGGGAGCCCCAGTGCACGTGCCTGCACAGTGAGGAAATCATAACAGGGAGCCTCACAGTGAGAATAGAGGGTATTATTAGCACTGTTATGAAACTGTTTTAGCACTTGCAATTAGCGCTTCCCTATGACTATCACTTACTATTAATCTGTGAATCTGTTTTCCTTCTTTTATCATTTATCAAGAGGCAGGTAGTCACTGAACTCCCTTTAGCTGAAACTGGTGAATAAGCACTGACACTGGAACAGTGTCAGGGAATGAGAACATCACTCAACTACCATCTGAAAATAAACATGAAAAGGAGTAGCAATAAATACATTAATAACTCAGAACTAAACATTTCTAGAAAAGCCTCCTTGAACCTGTCTATAGACTCCTTTTAGGGTCTTTTGGTACAACATCCTAGTAAGTTTGAAATACCACAAAGTTCTTGGTTTGGAGTTTGTTTATTTTTTGCATTTAACTCAACTCAACATCTTCTTTTAGGTGAAGAGAGATTTCTACTAGCACAGATCCCTGCCCTGTTCTACCAGCAAAGCTGTGCCACCTCCTGACCAGGCCAGGGCCTTCAGGTTCCACTGAAAACACTGACTTCTGTCATTGGCAGAATAGTTTTCACTTTCCTAAAAAGAAACTTATTTTCAAAGTTAAATGAATGAGGACATTGCAGAGGGAAAGAACATTGTATCCTTGACTTCCACTGGATCACCTGCTGTTGACAACTTAACACTCCAGTTCACAGGGATAGAAAGTCAAAGCTTTTCTTACATTATTGTATACCCAAGAAATATAGTGAAACCCTGAAAGCTAAAAATCTGATTGTGGCATGACAAAGGCATGGACTGGAGCAACACCCACATGTTGTAACATATTTAAAAGACAAGCACAATAGACTGTCTCTTGAAACTCATCAAAATAATTCTATTCATAAGCAAAGTACAACACATTGCAATAGGATGAGAACAGAAAAAAAACAAAGGAGGAATGGTGAAATAAAACCAATGGTTTTATAAAATTTAACAAAGAACCATATGCTACCTGATCACTTATAAACAGGCATCTCCCACTTGGCTTATGGAAAACATGTGCTCACTTTCTTTCAATTGCAAATCTTGTTGGGGCTGAAAAGCAGGATTTACAGAACTTAACAGGGATTTCTAGACATTCTGCAAGACAGCCAAGGCAGTAGCTCTGACTGCACTGCCAGACAGCCCAGCATCCAAAGGAATCCCTCTGAACAGGCACAGATCACCTTTACAGTGCATGGCTGGCCAAGTCCAACCCCTTCCACACCAGCAGAACCACTGCCTATGCACTATACAACAAATATATTTCTATTTCTCCATCTTCCCTTTAAGGAAACTGCAGAGAGAAATTCGAGAGCCCCATCAATTGCCCAAATGCACAGCTTCTATAAATAAAACTTAATAAACTCACATAATCATCAGACTGATGAGTTGCTAGAGATCCAGATGCTACAGCACTCTGGATCCATAGATTCTTCCCTACAGACAAAAGCAGTTGGCCAAAGTGCTTGCCAGCAGACAGTGGATGGCACAGCTTTGGCCAAACCAACCCTACAGGTTCAAAACCTGTCTGACACAGCCCTGGCTATACAGCACAACAGGGGACTGAGGGAGCTCAAAGGTTAAGACTGACAGTGAGTGCCAAAATGCTTTCTTTATTTTCACTTTCACTGCTTCCCCCCTCAGAAATATGTATCTACAAAGAAACAGTCAATCTCCAGTGATGGCAATAGAGAAAAGAAGTCAAAACTAGGTTTGACCAAGTCCTCTTCATTTCCTTCAAGGCCTAATTTATGTTCACATCAAGATACACGTGAACCTCTTCCATCAGTATCTGCCAAAAGAACTATATACTTTTATTATCAGAACCATTTCTCTGCAGCACTGCTTTAAAGTAACTGTGCCAGATAAATGCACTGGTTTTAAATACTTATTCCCAACTTGTAGTGTTAATCGTACAATTTTCCCCATTAACAAATGGACTAAAAAATGATCTTTCAATCTGAAAAATAGCCTTTGTATACAAGCTCAGCATCCAAAGCCCTGCCCACCTCCCAGATTATATCAGCCCAGACACTCCTCTGCATTCAGTGCCTGTTGATTACACCCACAAGCCACACCCATCTTCCCAATTACTCCTGGCTTCATCATTCCTTTTCCCTCTAGGCTTGTAGACAGTTCTGTATCTTGTTTCCTAATAGACATAACAAGGCCTTTGATGTTCTCATCACTTCTCTTTAACTTCTATTATAGTCAGCATTTTCATTGAGACTGAAATTAGAGCTTAATGCTCTGAGTTTAAAAAGACTTTCAAATAAGTCAATTAAATGTATCAAGTGACATATATATGGTTTTTAAATGCAAAAAACCTACACAACTCCTTGGACTGGACCTCTTTTTTTTGACTTGAGCTGACAATGTTCCTTTCAGAATCATGCTGAAATGCCACGAAAATAACACAAGTTCTAAAAATGCCCATCCTAATGAGGGAGAGAGAAATTTGAAATATATACCTCTTTATTGTTGAACTGGTTACATTTATTTTATGTGAGTTTGGTACTGTACACTCCTCTATGACTGACACACTGACAACAGCAGGAGAAACAGGGTAATATATAATTACAAGGAGGGAAAATTGGAAGCAGTTGCTCAGGATGCTGACAACAAAGCTGGCAAGGATGTGTCCAAAGTACAACACTGACTTTCTGACTCCCAGGTTCTCACCTAAGTAATAACATGGAAGATTCATAGTCAGGCTTGAAAATTTCATGTTTCCAATACATTTGAGGAATGGAAATTAAAGCTCTCAATCAACCATGCAATGGAAGTTGCCAGTCAAGGGTTTCTAAAGTATCGCTAAAATGCCCCTTGGGACACGATTACTGGAACAGGAGCTCCTGTCTCTGCACCACACACTGAGACTCAAACCTCATCCTCACAAGAGACTTTCTGCTCATGTCTGAAGAATTTAAAATCACAAAGCTTTGTCAACATTTCTAATAAGTTTAGACTATGGAAAGTTATGAGTCTTGCCTGAGTCCACCCAAAAAAGCATTATAAGAAGCCATGTGGTTTGATAAGAACAATTAATATGCTTTTCCACTAGATGAACATTGCTCTTCCCGTGTCCTGTCCCACTCCTCTCCCTGGACAGGGAAATTTCTGGTGTAAGGGGAAGGGAATTTCTCCCCCCCTTGTCTCAATTAAGAAAGTGTTAAAGCCTGAACAAGTTTTCCTGCGAGCACTCTGCATTTCTAAGTGCACCAGCAGGTACCAGATACCACAGCCCTCTCCACAGCCACTCCAGGTTTGGGCCTTTTTCCTTCAGCATCAGCTCTTCTTATTCCACAGTAACATTCAGGGGTTTTAAGATGTCCACCACTCATTTTCAGGTTAGCAGCAGCCAAGTGGCTTCTGTTTCACCCATGGGCATATGTTGTCTACTTATACCAGTTTCAATTCCAATTTATCTTGGCCAGAGCAGAGAAGACACCATTCAAATGGCTGTGTAACATCAACATTATTCCACAAAATCCATGGAACCCAGCAATTCCTGAGGAAACCAAGGCTGCAGGACTGAGTGGGGAGAACAGAAAGGCAGGGTCTTGCCTGCTCAGTGAGATCAGCACCAGGAAGAGCTACTTCAGTTCTTCTTTGGAGGCAAGAGAGGGTGAAGAGCACATTCTAGATTTTAGGTACAAACATCACATAGGGATATCTAAATTGCCAGGAAAAAAAAAATAAAATAAAAAACATACTAATTTATTTGCAAGCAGTTGAAATCTCGGAGCAAAGGACAGTTAGTTTGGGGACTGCCTGACAGCTCGATCATAATAGCTCATTATTTTCATGCTTTCATAGCCTAAGGACTCTGGGCACATTAACAACAAATAAACTTCGAGGATAATTAAAACATAACAAGAATTCCTTCCTTAAATGAATACAAGAGTGAAAGCAAAGAATAGATCCCAACACGCCATACCAGTACGTGGCAAAAAGTAAAATCAATGAAGAGAGATCACAAAAACCTGGGAGTTGTTTTATTTTTAGGCACCTCCCAACCTTTTCTTCTACTTGCCAGTGTGCCTTTCTGGCTGGCTGAACTAGTTACTCAAAGCACCTGACAGTTTCAGCTGACTCAAGGAACACATTTAAGCTTTATCTGTGCAGCAGAGTTATTTGCATCAACTCAGAGTCTGTGCTTTTGACAGTTGTCTCATTTAATTGAGTAAAAAAAGCTGTCAGTCTAAAGAAACTGAGCCCAAGGTAAACTCACTTTGAACTAACCATCTGCCAGAGCATCTCTCAGGACAGTCAATACTTAAGGATATGGTGAATCCAGTTCTCTGGATCCCTAATTAGATCATTCCCGAATTAAACTGTCAATAGCCCTAAAAATTCAATGTGCACCTTGCAACTACTGAGCTAAGTCTCTTTTCCCCGAAGACAAGCATGAGGGAAAGCCCACAAAATCTCTTTGATAACTCTCCAGTAGAACAAAAACATTTTCATGACAGATTAAATCCAGACAGCCAGCCCCCAGTATATCAATTCCTATGGATATGCTGATCCAAATACAGGTTTCTGTGTTATATCACAGCACCATGAAAATAAAAAGCAGCAATAGCCCAGAAGAGGAGAGAGCAGATAATATTGCCCTGGGGAACATTTTCCTGCCATTCCCAACAGCACTGGGGATCAGGGCTGGTCAGGGAATTGCCTAATTGGAGTGCCCATCCCGGCCAGCTGCAAATGAGCTCCTTTGCAGCAGGAGGATCCAGATGTGCCACCGCTGGAGCCGTGGCTGGGAGGCTCCTGCTGCAGCAGAGCCTGCACTGCTCACACAGCCCTGCACTGGGGGCTCCTGCCCATCATCCAGCACAACCTCCACCGCTGCCTTTTTCTGCAGAGGAATCATTTTTAAGCTCCCTCCTCTAGATGGATTCTCTAGTGTCTAATAATAAGTGCTTTCCTTTAATTGCTTGCAATTAAGCCTCTTCAGTATTCCTGTTCTCAGAAAACTTGTGGATATGTCATTATCTTGGAAATATCTGTCCTTCTGTCAAACATGGCCAAAACTGATGGATTAAAGAATAGTGGTGGGAGGGGAAACATATCTAAAATTGAAATCCCCATGAAAGAACGAGAATATGAAGATGACAGCCTTGAGGGTAAGAGAGTAAGAAAGGAAAATGAATGAAAATATCCTATGGGTAGTTTACTGACCAGCAACAAACAGAACTTGGAAGCCTTTCTGTGTTCTCACTGCTGACTCCTCTGCCATGACAAACCTTCCATCTTTTTTAAACCCCACCATTTTCATGCACAAGCAGATGAAGCAGCACAGCACTGGAGTATAATTATTAGAGAGCTTCAAAAGCTGCTTGGGTCTGGTTTAGCTTCTCCAGAAAGTCTAGACAGACCATTTCAGGGGCTGGAGCTGAGTGATGGAGAGTTAAAGATTAATTTAGCACTCTTAGCAGACACAAATCAACCCTATTTATCTCCCTTTGAGATTAGAGATGTTAGTGTCCAGTCTTGCACAGAAAACAAGGCCCTGAAATCAGGAAAAAGAGACTGAAAAGGCAAAGTAATAAGGCAGCTACTTCTGTGCAACTCCATCTACAACAGAAGGTGGAAAGACAGGAAAACCCCAAACTTAACTCGATGTGCAGCTCTCCTTTTTCACTCACTGTCTCACTTTCATCCTCAGCATCCTGGCTTATCTAGGAGAACTATTTGTCAGCCAACTGAACCCTCAAGTCACTGAAAACTAATTCCACATTTGTAGTTTCTTGGATATATTCTCAGGCCTTTGAAATACACGAGGAATTAATCCATTCAAAGAGGTCTGTTGTTCAAAGCTACCCGTTCTCTCATTTTTCTGAGGAAGGATTCAAGCAAATATAAGAGCCTGGGGTTTACAACATGCATTTTGTACCTGGCCATGACCTGCTAATCTTCAAAGTCTATTGATCCATGAATGTTTCTGGAGTAAAATCATTGATTCTTTGGAGAGCCAGAAAGCAGCAGCTAAAATGAGAATGTCTGGAGGACCTGTATAAATAAATGGTGAAATTTCAAATTACTGTAATTAAATAAAGGTTTTCAGACATTAAAATGTAGTATGTGTTATGACAATTTCATGAGGATTCCTGGTTTGGGGTTTGGGTTTGATTTGGGGTTTTTTTGTTTGCTTTTTGTTTGTTTGTTGAGGGGTTTTTGAAAACAATATAGTGGTATATAAGGGGCCAGTTGTGCAATGTGTAGATTCTGACAGCAGCTTCATAAGTGCCCATGAAAGCATATTTAGGCCCTAGAGTGAGCCATAAAATTTAAATGATATTGCATATATAGAGCTGGAAGTGTCATTCTATCTAAAGTATTTCCTAATCAGCAGCAGACATAAATTACTTGAAGATGAAGAATGTTGCATAGGGTTTGAATAAAACTACTTTGAAAAGGTCTCAGTTTATAACAATAATTGCACCAGATGTGACACAGACTAACTGCAGTGGGTCACCTATGCTCAACATGTGGGTTTGACTATTGCTTTTTTTGTTCCCAATGACATAGGAGGGTGATCTTTCCTAATTGCTGCATTAAACCTGTAAGGGATGCAAGAGCCACAAGAAAGGAAGGACTCTTCCTGCAGGAACAAGAACTCAGGGCTGCATCTCTCAGTGAAACCCTGTTCAGCTTTACTGGGTTGACAACCATGCTCAGCAATTTGAAAATTATGCCATTTCGAAACACAAAGACCTACTAATAAACCTTCCCACAGCTAATTTCTTTAACTTGGCTAGAAGGAAAAAGTAGAGAGAGACCACTTGGCCTCATATTATTTTTGCCCTGGAAGTTGCAAGCAGGGGAAGTAAACCCAAATGAACTCACCCACCTCTAATTCCTCCCTGCAATTGCTGCTGGCGAGACCAATCCCTCTCCCACTCCTGGTCTGCAGCACCAACATGTGAATTTGCTGTACCCCAGCACAGGGGCCTTGCTGTACAGCATTTTTATGGTTTAAAGGAGAGAAACAGGCATGCTCAGGGTGGTTCTGACTGAACCTGGACATCAGCCTTCAGCAGAGTTACCCTCTTAGATCATCCTCTAGAGGTGCCCACTGCTTTCTGTTAGGCAGTATGGGGCATTTTGAAGAACTAACCTAGAGATGCACATCTCCTGTGCAAACATGCACTGCCAGGGGAATCCTACACGACATGAGTGCTCTCTGCCCTGCAATTTGGGTAAGAGGTATCAGTTGCACACCTGAAGACAAGTAGCAGTGGAACACCCTACTGCAGCTATTCACTGTGGAAAGTGAAACACAAGAATGCCTCTTATCAGCCTTGGAGACCTGCTCCTTCCCTTCTAATGCTTTTCAAATGGCCAAGAAAGGGAAAAAAAAGATCCAAACAGATAGTGCAGACCTCACTGCAAGGGAAAGGGCTGGGGCTTCAAGGCCACTGCAGTGGGATGGCTGAGGAGCAGAGCAGCTCTGCAGTCACCCTTTGGGAGCACCCTGGGTGAGCATCTCCCCCCACGGTGCTTTCCCCTGCTGGGACTTGGGACCCTCAGCAGAGCAGCCCAGTCAGCCCAGTATGGCACAGGCTCAGGGCAAGCACCCCCAGCAGCAAGCACTGCAGGCAAGCTCAAAGCATTACTCACTCCTCTGCTTTCCAGCCATCACAAGCTTCTCAGAACAGGTTTCTCTCATCTTCTGCTGCTTCCCAGTCCATATTATGGCTCTTTTTTTTTATTTTTTTTATTTTTAATTTGCCCAATAATCAGCTGCGACACAAACAGTATTTTCAGACTTCTTTCCTCAGCCCAAACAGCTTCCATTTGCTCTTCAGGATTTCTTGCTTCCAGAGACAAGACCTACCCAGGACACCAGCAGGACTTTCCCACATTTCTGCCAGAACTCTTTAGGGTCATTGGCACACGCTGACCCTCCATGGAGGCATCAAGGAGGAATCTGCTGTAGGCAGCACAATATGCCCTCTCTTGTCAAATCCAAACTGAAGGGTACTGATCACTCCTGCAGAAATTAATTCTTTACACTTTAGGTTAGACACTGGCAGCCTTATCTGCCATAAAAGGTACAATTTCCAGCACATTAGCCTGACTGGGGAAGAAGCAGAGCCTAGGTTCAATTTTATTTTTTTTCTTTTTTTAGTTATAGCTCTTCCTGTATCACCTCAAGCAAGCGAAAAAGTAATGCCAAAGTACTCCCTTTTCAATAATTCCTGCTATGCACATTGCAATGCCACGATTTGAATTGTGTAGCACACCAATGACAATAGCAGCAACACTGCTCTTTCAGCAACTAATGTTATGAATCCTGTCCTTTTGCCTTGAGGAGCCCACGAATTTTGTTCTGCTTGTCTGATGAGGCTGCTGTTTGCACTGCCTAGTTCATACCACACCATCCTGATCACATACCCAGCATCACCAAGGCAAAAGCAAACAAAAACCTGGCACTGCTTCTACCTTTTTCCAAACTCTAAATAAACTGATTTAAAAGCAAAGGGTTATGTAGGAAACATTCCAAGAGCCATTGAAACCTCTGCATATGTTTAGTGCCACTTGCAGGGAGCCCAGGGCACAGATGTAACTCTCCACCTGCGGGCTCTGCGGTCTCTCTCACCTAACCTGAGCAATTAAGTTTCAGAGTATTTCACGAAAAAACCCATTCCTTTCCCTCAGGCTGAGTCTTACAAAGAGAATAAAAACAAAACAAAAGCATTGGTAACCAGTCTCATGGTAAAAAACCCTCTTAAAGCATGGCTGGGCTAGCAGCTCCCTGAACCAAAGCCCTGGCTTGAACAGGGACTCTTTTCCAAGGAAACACTGGATACTGCCTCTTTAATATTCAGAATTGGTAGTGACTACTGCCAGCCCATAATCTCAGATGTTTTCAGCAATCAGCTGAAGTTCCTTGAAAAGAAAAATCTGTACATAAAAATGTCTTCAAAGGGGTTGGAGCTTAATTTTGTCTAGCCAGAAGGAAGATTGTTAGGACAGAGATGAGCAAAGCTAAATTTCATTAAGCTATCACAAAGTTTACTCACCATGAAAAAACACTTGGCTATAAATGAGGAATAAGACATATAAGAAATAAATAAGTGAGAAATACCTACAGGCAAGAGACTGGGAAGGCTGGAGCATAAGCAGCACAGAGGAGAAAAATAGTAAAACCAAGTTACTCCAACGCAAGGCAAGGGAAACACAGCTTATTAATTCTCAGTTCCATTGCACTTTCAACACAAAACCCATACACGTCAGTAAAATAATAACCTACTGGAACCTTATTTTTATTAGTCTGATTGTCAGTACTGCTCTTACAAAGACAAACACCAACACCTCCCCTAACTCCTTCCCAGCTGTCTCTCTCAGAAGCAATACTGCCAGTGCAGCCATTTAGCAGTTTATGAGCCTACCTGTGTCTGCTCCTGTTGTTCACCCCATCAATTTTCTGAAACAAAAACATCTCCTTGTCTCCATTAATTGTCTCCATTAATTGGTCATTACAACATGTTGACACCATCAGTTCATCATTTGTTATAATTTTGTCAATTAAAAAAAAGGCAGCCTGGGAGATGAACTCTGCTAATGGGACCCCACAGCCCCTGCATTTGCTGTTACCTAAACCCCTCTTTGGCTCTTTTAGCAACACCTGATAAAGCCTCTTGTTAAAGGTTTTGAATGGAACCTTCACAGCTTAATGTAGCTGGTTCATTCTACTGGGAGCTCATAAAACAATACTTTGGATATCTCCTGAATTCCACTCTGACCACCCACCCTCAAGGGGAAAGCCCTGGCACCTCCATCTTCCAAAGTGGCCCTCCATCTACAACACAGAAAATCTCAAAGATCCCAGTTATAAAACAGGGCCAGAGTTTCCAAATCACACAGACCCATTAGGGGAGATGAATTTTCACAACTATTCAATGAAAGTAAATACAGAACATGTGTCACTATCAATTAAGCACTGTTCTTTTCTTTTTTTTCTTTCCCCTGAAGGTGCACCTTTCCTCTAGGAATATAAAGGTTTCACTTAAATTTTAATATCCATCAGCTCCCACCATCTTCATGTTGGAAAAAAAGCTTTGGAAACCTGCTAAACTCAGAAATGAAAGCTTAAACAAACTGAATAAATATCAGCATATTTTTAGAAATAATTCCTGTGTTAGAAAAATTACTCCCATGCCCACTTGGGCGTGATAAATGCTGAGAGTAAAACCTCCTCTGCTTCCTTCCACCATACAGAAAAGAATGAAAGAAATCAATGTTGTTTAGCTGCAGATTTAACACATAATATCTTGGTAGCACTTGCATTAGCAAGATTCAAACAGAAAGAAGAGCAGAAGCTTCCCCAGCCTCCTGGGAAGCAGTACAACCTACTTCAAAAGGACAACATGTATATATTGAGGAAGTAAGGAAATAGAATTTCAACACATATTTCTACTCCTAAAATGGGAGTTTTAATTCAGGACATCAGTGATCTCAGGCAAGATGCAAAAACTAGAGAATCAACAGAAATCTAAGCCATTTTTTAGGAGCTGAATATAAAAAGGGTCTTCAATATAATTGACAAAATTATGATGCATCAAGTAGCTAAAAATCAACTGACATAACAGTGATGAGAATTAATGGAGAATTATTACACTGTTAACAGGATTTGTATGACGACCCAGTGCAAGGTTTTCCTATTAAGATTAAAGTTTTTTGTTGTTATTTGTGCTGGTTTCTGGAAGCTCAGCTCCTTTTCAGACCCACTGCTGAACGTGAGCTGTTGGAAATATGAAGTCCACAATTCCCAGTGCAACTTCAGTCACGTCAACTTTGCTTTGGGCTTTGGTGTGAGAAGAGCCCACAGCCTACTGATGGTTGGCATTCCACCTCACAAACCTCCTGTCCTCCTAAGGCAAACAGCTGCTGGCACAGCCATCCCAAACTTGGTTACTGAAGCCAAGTCCAGGACCAGAAAGGAGGCAGCAGAAACCTGCAGGCTTTTGTTTGAATGTCTTTACCAGTTCTCTTACACTCTGACAGAAGATTTCTAGCTTGGTTCTGTCAGAAGAACCTCAGTTAGGTCTCTCACCACTCCAAATGTACTCATACCAACACACCTGCCAGACCTTCCCAATACAAGAGAAGATGCACATGGATCTCTCCCCTGTGCTAGCATGTTTCTAAATTGAACTAGTCACTCCTTTTTCAGAATATTTCCATTGTGTATAATCAATGCCCTTTTACTCCAAAGTCTGTCAAACATGGGTTTCTCCCATGCCAAACACATGGACCAAAGAGCAGACCCAAGGACTGTTTCTCTGGCTGAAACCACTGGCAGGGACCTGTCCCCTCTCTGCTGGAAAGTTCACTTTAATACATCTTCAGACTTGAATTACCAACCACACTCCCTTTCCAATTTTAACAATTACCTGTCTCAGCAAGATACTGCTAATAAAAAGCTGAAAGGATGACTAACAATATTTTGGATATCTCCAGTTCCTGAAAGTGCCTTTGGATAAAACTTGCCCTTAATCCTTCTCTGTAACACAACCACACATTAGCAACCTAAAGTTACATAACACGCTGTATTTCAATTCTTTTCACATCTCGGATCTGCAACTCCAGCTCACATTAAACAGTCTTTGATGGTTAATGATATCAACTTATGTGGAGTGAACCCTTGCATTTTAAGCTCCGAACCTGCAGCAGTGTTTGATGTTGCCATCAAACCAGAACCTTCCAGCCCCGAGTGCTCCCTCTGAGCCCGAGCTGCTGCTGCTCAGCCTGGGCAGGTGGAGCAGATCCAGGGGTGTCCAGAGGAGAAGGCAGTCCTGGGGAAAGGCACTGTTAAAGCCCAATCATCCCTTCCAGTGGCTAAGTAGGGATTTGGCCAGACAGACTAAAGCACACGAAGTGCTGCTGTCAGGGGATTCACAAAGGGCTTGTGGTCGCTGCTTCCATGCCCTCCTGCAAGCCTTGGTAGCTCAGTGGCCACAGGAAGAACTCTTCCTGGAGCCAGCAAACTCAACTGACCTCTTGCAGTGCCAAAAATACACAGGATGAGTGTCTCAGAAGCCTGACCCCAGCAGTGCCCACAGCGAGCCTGGGGACACCTGTACCCAGACAGGCCAATGTGACATTGAAGAAAGGCCAGCAGATCTGCACTGCATCCTTCCAGCTGCACCATGGGGGGGTTTGAACAAATGGGAAGGGATGGATACCTGCCCATTTGGAATATTGATGAGAGCATTCCACCATGGTGGAATTTCTCATTTCCATGAGAGCAGCAGAAAACAAATTTATAACTACATCTGTGCCACTGGAAGGAGTTTTTCCTCCCAGTTGTCTTTAAGGAAGATGTGAAGAGGCTAATTACTGTGGCAATGCCTCGAATAAAATGTTTTTACATGTATTAGAAACGTCTCTGCAGCATTAGAAGCCTACCTGGTTTTGCAAAATTGAATGATTGCCATATTACTATTAACTGCACAGTAGAAGACAAATTACAAATAAAAGTGCAATCTCTTAAAGGTGGCAAGTAGACAGCTTAGTCCTTAATAACAGCTGCTGGAAGTCAGGCAGAACAGCTTCATATGATATAAATCTAAAGCATGTTTTAAATTTAAATTACCTTAAAGGTATTAGAAATTTCAAATGCTTTAATTTTAATATAGCTTAATTATTCCCTATATGTTCTTGATTTATGTCTGTAACTCTTTTCCCTCAGTAATGTCCAGCAGTTATAAGTCTCTCTGCTTAAGACAAAACACATTGGAAAAAATCTGAAAAAGAAATGCAAATCAAAAGCAATGTGTTTATGGAGAAAACACAGCACTGGAAAACAGGAACGGAGAAATATTTACCTTTCCGGAGAAATATCACATAGAAATGTCAGCGTTACACAAAAACTTCAACTGCTTACATTTACACTGAGATGTGGCTGCAAAATCAGACACTGCCTGAGACAGACTAAACCCAGATTTTTCTCTGCTGGGCTAGTCAAGCTATGCTGGAAAATGCTTACAGCAGGTAAGACCTTACACCACCAATTCTTACAAAGCCTGAATACATAACCTACTCCAAAATCTCTTTGTGAGCACCGTGGGACTGTAGTGTCCAGTTTGCAGGGGGATCTGAAATCTTCCACATAAACTAAACCACGTAAATCCACCGACCAGGAGGGGTATAACTGCAACTTGATAAGGGCTGAGCAGAGACAGATCCCTACAATCTCCTGAGCACTGCCTATACAGCAGAGCCTCTGCCAACACAGCCAGGACCAAAAGAAAAGCTGCTCTCCTCCCCAGCCCCCTCTACCTCCAACATGTCAAGCTGTAACTTGACATGGGGCAATGACAGAGGGCAATTTTTAAGGAAAAAAGAACTTTCTGCTGGCTTTGCTACACTGGAACACAGGACCAAAGTGACAAGTGCTCCCTTCTGCTGGCATAGCTGCGTCCACACCAGGAGCTCAGACTGCAGTACCAGAGGGAGGGTGGGTTTTTCAATTCCTGAGCCAACCAAACACAGAGGGATCACAGGGACACGTGCAGGGAGCCAGTCCTACCAAAGCACACCTCGAGCAGATGCTGGAGAAGAAGAAAAGCCATTAGGGCACAGCTGCTGCCTCCCCATCCAACATGGACAGAAGGGAAAATGCCAGACCTCTGTGTATCCCTTCCCTCTGTAGGGAACCTACAGTCAGACTCTGAAGTACCTTCAATGACCTGGTGCTGCTAACTTAGTCCACAGACCAGGAAATAATGGGTCAACTCTCCTGCCCCTCCTGCCTTTTCGTGTCCTCGTGACTGGAAACTCAATCCGACTCAGCCTAAAGCTCCACCAGCAGAGCCCATAAGCACTTCCATGATTTCTCAACCCTCATGGTGATCCCAGGAGGCCCCAAGGGGCAGCACTGCTGATGTAGCAACAGGCAGTCTTGCTTCTTATTTCTAGGCAGGGAAATCAGAGAAATTAATGAGAAAGCTACAGAAATAGGAACAGAGTCCAGAAAACGTACAGCGCTCGCTCTGACATCACACCATTACCTGTCCCCTCTCAAACACTGCAATAACAGGGGATGTCTTAACTAAGTTATTGCTCAGACACAGGAAGATACTCTTTTTATCTTAAGCAAGTGTCATGTCTGTAATAATTTCATTACAGGTTCAGACTTTTTGCATGACAAATACCACACAGGTAGGAGAGAAGTTATCTTACAAAGTGTCTTGGAATATTAGGACACTAAGATTAGAGTAAGTCAGTATCAACAAAATGTTGCTGTGACTGAAATATCTGCTGCTCCTAAGGGAGAAGGGACTGGTACACAAGACAGGAATTCAAGAGTCAGAGTAACATGAGTCCCAAATCTCATGTGTACCTCTACAAAGCCATTGACTACTTTTTAAGGTGATTTCTCTTACAAACAAAAACCAGCCAGTAGCAGCCTCTAATATGATGCTTAATGGTTTTCCAGACAGCCCAAAACCTGTCCCAGGACTGCCTACCAGTAAGGAAACACAGTCCTTTGGTCACTGACAAGGTCTTGGGGAAGGAACTGCACAGGTGCCCAACAACTTCAAATTACAACAACAACAAAAGGTATCTTAGCAGAAACCACCAATCCCAAGCTCTTCCCCTTGATTTAAGGCACCAGGGAAAACAATATAAACCTTTTCAAGGGAAGCCTGGAACTTATCTCACCATTTAAGTGATAAAATGTGTTTGCTTCACAAAGCCTCCTCACAGCATCCCACTGCTCACAACTTTTTTCTTTCCTTTTTTTTCCCCCAAATATTTGCACTGTTCCTGGACCACAAAAACAGGCTTTCATTTTAATCTGCTTAACACACTGTGGGAAAGGGCTTCTAATTTCACAGGACTGAGATAAGACAAATAATTCATATAACACATTAGCACAAGGTCTATGGAGAAAGCATTTAGTCAGAGCTCATTGGACACAACAGGGTGCTGAGGCAAATCTGAGAGGCAACTGTGTGAGAGCCCACCATGCACTAAAACACATTTTACATTCCATTCCATGGTAAAGACAAGATCACAGAATAAGAATATATTAATTGTCCAGAGGCAATAAGGCAGCAAATTCCCCTCCCCTCAGCAGACACTGCAGCTTCCCCCACCACTCCAGTCCTTTTCCAAATGTTGTTTTTTGGTAGTTTTTTTTTCCAGGCCATTCTCCAAATCAGTCATCTTTCCTTTGTGCCCTTTCATTACACTTCTTCCTTAAGTTCCACATCTTTCTTTTACTGTTCATTACCCAAAACTACCCTGCTCCCCCTTTGGCTTCATTTACTTCCTTTCTGGGTTTGTTTTTACATTTTCTATTGCTGCCTTTCCAGAGCCAAGTTTGCTTCCAGTGTGCGTTCTGCTGTGTGCAGAGAAAAGCAATGCAACAAAATATTTTCAGTATACTGGCACGAGTCCCCACCTCGCCACTTGTGATCATTTGCTCTCAAACCCCTAAAGACATTCTGCTTTGAACCTCTGCTGTGGCAAAGAAAAGAAAGGATACGTGGAGGAAATTCAGAGGAGAATTTGCCAACTGCAGAGATCTGTGGCAGTTTCCACAGGCTCCAAACTGGGCTGAAAACAACTGGAAGGTGGATTTGGCCCTGTCAAAAACCCAGCACTGAGGCCAAAGGCAGCACACGAAAGGAGAGCTGCAAACCCAGCTGATGAGCTGCTCCTGGCTTCGTCCAGCCCCTTTGTGCTCACCCCTCCAAGGTGAGCTCTGCATGTGGCAGCATTCTCTGGAGAGCTGAAACCAAGGATTTCAGTGACAGAATGCCCCGAGCACTGCTGGGGAAAGTTAATGACTAGCTGGAATTTTGGAAGGATTTTGCTTCTCTTTGAAAAAATGAAAAAAATTAAAAAAAAATCTTCCCTTGTTCTTTTGCATCCCCTCAGATACTGCACTGGCTGTCAGTCTGAGGCACTGCTGACCCAGCCTGGTGATTTCACAGGGGTGTTATGATCAAAAACATTAACAATGTCTCATGAACCAGCACCACGAATCTCTAAAAAGAGGCCAAGGGATAGACTTTAATTTACCTGGAAAAGGGAAAAAAAATGGGAAAATAATTCAGTTATGGTCAAACGCTGTCAGAGGAACCCAAAATCTAGAAAGAGAAATGCCAATAAGGCAGGGCACCTCAACAGTCAGATTTTCTGTAGGTAAGGCCCTACAATTTGATCACCTTTCCCTTCCTTCTTTCCATCAGGAAACAAAAAAGACTTTTTGATTGATATAGAGAGAGAGAGCTCAGATTTCAGTGATTACAATAAAAAGCCCCACACAAAACCCTTTAGTAACCTTAGCAAACCCATTCCATACACAGCAAGAGACAAGTGCAGCTCAGGTTCTGTACCTGAGCAGGGGCTGCTCATCTCCTGCCAGCTGTTCTGCAGCAGGGACAGAAATGCTCCTCCAGCAATGGAGCCACAGGATGATCCCCCAAGCAAAGCTACAGTTTTGTAGCTTTGCTACAAATTTATCTTCCTGCTACAATTTATCTTCCAGAGTAATTCCAACTCTCACCCAGCCCTATCTCCCCTGAAAACTGCAGGGGGTTTATTAGGTGTTTTAATTGGCACTAGAACTTCCCATTTTTCTGAAACACTTTCCCAGTTCTCCCCTGATCTTTACTACACACACAGCCCTTCCAGTGACATCCACAGAATCATTCACTTGGTGTTAAACACACACATAAATGTCACAGGATCATGTCTTGTGCCAGCAGGGCAGAACTCTCCCAGTAGCCAAGGGTAGCCCTTAAGCTGCCAACACACGACTCACCTGACCTGATCCCTTGCACATTCAGGTTCAGGAAAATCAGCTCCCTCCTTAAAAACACCCCTGATTCCTGCAGCAAATCATACACCACCACAAACGTTCAGAGTGTTGAGAGGGAAGGAGATGTCCAGGAACAGCTTACTGGGTGGGATTTTGATAGCCTGGCTGGCTGTGGACAGAGCAGCAGCATTGCTGGGAGCCTGGGAGCACAGCCCCCAAAATATCACCCTGCCCACTGTTCCTCCAAGCATCACTCCTGCAAAGAGTTGCTTTTGCTGACTGACTTTTCCACGTGTTGTCTCCGGAGCACTCTGACTCCACAGAAGGTGTTACCAGCTCACAGAACACCTCCTTAGGATCTTTAAAATGCCTCTCTAACAACCCAGGCAGGAAAGGACCCTTCCCTAACTTCTGGAATGACAACACAAGTGACTAACAAAACCCCTCTTGAAGATTACACAAATGAAGCGTGACACAGAGAGAGGTTTCTGATATGCCCCAGTTTCCTTTGAGATTGGTTTTATTTTATTTTATTTTTTAATATACACAGGATTTAGAAGATGCTTCATGCTGACAGGTTTTTTTACTTCAAGTAAAGCATTAACAAAAGCTGTATTTTAGCCTGTCTTACCAAATTCCAAGACTTCTTTCAAAGAAATAGTTTCAACCTTACCTGTCTGCCCTTAGTTAAAAGATGTAGTGCAGCAGAGCCCTCTAACTGATTTACATTTCGTGCAGACTTTGCCAAAGTCATCTATCAGTTCATAAAAAGGCCTTTTTTCCTACTTCTACCTTTGAAGAGAAACTATGAGGGGAAATCCTACTTTAAAGTATTCTCATAATTCCATGACAGGAATAAAATAAACCCTATAATCAGTATTTCACAAGTCTTGGCCTTGGTTTTATCCTTGACTGTATCTAACAGACCTTGCTTCAGTGCCAAAACAGTCAAGTCAAGCTCTACTAATACATAATTTAAGTCTTCCCCGTGGTGCCTACAGTTTTGCATATAGATGTACTTCAGAAGTGTTAAGGCATACACTTCTGCACAACTGTGGAAAAACTCCTCTCACAGGTGAGGAGCTGGCAGTGCTCCTGGATGTGCAGTCAACAGCCCTCGTGCCAAATGCTCTACCTCTGCTTTGGGAGTTTTGCTTTGCCTTTTCTGTTCATTCAGCCGTATTTTCCAAACCAGCTGCAGAGTTCTTGGCCATACATCCACCATTCTTCATGCAGACCACCTCTTTGGATGAGCATTTCTAAGGGGTTTTGTAAAAGTAATAAAAAAAAAAAGGAGGGGAGGGTCTCTGCTCGACCTCCTTCTAGGAGTTTTAATTCCCATCATCTCTCCATATTAAACACTTTCAATCCATTTGAACAGTTGCAGAACTAAAGCACACAGACATATTGTCAATTAATGCTGTAAATACCCCACAGTCTGTATGAAATGGAACATTCAAAAAGAACAGCAGCACCACAGTTTTTCTCTCCATGATCACTACACCTGCCTCATTAATCTCATGCACCCATGTGAAGTAAATACATAGTACAACTACAAACTAAAAATCAACAAAACCTTTAGAAACGGTTTAATTTGATTCGACAAGGGAGGTTATCATAATCCACGTCTGCTTTCTCACATTCTGCTGGCGATTGCTCTGAGCTCAGTTTCAACTGCTAACTTTGTTCTCCCTCTCGCTATCCATCATGCTGTTATAATGCCAGCTCCAGTGCTGTTTGGAACAGCACAGCAATTTCTCAGAAGTTGCCAGCTCCATAGTGTGTTCCTTCAGAAGTGCACGGAAATTATTAGATTAAATTACAAATGAAAGGCTCTGCAGTTGGTCATTATTACTGGAACATTCATGTACATTCAGTTGATCCTGAATTTTACTGGAACATTCATGTACATTCAGTTGATCCTGAATTTTGACTTCTGGGCCTTTGCAGATATTCTGTTTTGCTAGATAATATGGGAAGGGAAGTCGAGGACAACTGGAGAAGAGCTGCATGTTTTCCCCACAGTCACCAATATCCTCACAAGACAAGACTGTGACACCCACGTCCCCACCCCCTTCTGGCTTAGGGTCAAGAGATCCCCCAGAACCATTTGTAAAACCCCTGTGAATATGAGCATGTTTCAGACTGCAACTCAATATTCAAGGAACGCAACGGTAAAGAAATTTGCTTTACAAAGCAAGACCTGAAACATCCCAGGCATCCCTCTAGTTTATAAGATTTCACATACCAGCGTGGAACCAAACAATTAATGCATCCAGAAATACCTGAGGAAAACATTGATCATGCTGCAACTGGTGATCACAATAGGGTAAGCAGCAGGATCTTCGATTATCTCACTGCTGGGGGTATCATTTTCAGGAAGGTATTTCAAACCAATTTCTTGACCATACACTGCCACTGAAAATATCTAGTAATTTTCTACAAGAATAGAGCTGTTTGACCCAATTCCAATGCAGATAATTATATTATCAGTATCCAAAATCCCTCTGAGTGTTTCAATCAGGTATGGTATTCTTCACTTTCTGTTCTGATCTGCTTAGCATGGCTGAGCACCATTAAACAGCTGTCAGATTCCACACAAGAAGTGGCTGGATTTCAGTAATAAGCAAAATGGTTCCTGATAGTGTTTAAAACACCTGGGGATCCTTCCAAATGAACAGTGCAATGAGGCTAAACTATAAGATTAAACTGCTGTAAAATAAGCCCCACTATTTCTTTACAAAAATACACACCCTAATACACTTAGTCTCTGAAGAGCTCAGTTGTTGCCGAGAATGAAACATACCCAGATGAGACTGCAGATAACGGGATGAGAATAATTCACAACCTTTGCATTCAAGAAATTAGACAATTAACTCCTCGTGACATACAGCCCAGGCTGTTCTCATGTTTCTATCAGCGCAGACCATCTACAACAGATATGCTGAAGTGCTAAACTGTGAGTCAGAGAACAGAGCTCGCTGTGTTAGCTCAGCCACCACAAAATAAAATACCAGTCTCTTCTTCATTTTCAGTCCAAGGAGACTTTAGAGAAAACATTTCAAGAAGAGAGTGAACTAACTCCTCTTGAACAAAGCCAGTTAGAAGTGAGCAGCTTTCTAATCATCTGAATGGCAAAGCCTCCTACCAGAGCACTGGGCCCAGAAAACACCCAACAACCCCAAGCATGAAGGTTGAGCCATTCCTGACCCCAAATGTGCAGCACAGATCTAGTGATGGGGTGGATTTACACTCTAGCAGGGCTCTCCTGCCAGCCCTGCGAGCACCTGGGCAGGTAAGGGTGCATGGACTGTCTGCCAGCTGTGAGTGCAGAGAAAAACTGCATTTCCACGAGTGATTCTCAGGGCTACAACCTCAGCCGTGGGCGAAACACGAGATACTGGAAGAAAGAGGATCAGAGGAAGAGAAAACAAAGCAGCAGAAACCTGCGGATGAAGCGCGGATGTTTCCACGCATCCCAAAGTTTCTCCAACATTTCACCCGTGGGAAGCTCCTCTTTTGCCAAAGCCACGGGGAACTCCACGGGCTCCCTTCCCTAGCAGGCTGGGGGTGTGCTGTGACCCAGGAAAACACTGAGCTCCACCTGAGAAGGGGCTCTGCTTCCCACTCTGACATCGCGCCCCAGCATGTCAGGGACCTATTGCTAACGGGGCTGGGGGGTGACAAGTGCCTGGCAGGGAGCAAAGGGAAGGCCCTAAGTCAAGAGTATTGCTGCATTTTGAGAGCTCCCTAAATTTACCACCCTGGCCCAGAATTCCCATTTCCCTTCCCCAGCTCTCCCCCAGCAGCAGCTCCTGCTGCCAAGCAGAGCCCCTCTGCTCCGTGTTGGGAAGCACGGAGCCTGTGGACAATCCTGGAGCAAAACAGCACCCAGACCTGCCAATAAACCCGTAATTTCATTTGTTTTTTCATTTTTCACTTGTGTGTGTCGCTGAAAACACGCTCCTAAAAGTATTTCAGGAAAGAGTGGCTCACCTGTTCATGAATTAATTTCAAGAGGGATAGAGGTATCACAGTGATTTAAAACCCGGTTGGGTTTTTTTCCCCTTTCTCTTTTGTAGTGGATATGTCTCAGATTAAATCCCCCGAAAATGACTGAGTCATTTCAGATTTTTCCCAGCACACATTTTTGTAGCTTAGAAAACAAACAGCAGAAGGAAAAAACCCAAAAACCCAGACAACCTCCCAAAGCTGAAATTGCCCTTTCTGTTCAAATGCAGTGCTATACCCAAAACTGAAATTGTCACACAGCCCGTTAATCTCCATTACAAAACATGTTCTTTATTTAGTAAAATTACAGCATTTGGTTGAATGATAACAGTATTTACATACTGGTTTATGAGCTCCTGAGATGTTTCTCAAGCAAATAAAATAAAAGAATAGGTTACGGTTTATTGAAATAAGCGAACTGCATTGTTCCTAGGAGAACAACATACTACTGCTATTATTGCTCCTATGCTACAAACATTTAAAACAATGCTGTACTTTGAAGGATTCAAAGCACATATCATCTACCAAAATAGGACTAAATCAGTGGTGCATGCAGAATAGCCCGCAATGATGACAAAGGCAACCCGAAGAATCCAGAGAAAACATCCAAATTCATAAAATTCAAAGAGTCCTCCTGAAAACAACACATGAAATTTTGTGCTCTGGAATTTTTCCTCTGTGGAATAGTCTAAACCCAGAAACTGCAAAAATCTAGGGAAGAAATGATTTTTAAAGGAAAGAAATCTACAACAAATCTATTGTTGTCACTATTAATGATGTGACATCCCTACTTGTGGAGCGTCACCCAAATTAAAGCAAAGCACAAAAAAGCAGCACCCCTCAATCTGCCAGTAAAGAAAGGAATAGGATAAATGGACGACATGGTAAAAAATTCCAAAGGGTTCTGGAAAATAGCAGATACTTTCAGTACCTCAACCGCAAGAAAAGAAGAACAAGCACCTACATAGCTGCAGCTTTCTATTATTAAATATTAAGCACCATAAAAACATTTGCACACAGCATCATCCAATGATGTAAGAGCTGTCTTAATTTTTTTTTTTTTTTTTAGCAAGACATTCTCTCTTGACTGACTTACCTCTGAGACCAAGAGCTCGGTTCCAAAAAAAACCAAGCGTTTTTATCAGGTTTAAAAGCTTCTTATGTACTTTTCCTTCCTAATGAGACAGTAGTTCTCTATTGAAATATAGTTTATTCAATTACGGCCTTTTCTAAGGGGACTAACAGAACATTAAGCCTTAGACTGTAGCAAGGGTAGAACTCCATGGCTGTCAAAGCCTGCTCAGTGAAATGAGTGGCAATAACAGTCCCAGTCCAGGGCCAGGGCTGGTGAGAGAAGCATTCCTTCTTCTAACCATGGCAAACCACAAACCCTGCTTGCAGAACACACACAGGCACTCAGGCTGAAATTCAACCTGCTGGACAGTGGCTGGGCTTCAGAAAACCTTAACAATTAGGAAGCAAATCAGCAGTAAAAACATCCTTTTGGGGAACACTAGGCTTTTTGTCTATTGCCTGCTTTTTCCATGGACGGTGTCAACATTCTAACAATGAGTTTTGGTTTCAGACTGCAGGTAATTTTCCGAAGCATGCAAGTATACATGCATGCTCCCACATACTAAATAAATCAGGGAACAGCTCCCCATTTGAAAGGTGCTTTTGGTATCTCCAGCATTTATGTTTTCAAGTTAAGTGTTCTACACAGCAACAAAAACAGCATAACCTTTGCAAAATAAAAACCAAGTTATGTAAGGATCTGGTGGTGCAAACAGGTTTGCATATCAAGCAATAAGGTATTTTGAACGATAGCATTATAGTAACTAAATCTTCACTTAAGATTTTATTCCACAGCAAACTTTCCCCACTTCTCCATCAAAAGCCCTTCCTTTCATTTTGTTTTCTTCATTCTCCACGTGCACCGGTTATTATAAACCCTGAAGTATCAAACCAGCTTTGCAGCAGGTGCAGCTATGAAAATAAAGGATATGAAACAAATATTTGTAGTGTTTGCCAAGTCAAAAAAGAAGGATTTTAACAGTTAGAGAGGTGTGTGCATGTGTAAATACATCTAAGGATCGGTGTATCTGTATCACTCCTCCACACAGCCTGCACGAGAGTCCAGACCTGCCGGCTTCCAACACACGGCAGAGCCCTGACCCAAACAGCTACATTTTGGAACCCAACACACAGCTGAGCATACGAGCTTATAAACCAGCAGTTCTAAAAATAATTTCACCTACAGCACTCACACACTAAGGTCACATTGTTGCCATAAGATAGAAAGGACCATATGAAAAAATAATAAATAAATAATAATTAAAAAAAAAAAAAAGGCAAAAAACCCAAAGCTATTTGAATAGCTTTAAAAACAAAACAAGCCTCCGAGTCTAGAGGGACCTCATCACCTCATCCATCAAGTCCTGATTTGAAGGAGGCCAAAATGTTATTATTGTCATGCTTTCCTGCGTGCTTCTGTATTTCCAGTTTTTAACTATTAACAGGGCACAATCAGCTGGTGTGTAGCGTGTAGGTCAATTTACTTCCAATACGCTAATTTATGCAACATTAGCACAGAATGCCAGCTCCAATTCTCTTACTGTTTGCACTCTAGGAGTAGACTTGGATTTTCTGCCAACTCCATTACATCATCCGAAAAAACCCAAACACTTTTTATTCCCTTCCCTCTCCCCCCCCTCCCCAAAACCCTTGCCGCTCTGCTCTTCCTTCCCCCGTCCCCGAGCCCCTGGGAAGCCCACGCTGTGATCTCGGCGGGGCGCTGCCCATTGTGTGCCCGGGGATGCGTCCCTGTATCCCTGACCTTCTCCTCCTCCCCGCTCCGCTTACATAACGCGGGCCGTGCGGCGAGCGGGGCGAGCGGCGACCGGCCCCGAGTCCCGGGGGAGCGGGGACATGTGGGTCAGCGGGTTAGCAGTACCACAGCCCCAAACAATTCGGCACCGCCGCCAACACACCCCTCCGGCCGCCGCCGGAGCCGCCCGGGCTTCCCGGCCCCCCCTCCGTGCTCTTCGCATCCCTCCAGAAGCGACAGCCGGGCGTTACGTAATTGATGGGATCCCAAAGTTGCCCCCCATCCATTCCATGCCCTGGCCATCCATCGCAGGCAGCGGCGCCGAGCCCCGACCCCGGCCGGGCAGGGGGGCTCGTTGTGTAACACCCTCCGACCACGGCCCCGCCGCCGGCACCCACCGAACTCCCCGACAAATTAAGGAAATTTTCTCCAGTGTTTCTGATTAACCTCGTTACATAAGGCGCTTGCATTCCAAATCCACTCTCGCAAGCTCTAAATATACCCCGCGCAGCCCGAGGCTCCCCGCACACCCGCCCGGCCTCCCCCGGCCGAGCCCGCTCCTCCGAGCCCGCTCGGCGCGCTCCCCGCTCGCAAATCGCCTCTAATTAAATGGCTCGGCGTGTGTCATCTCGATGGCTTTTACTGTACGCGGATTCCCTGAGTGGGAAGCTGCCTGGGAAGGGGGGGTGTGGCCAAAAGGGGAAAAATACTGTAAAACACAAGCCAACACATGATCAGCCATATTCCACCCTCCGGCCCGAGCCCCCTCGGTGCGAGGAGCGCCCGTCTCCGCGGGCATCGCTGCCCCGGCCGGCCCCGGGGGCTGCCGCTCCCTCCGGCCACGGACTGCTCTGCGCCCGTCATAGCTTTCGACAGCCGTGTGTATTATTACATCGCCTTATTTAATTCATTTTTTTTTTTTTTTTTACCCATCACCGAGGGATTTTACCGAGCGAAGCCTCTCTAGCGCGCGTGGGGGGGGGGGGGGGGGGGGGGGGGGGGGGGGGGGGGGGGGGGGGGGGGGGGGGG
>JAWWEE010000016.1:17038473-17087271 GCA_035221455.1 Xenops minutus
TCTCGCGCGCTGCCCCCCCCCCGCCCCCCCCCTGTTGTAGGAGAAACGCTTAATAAATTATTGACAAGTAATTAAAGCGGCAGCCTCCTCCCTCTCGCACGTCTCGGCAAACTCCGGCGGTGTTTGCAGCCGGGCCCGTGCCCGTGTCCGTGCCAGCGGTGGGAGCAGCCCCCGCACGACCCCGCAGCCCCCGCACGACCCCGCAGCCCTCCCGCCGCAGGGGTGGCTCGGGGGGATCCCAAACTTGCACGGCCCCCAGCACGTCCAGGGCTGCCCCGCAGCACTCGGAGCCGCAGCGGAGGCAGGGCAGGGCTTTGACAGCTGGCCACTGAGAAGGGGGGCTCGTCTGTTTTGCAGCGCTTTATCCGGGCGGTGGAAAGGGGGGAGGCCGGGCGGGAGCGATTGGGAAGCCGCGGGCGCAGAGGGACCCTCTGCGAAGTTGTGCACCTTCGACAACGACATCTACGAGATCATCCGCTCCGCGATGGAATAATTTTTGAGATACACTTAAATGAATTAAGGGAAAACAGCGCGCAAGAGAGTGAATAAGTCACCCGCAAACCGCAAATCTCCTGTTTAATCACAGATCCCCCATTCACAACAAGCCACAGCACACCAGTTGAGAAACTGTCAAAAGGAGACAGACGAGGGGGAGAAAAAAGGGGGGGAGGAAGGACACTGCAGCTTTAAAAGTTTGTTCCCTTGAATCCCAATACTCCTGCTGTTGCTTTATATATTTATAAAATTATGTAATTTCAGGGGCACAGTACCCATCCGGATACCACCGGCAATAAACGAGAGAGATAGGAAAACACCAAACCCCGCTCAATATTTTCATTGCATTCGTCCCTCCTCCTGCAGCAATTAAAAGAAGCTATAAAAGTTTGCAAGGTTTTGCAGGGGGGCAGAAGCCCGGCTTGTTTGCGTGCGCGGCTCCGACAAGCACGAGCAATAAACCGGGGGATTAAATCGCTGCATTTCCCCCTTCTCTCTTGCCCCCCTCTTCCTATTCCCACCCACCCCCCGATCCCACTCCCCCGGCCCCCTCCCCCTTCGCCAGGTCTCCCTACCTCTGCCGCCGCCGCTGCTGGAGTAGCTCTGCCTGCGCACGGGAGCGGGAGCATCGCCTTTCCGGGCAGGCTCCAGGTTCACCGGGGTGTCCCTGGCGCCGGCGGCCGCCTCGGAGACGCTGCTGCCCGGCTCGCTGGCTGCTGGATCGGGGGCTGCCGGAGCGGACTCCATGTTTTTCCCAATGTAGATCGCTTGGAGATGGCGAGCTCCTACACTCCCTCTATCTTCTGTTTCCAGCGCAACTCTATGGTAGGGAAGCAGAAGGGAGAGAGCGAGCGTGATCCAGATGGGATGTGAGCTTGCCTGGCTGTGACCACAAGCAGCGCTAGCGAGAGCTGCACACCCCCCCGCCCCCGCACCCCCCGCGCTCCGCCGCCAGCCCCGCCGGCACCGCCGCCCTCCGGCCCCGGACCCGCACCCCGCACCCCGCACCCCGCACCCCCGCACCCCGCATCCCCGCATCCCCGAACCCCAGAGCCGGGGAAGGGGCTGCCGCTGCCCCCACGGGCGGGGAGCCGGCCCGACCTCCGCCGGCAATGGGACCGACGGCGCGGTGCGGTGCGGTGCGGTGCGGTGCGGTGCGGGGCCCGTCCAGCACGGCCGGCGGGCCCGGGAGCTGCCCGGTGCGGCCCCGGGAGCAGCGGGAAGAGCTGCCAGCAGCGCTGCCTCCCACCCCCCTGCCATGGCTGGCGCAGATGAAGCCGCATCGGAAGATGCCAGCTGTACTGAGCGGCTCCAGACCCACATGTTTAGCAGCCGCGCAGCCGGAGAAGGCAACATTTCAGACAATACCTCTCTGTCAATGAAGTGACGCTTTGACATAGAACAAAAGGTGACCAGCAAGGTGCCAGAAAACCTCCGGATCTCGTCCGACTTCTGCAAGCACCCTTGTGCGGTTCCCAGTCTCAGCAATGGTCAACTCCTCGTCTACGACCTGGTGTTAAAATGAAGCAAGAGCTGCCACAAAGAGTGCATGGGAGAGCACGTCCCTCCTGTGCAACAGAGGCCATGTTACAGGCAGTCCTGCTGCCTCCTGCACAGGAGCTGCCTGCCTAGAACCATGGCCTGAGTGCACCAAATAATGATATTGTTACTGAAAGCAGCTCAGGCCTTTTCCAAGTGGTACTGGATCATGTGCAAGCAGCTGATATGCCACCTTCTGCCAACCAGGACTGTTGCTACAGCTTTCAACACCGCTGATGCCGGTACCTGATGAAACTTGTAGGTAAACGCTGGAGAATTCCACATTCTGCAGTTTAATCACTGGCACTGCACTGCTCTGCCACAAAGGGTGGCTGCTCAAACAGCTGTGACACGTACCACAAGTCCTGCTTGCCCCAGGAGCTCATCCACAGGTGGGATTCCACCTTGCACTGCTGACAGCTCTTGTGGTGGAAGGGTAGAGTCTTGGGTCAGTTCCTTTGGAGGTCCTGAAGGTCCAATTTCCCAGCTCTGGAAAAAAAACCCCACCACAGCAGCTCTGATTATCATCTGCCTCCACCTGAGAGGGATGGGCACAGATTGAGAAGACAGAGTAACATTTAAAATTATTCCACATTTATTTTAAGAGCATGAATAAATTTGAGGTGGTCAGAACTGGGCTGACAGACCTTGCCCACTCAGGTCTGGGTTAAGGCAGGCCTGGAATCCCCCAGGGTTTGCACAAAGGCTACGATGTTTTCCACCAGTTAAACTGTCCCAAAACCGATGGAAGCTGTTCCTGGAGAGCAGGCTGGGAAGGGGAGCCACTGGAAGAGGATGAGGGAGGCAGGAGCACAGTTTGCTCCCTGGGCCTTGTCTGGGGGCTGCGTGAGCATCCCTTGAACCCACACTGGCATGGGCAGGGGTCACAGTCTGTCCCTTGGACACAGTGGCACAGGGTCACAGTGTGTCCCTTGGACACACACTGGCATGGGCTGGGGTCACAGTGTGTCCCTTGGACACACACTGGCATGGGCAGGGGTCACAGTGTGTCCCTTGGACACAGTGGCACAGGGTCACAGTGTGTCCCTTGGACACACTGGCATGGGCAGGGGTCACAGTGTGTCCCTTGGACACACTGGCAGGGGCAGGGGCTCACAGTCCCAGCACAGTGTCACTGGAACCCCCAGAGGGCAGCGAGGTGCTCCTCCTCTGGTGCAAGTTTGGTGGATTAGACCTGCAATTTCCTGCAAACTCTCTACTTTTTGCTAATCAGCAGCCTCCAAACACAAGCAAGAATTATGTGATGTGTGGAAACCAAACTCCTGCTAGCCCGAGAGAAAGCTTATCCCTCCCTCCTCACATCAGGGTTTAAGCAGGCTGACCAGGCACTGTGTGTTGGGAATCTTGCCCGGCTAATAAAATAGGAGTTCATTCCTCAGAGCTGCCAGTCCACTGCCTGTCACCAGTGCTGGGAACTACTGGACTACTTGCCACAGTAAGGATTATTCACATGAGTGTTCTACAGGTCTGCTTTTGGTGTTGCAGACACTGAGTTATCAGAGTGTAGGGTGGTGTTTTTCTCTTCTCCTTTTATCTGTTAAAGGCTACTGATATTTACTACACCTGTCTTAGCTATACAATTGGTGTTTAGTGCATATTTCCCCCTTTTTTCTAAAAGAACCCAAGTTTTCAATTTACTTAGAAGAGAAAGGAGAAGGAAACACTGAAGGCTACAATAGGACGACACACAGTAGGGTTTTCAAAAGAAATTGTTGGGGAGGGGAAATCACTGGAGTAAACCCAAGGGCCTAGAACATCCGAGTCAATGGAGAAGAAAAACTAATTTCATGTTGTTTAACAACATCTTTCAAAAGCCAGTAACACTTAGAGCCAGCTAAAGCGGGACAGACTTGTGGTATGTTTGTAGAATCAACAGTCTAAGAGGTTTTGTAGCACTGACTTAAGCAAAAAGACAAAGTAGCTTTGCTCTTGCAAAAAGAGAGGGTGCCCGAAAACTGAAAGCACCGTGAGCAAAGAAAATAGGGTGACAGTTCACCTGAGCTTTTTGTAATGAATGAAAACCATCATGACTTTTTCCAAAAACTTCCTCTGCATGAACCCGTTCTGCTGAGACATTTTACTTAGCATAGAAAAGGTCTTCCTCGTTCTTCAGTCTTCTATTTCTAGCTTCCAACCCTTACTAAAATGGTTCATTAACTCTGATCACTAAGCTTGTTTCAACAAGTGAGATGGCATTAGCAGCAAAGACAAGTATGCTGAGAAACTTGAGGATAAATGTTTAGTTAGATTTAAAAGGCTTTAGAATTTGCTGCAGATGTAACCTGCAACAGATCCTACCAGAAGTAACAGCAATGGAACAAAAAGGGACAAGTATCACCAAACATCTCCTATTGAGTTTGTTGATTTCATGTAGATACAGCAATTAATAACTTTAAAAAATTTAATTTAAAAAATCACTTAAATCTTAGTGATTCTGGAATAGACAAGATATAAAGATGACATGGACACTTTCTCAGAGCACAGTGACAGAAAAAGTGGCAGGAGGGCTCCAAGGCACATGACTAAACACACAGAGAGACTCGTGCAGGACAGAACAAGGTGCACAGAGCACACCCACACGTGCAGGAGAGTCACAGCTCACACGAGAACAGTTCCCTGCCCTTTAACGTGCTGAGCCAGTCAATAAGGGTCTTCCACATACATAACTGGTACAGCTGTGGAAAGGATTCCCTTCAAGAAGAAGCCAAAGAACATTCCTGACCCCAGAGCTGCATTGAACCATAGACTAGCTCAAATTAGAAGAGACCCATGTGGATCATTGAGTCCAACTCCTGCTCCTTGGGAGTATCTACAACTAAATCCTATGACTAAGAGCATTCTCCAGCCTCTCATAAAACAACCCACATTCTGGGGTCTGGGCTGCCCTGGCCACACCACACACATACCAAAGGGGACTGTCAAACCTTCCCAGGAAGCTGTGCTAGCTCCAGTCTAGAAGTGGTAGAGGTTATGTTGCTGCAGAGATGAATAGCCATGAGGGCAATGCTGGAATAATATCACAGACTTACAGCTGTTCCTCCTGCACAACAAGTTGCCAGGGCTAAGGCACATTTGCTTCCATGGGACATGTTCACCTCTCTGTGGTTTGGGTGTCTTTGCAGAAACAAAGAAAGCAAAAAGTTCATAGGCTGAGGACATTCAGGAGAGCAAATGTCAGAGTGAAGCAGGACACCTACTAGGTCTTCAGCACAATTCTGATCATGCTTATAGACCAATTTCAGAGAAGAATTTAAAACATAGGCATCTATCATTTGTAATGATATTCTGTGGCATATCTTTTAATGGTTTACAAAACTTTAGTTAATTAAATTTCACAGTAGGACAAGAAACTGCTTCCACTGGAAACACATACAGCCTAATACACCTGAAAGCAACTTTCTCAAAATTATGCACCCCATTAAGTTTCAGCAAAATCAGGCAGACTAGTAAACTACATGTGTGGAACCTGAATATTTGGCAGTAATTAAATTAAACACTACCTGAACAGCATTCTCTTGTATCCTAGATGAAAACAAAATTTAAAAAATAATAGGAGAGAAATAAGACAACTGTGCTGGAGGCACTGTGACTGGGTGCAGTGTCAGTGGACCCTTTCCCACAACCTTTATCTCTAAGCAGAGTGGAAAGCTCATCAAACAGTTCATCTGGAATTATCACTAACAGATATAATTGTGTTTGTTTTAAAGACTGAGGAGCATTTGTTAACTAGCTAGTACAGCACAGATTCAGTGGAATCTCCTTCTTCCTGCTGCAAACTCCTCGTGTAAACTACGAGCTGCTTTTCATTGTTGGTTAAGCCTCTATTTCCACTTCCCTCTCCTGCCACTTGGATTCATTCCTTACTGGACTTTCTATTTCTGAAAGAAACTGGAGAAGTACACAACATGGGAAGTAATGAATCCTTTGTGCTTATCTGCACAGCACTCTGTCCACAATCAGCATCCCTGATACAAAGAGTAAGCATCAATAGCAGGGCCACTTCTTAAGAATTCAATACTTTTGTGAATGAATTAAGGCAAAGGGCCCAGAGATAGCCACCTTTCTCAGCAAGCTGGTTTTGCTGCTGTTTTCTTGCAGATGGCTTAAAAAAATTACTGAATATTTTCCTTTAGCCAGATGAAGCCCTTTCTCACATTCCATGCACTTGCAGACAACCTCTTCCTCCCACAAAGGTAAGCTAATTGAATTAGAGGAGCAACTCTGCCTGCCCATATTCTCTGGAGAGTTGAAGGCAAACAGGGAAGAGAAAGGTCTGATCCAAAGATACATTCTTCATGTCAAGAAAAGGGAAGGTTTTTTTTAGTGAAGATCAGTAAATTAGACAACATTTCTGAAATCTGGGATTACTTGCAGTCCAAAGTAGTTGTTTTCTAATTAGTTCTTGCTTCAGTATCACCTTCTTCACTGTGCTTTCACTCAATAGCTGTTTCCTCAAATCCCTCATTTATTATAGAATTCATCTGTAATATCAGACACTTTTGTGCAAAAAGATGTGCCTCTCTAATAGTAATAGTAGGTTAAAAGCAGGTTAAAGCAAGGATAAAAAAATGCTTTATCCTTGACAAAAAGCCACATTACCATTGTCTAGATGATCCTTGTGCACGTGCCTTCATACACCTCTGTCACTGTCCCAGTGGATTCCACCAGCAACCCCTTCCAATACACCTTACCTGAAAGAACCATTCTATCTGAGTATTATTTGGCTCACTGGCAAGATCCTAAAATATCTCAGCATTCAAATGCCTCTGGAAAGTTCACTTTCACGCAAAATCATTAAGGAATTTTGAACTATTGAAGCAAAAGCTTATCAGACTAAAAGTTCTGAGCTGTAAATCATCCTGACTAGGAAAGCTACAAGTTGCCTCGTATTTCTGTGCATTGCCACGTAATTAATAAGGTACTTTCTCAAAACTGCCTAGTGCATGCACAGGAGAGCAGAGTCAAGTCCAAACACAGAGTTGCATACTTGCATGAGTCTAAACCATGGCCAAGAAATATTCTTTGTGATTAACTTTTCCCGGGTATCTGAAAGCAGGATGACAAAAGAATGCCTGTGTATGCGAGGTCTGTGAGCAGCATCCCCACACTGAGAGTGCTCACAGACCCTTCAGAGCTTCCCTTTTAGCAGGGTGGTGCTCAGTGCTTCCCCTCCCCTTTAACTCCAGCCATTTTCAGCACAGCACCTTCAGAAAGTGGGGGAGTTGTGACAGAAACCATGGCCATCACCACCCAGCCCCTGGGAGAACTCTGCCAGGCTTCCCACTGCACCCCTGAGGAGCTGGACCTGCACACCTTCTCCTTTGCCTTCTTCTTCTCCAGGTCACAGAACTTGATCTTCTAGCTGGCTTAGAGACACAAAAATTACCTTCGTTGAGCATGCACCAAAAAATTACACCAACTATCAGTATAATCAAGCAGCCCAAATACACAGCAGAGACATTACTGCTTAGGTGAGCATTAAAAGTGAATTATGCCAGAAGTGCAGAACTGAAAGTTGTAATTTTATTTAAAATAATTAGGCAGGGTTTACATAATTTGAGGCCTCATTTGATTTATATAAACACTGTATCTAGTAAAATACTTTTATTTCAAGGAAAAATGGAAAGCTGTCTACTGCATGCAAAGGTCACCTGGTGTGGCCAGCATTACAGAAAACATATTCTGCTGCCTGCTTTAACCCTTTGGGAGCTCCACACCAGAACAGCCTGTAGCTTTTATAATAGCCAGCCCCAAATTTGATAGATTTTAGGGAGACCAGAAAGATTGATATGAAGCTTCAAATATTGTGCTGAATAAAGAATCCTTGGAAGAGGAATTTCATAGTGAGCTTGTTCCAGTGTGTTAATGGAACAAAGGTACAGTAAGACAGTAGAGATCAGTTTTTCTCTGTGTTTGGAGATGAGAGGGAGGAGGGCAGAACTATTTAGCTTTCACAACTGACAGCTCTAGTAGTGTAAAAACAAATTTGGCTGTTGTTAGCGCTGCCTTCTTGTTCTATAAAGCACCAAAATCCAAAATAAGCCTTGAAATTTTTTCAGCTTTTTTTTTTTTGTGTGATGAAAAAAAAGTACTTCATAATCAAACAAAATATTTAATTAGACCTGAAATTAAAAGATGTATTTTGTGCCTTGATTTTTCAACTTGCTGAAAATGAAGTTGAGCTATGCTTCAAAGTAAAACAATGTTTTCCTTAAAATTAAAAACTAACCAACAAATAACAAAACCCCAAACAAACTGCTGAACCTTTAAAAAGGAACATGAAGGTCCTGCGTATTTTTCAATTTCTTCTCCTTCAGTTGGATAAATCGGTGAGGAATTAGAGTTTGTTAAACTGATCCATGCCCGTGTCATGCAAAGTGGGCTCCTCAGGGGCAGCACTGGGAGACACTCAGTGTGCCTGGAACCAGGAGCCTCCACTCTCCCCCAAGCCTCGTCCACATCCACACACCCTGGCACACTCCTCCCCCTCTGGACACTCAAGGGGAAAGCATTATAAAACAGGCATCCAGTCTAAATAAAAGTTATTGCAAATGTGGATTTCTTGATAGATTATTTACAACCGTCTTTCATCTACATAAACTGGACAGGGTTATTGCCAAAGAGCTACTACCTTCAATTCTTTTAAAAAAGCTTTTGATTTACATCTTGAATTAAGCAAATTAAATATCAAAACATGATTTTTTTATTTTTTCTTCTCATTCAAAGAACACAGAAAAAAAGCAAATTTCAGATGAAGCAAACCTGGCAATGCAAGATCCCAGCCCTGCATTTTTGACTCCTTCCAAGCCTACAAATGCAGCCCTGACTGGGATCAGTGAAGGATTTCTCCTCTTCTTGAAAGATTCTTCACTTCTCTTTAGAAGAAAGCCATTATTTAAAGGCAAAAACAGGCTATGTAAAATATCCCCACAAATATATTTACACACACTCTATACTCTCATTTAGGGAAATAATTGCCTTGCAGGTTACATGTAAAAATAGAGAGCTCTTTCCTACACAAAGTTTGTTTTAGTAGTTGAGGTTTGAATCTTGTGACTGGGAGACTTCATGATAACCCACACAGTTATTTTGAAGTCTAAAGCCAAAGTAAAGCCTGCTCTCCTTTCCATGGGTTCTGGGAGTCTTCATCCACTTCAGGTTGTCACTTGCAGCAAATGTTATATGACTTTTCTTTCTATCCTTGCCATCTTCCATAACGTGTAGGATTCTTCCATAAGGCAAAACTACCAAAGATTTAAAAAAAAACCAAAAACCCTATGGAAGTGAAATCCTGGCTGGTGAATAACTAACTGCAAATCACATACTTAGACAAAAGAGAACATATTTTCCCCACACCCTGCTGTAGTGTTGCCCTATGAAGTGTCCCCAGGACTTTTCCCAGATCCCCTTTGCAGTTCCCACCGAGCTCCATCTCAGCAGATCTGTCACCCCCCAGGACTGGCACCTCTGCTCGTCCCCACCTTGGCACGGTGGCATCACCTGCCTCCAGCTCCAAGAGCTAAGAAAATAACTCAGTATTTGCTTGACACTGATGCAGCTTTTCTCCCTGCCCATGGCCTTGCCAATACACTGCTATTTTCCCAATGCTGCACCAATGAAACCACTGCTGTGCCTCCCCTGCACTGAGACTCCCAGGCTTGCAGGATCTTCATTGTGATGTTCAATTACCATAAGGAACAGAGAGATCAGAGAAGCCTTTTCAAGGGAACAACAAGTGGATCACTTTAAAGTTCCTTACTAATGTTTGTGGCTTTTCACGAATCAATACAAGCATGGGAAAACAAAGCAGCTCTACTTTAGATTTTTTTGATTGTCTGAGTGTAAAACTGCACTCCTAACAAATACTGGATGTAAATTCTCTTTTTGTTTCCTCAATGTTGCAAAATTTGTCTGAGGGGAAGATGTTTGAAACCAATCAGCTTAGAATTTGAGAGCCAAAAGATTTCTATTTCTTATAAAATAAAAGAAACCCCTGAAATATTTTCTGCCTAGTGATCACCAGTCTTCCCCCAGTGAATTTTAACTTTCCCCCACTTTCCATCCACACCTCAAAAAATGGCAAAATCGAAAAAAAACGAGAAGAAAGAAGTTGAATGAATAAGAAACCATTTTTATGGCTTTTATCAGCAGTGCTTTATGCCCCTGTGCTTCAAGCAGACAAGAGGCAAGCAGCAGCATAGCATGACTTCCCAAGAGGAGTGGAATTAGCTATTCCATCTAGAGCAATTTCTTACTTCTGATTTCAAAGCCCTTAATGCTTTTGCCCCTCAGACTCTTCTTGGTCCATGGGGGGATGTGTTCTCTCCTCTGCCATGCTGGGCCCCTGTCTGGTCAGCTCAGGGCTTGTGTTCCAACACCAAAAAAAGGAAGGAATCAGCCATGCCCTTTGCATCAGTGCTCAGTGTAGAAGCTTCATGTGATATAAAGTTTATGTTCCTTCTAATCTGATCTCATAACTCTATTCCATGGGGACTTCTTTATCAAGGAAGAGATTCTTGGCCTAGGATGCTGAAATTAAAAATTCCTTACTAATTAATTTTTAGCTGGCACAAATCAGAGTCTTTTTAAGTTCAGTAGGAACTGTAAGTCTATTCTCCTTGTTTAACCACTTATAATTAAAGATAAATAAATAGCTCAGCTCTGTTTTTTCCCCAGATGAACATACTGATTACCACAGTAGGTTTTTCTGTAGAACTTCAGCTTGTGGATGTGGAATTTTTAAGAATGCAACTCTCCAAATGCTTTCCCCTGAGAGCAAAGGCAATGGGGGAGGTGGATAGTTCTGAAACTGAGCACAAAATTTTTCCAGCAATATTTCTTAAAAGCTCATAATTGTTTTAATACTCAAAGGTGGAATATTTGTTTAAATGACCATGCTTGCATATGCTTCTAAAACCATTTTCTATGTGCATCTGTGTACCCTCTGGACTGATACACAGACACAGGCCAACCCTTTGGCTACACAGCTACTGGAGTGTGCACCTCAGTTAGGGGCAAGCCAAACACCCAGAAAGCAGAAAACTCACTGTCAGTGCACTTACACATCTCCATACTATGGAAAGATCAGGATTTTTTGAGAAGCAAGGCTTGGGGAAGCATGTGACTAAGGAAGAGTAAAAGTAATAAAATGCTTTCCATGACACAGGGCTACATAAACACCAGAAATATGGTCCTTAACACTCTGGATTTGAAAACGGACTGAGAAACCACAGTATTTTTAAATTCTCAAAGCTTCCTTCTGAGAAGAAAAAAAGGACTGAATTAAAATACAAGGCTTGTCATTTTTTTTCTTTTAAATGTCCCCTCTTTCTGAAGTTTTGACTCAAGCTCAAGCAATTGAGTGGTACCAAGAGAGTTGCAATAAAATCTTTTACTGTTGGAAAACTCAGCTGTCTTTTTTGACTGGTCACATGATACCAAATCTGTGCCCTGACAGCATTTACAGAATTATCAAGAGGAGAATTAAAAGAAGTCACGACACCAACAGCCCTCTCTGTGATTGCTGTGCTCACCCTGAAATACCCCATATGTGCATATACATGTGTGTCCATACACTGTGTACCCCAGCTGCTCACTGGGTGTGCTTTGGGGGTTCAGTTTCTGGACCATCAGCACCACACAAGACACAGCCCCTTGCTGGAAACAAGGGGAATGAGTTCATGGTTCCAGAATTAGTGACAGGGAAGCTCAAGCCAAGTTACAGTACTTGTTTTGCCAGTGCTGGGAAGCAAGACATCAAAAGGACCACAAATAGTTAAACCATATCCCTCTGGTCCTGTCAGGCACTGACACAGATGCAGGAACTGCCTGAGCTTCTGAGGGAGCTGGGCCAGGGAAAAGCAACCCTGGAGAGGAGAGATCTGCTCCTCATAGCCCTTCCACAGCACTCAGCACCTTCTGTCCCCTCCTCAGCCCCCTTGGCTTTGCTCTGTCCCCGCTGTTAAAAAGCATCATCCCAGTTCAGAAGAGCTGCCCAGTCCCCTGAGCCACAGACTGACAACAGGCATCACTCCAGCTATTCAGATCTCCATGCTCAGGGTTTTAGAGTGGGACTTGTCCTGCAGGTGGAGAATTTTGGGAACCCCCCAGAACTGTCAAAGCCCAGCAGCTCAGCAGTACTGAGAGAAGCCAGTCCTATCAGGAGCCACTTCCCCAGGATAGCCATCAGCTTTTTCAGAATCCTGAGTCCTTCCCATATGTGTGATACCACAAATGCATGTATTTCAGCTCTTATCCAGATGTTCCTTGGTTTGTGACTCTGGAATTCACACCGTGCCCACCTTCCAAAGTGCTCAAATGGTGGCAGAAAGCCATTAAGGCAAACAGAAGAATGAATGAGGACATGCATGGTTTATGTTGAAGACACACAGAAACCTGTCTGTGGGACTCAGTGTTCTGCACTTTGTGAAGCACTGCTGTCCCCAAACACAGGAATTCAATAAAGAGCTTTCAAGTTATTCATTAAATTTCTGGTGTAGATAAATAATGAATAAGAGCCAGATATTCATTAGTATGCAATACCTGAAAACTATCTGTTATCCCTTCTGATGACTCTGACCCAAAGTTTCCCTGCTATTGGAGGCAACCAAAATTGTAGCTGACAGAATTGTGTGCTTTAGTTATAAGAAAGCAGAGAGAACAAAATGAGTTAATTACCCAAATAAGCAAGCGGTTTATCCCAAATCTGCAAAAAGCTATGGAAAAAAAAAAATCCTTTTTAAAAAAGAGTTTAAATCATGCCTGGTCTCACACATTGGAGCATCATGCAAGCCCTCCAAGGTGTAGAACGGGTGTCAGCTGTTTGTGACTTCCTCAGCAACAGGTTGTCTGCCTGGCCACTAAATCTGTTGCCTCTGAACCCTCCCTGGCAACAGGGAAAGAGGCTCCTGCACAAAACCCTCTTCATAATTTCAGAACTTCAGTCCTGACTCATCCCTGCCACAGACTTGCTTTTGGTTACAGAGAAATTGTTTTGTTTGATTTTAATTTCATTCTGAATTAGAGAACAGCATTATTATTCTTCCCAGGAAGCAGAAGGGGTTAGTGTGCAGCTATTTTATATTTAAGCAAGCCTGTGCTTAATGCTTTCAATTGGAGTGCCATTGCCTCTGCAGAATCTGTGATACTTCAGTGTTTGGTCACTCTACTTTCTTTATCCCAGCAGGTTCCCAGTGCAAGCAGTTCATGGGCTGCAATGCCAGCTCAGCCAAGCAGGACTCAGAGCTTTGTGTTTGTACTGCTGTGTCGAACTGGACCAGCAGCAGCTGATGAACACTCTGAAAAGCAAAGTCTCGAAATGCTTGAGAAAATAGTTAAAGCAATTGGCTCTCCAAAGAGAAGAAAAGATCCCATTGCAGTGCAGTTCCCAAAGTGCCGTGAAACCCACCACCAGCAGAATGTTCTCCACGCTCTGCAAAGACCAAGCAAATGAGTCAATTCCTGCAGTTACCCCCAAGAACTGCTGGTTACTAAAAGGCTCCACAAGACTACTGGCTTCATTCACAGATGGAAATGCTCATCTCTGAATGGTCCTTTACCAGGGTGTTTCTCACAGTTGTTCTGACCCTGCACCAAGAGCCAAACTTCTAGACTCCCCCAAAAAAGTTTAAAAGAAAAAAAACTCTGCAAGCTCTGCATTACCTCCCTTCCTGTTTTCACTCCAGCAGGGGCAGTTTGGGGGTGAGCCTGTGCACATCTCTCTGGCTGCATGAGCAAGAGCAGGAGTGCTGCTGCCCCTCGCCATGGAGGCAGCCCCAGTCCTGAGCTGCAGGCAGGACTCTCCCTCCTCTTCCTCAGGGAAGGTCCAAGCCCCAGCGAGCTGGGAACACACCACTCCAAGCCTTGTGTCAGACAGCACTGGTTTGCCCCCCTACACCCTCAGAAATCCAGGGGAATGGATTTTTTAACACCATCTTCTTTCTGCCTTGCAGATTAGTGGGACAGGGGGATCCTTCTGGAACCAGCAACATGCAAACTTTAAACCTCCAGGCTCTGAGGCACCGACTGCTCCAGTCCCTGGAACACAGGCTCCCCAAATTCTGGGTGCCTGGGACACAGCTTGTGTCCAACACAGCCCTGATGGCCAGGTAAAGCACAGCCAAAATTAATTCAGCCACTGCAACTCATTGGGCAAAATGAATTGAGGGCACTCGCCCCAGTCCCAAAGTATGTCATTCCATGACCATACCTTGCCACTCCTGTTGCAGGCAGTGCTCTGCCTGGCCAGTCAAAACACTCAGAGATGCCCATGAAGTAGAAAGGACCCCGAGCCTCATGTGCAAACAGCAAAATTCCTGCCCAGAACACACAGCAGGCAGGTATGGCATAATGCAAAGCCAGAGTGAGCACGGTAAGTTGTTCTGGCAGTTCTTTCACTCATTGACATCTTACAGTTGTTTGCAAGCTTGGAAATTAAAACTGATGTTTGCATTATGTCCTGATTGTTCCCCAAACTTGAGAGCATGTGAGAATAAAAGAAAGGAGTAGGAAATCTAGAGCTGGGTTCACCTTAAGGAGACTTCTCAAACACCAGGCTTTTCACTTGTGCAAACAGAGGCTCAGCCTGGATAGGAGCAAGTCAAAGCAGCAAGTTTGGGCTGCCTGAGCAGGTGTGAGCAGCAGCAGGACCCCCTCAGAGGCTGGCTGCTCTCAGGCCCACAGAACAGCATCTTTCACATCTTCAGAAGGGCCCAGCTAGCATTACCTTTGTGCTGTACATGGATTTAGGAAGCCAAAGATGTTCAGGAACTGGAACTTGCCAATGGCAGCTTGCCCGGCTCAAGTTGCAGTGGGGACTTGGACTAAGAGGTTGGGTTGAGTTGTTTGTCAAATTATCTGCTTCTGAAATGGCCAGAGAGGAAAAAGCCAAATGCTGAGCTGGGGTGTTACCCCACTGATGTGCTACAACCACCTCCTGCATTTCAGAAGCACCTCTTGCACTCTTAGAAGGATGCTTGAGCTGCAGGCTTTGAAGGGTGATTTGGAATCACACTTGGACTTCAAGAGGGCTATAGATGCACAGATTGATGGATGCTTCAATACTGAGTATAAAGTCTTCTATGTTATTTCTTTCTGTATTTATGTTTTAACTCATTAGTGGGTTTAATTATGCTGCACAGGCTAAAAATGCAGCTTTCTCAAGTTATTTCTCCATATAAATGACTCAGAAGCTTTTAATCTTTTCTGGTCAGGTCTTTTATATGATGTGATAAAATAAACAAACACAAGCTAGAACAACAGCCATCTACTAATCTGTTGAGGATTCCTGGAATGGAATAATCATCTCCTGTTTCAAGTTTCTATGGCCCATTAAAGAACCAGAAGAGGCAGATGGAACTGCATTCTGTACTGGAACCGTAGGAAGGCAGGGTTTAGTCTTCATAAAGGGAGAAAGGGACCTACTGAAAAATGGATAAATAAAAACCTAAATGCCATTTTCTGGATTCTGGTAATCATCATAAACCACTCATTTTACTAATTTTTTTGCTTTTCACTTGCATCCCTTCTCATAGATAAAAGTAGCTGGAAACACTTCATTTCCACCCATCTCAGCTCTACTAAAGTGACTGAGGCAAAAACATTCTGTAGTCAATGACCTTATATCAGCTGGCCTACATCATGCATCTGGAGATACAAATGAGGTTTGACACTTAGTCAGGTTTTCAATCTTCATAAATATCACCAAGGTTTATGCAAGTCTATTTAAAAAAAAGGTTTTCCTGAAAGTCTTTTGTTAAAGGGAATTTTCTGAGCATTAATTTTCTGACAGATTTCAATTATGTTTCCTTCACTCGGAACACAGGTTTTTCTACTGATTTATCTGGGTTCTTCTCATAGGCCCTGGCACAATGTATGAACTGGGAAGATGAGAATAAAGACTACTTGCATAGGTCATATCAAGGCAGAATATCACATAATAATACTGAGAATGGTTACACCAGAGCAGAACCTGAGAATTATTTTTGGGTAGTGCTGATTGTCTGCACACCATGAAGTTCTACTCCCTTTTCCATAGAGGCTCCTGTATCACCTTTGAAAAATCAGGCTTAGAAAAAAAAAAATCAGTATTTTCAAAGGCATTTTTGCCAGAAAGCAGAGGGCACCCCAGTCTGTCCTCAAAAGCTGCAGGAAGAACTCTTCCCTCCCCTAATAGCTCAGCAGTTAGAGCTCTCACCAGAGCTTCAGGACACTCATAATTCCTGCTCCTGAGGTCCACATCCCTTCACAGGGCAGCAGAAGGCACATGCACCTCCAGTGTCTGTTTTGAAGCTCTCTCTGCTTTCCAGAGGACACGTGGGGAAGAGGATGGTGTGAGTTTGTAACCCAGCAGTTCCATCCTGCTCTGAAGATACCCACCCACAAACTGTTCCCTGCTCTGAAGGCAGGGAACAGTCCCCCCATTACTCAGGGGACTTCCTGAAGTGACAAGGACTAAGGTGCCAACATCACTGCCACTGGTGCTGGCCCTCCTGGGGCAAGGCAGCCAGAACAGGCACAGATGTTCCTTCCCTGCCCCCAGCACCAAAGAAGTCCACCCTGCAGCATCACAAGGCTGCAGACCCCAGACCTGCAGGGGCTCAGGGGCAGCCACTGCTCCCCCAGACACAGCTTTGCCCATTGGCACCATCTCCCCTGATCTCAAGGGCACCACGTTTGGGCAACACTCAGGACATCCTGCAAATCTCAGTTTTGGGTTCTGTGTCTGGAAACAACTGGACAATGATCATTGTGATGGGACCCCCCAGCTCCTGCAGAACTGCCAATGAGCAGAAACTGAGCAGGACTGCAGTGCCTTTGGAGACACAAATGAACAACTCCCTTCTCTGCCAGACAATGGTCTCCACATCCTTCCCTATTCCCAGCTTCTGCTGAAGTGCAAATCCAGGGGGAGCTGGGAGCTTTCCCACAGGATTCCCCCCAGGGAGCAGAGGTGCTGGGGAGCAGGGACAGCCCACAGTGCCCCAGTTCCAACTGGGAACCTTCAGGGGCAGCTCTGCAGGGCAGAGACTCCCTGGGTTGAGATGGGAATTAACCTCCCAGCATCCCCCCCTCTCCAGTGCTGATTTGGCCACAGTTCAGCCCATCCCAGGAGGCTCAGGGTGAGTGGAGAAGATTCTGCTCCAATGCAAGGGATGTGCCCTTGATTGGCTTTACCCCTCAGCTCTCATTTGAAATGCAATGGGGCAGCTCCAACTCGCCACTCTCCAATATCTGCAGCAAAGTCACAACACAGCTAAACACGGTTTTATGATGGAAACTATCGTGCTGAAAAGTTTAATGTTCAGCCTTGTTTCATTTCTGACTCAAAATATGTGTCAATGCTACTTTCTGACATAATAAATAAGTTTTTAAAAGCTACATTAGGGAGCACTTCCACACCTCAAAGCTTATAGTATAAAACAAGATATAATTTATGCTCTTGGCTGCTTTAAACCTCTTTCAGCTGAGAAAATTACAGTGAGGAAAGTATTTGAAATGTCAGACAAATAGTATTAATATCACAGGCAGTCTGAAAAAAGCAAATAGTTTTTTAATTAAAACATGTTTTAAGTTTCTTGTCAAAATAAGGAGGTTGCCTGGGTCTTAGCTGTATTTAGGCAAATGTCGGCAGAGTTTTCAGGCCTGGAGGAAAAGCAGTTTATTAGGAGTTTGGTGCATCTGGTTTGGCCATTCATGTTTCTCGTTTGATTGAGTTCTGGCCCCAACAGATGCTTGATGAAAGAGCTCAGCTGCTACACATTTTGACAAGTACTGTAAGTCTTGGGGAAAATTAAAAAAACAACCCAACACAAAACTAAATTGGGAAAGGTGCAAGAGAAACAGAGTGGGAGACAGAGAGACCATAATCTTTTTGCTTTCAATGAACAGAGTTAAAAGACTTAACCTAGAAATTGGGTGTATGGATGTACCTGAACATCATACATAAAAATACAATTTATCATGTCCCTAAAAACAGCCACCAGGCAAGGCTGAAGTGCTGGAAGGAGCCCCTGACCTGTGGGTGTTTGTCCCAGGGCAGGGACAGCACCAGCCTGGGCACTGCTTTGCAGCTGTTTTGACCTCAAGCTTTGGCTGGAAAGTCTCATAAATGCCAGGGCCTTGTCTCAGCTCCACCTTCCTGACCTCAAATTGCCACTGACGTGGGAAGTGGGGAGGGGGCTGCTCTGTTTGTGTGAGTGAGGCACCTCGGCTCTGCTGCTCTCCCCTTCCAGCCAGGAGGAGTTCCAAAGCTCTCAGGCACCACAGTGGCTGTAATAGATTGTTTTGCTGCACAAACACACACCTGACATTCCACTCTCCCCTTCACCCACAGTCCTCAGGCTCTTTTTGTTTTTCTCCATACTGGATTTCTACTTCTTGACTAGATATTTTCATCAAGAAGCCACGTTTACTAGACTTGGAGAGTTTTACCTTTTCACTGTGGCCATTTTTATGTGATGCTATTAACAGCGATATTACAACCCAAAACATTAACAACCAGCAGCAGCTGGTATAAATATGCCTGACTGTTTATTCCAAAAAACATAAAATGTGACTTTTTTCATAGTTCCCTTCATTAAGATTTGTAAAGGTTTGTTTAGTTCAAGATCATTATCACTTATTCAGTGGTGAATTAACATTAGCAAACCATTACTAAACAGTGAGTTTTAGCCTCTAGAAAACAGAAATTCAACCAAAGATTGCAAGAAAGATCTCATTTCAAAAGATGTCACTCTTTGCCAGCGTGCCATAAAGCTGATGTATCACCCCTCCTCTTGTTTTCCCTTCTGGAAATTCGACATGAAGACTTTTACCAGGGGAAGCCATTTGCATTGAAGAGCTGGCCATTTTGCAAGCAGCATTTTAAATTTTTGCATTGACATCTTCTCTTCTCAACTTGTGTCCCAATCTGGGTTTAGCAGATTGACTAGAAAGAATCTGTCCCACCAGAGAACCTGAAGGACACGCCGAGTCTAAGGATTCCTGACTGTGTACAGCAATATTGAACCCAAGAATTTGTGACTTGTCTTCAGGTTGTTCGCTGGAAAATTTCAATTTTACTCATAAATTCTCCTCTAGAGACATTTTCTCGACACATGCAGTAGGTAATTCTTCAGGTGAGTGGTGTGGGTATGAGCTCTCCAAAGCTCCTTGGGTAGTTTAACACATTTTCACATGGGAAGTCTCTGTTTAGGTTGGTAGTCTGAACTCAGTCAGCATTTCCCACCCATACCATGCTCTGTCTAGGGCAGATGGAGCCGACCAGCTCCCAGCTCAACCTTCTCCTGTGTGGCTTTTTGTTTCAATCCTGACTGAAGGCACAAGAAATGCTTCCCAGACCTCTTGCTACATTCACACACAGTTCTTTTGCTCCAATTAAAGTGTAAGGGAAGCAGGAATTGCACAGGTGTTATCCTGAACTGATGCATTGCACTCCATCCAGCTGCAGGAAAAGAGACTGGGACCAAACCTTCAAGGAAAGAAACACTCTGAGCTACTCCCAAATTAATGGACAAAAAGGCACTATGTGCTTACAGAACTGAGGAGTCATTTCAGAGCAAAAAAAAGGGATTTTCAGGCACCAGACTCAAACTTCCAGTGTTTGAAGGAAACTAATGCAATACACAGTAACAGAGGTCATGACAGTTCTCCTCTAATTTATCCTTAACTGCGAGCTAAATTCCTTTTTCTTTCTAAAACCAGACATAAATGAGCCAAGCAGATAAACTTCTACACGTTGCATAATTTGTACAGCTCATCCTGTTCTTTAGTGGAAAAACTTGGATGCAAATGCTTTTGACTCTAAAAAGAGGTAAGGCTGTGATCCCAAAGAGAATTATTTGAGTGCATGGAGTTAAAAGACACATGGCAAGAACTAAGGTTTGCCGTATTTCCAGCACTGGAGTGCAAACATCACAACAGTCTGTCTAAGACATTCTTCAAAGAGCTTCAGAAAAAGGCAAAACTTCTCACATTTTTACCCTAAGACATGAATGTTTCTTTTTCCTTGTGCAAAAACATTTCCAAATCACTACTTTCACAGGCTGTAAGACTTACCAGACTCTTCACATAAGAGCTGACTTTAGATCAAGCGCCAATATATTCATTTTTGGGGTTTAAAGAGCACACACAGCAAGAATTTTATTTGGCCTACCTGCCGTGTTATCAGAGCTTCATCTTCTATTCCCTGTTGCAAAATTAAATTCCATGTGATTTTCATACAATATAGACAAGAAAGTCCCTAAAGGAACTTTTTACTGATTAGACTTCTAAGAAAGTCTTCTCAGTCATTATACCAATGAAGAAAGACTTCCAAATTCAGGCCCACAGAAAGCAACCCCAGAAAATCTTGAACCATATAAATAATTTCATTAACACTTTTGGTTTTAAAACTCTTTTCTAGATGTTCTTAAACATCAACTCCTTAAATGTGGCTTAAACATTTAGACGTGCTCTTGACTCAGGTTTTATATCAACATAAACCTAGATAAGGGTGGGGTTTTTTTAGATTTCCTTGCCTGTTACGCCACAGTGACATGACTGTACACATACCCCTATAATTGAAACCACGCTGCCTTGCTGTTACTTCACCTCCTCTGAGCAAACTGAGGCAGGTGAACTGGTTTTCAGAAAAGTAAGATATTTCCCTGACACTTTATATCCAGCTTTCTTCGCAGAGTCCTTAGGAGTTCCCCATTTGGTTGGTTAGTGCCACAGAGGAGCACTGATTTACAGCAGCCCCTTTGGAATGAGTGTTCCAAGGAGTCTCCAGATCCCAGTTTGTCCAATGCTTACCTTGAAGTCCAGTGGGAATGTTCAGCTGTGCTAACATTTCATAACAAAAACGGGCCAGTAGCACCAAAAAAGACCAAAATGAGGGAAAAAAACCCCAAGCAAACAAAACTATATCAGTTAACAAAGAAAAGAATCAAAGAAACATCAGAACAAAACCCCACCAGGCTGCTCTTACTCTCTAATGAGAAAATACAGTCTTTGATTAAACAATAACACACTAATTTTTTAATGAGATTCCTACCAATTTTCATGCCATGAGTGTAACTCCTGCCTCAAATGTCATGTAGTCTTCAAACTTTAAAGAAATTATCACGTCTGCATTGTTTTAAAAAACATTCTTACCACTTGTCTCTACATTCCCAGTGCTTTTCTCAGTGCCTGCTTCAATTAAAGTGGTAGTTCTATAGACACATTCCTATCAACACATACAACTATATAAGCAGACAGGAACCACAAGAGTGCAGTAAGAACAAATGCCAGCAAAATTGCAATGAGTTTGTGGCTTTAAAAAGTTATTTTCTAGGTAACCTTTTTGCTGAAGAACTTACACTTCTTCCAGATTTCAATACCATTTAATCACTTCAGTCATTTTCAAGAAAATGAACTTCGCTCTGTATCCTTTTTGGTCTCTCTGGTTTAGCCTTTATTTCTTGCCATTGCTTTTGTCACTCCCCATTTATCACTGGTCCTCTTCCTTCCCCAGTTATCTTTTGTGCATTTCACTCTCCTGGAGTGTTTTCTCCATCTCAGCTTTATTCCCCGTCTCCTATTTCTGGTTCAACCTTGAGGTTCCAAGTTGTCTCATTTTCACAACAGGGTTTGTGTCACAGATCTGGCATAATCTCAGCTGCACCCTTTTTCCACCCTTTTGATCCCTGCAACTTCCATTGTTTCTCTGAGCAGAAGGCTTTGAAAAGGAGCTCTGTGCTCCCATTCAAAGCCAGAGATGCTGCTCTCCTCTTAATTCCTCTCAAAAGAAGTCAAGAAGGAAGACAGGGACAGGTTTTTTTTCCCCTGATTCCTCTCAACTTAGGGAGCACACAAAAATTACGAACTTTAACTTGAAAGAACATATTTGTATCTCTCCTTCAAACTTTTTGGGTGTAAGGTAAAGCTGAAGAAAAGCAGACCCCAGGAACACACACAGCTTAAATAAGGTGCAATACTGGCCTTCTAACATGCCTGTACCACAGGGAGCCCACGGCTGCCTTGTGCCCTTTGAAGCACGACCAGCCTTGTCTCCTTCTCAAGATCTCCCCACAATTCATTTGAATACCTGAGTTTGCTGCTCAGTGGAAGCAGCACCTTAAGGAGTCGATCTGAAATTCAAGTGGCTGCATAATTGCATTTTGATCTGTTCAGATCTGGTCTCTGATACCCTTAGAACCATGTGAGCAGCTCAACATGCCCACAGATTCCAAGTTCTCCCTTGCGAGGCTCCGTTTGTGTTCAGGTACCAAGTGCCAGAGGAATGTAAAGTAACACAGGAGGATCTGGCTCAAGAGGAGGATTCCTTTGCCATATTTGATAATGGCAAAGATAACCACTTTCTGTCAGGCTCTGATGCAAGTCTGACATTCTAGAGACATCCCAATTCCATGGAAAAGGCAAGGTCTTTGCAGGAAAAGGCAAAACACGCTCTCCAGCTTGTCGCTGTCGAGCTCTCTCCAAAGGGACAGCGTTCATGTTAAACTTATTTCCAGCATTTCAGCCCAGAGGATTCCTATAGATGCAGAGTGAATAACAGCAGCAGTAGCATTTTTGGGGGGTGTTGAATGCCGTGTCAAACTTTCCTTGAACAAGCAGTCATGCTGCTTCTTGGCTGGGAAGCTCAAAGGAGATTATTCCTCTGCCACATATTTTCGAGGAGATGGAAGATTTGAGAATCATGTCAGACCACAGAGAAACATTTCATCTCCACTACATCATCATCATCTCCGGACCATCTGAATAGGCTGTTGCCAAGTAGTTGTCATTTCCATGTCAGAAGCCCTGGAAAAGGCTGTTTACACTTTTGTCTTGCTTCAGGATTAGATTACAGTAATTCCTTATTGACTGGCTCTGCACAGGCTCCAGCAGGCACTGCCTCCTGCTCTGCTTTGGGGCACTGAGGGATCATTTGAACATTTTGTGCTGATTGCAAAGCCTTTCCATCAGTTACGACAAAGTCAATGAATTGATCATAAAATTGTTCTGTTTGTTTGTGCCACAAATTGTGGTCACTGCCTTGTAGCTGGCAAGTTGAATTGGAACTAAGTAGTTGACTCCTGAGAGGAATTCTGCACTGCACGGTGCAGATCAGCCCTCTCCTCTCCCAGCAGTGCACCAAAGCTGCATGGAGCAAAATGTGGCCACTACAAGCTCTTAAGACCTACTGTTCTCCACCTCCTAGGATGAATGGGGTTTATCTTTGAAAATTGAAGCTGATAAAACCCTGCTTTCTGGCAGCTCATGGTGCTAAAATTGATTTTACGGTGGGCTATTTCACTCCAAGTAGTGATTTCTGTGTTTTATTAGCCATGAGTTTGGTTGTTTGCTATATTCACTTCAGACTGCAGGGTTGGGGTTATTTTCTACCCTCTCTCCTGTCTACCAAGATAAATAGCCAATTGCATTTAATAGAGCAGGAGACTCATTCCACCCCTTACAGATCAAAATATCATTCATGCTTACTCTGATAAACCAGCTAATGCTCCATTTATTGCTATAAACTAAGTATTGTTCAACTCAAGCTGTTTCCATCTAATGACTAGAGCTAACACTCATTGTCCTAGACAAGGTTTTAATATTTGGCATTGTTATTATTCATTCTGCTAACCACGACAGGTTCTGTCTCCAGAACTGTGAGGCTGATTAATACACATATACAAATATATATATATATATATATAAACACCTGTATTTTAGCTGCACTGAGAATATTCACCAACACTACTGATCAATAGGACTGTGTTGGAGCAGGACTGGGCCTCATCTCCATCAGACCCCAACCTGTGATGATCAGCTCACCTTTCCAAGGTCATCCCAGACCTTTGCCAGCACTGGTTCCTTGTTGCAGGTCCTTGTCCCCAGGATGCCAGACCATTTCCCACAAGACTTTATGTCTTCTGGGTCTGGTTGCTTCTGTTATGCACAGAACTCTCCTGCCTGCTTGCCTTCTAATTGATCATAACGTGGTTTGAGTGTTTCCCAGTACTTCATAAAGCACCAGACAGATTACTCCAGCAAGTCACCTACCTCAAAACTTGTTTTTGTGATCCTTTGCCTGTATTTTATCTTGTTTAGATCTTCAGTTCTGTGCAACAGAGACCTTTCTGCAAGGCACAGCACACCAGTGTGTGTAGCAAGGAAGGCTGAGCAAGCCAGGAGGACTCAAAGGGCTTCTTAACACATTCCCAGTGAAGATTTCCTGCAGCATAATAGGCTTGGTGCCCACTGACACCCACTAGAAAGTTGACTAGCGACAATTTGTTATTCTAGTCAGACTTGTTCCCAGCCACTCCTGACATTCAGAATTGTAGTAAGAAAGTGTATTTTTATTATACTGAAAACACTCTTTGAAACAGATTCAGAATTGCTGGAGATCTATTGATGTAATTCATCTCAGCTGAAACTACAGAGCAGTTTGAGGCTTTTCCTTCCCTTCTGTGTTTGCATATTTGACAGTAGCTGTTTCTGTGTGCTTAAAAAAGTGATGTCTCTGTCAGTTATTATTTAATTCTCCTCTCAATCACATTAGGCTGAACAAAGACAGGTCAATTACATACTCTTCTTTAAAAGACACTTTTATTAAAATGAAGTTTGATCAAGAATCAACATTATTTGAAATCTTTTCTCCTGCCATCCCCAAGGCACCCAGAGATTAGCACTGAATTTCCTTAGCCAGCAGCAGTGGAGAGACTCCCTTACCTTTTCTTTCTCTCAAGAACAGGACACACAGCTTGCATTTAGTATGAATACCTACTGCAAAAGGTTGTTAAAGAGTAGATTTTTGGTAGGGTGATACCATTTTTTATGGATACATTTCAGTCATACAATAACATGAAAAACCATAATAGCCATAGGAAGATGAGCCCGGTTTTGAGTCCAAAAGGTATCTTGCAGAATTTAATCTATTTTCTGAATTAAGATGTTTTCCCCAAAGCTTATGTAAGTATAAAAACCCCTTGAATATTTGTTATATGCAAATGGATTCCCACAAGTTGAAAACTGTGCAATAGATTAAGATCTCTAAGAACTACTTGGAATAAAGGAAGAATATCTGTTTAATAAAGAACCCAAGCAGATTCAATTAACACAAGTTTAGTATATCTGCTTGCTCCAAGGGTAAATCCACAGTCAGGAATCCTGCTGGGAGATTTTGGATCCAGAGTAACAGAGGATGACAGCAGATCTGGGCCCTTTCATTTAGCTCGTAGTTCATGACCAGACTGCATTACCTTCTACTTACCTCCTTTTAGGAGGGGGAGCAGAATTCATTTTCTTTAAGCCTGATTTACGTTTTCAGTCTGCTCTCATGCATTTTGGAGAAGTTTTGAAAGACAGAAGATCAATGGAGGACTTTAAACAGAAGATCACCCCCTCTGAAGGTGAAGCAGAAACTGGGACAGTTTCCAAATGTTTAACAGAATCATCTAATACTTCTGGCAGCTCCAGAGATCATTACAGTCCTAAATGAGAAAGTAAATCAGAGAAACATGCCCAGGACATTTAAGAAAAAGAGCAGCTATTTAGAAAATTAAATACAAAAAAATGTATTAAAATAATATTACGTGCTGAAGAAATAATTATGCTGATGTAATCTCTGGCACATAAAATTAATAGAACTAAATAAGAGAACAGGAAAGACCCTCCCTCTGTGCCAGAGCACTGCTCAACATGGCAGTGGGGAGATGGAGTGGTGTCAAATACCTGGTTACAGCTCCTTATTTCCGAGACAGGCTGCCCCAATTTATCCTGGCTCCTTCAGGTTCTCCAATTTATGCCATCCATGAACGACAAAGAATCACAGGCCAGAGCAGGATCAGCAAACAGAAATGGATTTCTGTCCACTTAACTTCTTCCTTTCTTCCTTCCTGACATTTGCAGATGAAAATCTCTTCATTGGTGCTGCTTCACCAGCTCGGAGGGGCTGATAATGTGGTACCCAACCCATAGAAGCCTTGGTTCTTTACCATGAGAGAGGCTTTTCTATTTTAAATACAACACTTGAAGAGGTTTACATTTACAGATCTCTCAGTGTAACATGTTTTTTGCTCAGAGACTGTCAGAGTAATTTAAGGTATTAGTGTAGGTGATGCTTGAAAAGCGAAGAGATACCTTGCAGAAGGTCAAAGTAAGAGAGAGATTGCCTGGAGATTGACACAGTGGTGAGTTACACAGAGCACGATAAAAAACCACACAGAGTATGGAATGTAGCTGCAGAAGGAGAAATTTAAATAGTGGGAGGAAACAAGGACAGAAATACAGCTGAAAATCCATTGTAAAAACCAGCATCCTAGTACCAATGAAGTACTAATCTCAAAGAGAAACAGGTCTGATCATGGTATATTCTGTTTTCTTTCCAACTTCCTCCAAGCTTATGTAGATTTTCAGAATTAAGCCTTTCAGCTCCTCCATTGTAGGTCAGTGCCACACAGATGCTAAATCTCCTGAAAATCCCACCAAGAACATGCCAAACTTTGTCAAAATAAATTCTTGATGCGTGCTGCAATAGAGCCAGAACAGCAAACTACCATTCCTGGGGAAATACATAATCTTTCTAGCATTTTGATCAATATTTAGATTAAATACCTTACAAGCAAAAAATCCCACTGGTTTTTTGACCTGTGTCCAAACACACTTTGGGGCACAGAAACTCAGCTCATGCACAGCAAATGGCCCTTCTGGTGCACACAGAAGATGTTCTCTCCATCCAGGAGAGAAAAGGAACATGTGCACAGGCAGAGATGACAGTGGCTCACAATACAGACAGATGCCTGTGAATGCTGCCTGTGCAGCCATCAGCCAGCTTAAGGGTTTCAAGAACAATGCATTTGCAGAGTGGGTTTTCTTATTTTAACATGCCTAGCAGTAAACAAAGCGACTTCCATTGAGGGAGAAATCATATCTATTTGTAGGACGAAGTCCACGGGACTCCTGTCAATCACCAGCAGTATAGAAACATTCATAGGCTAATCATGGCTGAGCTAATTTTGGCTCTTTCAGAGCCGAATTATGGTGGTTTGTGCCAAACCTTATTATAAATTAATTGCAGTCCTAATGCATAGTCAGGAATTCGAAAAGCAGCACAGAAAGGTGTTGCTGCACCTGGACACCATTCAGAGTTCTGCTATTCAGTTTCTCATCTTAAATAGAGACAACAAAGCCCGGCAGGCAGAATGCCATTAAAATTGATACCCAAGCCATCCAAGAGAATACTGCAGAGTGTTTTGACAAATTAAGCATTACAAGTCTCCTTTTGCAACTGCGATGCTTTAGAAATAAAGACTGAAGGACAGTGTGTGGTTGAATTCCCAACTGGCCTCCCAGGACCTAAAAGCAGATTGGCATTGTTATATAATTTCCAGCTAATTACTCTACCCCTGTGTCCTGTGTGTGAGGAGCAGTGATGGCAGCCCTGTTTAGACTGAGCTCTTTCTTTTGACATATGTTTATTGGAAGCTGTGAGCATGCCAAGCCAGCCTGTGCCTCCAGCAAAATGGGGTTTAATCCTTTCCTCTGCTCCTCCAGGTTCACACACAGCTTCACACTCACAATTCCATTCCTCCCTGCCTGCTCTCCAGGAAAAAGCTGTGCAGCAAACACTTCAGCACTTCTGGGTGAGCCTCTGTGGACCCACCAGCCCTTCAGGGAGGAGAGATGTCAGGTGCCCTTTGAAAACCACATTTCATGAGCCCAGCTGGGTTTTCTCCACTCTTTGTGCTTTTCTTCTGTTACCTGTCCAACAGGAGCTCAAGGCAGACCCAGTCCATTTCTCTCACAGTTCAAAACCAGCTGGGTGTCTGTTGATGCATCACTTTGACAGCACTGGGACGTACCCAGTTCTTGAAACCCTGAACACACCTGCCAGGGCCACTTACTGTCAGCAACCAGCAGGGACTGGTGAAAGGCATGGAAAAGGAGGGAGGAAGCTGCTTCCAGATGTGCACTGACTTGGCTTGACACTCACTCCAGTGAGGAGCTGAGGGCTGGCATGGGGTGGGATGTTCCATTCCAAAGGTAGTGCAAAATTCCTTGCTAACTTGCTGGAACTACATGGAGGAATGCCCAGCAAAGGAAACAGGGAAGTTTGCTGCCATCACAGCATACAAACCTCCAAGTGGCCTTTTCCTTACAGCCACCCTCCATCCTGCTTGGTTTGTAACAGCATAATAAAGAAACAGGTAACCACACAGACATCCCAGGCTAAAAAAATGCTGGGAAAAAAAATGACTGAGACAAGCTTGCAAGGATTCCAATAATTTGACTATGTTTTCACCCCAAACTATGTGCCCACCTCCTCCCCAAATAACAAAAACTGTACTGAATGCAAACCCACAACCAGAGTGAATACACCTCCCCTTGCTCTGCATGCAGAGGGCAGGGACCTGCCTGTCCACAAGTGTGGCTCACACTCCAGTCTTCTCTAACTGCTTGGTGCTTCTTTTGACAGGAGAAAGCAAAGTTGACCTATTTTTGACAGTTTTTAATGAGATGAGGCTAAAAATGTTACGAGGAGGTTTTGCTGAAAAGGATTCCTCCATGGAGACATAAAGGTCCTGGCAATTGTTCCTCCAGTGGCCAGGGGGTTTGAGCACTGCAGGCTGGAAGAGTGGAGATCCAACTCATCCAAGCTCAGTCCTTTACCCAGCAGTGCATTCCTTGTTATGGCTGCAGAGAGGAACAGTGAGCAAAGCAGAACTGGCCCCACCACAGAAGGGTTTTAGCCAGGCAGAGTATGGTGTCCTGGTCACAACACAAGCTCCTCCTCATTGATTTTGGCCCAGGTGCAGAACTCAGTGTTTCCAGTGGCCTGAAGAGAACTACCCAGCTCACCCTAAAAATCCTCCCTGCCCAGTCAGAAGGGCCATGGTAGAAAACTGCAGATTCTGAACCGAGAGTAAAAGTGAAAATAAAACCTACAGCAACCAGCCTTGTGTCCTGTGAGGTGGAAGGGACACCCCTGGTACTGCCCATCCTGCAGTGCCCACTGGGCACTGGTGGTAGTTTTTAGCAGAATCCCTCCTGCTTCAGGGGCTGATGCAGTTTGGAATGATGTAGCTTCAAACTTCTATAATTATCTGCTAAATTAACAGAAAGTCTTTGATTTGACAAAAGTCTTTGGCCTCTTGATCTAAAAGCAGCTCTGGTCTAACTACTCCTTACATGCTTAAGTCTGAATCAAGTACTGCTAAGTTTGGCTTAACAACAGCTAAACATAAATCTAAGCAAGCTCTTCAGCATGTGATTCTTCTCTAGAAATACTTTTTTGCTCTTTTTAAATTTAATGACTAACTCTATCATTAACTCAACAGCCTAAGAAATGTATTATTGACCTTCTGAAACATCAAACTTGCTATTAAAGCTAAAATTGAGGTCACTTGTTTTTTTTGACTGCCTGACTTTTGACAAACTGATCCTAATAATTTTCTTGACTTTACTGAAATAACACAGAAAAAAATAGCTTTTTTATTTTGCCACAAATACATTAATCTCCAGATCAACTGTTCTGATAGAAACAGCATTGCAAGAGTCATAAAAAAAAAAAAAAAAGGAAGCAAAAAGAAAAGCAAGTTTGAGGACATTAATGGTAAATCAAAATAAATAAAAAATCATTTCTTCACCGCCTCCAGCGTCTCACTGGCTTTTTCTGACTTGAAGGATAAAAAAAGAATAATCAGGAAAAACCAGGAGCAAGCTGAAGTATTTGGCAGGTTTATTTAGGAAAAGAGACTATTAAGCCACTTAAAAGTTAACTGATCTGCATGAGTTCTCATATACTCCTTGTCTTCAAGGTTATAGACTGTTTAGCAGAACTCTGCCAAACGCCAGTTATCTGAAGGGAGCTAGAAATCATCTCTGTTGATGACAGACCTCTGAGCAGATGGTAAGTAAATCAAGGTCCTGATGTGAAATGTTAAAGCTTTTATGCTGGAAGACACTGTTAAAGCATTATCCAGGTTAAATCAGATTCTGCAAAATACCAGTTTACCAGTAGGCAGGCGTGAAGTCTTCCACCAAGGAATTCTACAAGTTTGGAGGCTTGGTTTGTTTGGGGGGAATTTTTTTGTTTGTTTTCTAAAGACACTCTAATGGATAATTCAGATTTAATTTTTTTTTGAGTAGTCACTGCAGCAATTCCAGCAAAAGGGCAGGGTAGGCAAGGGAAGGGAGGACCATTTTCTTGTCTTTAGAATAATTTCTCCTCTTGTTCCATTAGGCAGCAGCACACAAAGCAGTTCTCATAAACATCACTGAGAGTACAGTTGGGTGACAAAATAACAGATTTCCTTCTAAAATTTCTACCTAGCTGTGGCCCAGGCCAATCTGAGTTTGGAAAAACCTTCTCAAGCAATATTTTGGCACCTCAACATTTGGAAAGGATCTAATACTACAGAAACAAACACCTTACTCTGATTTGAAGACTACAGTTGTCAAAGGGCATCTATAGACCCTCCTGGGAAGCCTGGGAGAAGCTCTGGGAGGAATTCCATGTAACTACAGATGGGTGAGCCAATTGCACTGGAGCAGAGGAAGCAATAATGCTCCTTTCCTTTGCAATGCACCAAGATCCAGTGTCTTCACAGGAAGGAACAACAGTTATCAATTTGATAATCTGGACTGCTGAAACTCATGAGTGGTTAACCTACATCAAGTAGGGACCATGACTTGGGGACTTTGCTAATTGCCCTTTTGTGTGCCTTTTTGGGTGATCCAAGCCACTCACACTGCAGAAAATTGCCTTGAAAATCGTGTTGAATTGGTCTCCAAAGTTGAGCACCTGATTCAAGTGTATGGCTTTACACCCAGCTAAATGCAACCAAACCCCTTTCATTCCCAGCTGTAACACTCAGTTTCACCAAACCACAAAGTCCCCATGGGATTATTATAAGAAGTTCTCACTAGAAAAAAAAAGAAAAACCCCAACCCAAAACCAGCCACAAATCATTTACAGAACCTGCCATCATAGAACCTATCCAGAGGACTTGGATTTCATCAATTACAGAAAGTCACAGGCTACTTAGACCACTATTCTTCTATTGGAAAACACACAAATTCATATTATTTTTCTTTAAAGTCTTCTTTAGACCCTGAAACTTGTACCCCAGTTATTTCCCAGCTTCAGAAATGGTTTTTGCATACTCTTTCCAGTGGCCTGAAAAGCTTCACAGGATGAGAGGCTGCACTATTGCTTTTCCTGGTGTGGTGCTACACACTGGTCTAGGCACAAATTTTAAATTTCTACCCTGCCAATAGGCAGCCTCCTCCTCCTCCCCCAGCCCCCATCCTGCACAAGAAGATCCATAATCCCTGTGCTAATGCTCCCATTGTCCTTTAACTTCTGGAGTCAATTCCAGCTTATGCTCCAAGGAATGGGGGGAGGGAGAAAGAAAAGTACATTTTTGACAAAGACCCTAAGTGATGAATACAGCTACAGGGGGGAGAGATCCCCCCCCCCAAACCTTTAGTCTTTTCACTCACTCTCCAAATGCACTGAGATTAATAATGCCTCTGGGCCACTGTATGCAAACCTCCACTGTGCACGCAGAAAAAGATTATAATTGAATACCCTATTATGATGGGCAAGGAAAAAGAAAAGCAGACAGACAGACAGGGCTCAAAGGCTGAATTGGCCTGGTTTGGCTTTCAGCCCACAGCACCTACAATTATCCTGCAATGATTTTTATTTATCTATTTAGTGTTCCCACTAGGCAGGGAGAGAATCTAGTATTAATTTAGTGCTCGTGGTTAGACAGAGAGCTTCAAATTGAAAGATGTTATTCAAATGGATAATGAAATGTGGCTGGAGCCCTAATGTCCAGCTTTGAATGAAAACACTACAAACCACAGCTCTCTACAAATGTATTACAGCCTGATAGTTCATGCAAGAATTCTGCTAAATTACATTTTTACAGAACAGCCTTACCCATGTAGCACTACTAGACCTTTACACAGACAAGCAGCTTGCTGTTGCCAAGCATCCCTGAGCCTCAGCAAAACAAGAAGTGAAGGACAGGAGCTGGAGAGAAAAAGCAGCTCTGACACAAATGAAGGAAAGGATGAAACCTGAAAACCAGGATGGCACCTCCACAGTTACTTGCTCATGGCAGCCAGATGAAGTCATCTGCTTTGCTCCTGAGCATCTCGTCGACCCATGGCAGAACATTCTCTTCCAATTAGTGCAGGGTGTTGCTGGGAGGTTCTGCTTATGAAGCCCCTGCAGGTCCCAACACCTGCCCCTGGCCCTAAACAGCACAGGTAACAGGAGTGAGGGAAGGAAACACCAAACAAAACTCCCTTCCTTGGATCATTGTAAATTTAGATGAGCTACATAAAAGCCCCTGCTTGAACGAAGCCCGTGCTCTCTTTCAAAGGTTTGGAACTGCTCTTCACGATAGGAAATCACAGCATAAAGAAAACACTTGCTGTATTAGCTGTAATTAATTTCCTAACAGCGTTCCAGAAAGCCTGAATATAAGATTTCCTATGAAAAAAAGAACTTGAGCACATTCAGAGTGCTGAGAGAGCAACCAGGAACGTGCAAGTGTTGATCAGGACGATTCAGAATGGTTCCTTGAACACACACAGGGACCTTTCTCGACTCATCTACAATCTGAAGTTTAAAATATACTCCATAATTCTAAGGACAAGCTTAGCTTCCATGGAACACTAATGCTGCATTCCAGAAAATAATCTAAATTGATTATTTTAACTGTATTGTCACTGCTTTTTTGAAAAGACACTAACCACCACAATTGCTCCATTACTTACCACAGTGTATAAAATGTCTAAGGCTTTGGAAAGCAAATAACAGAAAAATATGGATTAAACTGATAAAAATGATAATTCCAGACATGATTAGATTCACTGTGTTGTGTAGCCTGCACAGCAGGTGGGGGATCCTTCAGAAGAATTAGAGAAAGGTTTAGGGAAAGCAGATTAATGGGGAAAAGATTAAATGTGCTCTAAAAGCAGGACAAAACATATTTTTAAAATGACAATTCTAACAGCAGTGCTTAGGGATGCTCTGGAATGCAAAGTACACATACTCCATTTAAATACCAGATGCACAAATGTCTCCTCCTTACAATTATGCACTGCATTGTATGACTTTAAATCATAAGCTGAATAAGCATTTGACATTAAGTGGTGCTAGTGACAAATATTAATCAAAATATAGCCAATGGCTTCTAGCACACAGTGGTGACGCTCTATTTTCTCCTTCTCTGTGTGCAACTTTTTGCAAAACCGATCCTATGGATGAAGGTCTACCAAGCTCTTTCATTTTCAGCAGTAGTATATTTCTGGATATAAAATGAGACACAGAAATAGCAATGTCTAGATCCCTGAATAATGCACATTGATGCCACAGCCCTGTCTCCAGGGTTGAAGGCTTTCTATCATCTCACAGAAGATGCTGTGCATTGAAACCAGGTAAGAACAAGGATCACAGTGGAAAGGGACCTTCCTGACATCATCTCACAGAAAGAACTTCCCCCATCCCTCAAAGTCATCTGGTCTACCTCTACCAGCCAGGGCTGACTAGTCAGAAGATGCACAAAAGGCAGCTTGAGGTAGAAGAACTGGATCTGGTGGCTTCTGGTCCCCAGTGTGAGCTCTGGGGTGGCCTGGGCCAAGCAGTCAGCACTGGCTGCTGCCCTTCCCCACGCTCACACCCGAGCCCTGGGTGACCCAGCCCAGTCCCACTCGTGCCAGCCTTTCCACTTTGGTTTCTGGGGGAGATGAGCCACTCTTAAAGGGTGACCCAGCCCAGTCCCACTCGTGCCAGCCTTTCCACTTTGGTACCTGGGGGAGATGAGCCACTCTTAAAGTGCTCTCCTCCCACCACTCTGAACTGTGTCGCTCCTTTATCTGTGTCCATGATGCTTCTCAAAGCTGTCCCTAGGTTTCAGTTCCACAAATGTGACATCCCTGAGCAATCTCTTACAAAGTGGAACCCCCAGCCATGGCAGCAGGATTTGCACATCACTCCCAGAGTGACCACATGGTCTTGCAGCCTCTCTCCTCTTTTCACTCGCCCCATCTCTTTTGTTCTCTGCTATCCATTTGCTCTGTCGTGTCTGTGTGGATGCTCTAATCTCCTCCAGGCAAGCGTGTCCTCCGTGTGCTCTGCAAAGTGCCCTTGCAGGCAGCAGAGCAGGATGGCTGTGCCTGTTTGCCCCTGCAGAAGCAGCACACTCACACAGGGCTCCCCTCCCACTCCCATGACCGTGGGCCACGAGGAGATCCTCTCGTGGCAGGCTGTCCACCAGTGACAAGCACTGTCACAGGTCAAGGGTGGTTTCCCATTCTGGGTACCGGTGCCTTTCCAGAGTTAAAGGGGTTTAAGTACAGAGTAAAAGTTTGGCCAGGTTAGCTGGGAAGTTCAAAAGGGCACTGCTTGATGAGTACCCTGCTGTTGGATGGTGAAGAAGGAAAACAAAATATTCTCTCTTTTCCTCCATTTGACATTAGGGCATGGGGGGAAAGCGCCTTATAGGATGTCATTAACCCAGATTAGGTTTCTTATCTAACAGTGTTTTCAAAAAGAAATCTAGACTTTTCTAGCTTCTGTCTAAAATAAACCCCATGTAACTGCATACTACATTAGACATGCAGAAAGGTATGTTATTGTTACAGTCCAAGAGATTTCAGCCAGACAGTCTGATTTTATAATTTATTTTTTCATAATTAAAGTTGAAAGTGCTCAACATGCTATTTCCCTAAATTTTTCATAAGAGTGTAAAAAGTGTTTGGAATAGGTCCAGCCTCACTCTAAGCTCCTTATATTCAGCCCTCCCTTATGGTGACTATTATATGACCAAACATCAATTTATAAGGGTCCTCCCCTTCAACTCATATTTTTATTTTATTACTGGTGAATATGCTAAAATTGGAAATACAAAGTTCACTTCAGTCTTAGGTATCAGCTATTCCCTATATCCATAATAGCAAAGGACATTAGAGGCAGTACAGCCAGAACACTCAATTAAATTGGGCCCCTCAAGCCTCTGCTAATCCCACAAAGCTGTAGCACACTCTAAACTCTGATCCATCCCCCCAAAACAAAGCAGACCTAACAAGCACTCTCCACTGAGATGCAGGAGGGGGGACACATCCTCCTCCTGCCCTCCACTCCCCCATTCAAGCAGGCAGCCAGGCAAAGCTATTGTACAAGGCACTATGGCATGACATACATGTTAAACAAATAAGGGGAACTCCAGGGCACAAAGAATGAGGAGGAAAAGGGGCATGTGACAGTGAATTTGCTGGGCTTTGTACCATTAAACTACACCGAGAACAAGTTGTCCTTCTCCCCCACCCAGTGGGTAATGGAGTAAATATTTGCAGTACTTATAATTACACATGGCTGTAAAGCAGAATCAGAAAATATACACACCATGCACAATGTTTATAGAAAGTCTTACCTCTCTTCATTCCCAGCCTTTGGCTTCATTTTCATGCCTTGCTATTTCATATCTTGCTTATAACAACTGCACTCACCATATACAAGTCCTCAGCATTCCAGGAGAAATCTGCTCATAAAAGTAGGATGTGTTGGTCCACAGTGAGAACTTCCAACTTTAACAGGACTCTTGCCATAGAGAAAATCCTCTCCTGCACTTGCACAGATGATTTCAGACAGGATTTACCCTGCAGCAGAGGGAAAAAAGCAGTGTATTTACTGCAGAGTATAGTTTACAGGAACACAAGTGGCTTAAGAAAGCTGTAAGCAAGACAACTCATTTGAAGGCTGTCACCGATGCTGACAGTCCAGGTGACAGCCAGTGTCACCCCCACGTGTGCACAGAGCTGTCCCTTTGTCACACTTTGCCATTGTCGTGGCACGACTGCCACCCTGCCATGAGGCTGCTGGATGGGACCCCTCTGAAAGCAGGGGAGAGCCACGGTGGTGTGAGAGGCCAGGGAGCTGAACCAGGAGACACAGCACAGTCAGCCCAGCTGAACTGACCACATGGTTCAGAGGGGCTCTGCAGGGCTCTGGGGGACTTGGACTCCACAGAAGTTCCCCAGGGGCCATTTAAAAGCCAAATATCTGACCATGGCCCTCCCCCTGGTGCCATGGAAGGTGCAGAGTCCTTGGCACACGTCCCTGGCAGCCCCCAGTATGGGTCAGTGACCAAACCAGTACCAGTTTCAAGGGTGGCCTGATAATCTTCTCTCAGAGCTTGTAAAATATACTGTTGAGTCAACACTTCGGTTTTGTGTTTGTTTTGCCAACTACTTGGTAATTAATTGCCAATTACTTCCTGGGAAAATAAGTGAAATCCAGCGCCTGGCAGCGCTCTGCCCAAGCAGGTGTGACCTGGCAGGGACAGTGCCCTGCAAGGACAGCCCTGCCTGGTGCACCAGCATGTCTGCACTGCCTGGCAAGGGCACATCTGGCTGGCTGTGTGTCTGCTGTGCCCACCCCAAAGCCCCAGAGGGTCCCAAAGCTGCCCCTGAAGTTCTCTGGGGGAATACTCCCAGCCTGCACTACACCCCATAAAAGGCAGCAGAATGAGTCTGACAGGTATTTCCTGCATCACAGATGGATGGAAGGGGAATAAAGCCCTCTTGCTACAGCTTTATTTAATAACCCCACACCCCTCACTTTCTAATGACTGAAGCAGCAGTAAAGAATCACCCCAATAATACACCAACTCATTTCCAGGTATTTCTCTGTGTGTCAGTCAGCACCTTGCAATTCCATTAAGACCCAATTCTTGGAGTTAAAAAAACATAAGTGCACTTGAACTTGCTGCAGGAGCCACCTCTCCCTCCTTTGGTTTCCAGGGTTTTCTTTGCCCCTGTCCCCAGAGTGCCACTCTGTTCTTGTGGAGGACTCTGCTCCCTGTGATGCTTCCCCAGATGCCTGTGCATTGTTCACAGTCCAGCCATGGTTCTTTGCTTCGTTCTATAATTGAGTTGCTTCACATTCCAAGATGCTTTTGTGCAATTTTAGAGCTGTCTTGAAGACGACCATGCAACTAGTCTCAACTGCAACACTAGGAAACATCTGAGAGCAGGATTATTTCTGTCATGTGCTGCCAAAATAATATTTTGCTTATGGAATTAAAATTTTAGGGATTTTCCCAAATCCACATAATGTTCTTGAGTGCTTAAATTTGCATGATGACATTTACATTAGCATATACACGTGTAAAAGACCATCTTGCCAGCCAACTCCTATTGGTTATTCAAAAGCTTAACTCCACCTAAAGCTAGGATTAATGCATGCTCCTGAAGCACTTCAGTTACAGCAACAGATTTTCTTCAGCTCAGTGCCTTTTCCCATCTGCTCTTACAATCACATCTGCAAGTGTCTTCAGCGATCACCTTGCCATAATTATGGATGCCTTCCCAACTCCCTAGGCAGGGCCTGATTCCCTGTTTTCTAGATGTGCTATTTCTGTATACATTGAAGTTTCAGCTCCTCAGTAGGAATGACCACAGCAAAATGCTGATTATGAGGCAGTAAAGGATTCTACTGCTTGTCCTTAATACAAATGCTTGCTGAAAAACAAGCCACCTCCTAAACACTTTACCCCTATATCCAAGCTAGGGCAGTACACTGGTAAAGTTACTATGAAATTGCAAGGTTTCTTTTCTCTTGCTGTAAAAATAAACCCTTCTGCTGAAATTATTCCTAGGTGTTATAACAGGCAGACCAAGAAGCCAGTGCTCCCACTTAGCTGTAACCCCAGATGAGAGAACAGAAAAAATTTACCCTTAATTCTCACAGAGATAACAAAAAAAATACTAATTGTGTGAGAAGCCATTCAGCAGGGCCTTATTGGATTTGTTGAAAGTCTAAACAATAGCAATGCAGAGTGTGAACTTATCCATGCATTTCAATTGAATTGCAAGATGAAACTATATTGTTTGCTCCTTCAGAGTTAAAGGCAGAAACAACATGCTCATGCCCAGCTTCCAAATTATTTCCCACACCACTCCCAACACTGATAGTTCCCAAACACCCTTTACTCAGCTGCCAGAACTTCTCACTTCCCTGTGACAACCTCTATGGTGCAACTATATACATCAACACAGATCTGTCACATCAGAAACAGGGGAGGGAAGGCAGTGTAAAATAAACTCAGTTTACTGTCCAAATATCTGACAGGGGGTGTATCACAACCACAGCACCTCTCCCCAAGCCCAGGCTGTGCCCATCACCAGACCCCCTGTGCTTACTCTTTCTTACAACAGGTTCTTGTGCTTTTGGCTTTTGTCACCGAGGCAGATGCTCCTCAAAAATTGTGTTGGAAAGCAACTGTCCTGCAAGGATCTCCAAGAAATGAGTGTTCCAAAGCCTGGTACTCACAAGGGTCTCCACTCTGAAGAGCTGGGAGCAGTGCTGCCACTCAGACCTGCAGGGCTGGGCTCTACAGCCCAAGGGGCACTGGCTTATCCTGTCTCACCTCGGGTTCCTCTTGCTTTCTACCTCCTTGGTAGGAACAAAATCAACGTCTTCACAAGGCAGGAGGAAGCTGGCAGACTGATAACTGCATAGACAGAACAATAACCAAGAACTCTCTCATTTCCCACTTATGCACTGCAGTACTTATTTGATTTGTTCTGTTTGAGCAAATTAAAGGAGATTGTCCAGAAACACCCGCCAGCCCCGTGTGAGATACAACTCCTCCTCCCAGCCCTGGAAGGGAGCACAGGCCTGGCTGAGCACTGACAAGGCTGATGGCCAAATTAATTGACTTTGGAAAACTAGCAGATTTCAAGGTTCATTATTAAATCCTGCTGGCAAACCTAAAAATTCAATCATATTTTTCTTTCAAGTCAGATGGTCTCTCTACAGAAGCGTGTTTTCCCCAGGAATTACCCTCGTTCACGTGTGTAGCAGAGTCCTTATTCAGCACAAGACATCTTTACCACCCAATCCCCCACAGCCCTGCCACCTTGTTTTAAGATCTGTTTAAAGAGCATGGCCATAATTTTCTGAAGTGCTATTAAATGAGATAAAACATTCACACAAGTAGAATTGTTCTCACACTCACCTCCTACTATAGCCCAAGCAATACATGAATGTTTTTTATTACATATTACCTACTGCTCCTGGATATTTTTTGCTCCATATTTGATTTTAGTGCTCTATGTACATATTGTTCACAAGATGGAATAGTTTGGGGGTTTTAAATGCCAAAAACATGCAGCTAACAAGTCTCCAAACTATCAAAGCTGTTACAAAGGTCATATTTGCTTTTGTTCCCTTAAAAATCACACACATCTTTTGGCACGTTTTGTTCCTGATCGTTCACATTTGACATGGGAAGTTATATGACCTTTTAACTGTTATTAATAGTTTATGCTACTTCACATGTGTATTCCCCATCCTCCTCTCTTACTTACCTGAACTCAGTGAACTTTGTCATCTAATTCATGGGCCTTTAAAAGGCTCCAGACCTCACATGCAATATCCTGTGTTGTTCCATGAATTATTCAAGCACCAGTGTTCTTCCACCATCCATCTTTGGCTGGCTCCGTTTCTTCCATTCTATTGAGGTCCTGACTCATGAGAAGATTTGTGTTATTCTTTCCTGATTGTCACACTTTATTACAATTAATATTAATTATGTGGATTCTTGTCCAAGATGTAGCTTTCTGGGCATAAAAGATTGTCATGTTGTAAGGTTTTCTCTTTGCAAACTTTATGTAATAAAGCATTCTCCTGTCAGGAGCTGTCAGCACCACATACATCTACTTGATAATAACTGTACAGTAATAGAGTTAGCTAAAGAAGTTGTGTGCAAGCCGACATGAATTCCCATAGAGGAGCCAATCTTGGAGCTTATCCGTGATTTCCTATGGCTGACATGCAGTAAAACACAAAGTGTTGCAAACAGCCTGCTTGACAAAATGAATAACCTGTTACAGCCCTGAAAGAAACGCTGGCCTTGGATGTTAAACTTCTATTGGAGGCTTAGGTATAATAAGTAGATTCTGACAAATACTGTTCACACAAATGTTTGCAGAATGAGAGTGTTCCATGAATATTAATGAAAACATTCTCCTGAGGATTCACAATCCACACAGTAAACTAGGAGTCTGTGACCCTTCAAGTGCCTTGTCCCCATTAGAGGGACAAATCTGATGTGATTTTAAGCTGTTTTATCCCACAGTTGAAAAAGTAGGAACACTATTTAGTCATAGAAATCAAATCCCACTGGAGACCTAACAATAGTTACAGGAAGAAGTGGAAGCAAAAACTACCATTGTTAAAAGACAAGCAACAATTAGATATTCTGCACATTCTCCAGTAACATCACCCACTTCAGTGGTGGCCAGCAGTTGTGGATTACAAGCAGATTAACAATAAAACAGCAGACCATTTATTAAGCCTGATTAAAGGGTCACTCTTGGACTGAAAAGAATAGAGACAAAAAGCAGTCTAGAATCAGCTGGTCAATGCACAGGAATGGCAAATACAGAAAAAGCCATCACAGTCTGTGCTGCAAGGAGAAGGTCACCAGGACAGGAGGCTGAGGTGACACAGAATGATGCAGTGTGATGACATGAAATGGCATTTAAACTCAAAAATGGATCACGTTGCATGGGAGACACCAGGAAAAGTGAGGGTACCAGTAAAAAGGGACTGAAAGATGAAGGCTTAACTCACCATGCAGCTGAATACTAGAAACAAAGTATGATTAAAATCATTCAAACTGGACCCATGGTGAGTGTAACAAGGCAAGAACAAGCACTGCTGCATAGTCTGGTAAATAGAGAGTAATCCTTTGCCCTCACTTGGGTCCCAAAATTAAATCAGAGAGCATCACAGCCCAACAACGCTGTGTATTGGCATGGTGTGGCAAGCAGCCAAGGAGAGAAAAAGACATAAAATCTGTATTCTCTACAGCTATTTTTGACTCCTAGAATGAAACATCCCTTCCTTGCTGCAGCAGGATTGGAGCGAAAGGAGTGATGAAAGGAGTCCCAGAGCAGAGTCCTGGGCACATGGAGCTGTGGGGACAGACACATCAAGGGCAGATGTGCTGGGCTGAACATGCAGTGCCCTGAGGGGGAGAGGTAGAGCCGAGCACATGGTGTTGGCAGCCTGGTGCACTTGTCACCCTGCCAGCCAAAGGAGCCACAGCACACCCAGCAATGATTCCCGACCCCTGCATGACTCGCAGGGGACACCTCAGACACTGTCACCTCAGCCACTGTCACCCCACGGGGCACCCACGGCATCTTCCCTGCTCTGTGTCAGCCACTGTCACCCCACGGGGCACCCACGGCACCTTCCCTGCTCTGTGTCAGCCACTGTCACCCCACGGGGCACCCACGGCACCTGCCCTGCTCAGAGCTCAGCTCTGCTGCTTTGGCTGCTCTGAGGAACCTGCTCCTGGTGCTGATGAGACCTGTGAACTGTGTGCTCATGGTTATGCTGCTCCTTCACTTCCCAGGCACAAATATTGGGAGGGAAACAGAAAAAGAAAAGAAATCGAGTCCTGGACCGTAATATTAGTTCCAACTTTGCTGCATTGTGAGAGCAAGGCCAGCGTTTTGCCTTGATGGTATCACAAAAATTCTCTTTGCTGTGTGTCAAGTCCCATTTGGACAATAAAATTCAGCTTTGTTTCATCCATCCTCGACTTCAAAACTGCTCAAAGAAACAAAACTCAATGAGTGGCTGGCAGTTTCCTCGGCTGAAAGAAATGTTCTTACCACTTTGGTTCACATCACATGATTGAAAGATCACCAGGAGTGAAGAAAAGGCAGGAACAAACTTATTCATGGGGGTTTCTACATAAAATTACCCTTTTATAGACAAGAGAGATGCCCCAGCAGCCCTGACTGTTCTAATGTGCTTCATAACACTAAAGAACAAAGCAAAATGTGTTAAATTCTTGCTGACTGGGCAGCTTCTTTCCATCACAAAACTAAAATAGCTGAATGGCCTTGAAATCAGTTTAAAAACAATTTGTTTGTATATAATAGATGTTTCCTCAGTGTGTGGTACAGTTGCAGCAGCACCTTGAGGATGGATTGTCCCAATAGCCAAACCCTGGCATGTAGAGGGGGTGTCTTTCACAAGAGGGACATGTTTTCCTCTCTCCAAGAATGCGTTTTACTGTCAGCAAGCACACCAAAGCTCCTGCCCCAGAGGAAGGCAGCAAAGGGACTAAAGCAGCAAGAAAAGTGAGAATAGATTAAAAATAAAGACAGTGAAATATATTAGAATGCATATGCCAAAACCTTATGGACACTTTTCAGCACATTTGCCAGTCTGATCAGCCCCCAAAGTTCCATCCTGCTTAGCTATTTTTAAAGGCTTTTTTTTGAAGTATCATCCCAGTATAACTCAATAGCTACAAAGTTTATTTCCTCTGAAATTCGCCAAGGATTTCTGTTCCAAATAGCAGAACCCAAGAGTCGGCATGCAAATGAACTCTTGCAAAATCAGCCGGGGTGTGAACTTACAGCACGTGGGGCTTTGGGTGTAACAGGAGAACGGGACTGGTGCTCTCCCCCAGCAGGAACCTGGGCCAGCAGAGCCTTTGCAGGGTAAGACACACACCCAGGCAGGTGCTGCGGGGTAAGCAATGCACTGTAACACACACCCTGCCTGCTCCCTCAATGTTTTATGTGCCCATGGCCACGATACTGCCCTGTCACCAGAGCAAGGAGATACCCGAACCACAGGGCTGCTTCCTTTCCAGGTGAAAATTCATCACTAAAACCATGCCACTTGCAACAACTTACAGAGAAAGAGCCTCAGCTTTCGACATTTCCGTGCTTTGGATCAGTCAAAGCAGTTATCTGCTTTGAATTAGTTCTCAGCAGTTACATGCATTTTCCAGGTAAGAGGCATTATGCTAATATTTAATGTTATTTAGTCACACCTCAAAAATATTCTCGTTAAGCAAACTGAACCCAGGTGCAGACTGTGTCGTGGGCCAGAGCTCAGTTAGAACCTCGAGTGGTTTCCATGAGCACTGGATGGATACCGTGATTATGTCGATATCAGCACAGTAATTAAATACTGCATATCTTTGAAATCCAGCCTCTGGTGTCTTGTCTCTTGAGTCAACTGTGATACTCCTCTTTCCCAACGTGCTGTTTAGAAGTTTTCCACAAACATGTTAACTTATCCATTAAAGGATAAGTTACCCTACCCTACCTATTTTCAAATGCAGGAGACTACTCCTATCAGGCACTTCCAAAATGTTGTTCTTGCCCTCCTGGACGGAGCCATACCCGGAGCATTTCCTCCAGCACCACTTTATCCACAGCAGCTGTAAAAGGCATTAATCTGCACCTTGCCAAAAACCTGGCTGCCCCAGTCAGAGAGACCCACCTGGCAGTGCCCCTGCCCTCCTCAGGTGGAACCAGAGGGCTGCAGTGCAGAGCCAAGTGCCACACTGGCACCGAGCCCCCGTGGGTGTCTCTGGAGCGCCATGGACACGGCATCTGGGCTGTGCTAAGGATGTGATGTGGTGGGGAATACATCTGTGCTGATGAAATGCAGGCCTGGCATGCAGTCCCCAGGCTGCCCAGAGCAGGGGCACAGCCCAGCAGCTGCTCACAGGGCTCCCTCAGCTGCTGCAGCGGTGCCCACAGCTGTGCCCCAGAGCACTGGGAACATCTGCCTTGCACTGCACCCCTCCAAACCAAGCCCTGGCCACTCTGAACATCTCCCAGTCCCCTCCAGATCACAGCTTTTCCTCTAAGTTAATACAAGTGGACACAGCTATGCCTTTAGAGCCTGCCTGCCAAAATTTCTCTGCCTACAAGCTACTCCTTCACGCTGATACACTTCAGGTTGTGCATCCAGAGACTTCTCATCATAAAACTCCATACATTTATTTCTCAAGGCACACAGAAAACAGGTGAGGGACAGAAATTTGTGTTTCAATGCATCTAACTTTAAACCACACATACATACAAAGCAAGTGAAATATGCACAAAACATGATCTGATATTGATCAGCTTCTTGTATTGATGAGTGGGCATCCACTGACCTTCCCTTGAGAGCACTTGCCAGGCAATAAAGAATGAAGTAAATAGCAGATTTATTTTTTTAATCACTTTTCCCCAGACTCTTAAAATAGTAGAAATGGTCATGTGTGTTCCCCGTTTCAGGCTAATGGGGCTGACAGTGAGGACTTACAACACTGCCAGGTAGCTGCTCACTGTGATGTGGCTGCAGCCTGGCTTGAAACAACCAGATTTCAGGCAATATAGACACTAAAACCTAACCAGTACAGAGAGAGTGGGGCTTCACTACCTGGGCAAGTCCCACCTGCTGAAGACCTGCCCCTCCTTGTACCAAACCCTGTGAAAGAAAGGCACTTAAGGCAGGCACCCTTGTTACACTTTTGTCCCAGCAGCTTTAGATGCACCTAAACAAATGCAGTTACGTTTTAGCAGACCCAAAAATGAGATTTTTCTTTTTCAGTTGATATTTTAAATTTGGCACAACCTGATACTTTATGTTGATAAAACACATCATCTTTTTTATATTGATGTCTGCTTAATCTGCAAATTCAGTAGATGCACGTGACACTCAAAGTGTAATGAATCATGCATTTTTATAATGAATCCAACAGTGAAGGTGAAAAACAGTCTTTGATCTTTCTTCTAACAGCTCAGTTATTCCTGGATTTATACATAGTAAGTGTTTATGGATTACTTTCAATTAAACAACCTGTTTTACTTTCTGTTCTGTTATGAAAATAAACCCTTTCAAGTCTACAAGGAGATAACACATGGCTCAGTAGTCCCACTTGAGGAGGTGGAAGTTTAAGCTCCTGATCCCAAATTTTTTACTGTTGCTGCAAGAACACCCCAAACCCAGCAAACCACCCTCAGCAGGACTGGACCAAGAGGGTCGGGGCACAAGCACAAACCTACAGGCATTTCACCATTTCTCTGCTCATTCTGCTCCCCCAAGCACTATCAGAACAAAACCAACAGACAACCATTCTAGACATTTCACCAATAAAAGAAAACGTATTCCATGCTGCTCCTACTGATCATAGACCTGAGATGAAACACCACAGGGTATGAACAAGTGTGGAGAGCATGGAGGAGAATGAGCTACCACACTGGTTTGTGCCAAGCTACACCTTTAACATTGTCCAGTATCTTCTTTGTCTCATTATTGTCCAAGGGTCCTGTCCAGGCTGCTCTGCAGAGGGCTTTATATCTCCTGGCAGGTCTCACACTTGCCCACCCAGGGCTGAGAGCCTCACAACTGAGGTTTGCTAGTCCCTCTGTGAGCTGAGGCCAAAGGAGTGACCAAAGGAGTGAAAAAGGCTGCAGGAAGCTGGGACAATGAATCAAAGCAGAGTTGCTCCAGCTCCTCCCTAACGTTATGGGGTAGATTCTTTTGAAGCAGTTTTTCTGCCTGAAAAACATGCTGTAATACCTTTTTTTCCTTGACAGTTTTCTCAGAAATTCATGTGAGCCATTCTGCAGAGGGCAATTTATATTTGCAAGTACAGATGAAAGATATTACTGAATTTCTAATGTGGATTGCAAATTTAAGTTCTGATGAACTGTCAGTGCCATTTGTTACACAAATAAACAGCCACTGATCGCAGGAAGCAATAGGGCTCTTTCACACCTGCTATTATGTTGCTACAATTGCTTGCACAAGAATGCAAACACAACTCACATTTCTCTGAAGTTACTTAATTGAAAAATAATGCACCTTGTAGATCTTAACACAGAATTAGTTCAGTGGGCCATTTACCAGCAGAAAAATGTGGGACCCATGTTGTCATCTGTGCAACACTTTGTTCTGGACACTGAGAAGAAAGGACAAGATGCCCAGGCTGTGATTTGAGGAAGTTTCCATTTCATTAATCACTACATCTGGGAATTATGAGAGGTAACTGGCACGATGCTGATCCAAGACCCTACAGCTGTGGGCTATGTTAAAGGCTGCTGGTTCCCACCCACCTTCACCACAGTTTGGTCCCTACAGATCACTTGGGCCCTGCCAGAGATGTGTTCTGAGGTCACCTGGTAGTGACACAGGTGCTCTCTCCACAGGGATGTTTTGGACCATATGGCTCACCCTCAAACAGCCTCAGGATTTACCCCTTGGCAGGCAAGAGAGCACACATGAAACAAGTGCCCCCACTGCCTACCTGGGTGTGCTGCTGACTGCTGCAGCAGGTGAAATACTCACTCAGTGCAAAGCTGGAAGGAGAAGGGTCTGTGCAGTGCCAGAATTGGGAAGGAGCTCCTTGCTGAAGGGATGTCAGGAAGGCAGAGCAGTGGGGTGTCCCTTCCTGTGGCATCACAGCACCCAGGCTGCTCCACAGCCCAGGCAGCACCAGCCACGTGTCCCAGGAAAGCCTGGAAGGGACACTCATTTCCAACCTGAGCACTGCCGAAGTCACACTGAAAATAAACTCACACCCTCATCCCAAAGAGGTTAGAATTGCTTTAGACATCCTTACTGCCCAGTAACTGCCCAGCCTAACCCAAAGATCACACAGATGGAAAGCGTGTGTGCATATCCATAAATCACCTTAAGCTGTGCCTGAAATCAATACAAGTGAATAATGCATGTAGGTGTTCAAAGTGAATAATAACTCCAGTTATTCAGTTCCAGTGATAGTTACGCAGTTATTCAGTTCCAGCTACCAAGAGCAGTTTATACTCCAGTCTACTATAATGACATTTGTATTAAAAAAAAAAAAAAAAAAAGATTTTTAGAAAAAAATAAAGCTTAGGAGTAGTTAACTTCTAATTGGAGTGATGACTACAAATGATGAAAACATTTCTGCATAACTGCTAAAGGTAAGGCATGCAGTAAATCTCAGTCCAAATGGCATCTTGTTATGTGGAACTGCAAATCAAGTGGAACAAACAATGGTTAGAGGCATGTTATGTTCCGCATAATGCTCTTTTGTATCTATTGTTTAGCTTATACACAGATCCATCTTGAATCTGGTTAACTAGTAATTAAAGCTCTGCAGAATTCAGCTCTGTTCGAGGTACTGCTGCAATACACACCAATTCATTTCACAGGCTCTTGCAGTGGCCCTGTTTTGCTTATTTGCCATTACTTGAAAACAGACATCTCATACTGCAATTTGAATTTAGGAAATATATGAGCTTTACTTCTTGGGGTTGGTATGAGAGACTTGCACTTGAAAACTACAACCATTTTCATACCCAGAACTGTATTTCACAAGATATTCATTTCCTTCTTTTCCTAGAAAATTCATGTACTAACACCACAGCAAAACTGCCCATTAACACAGGTCCATTTGTGATTTAATTTGAGAAGCTTTTTGAATTCTGAGTAGAATTTCCTCATAAACACTTTACATAGCATGTGCTAATTTTGTGGTTAGGACCAAATATCTTTGTTTCTTTTAACTAGTTTCAAGGACAATAAATATCCACTGTTTTTTGTAAGAGTTATCTAGATAAAATCCTAGTTAATAACACTACTGTTTTTGGGATCCCAAACACATTAGTTAACATAAAAATGCAATTAAAGTAATTCTTGTATCTGACAAACTTTCCTAAAAAAATCATATATGTAAAAAGTATTTGTGATACAAACAACCCAATAAGCCCAAATTCAGACAGACATTCATCTCTTCTGTAAGAGCTGAGTAAAGAAAGAATTCATAAAATATTCTTTATCCCTGGTCACTGCAGTTTAAGTAGCCAGACTGGGGGGAAAAAAAAAATAAATCTGGAAAGGCCCTTTCTCACTTGAGTTTAGAAAATAACTATGGGATGAAATCTGAAAGCCTCACAGCTTTGCCCAGGATCTTGGTTTTTAAAAAGCTTCTGAATGGATCAGAGCTTTTAATGTGCCAGGTTATGCCAATAAAGTCGAGAACATCCAAACAGCACCAGAAGCTTCTCTTATCTGCTCTGACACAGTAGAAACCTGTCCCAGTCTTCCCACTGTGGGCACCAGTAACAAATCAAAAGATCTCCAGACAGATCTCCTGGCCAATGTTTATTTACCAAAGTAGTATATTTGGTGCACCCCACTCCATCCCGTTATTTTCTTGCAGTACCTTGCGTGACTAACAAAACCACCCCTCAGCTTTTCTGCCCTGTTCTCTACATTGATTCTGCCTGCCTCAGCACTGCCTAATTATTGCACCATCCCCCCAAACCTCTAATACAGCATTAAATATTTAAAATTCCTCATTCAGGGTATTTTCAGCCATTACACTCACACATTCGAGCGGAACACTGGCCAGAAGCTACTAGATCCAGTCAGACCTTAAAGGGATGAAAACAGCCTCTCTCCCTGTGCTTTCAGCCCAACCTGAGCCAGCAGGAGAGGACAGGAGCACCCCAGAAGGTCTGTGGGGTGTGCCAGCCTCCTTCCCCTGCTCCTCACATGTTCCAGCCCTGGCTGCCACACTGAGAACACACCACACTGCTTGAGATAGAGCAGAGAAGAGGCAAGAGTGGCCCAAACAAGGTGTTGTGCCAGTGCCTGGAGAGCCTGCTCATCCCTTGTGCCCAGGCAGGCTGCTCTGTGCCCCAAGGGGAGGGCAGGGGCTGTGCCAGCCCCACCACAGCACTGCCTGTCCTCCCAGCTGCCGGGGCACTGCCCCAACAGGCTGGCATGGGGTGTTCGTGCCTGGGGCAGCTGGCACACCCCACAGCTCCTGAGTACACCCCACAGCTCCTGTGCACATCCCACAGCTCCTGTGCACATACCCCACAGCTCCTGAGTACACCCCACAGCTACACCCCACACCTCCTGAGTACACCCCACAGCCCCTG
>JAWWEE010000016.1:17087371-17098158 GCA_035221455.1 Xenops minutus
AGGAGGGTTTGGATGATGCTCTGGGGCACAGGGGGTGACTCTTGGGGATGGTCCTGGGCAGGGCTGAGGGTTGGACTTGTTGGTCCGTGTAAATCTCTTCCAGCTCAGCATATTCTGTCATTTTCCTCAGTCTACAACTACTTGAAGAAATATGTTTTGAAGACCAAATTGGTCCACTTGAGTTATCCTCTGCTCTATAGGCAAAGCTCACCTGTGATCCTTTGGTTTAGCAGAGTTGGAAGTCCTGGAGCTGTGGCTATTGTGCAGGGACCTCTAACAGGCCATCAGATGTCCCCTGAACTCCCAAGGTAGAGCTGAGAACAGTATCAGCCTGTAAGCTCATGTCAAACCTGTCTTAGCAATCAAAGTCTGAAAAAACAAAACACAAAATGATGTTAACATTTGAGAAGAAAAGGTCACATGCCTCCAGCCAAGCTTTGTAAGGTTTCCCTTCTTGACTAACAGCTGGTCTGTCACAGCCAGCCTGGCTTAAAGACAATCACAGGACAAAAATTAAGGAAATCATCTGCCTGCAGCAGGTCGATCCTGGCAACCCACAACTACTGTGGCAAATGCTGTCCTCCATTTCCCTCGTTTTGCCTGCTTTGGCTGAGAGCTGAACATGTTCTGTCTCACCCAGTCTAGGATTTAAAAGACATTGGCATCTCATTCCTGCATGGCTGAGTATCAGCAGCACAGAACCTCAAAGCACAGAACCACACAGATGTGCTCCACAGCAACGAAGGTAAAAGGATTCCTGCCACACTCAAGCTGACACTCCAAGAAAGTTCACCCCAAACTACTGTTTCCACCCAGTCACCCCAAGTTCCCTGGTTAACAGAATCAGAAAACTAATTAAGTCATCATGGGTATCTTATCCTCATCCTTATCTTATCCTCAAAGGAAGCTACCACTTACTTTGTGTTTTGGTAGTATGGACACAACACACTATAAAGCCAGTAAACACATTAGTCCCTGCATGGAGAAACAGTCCCTTCCCCCAGAGGAACTAATTGTCTAATTAAAAGATCCTGTTCTTTTTATGCTACTCTATCACAGTGCAAGAAATAAGGCTATTTGAGCTTGAATATAAGCTTCATGTGTTTATGTATTGCAGTGCAGGTTATTTATATTATGCAGCTCCAAATCTAGCCAAGGTTATTTAAGCTCGTGCTCCTTTGAGGTTAGCTGGAAGGGAATTAAAGTTGGTTTGTAATTTAAATTCTTCTCTGCAATAACTATTATATATGCACCTGTCACAGAATAACTGGCCTCATCAAGAAAAGCTTAGTGCAGACAGGACAGCAGACATGCAGCATCCTCCTCGCCCTGCCTTGGGGCCAAGCAAAGGACCCGAGCCCTGCGGGCACCTGGGCTGGCTGTGCCAGGGCAAGGCTGCAAAGGGCTCCTGAGGAGACACAGGGGCTGAGAGGCTCACCCAGGGATTCCACAGGGAGAACAACAAAGCTGAAGGAGCTGTGAACAGCTCAGGAATGAGAAGACAGTGGCTTCCTCCTTATCCCTTCTGAAACAGCAAAGGTCCTAAGGCAACCAGGCCACCCACATGTTCATCCTCGAGCAAAAGGAAACCCTGCAGTGCCAACACTCCAGCACCTTACTTGGCTTCAACAAAGGCTGCTCATTATGTCACTGAAAATAAATATTGGCTAATGAATATCAGATCAAGTGTGACCTGAGGCTCGTTATCAATCATTCTGGTAAGTAGAGAAAACAGTGCAGGACTGTGCTTGACCAGAAAGGAGCAACAAGAGCACGTCTGGCAGCATTTTAGCCTACCTTAAAGTTGTAAGCCATCCTGCACAAATATTATGTCTTTCTATTTTACCAGATGGCTGCTATCATAAAAGGAGTCTTTGGTCCCTGTCACAACTTTTCATCACTGTGTACAAAATACAGCAAATATTTGCATCTTTTAGCATCAGTTACAGAGAATTTGCCATCGTCTCTGGTGTGTGCAGTAATGTTGGATGGTAGCATGATTGGACTGATGAATATTGCTTCATGCCTCAGAAGACCTACCAGCAATTTTTCTCCATCATATCCCATCTGGATTACAAGGGAAGTTCTTCCACTGGGATAGCCCCTGCTCTCCCCCTTTATGTCATCCTGAAAGACTCATGTATTTTATTTGATTCATCTTGCCTTGAACCGGAAAGCAGGATCCATTAGGGTCACAGCAATTAAGCTGGCTGTGACACAAACAGATTCTGCACCAACTTCTACACTCTCTTGGCCAGGTAAAGAGGTTTGTGAAGAGCCAACCTGCCACTCTGCTGCAGCCACACATCCCGTGGGGAGAGAGAGTTGCACTCCTCCAGGTGAGAGCAATTTCCTGCTGTAAAACACCATTCCCGAGTTAGCAATAGGAACACCAACCCCAAAGCTAAATTAAAGGGTACATGCACACTATCCCAAGTGGGATGTTTATTCTCTCCCTGTGTACAGAACTGCAGCCAGCCATGTGAAGCAGAGAGCATCACGCCCACTGCTACAGCTCTGCAGAAGTAGGTGGTGTTGGTGATAATGGATGGCAGAATCACACTAAACATTGTAATCGTGCTGCCAGAACTGCAGTACCTGAGAAGTGCAGTTAACACCAAGAATATCTTGTCAAGAAGATGCCAGCAAATTTAACAAGTATGCAACTTCAGAACTTTACTTTTTCAAAAGCAGAGTACTGAATCACCATGGAACCACTGGCAGGAACATTTGATAACTGCCAGGATGTTTCATTAAACAGATAAAAACTGAAGTGTAGAACTAACAGCTGCTGTAACACTGATATGCCCAACACAAGGTCAGCTACTAGTATTAAGAAAACATCACCCATCTTGTACAGTACTATTAGTAAGCACTGACTGGAATCCACATGTTGATACAGATTATTATCACATAAAATTCAATCAGCAGCTTGCATTTAGGTAATTAAAAGCTTGTGTTTAGACTTTTTAGTTGCCAGAGATCCGAAGCAGGCCCCACTAAGATGAAATTAAAACAGTCTACACCACTCAGAGTCCTCAAAGAGTTACTCACAACTCTAATTTCTAAATCTTCCAGCTGCTCACACTCAAAAGGACTGAAAGCAGCAAGTTTAGAAATAGAGACATAGAAGTAATTCTTTTGGTATCATTTACGTTCTTCTAGGAGGAAGCCAAGAGAGATAGAAAGTTCCTTGGGTTGCTGCAGAGCTAAGTAACCTGGTTAATGAAAACTCACTTGTTTGTGAACGAGCCTGCAGATTCATACATGTGCATACATCAAGATCTGGAAGAGACCCTTGCAAGATTGGTCATCCAGCCTAAATTTCAGGTGTCATCACAGGCAAACACACAGAGCTGTTCACTGTTGCTGACAGGCAAAGGCACTGCCACACACACAGGTGTGACCAGAGTCACTCCTCGCTTGGACTGGGTGCACTGGACAGGGGCAGACCACAAACACCTCACTCCTGCAGCACATGCTGCCACCACACATGGCAGGGTCTCCTGGAGACAAAGCCTGGCTGAATTTGGGGGATTCCTACAATATAGTCCTGCCATGGAAGCTCAGCAGTGCTGGGTGTTCTGTCAAGCACCGTCCCAAGGAGTCCCAGTTAGACCACACTGGCACACAGCACTGGCACTGTTTGCTGAGGAAATCACAAACAAGTTAAATGTCTGCCTCTAGTCCTCCTCTAAGGTAAGGTCCTTTACCTATTAAGAAAGGGAACAAACCCCCCTCTGACTCATTCCCAGCCCTTGTCACCTGTTCTCCGTTCTGCACATGGAGCAAAGTCATTCAGGCAAGTCTGAAACATGTAAGTGTCTTCTGTGCTTGTCACCTCCCTGCTTTACTCTTTAGTGCTCAGACCTGGTCAGACACTTGCTCTGTATTCTCCTCCAAGTTTTTGTCACCTTTAGAATTCAAACACCAAAACCCAGTTTAAGGCCTGAGCAACTTCTTTCTCAGTGCTCCCTGAATTCTTGTTGAAAAGTTATTTTATGCTTCTGCCTCGTATTCCTGCTTTGGTGAGTACATTGTGCTCCTTTCCTAAGGATAAATCCCAAAAAGATGTATTTGTCAGCTTATCATTTAAAGTCGCTTTGTCTGAAAATCAGCAGAAATAGATACCACAGTGACAAAGGGAGATGTTGTTACAGCAGGAAATAAAATATAACAAGAAATTTAAAGCATCTGTTCCCCTTACAGTTCAGAGGCCTGAGCAGTGCACCACCTGTGACAGAGCTGTTTTTTGTAGAGAGACATTATTTTTGACAGAGCACATTAAATACAGAAACCTGGAAGGCAGGAGGTGCACCCAGAGGTGCCGTAACTGTGGGATGTGCAGCTCAAAGTGCTGCTGACCACACAGACCATGGGCAGGGGAGCTGCAGGGGCTGTCCCAGCACACCCAGAGCAGCAGGAGCCTCCTGCCCAGTGCCAAGAGCCCTTCCTTGGCCAGCACAGGGGGAATGCCCCTCTGCCCAGCAGCGTTCATGCCACACTGCAGTGCTCCATCACACTATAGCACCAGCAGAATGTTCTAAGCATGCAATGCAGCCTAAACCCCATGCAAACAGCAATGCTGGTGTTCTATAACCCACAAAGCAGTACATCTACATCACAGCTACAGGAATGCCTCTCAGGAAGAGGGCAGGAATTAGTCCGAGACACCAAGCAAAGCTTTAAAGCACCTGCATTAACTGTTCCCACAGGCTCAGGACAAACAAGTCCCTTTGCTGCTTCCAGAGGGGGTGCAGCTCCTGGCATGGAGGAGGTGAGGCCAAACCCACCTCTTGACCTCAGAGCACTTCTGTGCCACCACTCTCCAAAGCCCAGCTAAGCCTGGGGAAGCTGAGATCCAATTCTTGCAGGGTCAGAGCGTGGTGCTCCCCAAGGGTCCAGCCCAGCCCTGCCCATGGCTGGGGCAGAGACACAACTCCAGGAAAGCTCAAACCAGGAATGAAGACCGTAGGCTGAGCTTAAATGGCTCCCCCAGGGCCATGGGGACCATCAAGGGCTGTTAGGTGTGTGATGGAGAACCACCTCCTACCTCCCAAGGCAGCAGCTGTGCTGGTTCCCTCCCAGCCCAGGAGGACCAGATGTGGTGTTTCTGAAGTCAATAATTCTCACTGCTGCCAAGCCAGCTCAGAGTTTCATTGTGGACAAACAAGTCCACAGCAGACCAGACACTTTCCTACAGTGTTTTCAGCTGTCCTTTGAATTTTGGCATCCCCAAAGAGAGCAAACTCCAAACTCAGTAGCAATTGAGACTTGGACCTCGAGTCTTTTGTGTGTGTCCAAAGTGACTTTTCAAGCCAGTTCTTCCTTCATTTGAAGAGATTCTCTTTTCTCGAAGTCTCTCTGAGAGTTACAAGCTTTCTGCTTTCGAGACACCTGAATTCAGGGCTATCCAAGGAATTCTGTGCATCGCCCCTCCCAGTTACTCACCCACCCACAGCACAGCCAGCTACAGGTACATGGGCAGCCCCTGCAGGCACTTGCCTGGCTCAGGAGGAGGTTTTGGGCCAGCCCAGCCCCAGCACCCACTAATTGCCTCAGGAGAAAGTAGGTTGCGAATGAAAGTGTGACAGGCACCGTCACACAGGGTGATGGGAAGGAACTGTGGCAGTAGAGAAAGCACAAGGATATAAATGTGGATAATTGGAATGATTTAATTTGCTAATGTTGCATAAGAGGCATAATTAGTTCAGTAACAGTGAGAGCAGCAGAGGAATCAGACTAGTAATCACAAATAATTACGTGCCAATTACACATAGTAAGGGGGTTTTGTTGTTATTGAATGGTCAGAATTTGGGAACTAGACCAAATAACAGACCTCACAGTCTCTGTTTCAGTCACTTTTTCTTTCCTACAGCAGCAAAGCCTCTCTACCTTTTCTCTGGTAAAAAGAAAAAGTAAAACAAAACCCAAGAAAAACCCAAGATGTGATGCGCATCCAAATTGGAGAGTGTTCTTATCAGGAAAGATAGACTTGTGGTGTCTTTCCAAAGCTCCCTTCCTGTAGCCAAAATCTCTGCCTTGTCCACACTGTCAATACCATCTGCCAGCAGCCTCCTCAGCTCATAAGCCATCTGCCAGCCATTGACCTAGAGCTCTGTGTGCTCTCACTGCCATGCTTGCCTAAGCTTCTGCATTTCCACATCTCTCACCATCCTCCTACCCTGCTCTCACACATCCTCCCAGAAGAACTGATCCAGACAACTATTACTAAGCCAACAAGAATGGAAGGAGTTGAATACTGATTGTCTTTCCTGTGTAAAACCCCCTCTTTTTATTTTTTTTTCTGGTTATTTCCTAGGTAAAATGAAATAAGGGCTTTGGGTTGTTCTGCAATAACAAAGTAATACAGTACTGGAATAATTCACTTTTCAACATGAAGCATAAATTAGTTCATTGAAATAGACTATTCCTTCTTAATTACAAAACTAAAATCAAAACTAAGAAAATGGAGACCTGTATTTTATTATCACACTGCATGACAATGGTCACAGATTTACCCTCATCTGACAGTCTTTGGCTGAGGGAAACTTTAATTGCCTTGAGTTCCAAGTTGGACACTTTTACTTTAGTTCACTGCCATTATATAAAGTTATTATAAAAAAACTGAGAAAATACTAGGTAGAAAGAAGAACAATATCACCACCACCGCTGGAGTTTGAAATTCATATTTACTGAGGTGAACTGTTGTCCAAATCTGAAATGATGTATTTAGGAATATGGAAGCAGTTTGTGTGTCTTTCAGGTTTGCACAGAAAAGAAGGACGTCCCTGACAGGCTCCCCTCCGACTCCCTCACACCCATAACAGCACCTAATGAGATTCATTATATTATGCTCCAGTGGAAAAAGGGCAGTATTTCAATCCCAGAGAATACAGTGCCACTATCACAGCCAGGATCTGGAAATGCAGCTCGTGATTGTTTTTCCTAATGTAAGAAAGTACCAAGTACCCCTTTCCTCATAAATCTCTTAGATTGCAGCAGAAAACATCACCATTCACCCAGAAACTTGTTCATTGGGTCAGTTTGGGACCAGCCCTCCTAATACAAGTTTTCCTTGCGAGAGTTTTCTTGAAACTAACTTTTAAACCAGGTTTTAATATTTGGAAGAGTATATTGCTATTACCCTTTAGTGAGAGACAGCATTTAGGTTCTCTTCAGCACTGTTTGTAGCACATCAGCTCTTGAAGGTTTTAAATGAAGATGTTACATTAGTTTTTCTTAGAAATAGGAACAAGCATAAAATAGCATGGCACAACTGAAGAAAATCTATTTTCTAGCAGGAATATTATAAAGCAATTTAGTCCCCAGTCACCAGCCTGCACAAATATATTATCTGCTCACAAATGCATGCTGCTGATGTAACCTCATAGGGCTACACGTCCCTGAATCTGCAGCAAAATTAATTGGGCCAGTATAAGATATGATCTAGTTCTTTGTTCATTTACCTAATTTGTGCAACTTTCTGGGAATATGTTTGTTACACATTTCCTTGTAGAATTGCACGGATGGAGCTGTTGTGTGAACGTGGGATGGGAGCAGAGGAATGTTGTTTCTTCCCAGACTGGGTGACAGAGCAGGGGCTCTTCTGCCCCTCTGAGGCTGCCCACACACCTGTGCATTGCAATGACCCCATGAGGTCTTTCCTGCATCTGTGGAGCCTGAACACCACCTCCTTTCTCCCTGATTTGGGAAATTTCAGATAGGTGTAAGCACATAACAAATTTAGGGAGCACGATGTAAGGTTGTGGGGGTAACACCCAGCTCTGAGTGCCCCGTGCTCGCTCACCAGCCTCCCATTCCCATGTCCCTGTGTGCTCAGGGCCCCAGGAAGCAATTCCCCTGTGTGTTCCCATCCCAAGGAGCCTTGATCCCTGTCTCTCTTTCACCTCTCTCCAAAGGCACATCCATGCTGCATGTCCACAAAGTGCCCCTAACCATTCCCTCACCACCCTCTGCTCCCCCCAGAGCTGCACAGCCCCCTCTGGGCTGCCTGCCCCACGCCTGTGCCATGGCACTCAGCTGCTGCCAAAGCTTCCCTTCCCTCATTTTATTAAGGAAAACTGGGAATCAGTCTCTCTGGGGCTTTTGGAGCTTTATTGGAACTTACATTTGTAGGTGTCCTGGAATACACTTCCTTTAAAAAATGGTTCTGATTTCTGCCCCCCATTCCCCTTTCAGAGGTAAGAATGCTCCCTGTTGAATTTTGTCCCCTGCTTTCCTCTGGGGAGGTGCTGTCATGACAGCTTGGTGGCCTTAATGCCTAAGGAAAGGTAAAGCTGTTGTGGTGCTTCAATTCTTTTCTTACATATTTTCATTTAGCGATTCCTTCCTTTTTCTCCCTTTATCTGATCCAAGGAATTACCTACCTATGAGAATTCCCTAGGAGAGCCAAGAAAGCAGAGTTAGAGGGGCAGAAACCTCATTTACAACCTAGAAGAGAAAGTCACATGGCCCTCCCCTGCTCTGCTCCAGGGGCTCTGGTTCAATTGTTGTTTGTGGGCTGTTTCAGCCTCTGGGGAGGGTATGAATGAACCACAGCCCCAAGTTCATCACATTTTTATCCCACACCTCTGCCCTTTGTCCTGTGGCAAGTCACAAACACCTCCTCAGGCTGCAGAGCAACTTGTGATCCTCCTGCAGAGAGCACAGTACTTATATTTCCCTAAGGATCACGTCTATGGCCTTTATGTTTCTTTTGGGTGCATGGAACGCTTCGGGCACTCGACCCCAAGTCAGCTTAGATAATGGAACTCAGAGATTGAAAAGGAAAGAAACCCCCAAACTATGCAAATCCACAGCACCAAGTAATTCACAATTCCCGTCTCCGCAGCCCCGCTGGCAGCTGCAGATTTCCTGTGTGCAGGGCAGGAGGAACAGATTTAATTAGAGGGGTTTCCACTCTCAGAGTGTCTGTGTTTGTAGGGGCAGGCAGTGGGATAGGGCATGAGGAACTGCTGGGGACCTGCAAGGTCTCACGTGCCTCAGTTTCCTGCCTGTGCAATAATGATAATATTTTACTAAAGGAGTCAATGTTAACCTGATTTATCTGCTGCTAAGAGAGTTATACAACAGGTACATATATATTTGATTGTTCCACAGATAGAACTAAAACAAGAGCCACTTCATACCATTTAATAACTGGGTTTGGGTGCCCCAGAAATTCACTTTCATCATGAAAATTACTTGAAAGGCTATCGTCCTTCTGTTACAAAATCCCAGCATATACAAGTTTTCTCCATGCTTTCCTTTAACATGGACAATTTCTTAACTACTTCCTCATAAAGATTGAGGAAAATAATCTATAAAGCATGTCAGAGCCTTGTCCTTCCATCTGCTCTATAGGTGCCTTGCTCACCTTGATGCCCCACATAGGACGAGCCCCCACTGGTGCTGCACAGCAGTTCCCCCGTGGGCAGCCACTCCTTCTGTGGGCAAACCCCACTAGAAACCCCCCAGCAGGTCAGTGCTGTGCAGGTGCCAGTGGGACAGCCTGCCTGGGCACTTTGCTTTGCCCACCATAAGTGCCTGTGTGTTCAGCATCCTGCTCAGGATTCAGTGTACCTGTACAGAAGGGCATCTGTGCCTTAATAAATTAAGGATTTTAGGGCTTTTTAATAGGCTGTTAAAGCTTGCAGTTTGACACAGGAAAGCCTGCAGGTTATTAAACCCTGAATTAGTTTGAAGTAAGTACAAGTCATGGAGGCAAAACACTTTTTCAAAGCCATTCCTACCCACCATCCTCTGGGTACCATCAGTGTACCAGCTCTTCACTCACATTTCCCAAGACTGCTTTGCAAGCCTTGTTTCAGTGGTTGTTTGAACATGACAAAATGTATTTTGCAATTTTTCTTGATACCAAACTCCCCACAATTTCCAAAAAGGGTCAAAAATACTCCTCAAATCCCTTCAGAGTACAGAGGGAACTGAGGTAAGACTCAGAGCTGGTGGAATCTGCAGGGATTTCCAGTTAATTTGAGACAATCCAAGTGTCACCTCGGTGTCCCTTGTTTAGGGAGAGGTTGTGCCTTTGCACTGAGGACTGCAGGTCCCAGTGGGCAACTCTTCACTCCCAGCTCCAGCTCTGGCCATGTCAGGGGCACACACACTGAATTCCAGCATATCCTTTGGCTCCACTGCCACTCTCTCTGCTTTAAGAAGCAGAAAAATCTCCCTCCAACATTCACTTCATGAACATCCACCTGAAGCTTTACTAGAAAAAGACTCTTGTCAGGCTTTGGAGTGATAAAAGTCCTGCATTTCTCTCCCATGCAATATGGGAGGTGTTTACAGGCACTCGAGCTCAGAGGAAAGAGTTGCCACCAGGACACCCAGTGTTAAATCCTGGAGGGAAGCAAATGGCCCTCCAGGAAACTCAATGCAGGCCACGAGGTCCAGCAGTGCAAGGGAAGGGAATGTCTTTCTTTTTGCCAAAATTCAATCAAAATTGTAGGAAGGAGAAAGATTGAAACCATTTGGGATTCTGTCTGCTTAGGGCCAGGGGCAGCAGGAGGCTTGGTGACACCTGGGAACTGCTGGTGGTGGCAGAGCCCCCCACCCCACAGATCCCCCATCACACAGATCCCCCATCCCACAGAGCCCCCATCCCACAGATCCCCCACCCCACAGAGCCCCCCACCCCACAGATCCCCCATCCCACAGAGCCCCCCACCCCACAGAGCCCCCATCCCACAGAGCACCCATCCCACAGAGCCCCCATCACACAGAGCCCCCCACCCCACAGAGCACCCATCACACAGAGCCCC
>JAWWEE010000016.1:17105694-17116799 GCA_035221455.1 Xenops minutus
CTGCCCTGCCCTGCCCTGCCCTGCCCTGGTGCAGCACAGAGCCACAGCCCCCTGTCCTGGGGGAGCTTTGCTCTGTGTCACAATTACACTGGAGGATGGCAAGAGCGACCCTACTGCCTTTCACATGGTGACAGGAATCATAGGACCTTTTAGGCTGGAAAAGACCTCTAAGGACATCGAATGCAGCCATTAACCCAGCACTGCCAAGCCCACCACTAAACCATGTCCCCGAGTGTCACATCTACACATCTTTTAAATACCTGCAGGGATGAGGACTCCACCACCTCCCTGGGCAATGACAGTGACAGCTGCACCAAAACCACGGCACGAGGGAGCTGCTGCCCTCTGGGCCAGTGTGAACTCATCAGGAGCATCAGTAGGACAGGGGACACCACATGGTGATGGACAAGCAAGAAGCCCCCCCGAGCAGAGTCCTGCTCAGTTTGCTGCTGCTCCCTTTGCTGTGGGCACATCCAGCACAGCTGGGCTACAGCCTTTCCCCTGTCAGCAGCCACTCCTCACCGGGCTGCCAGTGCTGGAGAGACTGAGCACGCAGGATGCCAGCAAGCCTCACAATTATGTTCCCTCTGTGAGAGACACCTGCTGCAATTCCTTTGTCATGGTGTGGCTGTGATATGAAAAGGAAATTGGGTTTTATTAAAAAATTGAACTTAATGAAAACACACCCTCCCCCTGCTATCAAATGCATTTCTACAAACAGAAAATCTAACTCTGCAGTAGGGTTTTTTTTGCTCTTTCTGGATCTGAATAGTACAGAGGGGACTGTGATATAAATGGAAACATTACAATCATATAACAGACAAAGCAGTGCTAGGCTGTATCACTAGATCACTATGGTCTCCTTCATGAAAAGGAAAGGCCTGATTGACTATAAAAGAAAATATTAAATAGCTGTAGTTTACCTAGAAAGCCTTTAAAGCACAGATGGCCATTATCTAGGGGATATTGATGTGGAGAGATAGCATGGGCCATGCACTATTAAAAAAAGAACAAGACAAGGCCCACATCTGACACTGTTGAGCAAGAAATATCTGCTCTTTCAGGGGGTGACCAGGCCAAGACACGGTTCTGTTCTCAGGGCTCACATCATTTAAAAGCACCTGTACCCTCAGTGTAATGCACCTCTGCTGCTTTATGCCGGACAAAGTAGCTGGGCATTCTTCTTTTCATCTTGAGAGACGGTCTTTAATTTCTGTTCAGAAATTATTTTTAAGTAGTTTGAGGAGAGTGCTTGTTCTGCTTCTGCAGAGGTGCCTGTAAAGACATCAAAGCGTGGGCGCCTTCCTCGCCAACACGCAGCGCCCAGCGGGACGGGCTGAGCTCACCCCGCCGTCCACGAGGGCACTCGCTTATTGGAACCAGACACGCTGAAATTAAAGAGCTGAGCTGGAAAGCTCACAAAAGTAGATGGCTTTCATCGAGATGACATTTTCCTTTTCTCTTCTCTTTTCTGTTTTTCCGTCTCTTCCCTTCTTCCTTTCTTTTTGAACAATTTTACCACTGGTTCGGTTTTTAGAAAGAGGTTCCAAGCCAGACCAGTGCCAAGGAGGAAGCAAGCCCATGGAAAAGCAGACGATGTGGCTGGCAGTACTTCTTGGGCTGAACTCAGCTTTGAGAGATTTTTTGATAAGTCTGTTGAAACAGTCTTTAGGAACCAATTTAATTTTCATCAAAGGTATCCTCTGTCTTTGCCAGAGAACGATGCTTTAAAGCAGGACCAGCTTCAACTGTACAGCCATCAATTTTCACATAAATCAGAGCAAAATGCATTACTTGAGTGCCTGTTTCAGAGATTTCTGCCATTTCTTGTGGAGTTGTAGGTGGTGTGGGTATTGAATGTCCCCATTTATCTTGGGAAGGGAAAACACAGGGTTTCCCTTCTCCCTTTCCAGCTCTCTTCCCTTCTCCCTTCAAGCCAATTTCTATTTTTCACCAATACTTTCAGGAAGTCACAAACCTGATGTGCTAATGACCTATAGCACAAAAACAATTTTTCAATATTTGTGAGAGGGTTAAATTCTGTTCCCTCTTCCCTCTTCACCAAGCTTTGTCTTAAAGGGAGTGAAGAGTTTGTAATACTATGCCTTCCCCTTTCAGGTTAGAATCCTCATGAGTGCCAGCACACTATTTCCATCAAAAAGAGGGTATCCAGTTCTGATTTTATCATAAGGCACACAATATATGAAATCTTTGATTCGTAGGAAACTTTGTTTTCTTTCCTGTGTAAATTCTAGCCATTGTGCCCACAGAGAAAAGAATGGAAGCACAATCCCAGGGCACCCCACAGATACAAATATCAGGAAGCAAATGAAAATAATCTGCAACATATAAAAATTGTGGTGTTTCAAAGAATAGTAACAACTTAGTTAATGCTGTTCCAGAAATAGTAATTTTTTAATTGCATGGTCTACCCCTAGGAATGCCCAGCTAGGAGTTTAACCCCCGTGTCAGTTCCAAGAAGCCTTTTAGAAAATGCAATTTCCTTCCTATGCCACATACCCAGCTCCAATCAGTGTGTTTGCTGCCATTAATGCCTATTAAGTGCATCCCTTGGTGGCAGAACAACCTACAGCATGGACAGAACAGTTAGGGGGAAAAAATGCACAGTATCTACTCAGCATGTGTGTGTCACTCCAGCTTCTCTCTCTCCACTGCCTGCAGCCTCTCCCAGCAGGGGTTTGTGCTTGGGACTGTGCTCCAAGGGCTCTGGGGCAGGACAAGGTCATCACACGTGTTTGTGATGCCCTACCATGGCACCACATGGTACCCAGCTAAAGAGCTGCCCTGTGCTCCTGACAAGCACCCCTGCCATGGTAAAGGCCCTGTACCAATCACCACAAGATAACTGCATAACCCAAATGAATCCTAAAAATAACCTCTGCTATGGAGACGTGAAATCCTCGGTTCCTGCGTGTTTCCATTTCACGAGAGCCTCGTTACCCCAACCACTCCTGTTGGCTTGGCAAAAGTTACACGTGCTGAGTGCCAAATTCTGCACACACAGATGTATGCGCCTGGCTACTGCTGAAATAAAAATCAGAGGCTTTGACTTCCACTTTTCTTTCTGTGCCTCTGGCCTGGAAGACAGTCTCTCGATGCCGGGCGAGCTGAATGTGATGCACAGCCACACAACAGCCCAAGTGGCTCGGTGCACACAAAGGGACGCCGGGCCATTTGCATTCCCAAGTGCTTTCCTGGGGCTGCTTTTAGGAGCTGTGTTTACAGCTGGGGCTGCGAGAGACGCTTGCAGGACTGGCATCCAGAGCACTCAATACGGCACTGGCAGCTGAATAAACGCTTGCAGCAGCCTGAGCCTCCCCCTGAAAGTGGCTGGCATCCCGTTTTTTGGCGAGTGTGCCACACTGCAGGGACTGGATGGTGCTGGTCCCCTTTCTGCCCCTTCTCTGTGCTCATTCCCCTCTTCCCATTTGGCCTCCTTTATCATATTCAAGTCTCTGGGCAAAATGGCCCAGGAGAGGAGTAAGATACAAAGAGGGACCCACCCAAGGGAGCCTTCTTTATGGTTGGGTTTCTTTTTTCCCCTCACACTGGAGGTATTTGAAGAGAGAAACAGTTCAGCATTCAGCTGGGGGCTTTATCCAAACCTCCACCTTCGGGTGTCTTTCCAACCTTATTTTCTGCCACAGTTTGGCCAGTGTGAGAGTGATTTATGGCACGTGCAGATGCCCTTTCTGTGAGGGTCAGAGCTAAGCAGTACCAGTGCCAAGCCAGATGCCTGCAAGCCCACCTTCCCCAGGGCACTGCTGCCCCTGGGGCCAGTGATGGTGTTCTGGGGGTCCTGAGCTCACAGACACATGGGGAGCACTCACAGCAGGGCTATTGCTAAAGCAAAATGGTTGTTCCAATGTAAGGCCATCACACTTGAAACACAAGCAGCAGCTGCTGCTTAATTGTTGGATTAACTTGTAGGAATTTAGTCTGTAGCCACAAAACACCCCACAGTTCTACTGTATTTCAACAGCTGAAGAGGAATAGCACCTTGGAGTCTGACCCCACATTCCATGTTTTTTATGCCACCCCTGTTGGCTCGAACTGGAGTTCTGGAAAGCCAGAACATCACAAGACTGCACACACAGTCAGCAGCTCCCACTCCAAAATACATCCCCTTCCCCATAAAGATGATTCCATGATTCTGTCTCAGCCAGGCTGTGTGGCCCAGGGGAGCACAGGCTTTGGAACTGCTCAGAACTGTGACTGGGGTGCTCCCAGTCCAGCCCCTCCCCATCATTATTAGGCAGCAAGGGGTAAGCAGGAGACACAGAGAATAGGTGTGCTGCTCACCTTGCTTAATTTTACCATCTTACATGAATAAAAAAAAAATGAATATTTTATAACCTCAGCTTTCATCATAAATAATTTTGTGACAGCTCAGCATTCTTGTAGATTATTTACAGCTTTTTGGTTGATGTGTGCTCCAAAAACATTTAAAAAAATGGGATTTTTTAATTATTTTTTTTTTTATATTGCCACAGTAGCATGAGTACACCTTTCAGATTTCCTATATTCCTTTCAAGGACATTCCAGGCTGAGGGGCCACAAAGTCTCCCTTTGCATGGAGCTATTCTTTAATAAAGCACCAACATTCTTGCTCCAAAAATGCCAAATATAGTTGAGAGAACTCCTTGATAATATGTTTTTGCTAAAAACTATTTATATTCATAGATTCCTGACAGTTCACTTCATTTTGATACAGTTTCTGCATTTAGCCTTCCAATTCTAATTTTTTTAAACCTTGGTTTTGGTTTAAGATTCGGAAAAGAAACAAAAGCTCTAATCAGGGAAAAAGATATATAGCTACGTAAATGACTTATTTTGTGTGCACAATTACATGTAAATAGCCATGACTCTTTTTTTAAAGCAAGACAAAACATAAAATAGTCTGCTTAACTGTAAATTTAAACCTATTTCACTTTCAGGCTTCACTGCTTCCAGTGTGAATCAGCCTATTATCTTTAAGTATGAAATTAGAAAAAAAGATTTGCTGTTTGTATACACCCAAAGATTAACATTTCCCTGAGATTAACAGTGTGTTTCTTGAAGATGGAAAGCACATAACACCAAGAAACACAGTTTAATACTGCTTCTCAGGAGCAGTTTTGTTTTTACAGCAAATGCAGCTTGAGATTAAGAACATGCTTTAAAACCAACTAGTGAAAGAGTGATATAAACCAAAGCAATCAAGCTTTGTGGTGAAAGCAAAACAAATTACTACATGGCCCAAAAGTTAAAGACATAAAACCTGCAGTTTACAGTACATTTGCTTGCATCTTTTTGTGGTATGCAAAATAATGCATAAAGATTCAGGATTAAGCATATTTAAATGTCACTTGAATCAGAATTAGAATACTTGTTAGAATGTTATAAATAAGGCATCTGTTTGGAGCAGTGTCTGCTCTGTAATTGCCTGGTCAATATTTTGAAGTTGCTGAGGAATACGTAGCCAGAGGGAAAGCAGAACACATCCTTGTTCCTCCCTTCATGTCGCCGAGCCTTCAGTCTTTCCAGGAACACTGAAAATAGGAAAATACTAAAAACATGTGATCCCTCTGCTACGTTTGCTCTGGGCTAATTCTCATCACTGGAAGACACAAGGGCAGAGCAGGCTGCTGCTTTTGCTTCCCAGAGATTTACATACAAGACAAAAGTATAATATACTCTTTACATATTTCCTCCAATCTGCCTCATTTTTCTTTCTTATTGAGCTCTGTGCTTTCTCCCCAGCCTTCAATGGGTCCTGCAGTAACACTGACACACAAACACCAACCCAATACAACCCCTAAACACCAACCCAATACAACCCATAAACACCAACCCAATACAACCCATAAACACCAACCCAATACAACCCATAAACACCTACTCAATACAACCCCTAAACACCAACCCAATATAACCCCTAAACACCAACCCAGTACAACCCCTAAACACCAACCCAATACTGCCCATAAACACCAACCCAATACAACACCTAAACACCAACCCAATACAACCCCTAAACACCAACCCAATACTGCCCATAAACACCAACCCAATACAACCCATAAACACCAACCCAATACTGCCCATAAACACCAACTCAATACAACCTATAAACACCAACCCAATACAACCCCTAAACACCAACCCAATACAACCCCTAAACACCAACCCAATACAACCCATAAACACCAACCCAAACACCTTACAGGTAAATACCAACCCAAATGTACTACTGTGGGTAACAGTGGGGGCTGCTAAAGGTGACTGACCCCAAAAGGAAGGAGGCAGCTTTGGGGGAAAGATGGAGAGCTGCTCTGCTGCTGAAGGCTGGAAAGGCTTCCAGCACAGCCCTTTCCCAGTGCTGTGACACACACTGCACAAGGCCACCAGAATTTGATATCTCTGCTGGCGTCCTGGCAGAGCACAGAGGTGCTGGCAGCGTGAGGACCTGGCTGATGGGGCTGGGCTCAGTCTGGTCCCCTCCCTCCTGGAAGGGTTTGAACACCCTGCCCTCAGAGGGGATTTTGTCACACCAGGATCAAGCAAAGCTGGGCAGCAGGTCAGGAGAGGGAGGAAGGGCCAAAGTGCCATTAGTGGTGCTTTGTGCTTGTCCTGAGGGCATCCCAAAGTGGCCAAACCATCACAGAGCAGTGCTAGGACAGAGACTGGGGAAGTGGAGGATGCCCTTGGAAGGCTTGACTGGGATGAAGTCACCTACCCCGTGCATTGGGTGCTGGATGGGAGACTGGGACACAAAGAGAGGCTGGTGGGGGTGGGGGGTGGGGGGTGTAAGGTTTGGAAGCTTCACAGATGCACTCCCTGAAATTTTTGCAGTCAAGTCCTTGACTTGTAGGGACCTGGATCTTGATAGAGAGTTCTTCGGACTGGGAGGCAAAATTGGAAACCAGAGGAAACACAGGTTGTTTGTGGTTCTAAGTAGAGTTCATAAAGCTTGTACAATTTGATCAGTGTCTGCAATGCTGGATAAACCCCTAGTTCCTACTTAACATGTAGAATTCAAGGTCTATGCATAATTTTTGCATAGCAAGCAGCCCATGGTGCTTGAAGTTGCATATATGTGCAGCAAAAATAGAGGCTATCTGCCAAAGGCTTTCTAAACTGCATGAACAGGTTCACAGAGAGAACATCAGCCTGCCTGACACCATCCAGAAAACCCCAGGAAGGGGGTTTGTACTCCAGAGGCTGGCTGTGTTGCCACAAACATTCATCTGTTCTTGCTGTGTTCTTTCTCTCTTCCTCTTTGTTATTGAAATTGCAAAACAAACTTCCACCCACTTCAGACAGTTGGAACTCTGTCTGGAGATTTTCAGCAAGGTGTCTGGGAAAGGTGTACAAGTGAGACAGGGTATGTTATACTCAGATGGAAAATGCAAGCAAGTCGTTGTTTAAAGGACACAACAGTGTAATTCTTCAGAGCCATTCTCAGGGACCATAGACACAGCCACCTATAGGTACCTCACTGGAGAGCAAATCCTAAGCCTGCAGCCACAGCTCCACTTTCCGTTGTCCCTGAGGAATTAACTCCTTTGGTTGTGTTACTTAGTGGCCAAAAACTAGAAACCAATCACAACAAATAACTAAAGAAAGGCTGTTTGACCTTTAACATCAATAGACCCGAAAGTCATGAGAGGGAATAAATAAAGAGCTCTATGAGGTTTTAATTTATTGTTGTTTTTCAGAAGATAACTCTATTTTGACTCATTTTTCAGGTTTTACAGTATCCTCTTTCCACTAACACCATTCTTGGCAGATTAATTAGCTGAAGTATTTAGAGACTTAGTTGGCACCAAAACAGGATGGATGGTGTAGTTAAACAAGATGAAAGATGAGCAATAGGTGATGCAGGAGTTCACTGGGAGACGTTCCCCAGACTGCCACAAGGACCAAATGTCTGTGAGCAGGGCTGGAAACAACAGTCTCTTGGAAAATAGAGTCAGGGTAGAAAGGAGAAGACGTGAAAGCAAGAGAGTTTTCTGTTTAAGAACATTGAATCAGTGGAAGGATGACAGGGGAATGAGGGAACAAGAGGCAGATAGGAGGAGATTGCAGACAGATGCATCACATACAGGTTTAAACCCTGCTGGAGAAGACAACCTGCACCCTGGATTTCCAGGCAAGTGAGCAGTTCCTTCTTTCATTGCCTACCTGGCAGACAGAGCAGCTGGAGAACATGTGCCTGAGCAGCACTTGTGGGCAACCACTGCAAAGCAAGGCAGTTTACACATGCACACTCCTCCAGACAGAGAAAACAGAGCCAAGAAATACACACTCCTCCAGAAACAGAAAGAAAACAAATACACATGCCACGTCTCAGGGATGGAGTACCTCCCAGCAGCACTTCTAACAGGGCTCTGGAAGATGGATGTTAAGCTTCCAGAATACATTATGGTAAAGTGGGAAATAGGGAGAGAATAGGAAAGAGAGGCACTGCTAAAGAGCTGCTTTATGCACCTTCTCAACGTTTAGTAGAGTTCTGAAAAAAGGCATTAAATCTCAGTTATTAGCCAGGATCCTGGCATGTACCTTCTAGTAGCCTCAGCCTTCTCACTAGGCAGGCAGCTTTAAAGGAGAAAGGGAACCTTTCTGTACCACAGCAAAGTATGAGTGTTCAATTAAAGAAGAATGTTGCAGATTGGCATGACAGAGAGAAACACATCCAAAAATGAGGAAGACTGTCCTTATTTCTGGATGGTGTCGCTGAATACTGTAATGATTAAACCCCAAGGAGAACCCAGCAGAATGAAATTTGTGCCAATACTTCTCCAGATGCCAACTTCTTTTTAGTAACACCGAACTATTCCTGGAATGATGACTTTCCACTTCCTAGAAAAAGCAGGATTTGGGAATCTTACAACACAGAAGTTAGTTAAGATTTTTGTTTGGAATCGAATGCTGGACCAGTTTGTTGCCCTGGCTGCAGGGGGCAGGTCCCAGGAGCAGTGTGATAAGGCTCTTGCTCCTGGTGTGTAGGTAACACAGGTAAAGCACTTCATTGTGAGACCATCCCACCTCTTATATAATGCCCCAGTGGGAAAAAGGGCCAAAGGTGAAGAGGATATAATCCTCCCAGGGAATAGAACTGATTAATCCCTAAATGAGAAACATATTACAAACAGACTGAGAAAGCTCCCTTACAGAACTGGAGGATGGAAATAAATCTTTGGAAACACTGCAATCCTCACCAACAGCACCTTTTCTTGACATTTCTGGAATTTATTTGGAAGTGGAATTTCAAGCAGAACCACAGGTGGACTTAGCAAGCCACTGTGAGACTCACTGATACTGTCACACACTCTTTAGAGGGTTATTGCTGAGAAAAGCTGAAACCTTGATAACTCTGTTGATATCTGTTGTGTCTTTCCAGAGGAGTCCTTTTTGAACTGAAGTTTCTCTCACCCTTTGCTTCCCTTACTCATGGCAGTAGTGGATTCACTGCAGCAATATCCATGTGCACAGGGAGTGGGACACTTCCCAAAGCAGAGCAGTCAGCAGAAGGGCTCATTTGGAGCTGCAGCCTCTACGTGTGAGATGGATGGGCCCTCTCTGCAGTGAGCAAATGAGTGTCAAAAGCAGACGTGTCACTAACCAGCTACTATGACTTAAGAGATGAAAATGAATGTTTAAATGCTGTGAAGTGACAAAATGTCAAAAAGGGAGGCAGAATGAATGGCCTGAAATGGAGGGCTCGTGTGGGTGCTCCAGTCCCAGAAAGTTCAGTCATGCTGTCCTGACAACACAAAATCCCTGCTAGTTTCCCCCATTGATCATCTGCTTTTTGTACTTGCCAACAGAAATGTATATTTAGTAACTCTCTGAAAGATTTACATCTATTACATTGACACAGAATACAAATGAGGCATTTTAAGTGGCATTTTATGGTTATGTTGTAAAACAAATTGCCACATCTGTTTGAGTTCCTGTTTTACCATACCCATCCTTCAATCTTCTTCAGCCTGTCTTTACTCCCAGGCCCTTCTCCTCCCCGAGCCTCTTTCACACCATCCAGAAGCTCATGGCTATTTTTCAACTTTCCTCACTGCAATATGGCCACAGTAGCTTTGCCACTTGCCACACATCCCATTAGGCTGAGATATTGTTCCTGTAACTTCACATTGGAACAGTGCAGACACAGTTTTCTCAGATAATGCCACATTAATCAATCATTTTTAAATACCAACAGGCATGAAGTATAAAGTTCTCAAAAGCCAGTGTATCTAAAGTGCTTTCTCAGAAGGTATAATTCATCACACACCTTTGCCATGGCATCAGTAATACTAATTTTGCCCTTGCACTTCAAGAGTGGATCCCTTCACGTGCCTTGGTCTGTGCACATTGTTCAGGTGTATGGGCTGCTAAAATTCTTCATCCTTCCCCATTCAGAAAAGGTAAAAAACAGCCAAGTGAGAACCTGTAAAAGCATCTGCCCATATTTATTCTGCATTAAGCACCAGAAATCATCAAACTTTGCGTTGTTCATTTAATACCTTCCATACAAATGTAATGGAAAGCAATTTAAATGGGCAGGACAGAGCAGGCAGTTATTCCAATGTATGACAGTGGCACCCTCAGTCCTGTTCCTTCAGTGCTGAAAGCAGATTTTCTCCAGACAGTTGGTGATCTCCTTGCCTGCTGCAGGACACAGCTGTGCTACGTGCAAATTGACATTTATTTTGCCAATACTGATCCTAAAAGAACCTTCAGCTTTTGAAAGCTGGGCCTATTGTGACCATCTTGTAACATAACACCCTGTACAGGCACATGCAAGTTGAACAGAAACCCAGTAATGCTGCTAAGATCACGCACTGCTTAGAAATGGCACTAAAGGACCTGGCAAAGCTTCTGAAACAAAACATCTGACAGAAATAACAGTTCACTGAGCAGGCATTGCCCAACAAATTCCTCAGCAATTTCCAATTTCTCTCCTCTAACTTCTCCTCCCTTCCCATCCCATCCCTTCCCATCCCACCCCATCCCATCCCATCCCACCCCATCCCATCCCATCCCATCCCACCCCACCCCATCCCATCCCATCCCATCCCATCCCATCCCATCCCATCCCATCC
>JAWWEE010000016.1:17116899-17150070 GCA_035221455.1 Xenops minutus
CATCCTTCCAAGCTCTCCTGCTGGACCTGGGGTGCAGCAGGATGGCAGGCAGGCAGTGCAAGCACAGAGCAGCAGCTCAGGGGCAGTTTCTCTGCCTTCCTGGGGGTTTCTGCTCTCTGCCTGTTCCAGCTGCCCCCTCCTGTGACTAATGCTCCAAGGGTTAATGTGTGCCCACGACAGCCACAAAGCAAGCACTGGGAAGGATCCCCTCACAGGCTCTAGGCAGGGCACCAGGGGATGCCCCCAGCACACTCAGCACCAACTGCTCCAGAACCTGGCTAGAGCAGCAATGAGAGGTCTCATATTTTGGGTTTCAGTGCAGATATGCCATCAATTCCATCTGACTCCCCTTTGCCTACAACTTTGCACTCAGCAACAAACCCTTTCCCCAGTCCCTGGACACAGTAGAGATCTCAGGCTGCCTGAACAATATGCCCATCTCATAATGGCCCAAAGAAGAGATTATTAATAACTACTAATGAGTATTAATAATTGTAAAGATCATCTACTTTAGTGACATAGATGCCATTTTTCTTATCCAAACTGTGGGCTTGAAATCCTTCCTCCTTTCCCCACAACCTCAGTGAACATGAGCTTTGCACCAAATTGTGTCAGGGACACTCCCAGTGGCCGTGGTCAACATAAGTAACCATATATTATAAACTAAAGTACATTAAAAACACCCACCAGCCATTTCAGACACACAAACACTGCTGTAATACATAACCAGCCCCTCAAAAGTGTTAGGTTTTGATTTCAGCAAGCTAAAAAGCAGTTTTAACCAAGAAAAACAACTCTGCAGGGACATAGGTCCCATTTTGGAGCAAGCCACTTGCCATCACCCATGAATTCATGTCATGCAGGTGGGAAGCCCGAGGTGCTCACACATCCACACACTCAGGTGTCTCCCCTCACCTCCTCCTGCAAGCACCTTCCAGCCCTTTCAGTGGAATCTGCTGGTGTCATTTATGTGAACATGAAGGACATCTAGTGGAGTCTTGCCTGCTCCCAGCAGAATGCACACTTTTAGCCTCTGATGCCTGGGTTCTTCTCCTTGCAGCAGGAGCCTGTGCCCTCTGAGGACAGAGAGGTGCCCTCCTGCAGAGATGTCAGTGGTCACAGGGCTGGCAGCTCCTCCCTGGCACCCTGTGCAGAGCACCAGGGCTCCTGCAGCAGTGCCACCCTCCTGTCCACTCAGTGTCCCAGCACAAGAAGTGTGCAGCAGCCAACACAGAACCTGCTGGCTTTCTGAGCTGCTCCAGCTCACTGGTGAGGATGCATTTAACCTGTTCTCAACCACCAGGCATTACAGCCATGCAGACTTACACTCTCTGGACTCATCTGCACTGGAACACTTTAGTGTAATTCATGGGCAGAACCCTTTTAATTTTATCCCTTAGCACTGAGATTATGGAGGGCCTAAAGTTTCCACAAAAAAACAACAAGGCTCTTGTAGCTGGAGACTTTAACTCTCATATATCGCTAAGCACAATTAAGTCTGCTGTGGAAAAAAACCCAAAGGCTTATTCAGATTGCCTTGTAAAAGCTTAAACATAAATATTTAATTTAGAATATTTTCTAAATTCACTTTCAAAAACCATCACTCACAGTATTTCAAAGGCTGAGGCACAGAGGTGTTTTATCTCTAAAAGAACAAGTAAACAAATGCAAGTTTCCCCCTGTTCATTTAGCTGAATATGTCAAAGCAAGAAGTTGCTAAAAAATTAGGAAAGACGTAGATAACAACCATTCCAATAGGTGGCCATTTCTCATGGTAAAGATATAAACTGGAACAGAGGAAGGGAATTCTTCTGTGTTGTTTCCATTGGAGCAAAAGGCAATCGGTGTGTTTTGTGCTGCAGTTAATGTCCCCTTCCCACAGGGCATCTCTGTGGCTGGCTGTTACAGCAGGTGCCCTTCAGGGGTGGCTGGGACATATTTGCCCTGCAGGACTGGGGTTTTCCAAAGGCTGCCTCATCCAGCCCCATCTTTCCCAGCCCTAAACAGCAGCCAGATCCATACAAGAGAAGCATGGGCAAATTGTGAGCACTTTGTTCTCTTAATTGAGGCCGACGCTATAGCCAAGACAGCTGAGCCCAGGCAAAGCAGTCACAAAAGCATAATGGAATTCCTTGTCTCAGGACCCAGGCATGGGGTTGAGTGCAAGGTATTATGATCCATTTTCCTTGGCCTGACCCCAATCCCTCTGTGCATCCATATAACAGCCCTGGATGGCCAAACTGTGCTGGTCTTTGCCCTGCTGCAGTGCCAAGCTTGGTACCCCAGTGCCCTACAGGAGGGACTCAGGTCAGCCTGGCAACAGGCACAGTTTCCATCCCCAGCTACAAATATTTTTAGCTGCTCTAACAAAGAGAACAACTTGTCAAGATGACCCAGGAAGTGTTTGAAGAAGAAAACATAATAGAATTTAGGAACAGAGCCACACAATGAGGATGCCAAGACTATAATGTAAGAAGCATCTTGTTTTGAAGCTGGGATGGATGGATGGATGGATGGATGGATGGATGGATGGATGGATGGATGGATGGATGGATGTATTTATGCATGTCTGTCTGTCTGTCTCCTGGCCCAGGCAGCCTATAAGCTCGAGTCCAATATTCCATGAACTCCACTTACCCTCTCCAGAGGATATTTCATTCACCTTGTGCATGAAAGAAGCATATTCATGATGACTAGCAAAGACAGAAAGGGGATATCCAGAACTCACTAAATCAGTGACTGAACCACTACCAGCAATGTACTAAATTTTTAACAGTTTTTAAAACAGACTTGATTTCTTTTTTATAATATGATCTTTTTTTTTTTTTCAGAGACCAAATTCAAGATTTGCTATGTTCAGATTTTCTCTCTGCCTCACATGGGAGCAGGATTCAGTGCAAACAATTCCTCAGCAGAGTTGACTGATACAAGTTTGGCTGTCCATCAGCTACTCATGCTGTTCTACTTTCCTCCCTTTCAAACTTGAGGGAAACTCACATTTGATTTTCTTAGTAAATGAAAAGCTCATCTATGTCACCTGAGTGCCAACTCAAGTGTTGCAAATTATTCCAAGGTGGGATTACAAACCTTTTGTGCATTAATCATTGGTAGAAACCTTAAAATTAGGCTCTCTAACACATTGAGTAATGGCTCCAGGAGTTACCAAACTCCTCACAGAACTCTGCCAGACTGAAATTTTTCATCAGCTTCCACAGCATCCTGACTAGGTCTGTGGCCTTTTCCACTGTCACTCTGGACCAAGTTTTGCTGCTCAGAGAACTGTCCCCAGGCAGCACGTGCAGGATGTCCCTTGGCACTCTGTGAGTCTGCCATTCTGCTCTTTGCAGCACGTAGAGAGCAGGCTCTGGGTAGGACACAGACAGGGTGAGTTGTGCTCCAGGGAGCAAACTCTCCTGGATATAAGGACTCTGATCCAGAGCAACCATCAGATCCCAAATGAGCAGAGGGAGTGAAGTACAGAAACCCCTTAACCACTCCTGTGCCCACACACACAGGGCTCCTTTTGCTTGCCAAAGATGCCCATTTCTCAGTGCTGGGTTTCCTCTACACTGTACAGTTCTGCTGTGTCTCCACTAGAGAAGTCACTAATAGCAATAATAAAAGTCATGAAGAATACATTGAACAGCAAGGTACCATATCCTGTGGAAATTATTGCTTTATATTAATATTTATTGTTTACCAACTGTATAATAGGAAGGCTAAATGGTCTACTTGAGTCGTTTTGTGAGGATGCATTTCCACTTAGAATGTTTAATAAAACATTTGCCAATAGCTGTCTGAATAATATACACGTATTTTTAAATTAGCCCATGGGCTAGCCTATAGAGGAAAGTACCCTGTGTTTAAGCCTCTGCTGTCATGCCAATATCTCACACAGACACCCTCACTTCAGCTTAGCTAAAGCAGAACTCAGTGCTTAGGATGCTCCACAGGAGGAGTTGTGTCACAAAAGTGAGTGGTTTAAAATTCTCTCCTTGTCTTCTGTTAGTGCAGCTTTCCCAGGGCCCAGGCCTGTAATTCTGCTTCACAGAAATTTTACAGGCGTGCTTATACACACACACACTGCTCTTAATCCAGACAGAACAGCCTGCATTATTGTCACAGGGCAGCCACGCTCTGGCCAGGAAAATTTAGGTTACTACATGCAGAAAAAAGAGTCCTATTGTTTCTCCAAACCCAAGGATCACATCTGTGCCGACTGGCAGTTAGGCAGAGCCATCTGTCATTTGGGGGGATCCTAATGGGATTTGGCATCAGAAGATGAGGTCCTGTAACCAGGTAAAGATCAAGGGACAAGAATGCCTCGAGGCTTCAATTACCCACAACTTCACATTGTGGTGCCTTCAGAATTCTGTTCTGAAAACCATGTTAAGTGCAACTCATTGATGTTTATGGTTCGCTTTTGCTGTTCCTGGAAGCAGAATGGCTTGTAAAATTAGCAGCTGGAGAAAAGGGGGAAAACCCCCACCCTGAAATCGTGGGATTTTTATTTTATTTCTTGATTCTTCTGACCTTGGCACATGTTCAGTTTAACAACTCTACCTTCAAAATGCCCTTTATTTCCAGGTGACTATTCTGTATTTACACCCTGTGTAGGGTTTATTTATGCTCTGCATACAGACCTCTGGAGCCCCCTGTTTCTGAAACTTTTTATCTTTGCAAATTCTGAGTGCCCTCTATTTTGGTAGACATTTGAGCTCAGAATTAGATATTTTGTGAAATCAAACAAACAAAAAAATCACCACCGAGAATGTACAGCTCTGCTGAAAAAAAAAAAAAAAGTGTGGATAATTTCCCACCCATTACTCAACAATAATCCAAACTGGATTATTCCAATTAGAGATGTGATTCTGTGGCCAAAGCACTGCAGTGACGCAGGGAGCTGTTTGTACAAACTGGAGCTACAAAACATTTTCCCTGCCCAGAGAAAAGCAGGAAAGTTCCCAGTAATATTAGTAATGTATAATACGATTTGGAGACAGGACAACTTGTATAAACTTGTGTAGGTGTTATGAAAAAAGCTCTTTTATGAAAGAACCCACATTTTTGAATCTACAGAAATAGAGATGCTATTAAAGCCAAGGGAGTTTTAAAGAAAACACAATCCCCAGCCCCCTGCAATGAGATGCCAAAGCAAATATTGTTACTGACAGGAGGTATCAAGTCTTCAGGCCTGAAATATATCTAATATCTTCTATTTTAGAATGATCTGTGGATCTGTTTCCATATAGCTTTGCAATTGCCAGTACAATGAAGACACTTGTAGTGATGCCTGGAATTTTGTGTTTGAGAACTGTAGAAGTTCCCAGCAGGTGCAAACCCACTGCTCCTTGTGATGGCCACTTGCAGAGGGCACAGCTCTTGGGTGTCACTCACAGCAGGGACACAAAGCCAGGGCTCTTGGTTATGTGCCTCATTTCTTCTGAAGCATTTCTGTAACAACTGCAGTGTGGCTAAATGGGGATTTACCCAGTTTGCCACTCAGAGCTTGGAGAAATGCAGCTTTAAGGGGACAACAGTTAACAAGCTCCCAGCATAACCTTTCTACACGTGGTTTTTCTCTTGGCCACATACTTTGTTCTCCATTAGAACAGCTCTGTTGGGGCTCCCTGCCCTCTCCCTGGGTGCCAGGCTGGCTCTGCCCTTCAGCCAGGCTGCTCTGCTGCTGTGTGACCTTCCCTTCTGCACAGCTGGCAGGGATTGCTTTCAGCCTCCTGCCCACAGCTCCAGCTCCCAGATCCCTTCTGACCTTGGGTAACTCAACTGGTTCCTGAATAGCTGGTCCAACATTCCCTCTGCAGGATGGCATCCCCTGGTAAAACAGCTGGCAGGTCATTGTGTCTGTGAAAGGAGGAGGGCTGGGATGTTCTGAGGAACCCAAGTCAGAAGCCTAATGCCAACAGGCTTGGGCTTTGGTGCTTGGGGTGGCTCTCCTGCCCAGCTAAGCATCACAGGACAGGAGGGTTCCCTGGAACCTGGACCAGACAGCAGGATGCTCCAGAGTCTTGTTACAGAGTGGCACTATCACAAGAAGTAGGATGCAATTTCCCTATGATGGTAAAATATCTCAGCTTTTTTGGTGTGCAATTGGAACTTCCTGTGCATTTTTTCACGAACAAATACTTTTTAAAAGGTATTTTCTTACCAAATTTTCAAGTAGCCAATGGTCACAAGTAGAAAAAAAGGTAATAAATTGGAAGAAGTCCAGGGAGTCCAGACTTTGGGGTTTAACACGTCCTGCCAATCCCGGACAGCTATGCTCAAAAAGAAAGCAAACCGAGGAGAATTGTGAGAGGAGCTTGTCTCTTTTACAGAGACACTGCAGCAAAAGCGAGGTAGATGCTCATGTGCAGCTGCCTGAGCAACAGAAACAATGGCCCTGCCTGCCCTTAGCCCTGCCAGGGGGGTGTTGGGGCAGGCTGGGTGCTCTGTGCCTCCCCTGCCCTGCAGAGCAAGGCAGCAGCACAGAGGGAACGGGGCTCCAAGGGATGCTCTGAGTCCCTCCAGCTTATCTGCAGCACCCAAAGCCCACAGCCAGCACCAAAGGGAAAAGCAGGTTGTCAGCAAATACTATTTTCTGCCTTTGAACCTGGAGGAGAATGCGATGGACTCGTGGATGTTGCAAAGAAAGGGGAGCATACATGTCCAGTGAAGCTTTCCTTCGGGATTTAAATATTCCTTTTTCCAAACTTAAGAAAGCCGCATTGTTCGTGAAATTTAATGCTCTAACTTGGTTCATTTTCAGAAGGTAAATCCTAAAAAGCTCAGTGTGGCATTTTTAAGCAACTGCCACCACAAATCTCCAGAATTTTGTGTTTCTAACCTTGCTTTTAAGTGCTTGCATGACTAATGAAGTGTGACATTGCTGAGATTTGCTAGCATTCTTTTCTGTAACATAAGTTCTAGCTGACAAAAATATGGCTAAATTTAGATACCTGCAGCAAACAAGAACCTTCAAAACAAAAGCAGGCTTAAGGATTAAAATTGGCTGTGACATGTTTGTGCTCCAACAAGGCAGGTTCACATAACCCCTTGTCTGCTGCCCCCTGCACGGTCGAGGGCTGGCTCTGGGGAGAGCTTTGCTCCACACTGGCTACAAAAGCATCACTTGGGTTGAAATGCTGCTGTTCCAGCAGGTTGTGCCAGTATGGCAGGTGGAGCCTGCTGGGTCTTTCAGCTACAGAGTGTTATTTTTTTTTTTTTTCAAATAAGTCATTAAGTAGGGAAAAACAGACGGAAAAAGGCCTCCTCTGCAGGTAACAAACTGGTGTTAAGGAATATTGCTTGAGCAGCAGAGTCTCATACCAGGATCTCAAAACTCTAAATGTATTCAGATACCACACTGCATTTCCCCAGTTTTCTGTGTTCTTTAAATGGGGCAAATCCAGCCAAATCCTTGCTTGTTTATCCTTATACATTTCCTCACATGTCCCAGAGAAATTCAACCCACAGTTCAGAGTTCAGTTTTGGTCAGTGACAGTCAAACTGAGGTCAATGGATGACTTATCAGAGAGAAATGTAGAAGATCTACAGTGGGAGCACCACTTCAACAAGAGAAATAAGAAATCCTGTAGCTGAATTTCAAATGTACAGTTGCCTCCTTTTATCTTCTGTTTTCTTTTCTTTGCCTTGTGCCAGACAGCTACCCTAGAAGCCACATGAGAATGATATATAAACACCCCTGCTTTCTAATACTTCTGCTGGTAGAATTAACCACGTTATTCAAATGTCAATTTACTGCAAAGATAAATTCTTTTAAATCAAAGTACCATTTCAAATTGAATTTTCAAGCCATTAACTTTACTAGGCTAGTCCTGCTGGCATATTGAATGTCTGCTAGGTATTCTCATAACAAGGTCACTTTTTCTAGTTCAAACTTTGCATTAAAGCACCCTGAGAAAAACAGTCAGCTCATGCAACAGCAGAAACTAAAAGAAGCCTAAACAATACAGCTGCTTTGGAAGAGCTGCCTTCTTTTTCCCCACAGTAAAATTCAACCTTTATTTTCTGAAAAAAATAATTAAATAAAAAGCCACCCAAAATGTGGTAGGACCTCTCTGTAGGAACAGTGAATGAAAACTTACATATTATGTTTCCTATTTATTTTCTTTGCAACTGTGTTCTTAGTCCTGGAGAGAACACTTCCTGCTCTAAGAACATATTTTGAATTCACTGTCAGATTTAAAAACAAACAAATGAAATACCCAAGCAGAACAGTGCATCCAGAAGCATTTGTAGCCTCTTGTCCTGGAAAAAGCCAGAGCTGCAGCTCTGTGGGAAATTCCTGGCAGGTCTGATGGCTTTGTGTTCCCTGTACTCTAAATCTGTGCACAGTCAAGCACCTAAACAAACCCCATCACTTTGGGGGAGTGTTTCACTGGTGGAAACCACAGCTTTCCTCATAGTTGACCCCCTGTTCTCATTTTCCTGCTGGCACCTGGGACACTACTGCTATGTCTAATCAAGACACCTCTGGAGCTTTTAGAAACCAGCAATACTTTAAGATTTTTTTAAAAAAATATTTTAAAGAAAGCAGTGAGGTTTGGTTGCCCACCCCGTGTTCTTCCTCCTGCAGGGAACAAAAAGAGGAGCCAGGCAGGCTGTGCCAGTGCTGGTCCCCGTGGAGGAGGACAGGACAGGACAGGACACAATCCTGTCACAATCCTGTCCCCCACCCCTGAGCAACCATTTGTGGCCCAGGGTAAGTGCCACACAAACACTGCCATTGGCAAAAAGCTTCGAAGAGCAGTGGCACACAAAGGCAGGTGAGGCTTCCTTCCCTCCCCTTGCCTTGCCTTGTCTTGCCTTGCCTTGCCTTGCCTTGCCTTCCCTCCCCTTGCCTTGCCTTGCCTTGCCTCTCTGTTGGGGTAAGTGCAGTCACCCCAAAGGGGGTTGGTGAGCCTGGAGATGCCAAGTGGGAGGATGGCCCCAGGCAGTACACACTGCCATCCAGGCTCTGGCTGTTCTAGGGGCCCAAGAGCTGAGATTAAGTGGTCTCCAGCTCAGCTCCCCCCCAGACTCCAACACAGGGACACAAAGCAAGACACCTACTGCATAATGAGCCTCTCCAAAGTGCCTGCAGAGTCCTGGGCATTGCCTGTGATACCCAGTGTCATCAGAGACCCAGGGCAGTGTCGTGCCTGGAGCTGGAATACCACTCACATTCATCCTCCTGCCTCTAGGAAAAAATGCCAGGGGTCAGGAAAGGGCAGTGAGAACGGGCAAACCACAGAGGAAGGTACGACGTCCTCTAATGCAGAGGAAGAGCAGAGCTCCACCAAAGAAAAGGAGGGCTAAAAATATCAAGAAGAGGGCAGAGGTGCTCACACAGTGCAGGCATTCTGGGGCCACAGAAATGCATTTGCAGAGAGTTCCAACCTGCACTGATTGAAAGACAGGTACTCGTGTGGGGAGACTTGAAAAAGATGTTTTATTTCCCAACTCTCTGCATATTTTCCCCCAGTTTCGCCCCTGGAAAAAAAAAATAAATCTTGAAACAGGGGACAGAGAACAGGGAAAGAGAACAAAAAATGAAAGAGGGGGGATGGTCTTAGAAAACCCAGAGTCTTTCACTGGAGATTTTTAAAGTTTAGGGACATAGCTTTGAAAACAGAATATTAAGTTTGCTTTGCTTTCACATGAAGAAAGCTCCTCCAGCCCAACTCTTAACTAGCTTGCAGAAAAAGACGTTGTTCAATAACTGACATGCAGAATGCAGAATAACACAGTGCCATCAAAAGGAACAAAAACCTGACTGGAGAGGATTAACTGCCCCATCCTCTGTGGCCACAGCAGAGTGAAACACCTAAACCATCCCTGTAAGAGACGAGAACTGAGAGCTGCAAACTCCTTCTGGAAATGCAAAGCTGGGCACTCACAGGCAGGGGCTCGAGCTACCAACACCAACATTAGTTCTGGAGCAACTGGCAGTGCAACACAGGCATGTCAATTCACAAACTATATATATATATATATATATATATGCATATATTTATTTAAAAATCCCCAAACAAACAGCCCAGCTCTGCCAGGACCATTAAACTCGATCAGTTTAGAGTATGTACCTTGATAACATGGAAAGTAGTTAACTGAATCCAACTCTCAGACAGTGGGCTCTGTTTAAGAATGGATTAATTCATGATTTATTTAAATTGATCTAAGTTCAGATTACCTCTGAAAGAAGTGGATCTGCTCTCCTTCTCTCACCTGTGTTTTCTTGGGTGCTCCCTTGAAAAGGCTGTTCAGTGGGACCTGAACTGGTCGAAATCTTTCTTTTTCCTTTATAGTTTAAATTTCACTCAGATCAGCCAATATTAGGGAGCTCAGGAGGGCTGAACTCTTCCTTTTAGTGGAAAAGACATGTAGAGATCCTTAAATCAATGCCCATGTCCACAGCCAAGGTGGAAAGCACCCCCAGATGCTCTTTGGGATGGTTACTCATTTGCAAAGTGGAAGTGTATTTCTAAGAACTCATTTATTTGCTGGGAATAAGGACCTTATTCCCAGGTCCTTCACAGCCCCTCCTGTTTGGTTGGTTGTGTTTCTGACAGGGGCAAGCCCTGCCCAGGTGAGCACAGCACTCCTGGCACTCCTGGCACTCCTGGCACTCCTGGCACTGGGGTGTTCCCTCTGTTGGTGTTTGGAGGGTCGGTGCCCTGGGGCATTCCTGGGAAGGCAGGCTGGTTTCAGGGAGCTTGGATGTTCCTGACCAGCTGTCCCTGTGAGCGAGGAAGGGCTATGAACCTGTCTCTGTGCACTTTGAGTACAGTAGCAAAACGCTCATTCTGACTGCAGGAGAAGATGCTTTTCATCTTTTATCTTTCATTTTCGCTGATGACATTCATGCCATAGTTCAGAAGACCACCCTTCAGCTTGTTCTTGGCTGAGACACAGTGCTTTTAATTTATAAATTATGTCTTCTTAGAAAAAGAAAAAAAACACTGTGTTCTGCCAGTCATATTGTCCTTGTTTTTTAATTACCACCACCAAAGAGAAAAGGCTTTAATGCCTAGAAGAAACGTGCACATGCTTTCTACCACAAAGAGATTCATCAATGTTTAGCACAATGGCCCGTAATTAATCGCTGTACTTTAACATTCCAGCAAGGCTCACTGTAGTTTTCTGCCAAGAGATACAAACACTAACACTGCCACACAGAATTTTTCCTGTTGTTTTGTTTTCCTGCAGATACAAAGACTGTGAACACAAACCAAGGTGGCAACAGCATCACCAGAACAACCAGCCGTGGCAGACCCTTCCACTGAGAAGGTTCACTCAAACACCTGAGACAATGGAGGAAACAACAGTCTCAAGGCTCCCTGCACAACTTCCAGCTGCTCTCTTCTTTTTGCTTTTCATCCCCACCCTCCCTTCATTTTCCCACCAGCACATAAGGATCCTTTACGAGTGCACTGAACAAACCCTTTCTTAGGTGCTGCTCCCAGGTCTGACCCCTTTTTTCAAACAGCTGATCACTGTCCTGCCAAATTGCTGTGGGATAAAATTTTCCAACCGAGGGACTGGTGTTCAGTGGCAGAGACAGGAGGCTGAGAACCTTTCATGAAGGGCTCCAGGACACAGGCATGGTGGTTTGAGCTGCCATCAATGTCCCCTGCTGTGCCACTGCCCCTTTCCCCATCCTAGATCACTGTCCCATTGCAAAAGCAGCTGGAGGCTCATAACCTTACTCCAGTCAGTCTAAATGTTCCAGCCACAAACGTTTCCTTTAATGGCACTGATGGGTGCCAAAAGTCACCTCTGCCTTGGCCATCCCTCACCTCTGCCTGCTTGTTCCCACCCTACAGATCTCTGCTCTCGTTTTTGGCAGTACAGCTGTGTGTGAAAGCTGAAAAACACAAACCCCTCTGGGTTAAAGGCAAGGCAGCTTTTGATTTTCATTTAAGTCAGAGGGTGGGACCTTTCTAAGCAGTCGGGAGTGCTCAGGGGTGCCAGGGGCACAGACAGACTCTTCCCTGTGCCCCCTGGCACAGCAGGGGCAGGGACAGCAGTGCTGGTTTGGCAGTGATGGCCCCAGTGCTGCAGTCACACCTCCCAGGGCTCACCTGCCTCTCCACTGACTTCCAAGAGAATGGCACAGGCAAGGGCTGCTGGAAATTAGGCCTTTGATGTACAGTGTGGTTTGCTGACCTTAACAGCTCTGAAGTGAGTTTTGTCAGCACTGACTGGCAGGGGTCCCCTGCCCAAGCTGTGCTTGTTTCTGTCTCCTGATGCCACCCTGATGTGGGGCTCACCCAGGCTGGGAGATGGGAGGAGAACCCTTGTCTGAGCCACAGCCACGGAGGAGGGAGCAGCTTACTGACCATGATATCATATCTGAGCAGCTCAGATGCAGCAAGTTCATTTTTCATGCTGTCACAGCCACAGAACCCTGTCCAGGTGCTTACACAACAGCTTTGCCTGTGCATCCCAGTGCCCAGCCACTCATCCAGTTGTGCTTTGGCAGGGCAGTGGAGGTTTGAGTTGGACTCCTGTGGCCTCTGGAGTGACAAATCCCAGGCACCACACACAACCAGATTTTTCAGTGCTTGCTTGAACCACTTTAGACCAGTGTGAGTTGTAACAATCTAATGGCATTGGCCTGAAATACCCTCTGCCAGGAGCTGCTGCTGGTCCTGCAGGCAGGGTGTGAGGTGGGTTTTGCTGACTCACTGGCAGAGCTGCCTTGCTGCCCCACACAGATGCAGATGAACTTGGGGCAGCCCTCAAGCAACCAACCCCAAACTTAGGTTTAAGGACAGGTGTGGGCAGGAAATGGCACAGACTCTTGGTGCCTAAAAACAAGGCTTATTGTTATTTTCAGAATATTGTTAATTTATAAATCAAACTTCAGAAATATGGCTTTGATCTTTATATGTGTGTAGCTTGAAATAAAATTCGTATCTCCAGCTGTTTACAAACCTGCTAGCTCAGGAAGCTGAAAGAATTGAATCAGTTATTTGTTTCCCTGTCTCCTCCCAGTAGACTTGTACAGCACAAAGAATCTCAGCTGCAACCCAAAGGCAATTAGGTACAAATACCAATGTGACTAGTCCTCAGGCACTGGTCAATAGAAACAAAAACCCCAAAAACCTTTTGTTGCCATCCCCCTGACTGCCCACAGGGGGTGGGTTCCCACTCCAGGCTGAGAGGTATTGCTCTGTTCTCCAGAGCTGCCAGCCCTCAGGCACTGGTTTTCCTCAGAAACAGGAGCCATCTCATGGTCATCTCTGCAGTCAGGTAAAAACCTGAGGGTTCCCCAAGGAGATGGTGAGCACAGAATGGAGAGAGAGAGATGGAGAAAGTATTTTCTACCTACCCAGCAATTTCCACAGCAGTACAGATATAACCAGGTAGATAGAAATGACTCTAAAAAAGCTTCCTTCAGGACTGTTTCTCTCCTCCCTGTAGCAGCATTCCCCAGGTGACAGTCACAGAGAGGACCACTAGAAGCAGCTCTTTGTAAATCCCCAAACCAAGTTAGACAGTGAACTACTGAAAACAAGTTGTGCTTCAAATAATCTTCCACTCCTGCCCTCAGTAATGATTGTCTGCTTTTTGTATTCAGATCCAATTAGTTTTTAAAATAGGCAAGGCAAGTTTCAAGCTATGAAGTTTGTAATCCAGAGCTTATTAGCCTGAAGAGGAAAGTTCAGATTAAAGAAGTACTGCTTTTTCATTGTTGTAAATACTTACACTCTGATTATTGTCATATTCATCTTCCTTTAAAAGTGGGGAGTTTGGTTGTTAGTCCTAAATATTGGGAAATCTATCCAAAAGCACCTTGTCAGGTTGGTCAGAGCTGTCAGCTGTCAGTCTTGTTGAGGAACAATGCAGAGCTTCTGTAGAGATGAACATGCTGTACACATACCTATAAATAAACCCCTCCATTTCGTTTTTGGTGAGCTAGAATTATGTATGCACCTACATACATCCAAGGCTATAAATAAAAATTAGTACCTTCTTCATGGGGTTGAGTTGGACTTGGATATGCTCAGTCTCTCTGTTTTTGCAAATATGTACATATTGTTAGTGTGTATATATATATATATATATAGAGAGAGAGAGATCTAGGACACCAGAGTTCTAACCCAGTGCTTATGGCCCTTAGAGCTCAGGGAGGTCACCTACAAGGAGCTTCATGTCCACACAGTCTCTTTCTAAGGGGAAATAAGAAAGGATGGAGGGAGGACACCAGAGTGGAGAAGGTTCTCACCAAGCCCAGATGTGAAAGACATAATTCTCCTTCAAGAATTTGTGATAACAGACTTTCACCTGGAATGAGAGAGCAATGACTGGGCCCAGTCCTGATGGGTGAGATGTTCCTGTAGCACAAGGCTCTGCTGGGCAGTGACTGAGCCAAACTGAGACAAAATCCAGGCCAAGCTGTGCATGCAGGTAAGGGCAGCAGGGTGTGGATGGAAGCCTACAAAAAGGAGGCTGCAACAATGCTCCTTCAGCACAGATGCCACATCAGGTGAGTGCAAAAAGGGCAGAGAAAAGGCATGACATGACTCTGGCTGGCATTACCTGCCCTCCCCAGTTCATCTCCAGCATTACCTGCCCTCCCCAGTTCATCTCCAGCATTTCCTGCCCTCCCCAGTTCATCTCCAGCATTACCTGCCCTCCCCAGTTCATCTCCAGCATTACCTGCCCTCCCCAGTTCATCTCCAGCAGTAACACCCATGACCCCAGTGTTACACACACTGATGAACAGCACTTACTCAGACTGCTCATGTCATTGCCTGTTGCTTGGTCAGTGCAGCCCAAATTCCCACTGCAGTCCCCAGAAAGGCCAAACTCTCCAGCCATGAGCCAATCCAGCCACTGTGGGACTGAGCTCTGGAACAGAGACCACCCAGGCTGGTCACACCGGGGTGTACCATGTGCATCTCTGCATAAAAGATAAGGATAGCTAATGATAAATCAGAGAACACACAGGCATAAATATGAACAGACAGAGCTCAGATGGGCATCATCAGACAATCAACACTAACAGACAACATTTTAAATGGGAGTGATGGGTAGGAGAAGGTCAAGCTTATCTTATCTTTGAGTTGAACCTCCAATATCTCCTCCATTTCTTCACCTTAGTCTTCAGCCCTGGGAGGGAAGAGTGTGCTTTGGTGCTGGTTATTTTCTGTCTATCTCAAACACCAAGAGGACAGAGTGGACCCTGCTCTAAAACATTTGGATTACAGAGTTTCAGAAGAGGGTTTAGATAACTTTTGGTTTAAGCATTTTTCATTTATCCCTGCAGGACCTGTTTCTGCAACATGTTTCTTGTTCTCATCAGGTTTGAATGCTACTTAAGTTTGTCTTTAATCTATTTTATTTCACAGAAGGTGAAATAAATGCCAGCTTGTGCTGTGGCCAACAGGAGCCTCCAAACCATTAACTGAGAGTTATGGCAGATGTGGGCTTGTGGAAGCTGCAGGAACTCGACATCTGCAGGAATCCAGCCCTCAGGTTCTAAGGGATTGCTTTGTACAGCTTTAGATAGGCTTGTAAATGTTTCTCATTATATTGGCCAGTGTGGCTTTGCAAGTTCATTCCCTCCATCTTACAACTATCCCTGGTAAAATATATGAATTTGGTAGAAATCACACGCTGGGTTTGCCGCTCACTTCCAACTAAACCAGGCATTAGGGGATTTTCACCAGCTCCAAACCTGTAATTAAGTACATGTTCAAAGTATTTACCTCAAATCTTGTTAACCTGATAGCTTCAGCTCCGTGTATCTGAGACACTGCTTTTAGAGGAGTGGTTAAGAAACATGTCCTGTACATACAGCACCATGAAAGAGCAACACAGCCCCACAATCTGAACTATTGCTCATGCATTGTGCAATCTGGAACGTAGCACAGCCCAGCCAGAAGCACAGATGGTGTTTTACATGACAGCACTCATGACTATTGGCCCTCGAGTCATTTGGAGGAAAAAAACCCAAACAAAACAAACCAACCAAACCCTCAGCATCCACCAGGATCAGGTCATACAGGAGGAGACAGACAGAGCAGCATCACTGCTTTAGGAACATCTGATTTACACCCTGGTAGGTAATTATGCCACAGCTGGCAGGGAAAATTTCAAACAAACAGTTAAACTAAATTAAATATCAAAATAGAGAATTGACTTAATCCAACCATCATTTCATTCTCAGTGCACTACCTTGATATGAGAAGGTCCAGAGCTAAAAACATATTTTGGCAGCTTTTTAGGTCCACAGTCAGTCAACATTCATTCTTTGAGCATTTGCATGTACAGAGACGTGGGTAGCTTCAGAACAGTTTGTGGTGCTGTGTGTCTGTCAGAACAGGCTTTTTATGTGACAAAGGCAAGACAGGACCAAATCTGATCCTCCAACATCAAAACTGGGCCTTGAGCAACATTCACAGACTGGATAAGGAGCATCTCCTTAATGAAACAGGCATCTTCCCAGAACTACCCAAGTTCAAAACCCCTGGTTCAGGAGTGGCCAGAGAAATATTGCTTTTGTTTTGTTAAATATGTCAGGCTGAGAAATTCAGCAAGCTCAAGTTGATAATTGATGTGAGGAAGCCCTGGGTTTCAGGCCACTGTGTCCTAAATGCTGCTCTCAAACCATTTGTAGCAATTCTCTCCAGTGTCAGATGCTCTGGGGCATCCAAACCTAAAGCAAGTCCCTTCAAGGACACCCCAAGCACACCCTTACTTGTCCACATTGTTAGAAAGCCCCAAGTGAGTACCTTTACACCTTCTTGCAGAGCTTTACTCCCTTTCTCCCAAGTACCTGCTCAGACAGAAGGGCTCCAAGTGGGTGTCTAACAGAGCACAGCACAGAGGACGGGTCTGTATCCTGTATCCATCCCTGCCTCTGCCTCTGGGTGCCCCCAGCAGAAATCCCCCAGGTTAAATTCACAGAATGCAAATGAAAGAGGATGGTGTTTCTAAGGAGTCCTTATGCCTGACACTTAGGAAAAATATCTACAATGCAAAGCATGTCATACTGCTAGTGGGAATTGCAGAAGGAGAGGGAACATTTTCTAAGACATCTGCAGGGAATATTTTATGAATTGAAGTGTGTTTTCTCTTAGGGGACTGTTTCATTGCTTCACTTGATTATCCATATTTTAACAACCATGTTTTTAAAGGTTTTTCAAAAGAGTGAAATTTTGAATCAAGAGGACATGTGATCCTAAAGGGGATGAGTGTTTTACTTAGGTAGCCGTCCATGACATTGGGGGATTTCAAACAGAAGTGGGAAAAATAAAGGACCCTATGCAAAAATTCAACAGACTGAAAAACACAAATGGGAAAAAAATACTGATATAAATGTCCCATTTGTTGCATTGCAAAGTGCTCTGAGAAACTTACACCAAATAAATAAAACAGCTGAAAGGGGCATTCAAATGATTCTGTAATCCTCCCCTGCAGATCACACTGTCACTGCTGCAGTGCAGCCCAGTGTGCCAGGACTAAGCCCAGCACAGGCAGCCCCATTTCTCTGCAGATCCAGCTCTCCAGGAAATTGGTAAGCCAGAACTGGAGCCCTGAACCCACTCCTGTCCTGGTCAGGGTGTCACACTGGCCACTGTCACACAGGCACTGGTCTCCTAAATCGACTGGCTTTGTTACACTCCCAGAGGTGCAAGACCAAGGCAATGCCAAGTGAAGAGAAGTGCAGCAGTTCACAACAGAGAGGCTGCTGCCCATTGAAAATGTCCTTTCACCCCTCCAGCTCTCTCCCTGGAGCTGCTGAAAGCAGTTCTAGCACAGACAAGGGCCCAGGCGTTTGGGACACGGCACTCTGCAGGTCTCATGGGCTCAGCCAGCCACAACCACATCCTGCCAACAAACAGCCCCCCTCTCCCATTCCCCAGAGAAAGGGCAGCTCCTGCATGAATAAGAGACAGCAGCTGGAAACACACTGTCCAAGAAACCTGTGCACTGGGTGGGTTATTCCTCCCATGGCTCCCAAGTGCATTTTAATGACAACTTCAGGGAAAGCACCAAAACACTGCAGTTTGAGAGGGCTTCTTGACACACCTCATGGAATTAAGAGAGAGAAGGTTGAGGTCATTCAGTGAGGTGGCTGAGAAGCCATCCAACCCCACGAGAGAGCAGGGCAGGAGGGTTGCTGAGGAGAGGTGCAGGTTCCTCACCCTCCCAGTACAGTCACACAGCTCCTGGCCAAGGCACAGCCCCCTTGTCCCAAGGCCAGGACTAGCCTGTTCCCTTAGGACCTCACCTGCCTTCAGCTCCCTCTGTTGCTCCTCACCCATCAGACCTGTTTAGGTGTGCAGGAGACAAACCCTCCAAACCCAAGTGCTTCCTAAGATGAACCTAGTTTTCCCATATTCCTGAAAAGCCCTTTGTGTCCCAGTGAAGGGCTGGAGAGCCCGACTGCTCTGCTCTGCTCTGCTCTGCTCTGCCTGCTGCTGTCCTCAGTTGGAATGAAAATCAAGCTGTTTCTGCTGACTCCCACTCCTAAGCCTTTGCAGCAGACAGAATGGGAGCAAAAAAGGGATTCCACCGAGCAAGGCAAGCAGGAGGGCACAGGCGTGGGCAAGGCAGCCGGGGAACAGAAGGCAGCATTTGTTTTGACTGATGCAACCTGACAAAAGCCAAGCAACGTGTCCATTTGCACAGCTGCATTTTGCTGTACATGTGGCACGGACCACACAAAGGATATTTAATGTAACAAATTGGTAATACAGAAAAGGAGGTTTCTTTCCGGTTTCACACATAAAAATTTAATTTCTATTTCAAAGGGATTCACACCACCCTTTTAGGCAAAGCCTTTTTTGTAAAATTAAGCATATGATGGGTTTTATTGTGCAAAGTAGCACGGGTTCATGTGGGATCAAGCTGTTAACAGTGACAGCACCAGTTGTTGTACTTCAGAGAGTCTAGTGGTTGAAACCTGGGTTAGTAAACCACAAAACTTAAAGAAATGCCTGCTTGCAGCTGGTTTGGGTTCCCAGAAATGTGCACTGCATGGGCAGAGGAGGGATGCTGAGGGACAACTAAGCAGCTCCAGCATTAGCCTTTGCTGCTTTTGGTCCCCTGGGAAATGCAAATCACCATCTGGTTACCTTTTGGAGGAAGGAAGGGTTAAAAACCAGGTGTAGCTGGAAAGAAAATTTCAGCTTCACTGAAGAGACACGGAGGGAGAAAAAAATGCATAAAGCGACTGCACAAATCCATCTGGGATTGTCTTCACACACGGGCCTGAATTTGCATTGCCCCAACCCAACAGAGCTGGGGCAACTGGGGAGCAGGGACACTGGGCAAGGGGACCCTGAGCACCCACCCAGCCAAGGCCAGGTGGCCACAAGGATCCCAATTCCCTGAGTGTTAAAGCAGAAGAATGCTGGAACCTCTTAACTAGGCAGTTTGTTTCTCCTCCCCCCCACCAAGGACTGTCAGACCTTACTTTCCTGCCTAACAGGTGAGTAATTACTTTTCAAATTTACAGCAAGCTGCTGATTGAAAACATATAATTTTGAAATTATGACATGACAAACTCACGTTATGATATTACATGACTCAATCTGCCATTATTTGTCAGCAGCAAAATATTTTGATTGAACAAATCCATTTCCTTAATCTTCAAAACAGGACAGTTGAAATAGCAATTTCCAAAGAACAGCAGAAGCATAAAATATGCTCTGGCAGCTTATCTGCAGGGTTTAATGCATGGACTGCTAGAGTGCTACCAGGGTGGGCTGTTTTCCATGCACGGTGTGTCTCAGGGTAAGTGCTGCAGGTCCTAATTGCTTTAGGGCCTAATTGCTGTGACACTTTTAAACCCAAGGCACAAGTGTTCAGCTGTGTTCTCTCCAGGCTTGTGCTGTCCTTGTTTAAAGAACAGGCACACCCCCTGCCATGCCCCAAGAGCACCCAGGCAGCAGCTCTGGCACCGTGGCTCCTGTGCCAATGCCCCAGTGCCCCAGCAGTGTGGGAAGCACAAGGAGCTGACTTTCACCCACCTTGCCCACTGGTGCTCCTCCCCAGGGAGGGCAGGGTGCACTGGGGTGCTTCTCAGGTATTTCTCTGCAAGAAGAGGCATAAAATTGGCATCACACACAAATTAGAGGTCCCTGGCCATTGCCACCTCTCCCTGATGTTTGCTCCCATTCACGTCACGCTTTTGGAGCATGATCACAGTCTCCAGGTCCTAAAACGTCCTGAAATGTAGGTTTTTCAAATACACCAGGTATTTGAAATACACAGAATGTTTTCTAATACAATTTTCCCTTTCTTTGTCGAAACTGAAAAGGCAAAGAGGTCTATCTGCAAGAGAATACAATGGCAAGTGCTTTTAGGTTAAAACATTACCATGTTCTACATTCTTCTTACATGAAGAGGACAGCTTCAATTACTTCTGCAACGTGCAAAACTGTACAAACAGACTATATTCTCCTGGGTGAGGCTTTGTACATATAGTCAGCTAGACACACGAGCTAGTTTTGAGCCTCAAAATGTATTCCAGCTGATTCCCAGCTCCTCTGCTATGTTGATATTTTCCTGTGACAGGTCTTTTTAGCACAGCACAGTTAGTTTTGTTTGGAAAAACTAAATTATTAGCTTGTGTAAAATTTGCTTAGATGATATGATATCCACCCTGTCAAAAATGTATCTTAATTAATTAAGACAACAGGCATTTTCCAGAACTGGCCTGTCGGATAACATTTCCTAGCATAAGAAAATCTTAAGGGTGATTTCCCTTCAAGAGCTTTAGTGAGACTGTATTTCACCTTCTACATGCAAGTCTTTTCTTTACCTTCTTGAGGGCTGATACAGCTTATCTTCAGGTCACTGAATATCATGAGACATCATTCTTAGAGCTTTAGTAATTTTTATTGTTTAAATATTTAAAGAACAAGACCTCTGGGGATGCAGAATTGCAGTAGAGTACCTACCAGAAATTTAAGGTGGAACATGTGAGATGCTTTCATTGTCCTTCTTCGGTGTCCCCTGTTCCCTGTCTTACTAGAACAGCATTATGTACTGAGATAAATCCCAATGAAGTTAAATTTAAACATTTTATGATGATAATCACACTTAGTACAAAAGTTTATGCTTTCTAGCACCATAAGAGCAAAACCCCAACGAAGCTGATCTAACAAACCCGACCAAGCAAAACTGTTCAAACTGAGCAGGGACCAGGAACCTGCAACACCTTTACTGTGCCAGCCCAGCCCTCAGTGCAGGTCACAGGCAGGATGGCAACCTGCTCTCCTGTCTAAGTTCCCTTTAGTAAATTAACCTGAATGCCAGGCTTGTTGATTTTACAATAGTTGCTTTAGGGGCAGTGAGAATTTATTGGTGTAGTGTTCACTCTATTATGTTTATTTAGTAATGAAGGGCATATTAAAGCCTGGTTTAAGGTAGAGAGCCTGGTACTCAAGCACTGCAATGCCAACAGCAATACACACCTGGACTGGTACCCACTTACTCAACCAAGAAATGCAATCCTCTGAAATCCAACACATTGCATTTTTCAATTTTTTTTTTCCTTTTTTGGGGAGTGGGGGTTGTATCTGCTAACTGGGAAAAAGGCACCACACAAGCTGGACAGCAGACACCCCCTAAAGAGCCTTTCCTGGGAGTAATCTAACCCAGATCAGCTACAGCTCCCAAATTATCAGCTTTAGTATCAAGCATCTCCAAACTACATGCTAACCACACAATTTTTGTCCACTCAGTTCACACAAACTGCAGGTGTTGTAGTGCTAATAACCCATTTGCTGTCCCCACTCCCTCTGTGCAGTAAATTGCTGACCATTACTCATTCTGTAGGTCTGTGAGAGGCTGCAACCACTAAATGTTTTCCTGGGCTCACTGAACTGGCCCTGGGATCCAGATGTGCAGGACAGTTCCCTTTGCAGGCAGTGCCCAGAAGAAATGAGCAGCAGCAGCTCTCTGAATAGCTGACTTTCACAGTGAATGATGCATTACACACAAATGAATATGTCCTACCTGTTCAGGACACAAAACTTGCCTTTCTACCTTCACACAGCATGACATTCAATGCTCTGGCTTTGAATTCTGCCTGAATATCCTCCAAAGGCATCTGGAGAGCACTCAGCTAAAGCTTAGGAGAGAGAAGGCAGAGAGATAATCAGAAAAGACATAGCTGAAACACTTTCTAGAGCTTGAGAGCCAAGCTTTGCATGGAAAGAGCCATCACACTTCAGGTAAGTAGTTGGGATTGTACAGATCTGAGCTGTACTCCAGGGATGTCCTGGGACTTGCACCAGGCTGCTGTGGCAATGCCTGGAGATGGTTCTGAGGGGGTCACAGTAGATGGAAGTGGATTTGCTTGTGTTTGACAAGTGGGAAAAGCATTGTTAAGATGAAAACTTGGGAGCTGAAGGTGAACACAAAGCAGGGGAGGGGGAGGAGAGAACTGCAGGGCAATGGTAGGAACAGACCTGAGGAATTACATGAGCCTAAACTGCCAAACCTGGGAGACCATTTAATGCCACCTATAGCTGCCTTCATGAGCTCATTATCCTCCCCAGAGCTCATACAGCCAAGAAAATCACAGAGATATTTCAGATGCCACAAATTTGATTTTGTTATTTAAAATTGCCTAGCCAAGCTTCCCCTCTCCTACCTGCACACACACACACACACACTATTCAGGCTGAATCACATTAGAGAGGAGTCACCCTGGGCTGTTGGTGCTGGAACAGGGCAGGATGTGGAATAGGCAGGAGGGGAAATCAATGCCCTGAACAAGAGCAGAGCACCCAGAGAGACTCTGAAAGCCTGTGCAGCCTATGGACAAGGCAGCCTTACCCTTGACAAGACACCAGAGTGGAGGCAGCCTGTTCCTCTTGTTTCTCCTACATCCCTTCCTTCTGCTTTGTAAAGGACTGAAGATTTGATCCTTAGTAAATGTAGAAGAAATGTTATCCTAGTCTTTCCCCTACTGACTGCCTCAGTTGTATTGTACCAGTCTTGTTTGGCAGCTCAGCTCCAAGTGTGAGGTATTTGTTACCTGCAGATCTCCAGGAGCCATGATAGGATCATTACCTGGATGGGTAATGATACAACTCTTGTTATTTACTGTTGCAGTATTTTTTCTTCTCTTTAAGTTGTTATTTTTCATTCCCTTTCCCTTGGAAACAGGGAGAGGCTGTTACAAACTCATGAGCACAGTCATACAGTAACTGTAATGATAACAGACCACGAAATTCAAGCATTCACATCAGAAAATACCACAGTATACTCTGGAGGGGGAAACAGTCTATTTTTTCCTCAAGAAAATATTTTCTATAATAAATATATCTGGACAGTTTACAAAGTCCTCAGAGGCTAACCAGTTAGCTGTAACAAGTTCTATACCTGACACATTTTTCTTCAGGGTAACTTGCTTCATTCAGAGTTTTAATGTTTAAATAAACTGCTGCCCAAATCAATAATCTACGAAATCATTCACTCTGGGAAAGTCCTTCAATCCTTCCCCCCTGTTTTAAGTCAATTTATATGCCACGCTGCAGCTACCTCCGGCTGCATTTCATTACCTTCCCACTCCATCTCTAGCAGCCACTCTGGAGTTTTGGCTACTCTTTTCTCAGCGAGGAGGTCCACAATATTTTATTTTGTGCCAGCTTGTCTCAGACAGCTGAGAAGCCCTTCTGTCTTGTCTCAGGGTTTTAGATCACTGCTGTATTCCAGCAGAGACGGTGAAATCCGAGGCCAAACAGCTGGAAGGGATCTGTGAGCCTTTCCCAGTGGCAGTAACTGAAGAGGTGTCAGTGCTGTTGGCTTTGATAATCTCAGATAAAGCAGGGCTGGGAGGAAACAACCCCAGCCTGTATTGATCCGATCCGATCTTATTTCCTTGCCAGCACCAAATTTGCAGAGAGCTGCTCTCCTCCCCTGACATTTTCTGAAGATACTTAAAATATCTATTAACAGAATAGTTTCCCAAAGGCTTCACAGGACAGCATTAGCCTGTTCAGAAACCTTGTAACTTCAATGATATGGGAGCCTAACCTAGCAAAGTATTTCAGTAAATGCTTTAAATTAAGCTGGGGGATGTTGCTGGGCTAACAGGGTTGGGACCACTCACACACCCATATCCTCTCCAGTAGAGGCAAAGGGTCCTTCTGTGTCCAAGGAGCTCCTTGAGCAGCAGTGCATGTGTATCATATCCAATTCCCATGGCCTTCCAGTTCCTTTCAAGGCCTACAGCACCATCATATCCAGAGATCCAAGTAGCTGCTTGGCCTCATAACCATGAGGACAAAGAGGTTACAGAATGTGCTTCATCTCAAACCACACAAAACTGGCAATGGCTGAACACTGAACAGCCTGGTGAGACCAATTCCCAGCCCTCCTTTTTGCCTCCTCCCACCAAGACCAGTGAACCCATTTTCCAGTGGTCTGGAAACAGCCCAGTTCCCAGTGGGAGAGGCACTGGTCAGGAAGGACCTGCCCTTAATGCTCTACACAGCCCCAAGCTCCCATTTATTTATCTGGGGTCCTCAACTGAGAATATGAACATTCAGAGGCATGTGACAGAAAGTTTGCACCTCTTGGAGAAGACCCTGGATGCTCTGAAGATGACCCTGGACACCCTGAAGATGACCCTGGACACTCTGAAGATTACTCTGGACACTCTGAAGAAGACCCTGGACACTCTGATCTGCAGCACAGGTTTCTGGTGGAGCCCATAGGAAGAAATAAGCCCTTACCACAAAACAGAGGAGGTTCAGGAGATGAGGAGATCCAGCTACTTTAACACTATTAGTGAATAATTACAGTCACACTATCCTCCATCTTTTTCAAACACAGGAAGACCATCTTTTAAAGTCTTAATTGAAAAAGTAGGGGAAAAAATAAAGTGACTTTGGGAAAGTTTTTCCATTTGTGCCTCCCCTTCTCTCTAGAAATAGGGTTGCATTTCTCTGTGCATAAAGAGGGCTCATTAAAAGGAAGGGAAACAGATTTCCCTCAGGCTCACTTCTAAACACACTGCTGGCCTCCCTTAAGTAATGGCCCTCATTTACCAAAGTGCTGAGGGCCCCTTCCCACCGATTCAGCTGACTCACCATGTGAGCTGCTGAACACGCCAAAAGGCCCTTACTCATCACTTACAAGTTTGAGGTTCCTGCTTCTGAAAAACTGCAAAAACCCTGAAAACTGGTGGGCAATACCTTGCAGTAATTGCTCAGCTCTCTCTAGAAACAGAGCAGTGGTGGGAACACTCAGAGACACACCATCAAACATCTGCACCTAAGGCACTGATGAGCAGTGGATGGTCCCCCCTCCTGCTTCTTCCACCTCTGCCAGCTGTTCGAGTGCACAGCCCAGCCCTGGAGCTGCAGCAAGAGAAAGCAGCAAATGCACAGACCTGCTTCTCCTTGTCTTACCTTTAGGGATGACAGGCAGGGCTGGGTTTCCTCTCTCTCCTTCTTACTCCAATACAAGAGGGAAAGCAGCATGCTTCCATTTGCAGAAAATCATTGTAGCTAACTACATAAACTCAAGAAGCAAGTGTTTGGGTAAAGTACAAATTATGGGCAAAATGAAGCAAATGTAAAGAGAAAAACTCCACAGACCAGAGAAACATCCAGAAACTACTCATTTGTTGCTGCTCGCTGTTCTGAGACTACAACCTAGGAGATACCAGAAAAAAAAGAAGAGACAGGGGGAGAGAGGGAGAAACCTCTAGGTTAGGATACTTTTTTTCCCTAACAAAGCCTCCAACCCTTTTTATTTTATTTCTCCTTTGGGCTAATGAATTATCCAGACTCAATTCTCTGTGTCAATCACTGTGGACAGCAGCCTTCCTTGGCAGCCCAGTCATTAGGGCTTCTCATACATTCCCTCTCCTCTGCCCTCCCAGCCAGACAAGCTACCAGCTAATGAGTTCTGTACCAGGGCATGATGAGGCCACCTCAAAGTAATATATCAGAGAAGAAAAATGACCAGAAATATATCAGAAAGTTTTACTTTGCCCATGGCTGTAAAAATGTATTTTACTGCCAAAGAATCAAATTAAAAACACCTTTAAACCCAATTGAAAAAATATTAGAACTTTATGCATTTGGGAGGAAAAAAAAAATCCAATACAACCAAACAAGGACCTTCCTACAGATTTGCCCAGATTACCAGGAAAGCTACGGAAAAAGGATAAAAGAAAACATCAAAAAGACAGACTGAGGAAGATTCTATATCCAAAATGCTGTCAGCCCAGAATAAACCTGTCAGTTTGTTACATATCCAGGTGGTGTTTCCTGTAGCTTTTAAGATATTTAACGTGCAGTTCTCCCCTTGAGATGTGACACTGTGAAGATGGTACCTTCTTACTCCCCAGATCATCTCTGCATGGATTTTCAGTCTCATCTCTGCCTGTGTTAGGATTTCACCTGCCTTTCATCATGGCCGTGCTGTGCATTCAAGCTGAGCCTGAGGAGTTTCTGTATCCTTGCCTTCCCACGCCACTGCAGCACAGTCCTGTCCCAGAGCACCCAGGAGCTGCTTGGGGACAGAGTCCCTGTCCACTCAGGGGCACAAGGAGCACCATGGCACTGCCAGCACCGGTTCAGAGCCTGGCACCGGCTGTGCAGCCCCATGGGACTCACCCTCTGACACCACTCATACCTGTGAAACCTCTGCCAAAGACAAAGGGTGGCACAGGTAGGTCTGAGAGCAGCTTTTGCACTGCAAAAACATTTCAGGTGTGATCCAAGCAGCAGCTTGTTGCAGAAGGTCAATTCTTCTGCAGGAACGGGGCTCTTACAGAAGGCTTTTTAAACCAAGTTTAAGGACCACAGTGGCAAAATGCATGCAAAAAATTATACAGGTGAGCACATAGGGCTCAGTGATGTTTCATTTGCAAAGCTACTTTGCAGTGGGACTGTTCCAAGCAAGTCAACATCACCACAGTGTGTGTTTTCTGAGAGAAAGGAACAAACATGGATCTGAGATGTACCATTTCTGTATGGAGATGCAGGGGTTGCTCTTCTGCAGCAGACAAATCATCCAGTTTCATTCCCTGTTTCTGAAAGCAGCTTGCAGGGCATGGTCTGAACTGAGGCAGCAAACAAAGCACTCATTTGTGATGCACCGAGCCATTGGCACCAGAGCTTACCCAGGAGAAGACCTTCTCTCAGACCCCCTCAGGTTATCTGACAAAACCACACAGCCTCATATTTTGCAGTCCAAATGACCAGGAGTTGGTCTGAAACTAGGCTCAGAAAATAAACTCAGGAGAGTGACTCCTGAATTATAAGACATATTTGGTTTTAACCAAAGAGATACTTCACTTTTGTCTTTAAAAACATAGCACGAAGTAAGAGCATCATCAGAGCCTGTTCTGCATCAGAGCAGAGTGCTGCTTTTTGTCTTCTTGCTCAGCATACTTTGTAATAGCACTTCCACTTGAATGTAGAGAATCTGCTCAGACAATCTAACACTCACTGAGAAGAGGAGGAAAGCAGAAAGACAAGGACAGAGTGTGTGAGAGTCCATGTGAAAGCAGAGCAGCATAAGCACATACATGTGTATCCAGGCTGTAATTCCTGACATTCTTCCCATTGAACTTAACTAATCACCACAACGTACAGCTAATCAGGAAAATGTCTTTGTACTTCCTACAGTATAGAGGGATGGTGAAAAACATTTTCTCAGGAATAGAAAGCCTCAACAGAAGATGGGATATATAAAAAAGGAAAGGAACACAAAAATAAACTACACTGTGCATGTGTTTGACACATTATGTGCCACTTTAAATCATCTGGAGTTTTGTTAGTAGGGTAGCTTTGAGCTTAAGGGAGAGTATTTCAGGACCAATATTTCAAAAGCTACCATAGAGCTGGGTTGGACTTTGGAAGGGAATGCAATCTAAAAAGAACATGGGATTGAGAACAGATCTCGCCAATCTCAGGTTCCTCTGTTTTGTTGTTTACCAAGAGGAACAGAATGGCATCCTTTTAAATAATTTGCAAGCCCTTTACATTCCAACATTCAGAAGCCACCAGAGACCAGACAAGTATACATGCAGCTCAAGCATGTCTGTACATAAAGAGCAGTTCTTTTCAGGTTCAGCAGTTTTTGAAGATGAGCTCCCTTAAAATGCTTCAAATACAAGACACAAGTCAGTGCCCACAGTTTCAAACTGCTGCAGTGGTTCGTTACTTCCTTCATTCAGAGGATTATTGATGTGCTTTGTTACCCATCCAGTTCCCAGGATCAGCAATCAGAACCCCTGGTGTGTGTATGTGTGTCTGTGTGTGTGTGTGTGTGCTCCTGCTAACCCATGCCAGCCACAGCACTGACACAACTCACACAGGCCCCACTTAAAGAAATCCCTGAAGAAGCCCAAAGAGCTCCCCGAAACGTTGCACACCTGAGTTCACTTCTCACTATAGGGGGACCACATTGTTCTGGCAGCTGGCAACAGAAGATTCAACTGAATATTCACAGCTTGTAATATCTGGGAGGAAACAAAGCTTTTCAATATGGAAAAGTAAATTTATAGAAGCACGTATGATTTTTCCAGTACAATGCACAAACACCATGGTGGGTTTTGACAGGGGCGCTAACCAGACAGCCTGAGAAGAGAGAGAGACCCAGGGAGCACAAATGTCTCTAGGGTCTGGATTTTCACATATTAGGTCATTAGTGGAACAATGGAACAGGACCCAGATCCTTGGGAATCTTCTGCAAGGCCTTTTCCTATGTTCTGTCTTATGTCAGACAAGCAATCAAAATAGCTCACCCAGTAGCCATGGGATAAGCCCAGCCCTCCCACTGGGCACGCAGACATTTAGAAGATATCTCTTGTACTCCAAGGGTAAAACCATGAACCATCAGCCACTGTAGCTGAAAAAACCACTATTTCTAACAGGCATAATGATGGGATTCCACAGAAGAGCATTTCATTGCTGGAAACCAGTTCACAGCAGTCTTTCTGTTTCTTATTTTAATATGTCATCTGTTGAGAACAAAGCGAACCATCATAATATTAAAGCAATTTCTCTTTGACCCGTAGTGATCTCTAATTCACTGGCCTCTGTAATTTGCTTTGTATTGGAGGTTAAGTATAGCTGCTGTAGCTGAGGACTGAAGGATGGCATTATATTACTCTGCAGTATATCTCTCTCTCTGCAATGCATAGATCTCAAATTTCTTACTAAAATGTACAGAGAAAGGAAGTTCAGAATGCATGTTCATATTAGGATGTGCTCATGCTCTGGAGAAGACTTTAACACAAAGCCAAAAAGTCATATTACCTTTGCCACACGATCTATTCCTGAGGAACAACACTTTCATTTGAATAGGATCATTCTGCTAGCCAAAGATGGGTTCTTACTTCTGTTGAAACTACTGTGAACACACAAAAAGAATTGCATAAAAGCTTTTTCTAACACCCAAATCGTATTCAAAACATATAACAGGGGCAACTCTTGCTCTCTGACACTGGAGATGTGCCTGTCAGCATATAACCACATTATAAATGTATTCAATATATTTTCGAAACTAATTGGTTTGTCATCTAATTGCCCTTTACAAAGTAGAGCTGACAGGACAAACAGTGGCCTCATCCTTTCATTCACGTTTTGGAAAACATTAGGAACTCAGGTCTGGGTGTATCAGGTTAGACAATGCAGATTGATGAGGCAGAAAAGCCTGAAAAGACAGCCTTCTTCCTGAGACAGGACATCAGAGGCTTCTGTGTGGGGCGTCTTTCATGGTCAAAGGCTTTCTCTGAGAACGCACAGCCCCTTGCTGCCCTACAGAAATAGCTCTGGAGGCTTTGAACAAAAGGATCCTCAGTTCAAGCAGTGTGATAGCAGCTTCCAACTGAAGGTGCAAGCTTCAGAATCGCAGGGCAGCCAACAGAAAAGAGCCTCCAGAGCAGCAACTAAGATTAAACCTGCTGCTCCACAACATTTTGGCTCCAGCTTCAGGACAAGCCCTCCAAGAGGATTCATTGCACACTCAGCCAGAGACAGATGTTAATAACTAAGGAGGGTCCCATGGAACAGCCACATTCTCCTGCTTTGCTGAAAATCCCCAGTTGTGCTGCAGCAAAGCAGCCTGTGCCATGGAACACTACCCTTTCAAGTACAGAAATGTAGACATGGTCATGGAATTCATGGGAAAACTGAGGACTGAGTGGTTCATGTCTGGCAGCAGGAACCTGCTCAGTCAGTGAGCAGTGAGAGGTGCCCAGAACAACATTTCAGAAGGCCTGAAGCAGGTTCAGCCTAAGCCTGTCAGATAATACATATTAGTAAGCAAAATTAACAACCAGGGCTGCCAGAGTACCCTGAGCAGAGGGGGGTTGAGACTTAATTTTGAAAACCAGGTGTGCTGAAGCCTATCTGCAGCTCCTTGGGATCTGTGCATGCAGCAAAGACACCCTTGCAGGGGTCAGGCGTGTCTGCCACTGCTGTGGCTGCAGGACAACTGCCCCCAGAGCTTCTGGAAAGGAGCTGAATTGGCTGCTGGTCAAACACCCTTCTTATTTGAGTCAAATGGCAGGAACAGCTCCTTTGTTTAGTGTCCCATTCAAAAAGAGTGGAATCAATCCACTCAGTACAGGTTTGAGTTGCATCCTTTCCAGTTTGATTCGCAGAAATTAAGCCTGGAAAACAACTCACATGCTTTATCCCTCTCGGAGATTTGTTTCTCTTACTCTGTGTCTTCTTCCCACATCTCTCTTTGTGGGAGCTCAGACATTCTGAACACCACTCTGTTATACTTCCAGCAGTGCAGGAGATTGTTTAACATCAACATCCTCTGAATTTCAACATTAAATTACATTTACAACAATTGATAAGAAACATTCCTATTGATAGGTAGTTTGGCAATACTTGACAGAGCTCCTTTAACATCCGATTTCACCAACAATTCACATTTTTCCTATGTAAAAATGGCTGGCTCACCCAAGTTTTTAAGGCCTGTTTATGGGCCTGAGAAACAGGTCTTTAAACTAAAACTGCTGACACACCATTAACTGCAGCAGGCATCTCTACAATAACATCTTTTGATAACACCTAAAATGACTGGGGCTTAAGGATGTTGTTATAATGAGAAAGGAGGGTATTTAGAGCTGCAGGTGGCATTGTTTCCAATCTAAGAACACAACTGGGTGCAGAAAATGATGCAGCTCTTACTTTCAGATAATAAATAAGACTATGATATATGTTTCTCTGAAAGAGTACAGACAAACAGGTGGAAAGCTGAGGCCAGTACTGCTAACAAGGAGACAGTGGCAAAAAACTGACTTTCAGACCCGAAATCTGGAGTTTGTACCACGGTGTTCAAAGACAGATTACAGGGCACTGCACCAGATCTGCCTTGGGGTTTTGCTAAGTATTAGAAAATGTGCTGGCCAAATATTTGCTCCTTAAAAAACACTTTTCACAGAGATTCACATCTGCACCCCTCCCAGAGCAGCAGAAGAAAGCAGTCTGTGCAGTCCCTTTCCCATTTTCCCTTGGAAACGAGCACCCCAAAGCACAACAGGATCAGGGATGCCAAGGCACCACAACGGGCACACAAAGTTTCAGGAGCTTTTTCTTTTATACACATGGGAAGCATTAAATCCTTGAATGGAAAGTACCAACCTAATGCAAACAAAGAAAAGAGACAACTGATTTATCCAGACAGACACTTCCTTGCTTGGAGGGGGGTCAGAGCAGGGCTCCCTCTCTTACCAGAACGAGGGATAGCAGAAGCAGGAACAAAGTGAGCAGGAAACAATCCCAGTGCCTGTGTCAGGAACCCTTGCAGGGACTGCAGCACTGAGTCACACTCTGGGTAAAGATATAGGAGTGACAACAGCTGCAAAACTACTGCCCTGTGAAACCTAGGATGGATTTATTAGCTCAGAAACCCCTCATTTCCTGAAGAAAACAATTCCCACAGTTCAGATCCTTGTCTTTCATATGTGTCCCACACCCTTACAGTGCCACTTTAGTGGTGCTGCTTTATGGCCTTATCAAAGTTATCTTTTATCAATATTGCCTCTGAAATAAATCAGTCTGACAACAAACAAACACAGAAACAAACCTTACCCCATGTATTTCCCATGAAGTTTTCCAGGCAATCATGACTATGGCAATGGTAACAACCCTGTCCTTTTTTGTCTGAAAACCTGAAACTTGGAGCTCAGCAGATGTTGGACTCCAGTGAGACACTGCATAGTGAGAGGTGGGAATTCAGCTACAGCAATCACTCAAACACAGCAATGTCTGTCCAAGAGCAGTTTAACAAACCATTGGATCAGTCTTATCAAACTATACTGAAATGTAAAAGAAGTGAAGTAGCACAATACTCATGGAATTATTACATTTAAAGGTCACATTGGTTTTCTTAAAACTTTCAACTGCTACATTAAAAGAGAACAAAAATCTGAAATCACTTGGGTTTATAATAACTTTTGTCCTACAGGTTGCTTGCAAGTAGCTCTTTTCTAATATTGGCAATTTAAACCATTCTGTATTCCTTAATATACTTGTTTAAGTCAACTGCAGCAAATGACAGACACAGCATCCTACATCTGATCTGGCAAACAGGAATGTGATCTATCTAATGACATTTCAACCTTGAATTTAATTGTCAATGCCAAAAAAAAAAAGGAGAAGGAAACATGCACACTTTTTGGTTTGCTTTTTTTTAGCTTGCATCAAATGTATATATATGCCTGTAATATTCTTTAAAATTGCTATGGAAGTAAAACCCCACATCATAGAGATACCTGAGTCGAAGAACAAGCACCTCGGCATCTCTAATTCTGTATTCATTAATATCCAAATGAATAAATGGTTTCAGAGTTTAATATTCTAAAACTCTTTTATTCCTGCCTTTCGCATGTGCCACAGCACAAAATGCTACAAGGCACTTCTTATCGACCCACTTGTATAGCACAGTCATTTAAGAATATTCTCCCAGAGTGCCACATGTGCCCCAGTGCCAGCCCAGTCACACCTCACAGGTACTGGTGCCCAGTGCCAGCCCAGTCACACCTCATAGATACTGGTGCCCAGTGCCAGCCCAGTCACACCTCACAGGTACTGGTGCCCAGTGCCAGCCCAGTCACACCTCATAGATACTGGTGCCCAGTGCCAGCCCAGTCACACCTCACAGGTACTGGTGCCCAGTGCCAGCCCAGTCACACCTCATAGATACTGGTGC
>JAWWEE010000016.1:17150170-17164718 GCA_035221455.1 Xenops minutus
GTCACACCTCACAGGTACTGGTGCCCAGTGCCAGCCCAGTCACACCTCACAGGTACTGGTGCCCAGTGCCAGCCCAGTCACACCTCACAGGTACTGGTGCCCAGTGCCAGCCCAGCCACACCTCACAGGTACTGGTGCCCAGTGCCAGCCCAGTCACATCTCACAGGTACTGGTGCCCAGTGCCAGCCCAGCCACACCTCGCAGGTACTGGTGCCCAGTGCCAGCCCAGCCACACCTCACAGGTACTGGTGACCAGTGCCAGCCCAACCACACCTCACTGGTCCTGGTGCTGTGAAGTTCAGCAGCCCGTGGGAAATGCCCCCTCCTTCCAGCGTGTGTGTAACCCTGAACCACTGCCCTGGAATTCCCACTTGTTGCTCCGTCACAAAAGCTGAAGTTTTGGGTTTGTTGGTGCTTTTTTATTATTTTTTTTGTTCTAATTAACATTGCAAATCAGCACAGAAAGGATTTGCCAGATCTCATCTGTCAAAACACTTATGGGTATCGTGTGAAATATGCGTTTCTGCACTTCATATTAGATGCAGAAAGGGTGCTGGGGGAGACCTGAAGAGCAGTTATCTTGAGAATTGCGAGTCAAAAGATGAGCTCACCATTCTGTTCTTTATGAAATTAGTTAAGAACAGCATTTCCACAAAAGCCAAGACCTGTTCGTTACTCAAGAACCCAAATCCTTGTACTATTTGGAAGCTGGTCTTGATCATTCACCAGCTTTTATCCAGATACAGGGCCAAACTGGCACATGTGAAACCAAAGAGTATTTTTATTGTTCTCCCCTTCCCTCTCTTATCGACCAAAGGCCAAATTCTGCCTGGTGAGTCTCAGGGGGAGAACACAATTATCAGTGGAGGTAAAGGAGGCTCAAAGTCACCACCAGTAAACACAACCAGTGAGTAACTCACTGTGCTGCTGTAAGAATTCCAGCATGTGGAATGAGCCCCGTGCACAGACCACTCCATGGATATCACTGCTCTGCTTAATGCTTTCCCAAGGCCTTCCTCCTCCAGCTTTAGATTGTGGGAGACAAGCCTCAAGGCATTAGTCTTGACCACCCCTTCCAGCAGGCTTTGAGAATGTGCTTTGTATTAATCATAAGAGGGAAAGCAAGTCTTTTCTCCTGGCTTTGCTTTGGGCTTTTGGGCGTTTAGGAGGGTGGGTTGTGCTGCTCTTCCCTGAAAGGGCAGCAGTGATGTCTCTGTAACAGAGCTCTCTTTCCTGTCTCCATCCAAGGCTGAGGATGGCAGCAAATGTTACAAACAGTTTGTACAACATCCAGTTTCCCTGCCAGTTAATGTGGAGCCTCTTCTTTTCCACCTTGCTCCTCAGCAGCAAAAAACCCACCAAGATGAAATTGTGCAGTGAAAAATCGTCCTACAAATCCTGCAGCAAGAATAAAGCCTGCCCTGGGAAGCCAGCCCAGGGGGCAAGGTGTAGCCATCCATTACATGTGCTCCTGCATCAGAGGGGATACTTTTGATTAAGGTTTTATGAGGTGACTTTTGGCAATGTCCTTGGGATCCCTGATTTCCTGCCGGGCAGCAGGGGCAGAAGCACAAACCACAAGAGAAGCTGTAATGCTGGTATTTGAAACATGAGAGGGGGCTCTCTGTCACTGCCAGCATTTACTTACTTGGGTGCTGCATATTCCAGGGAAGAAAGGTGTGTATTGGTGAAATGTGCTCATAAACATGTGCTGGACCTCTAGATACAATAGATGGCCACATAAATCTTACTCATGTGAAAACATTTGTAGAGAATCCTGGCTATCTGTAAACTTTAAATACTCCAGCACTTTAAGAAAAATCTATATTTTATGGATTAAAATATGCATAAGTTTAAATTTATCTGTGCATTTCTACTTTGGAAACTGTTCCTTGAGAATAACATTAATATTTATTACATTTTCCATGTCTGAGCAATTATACAGGCATAAATTCTTCAAGAGCTGATTCTGCAGGACCTGGGGTGGTTACATTCTGTTGATGTCAGTGGGAATGCAGCTGCAAGGCCAGGACTTGGCCTTTAGGACAGCCCAGTCCTCCAAATCCCTCGATGGGCTTACCCAGAAGTTTGCAGGGCTCTGATACCTTTGAGCACCTATTCTCATCTTCCATGATCTTAAACAAAAACTGAACGAGCCATTGAGTCATCAGGTTAGCTGCATACTTGATTTCTTCACTGGGGGTCCAAGGAGGGAAGCTTTCTATCAAGAGCACACTGCCAATTACTAAAAACTTGATTTTTTTTTTTCCCCAAACTGCAATTAAAAGTTCTACTCGCAGCAAATCTATAATGGGAAAGACATTGAAATGAAATTACAAATAAGATAAAGGCCCAAAAATCATGGATCCATGCTGTCTGCATCCCTGAGAGAGGCAGCAAATCAAATTACGGCGAATGGAAAAGTAAATGATGAATCTACCAAACGAGAATGATTCTTCACAAGATGAACAAATTAACCTCATGTTTCCATTTCAGTATGTACTGGCTACACGACCCAAGCCCCTCTCCCTTTCCAGCTTCAGCAGAGCACACCTTCAGCTGGCAGAGACAGAATGCTGGCCACTCCGAAAGGTGACTTTTTTTGGACAAATGAGGAAACTTTAATGAATTCCCCACTCCGCAGACGGCTGTAGTATATGTTAGAGCACCTGCTGCAACTCACTTCATATCACATTGCAGTTATGAAAAATAGTTTGCTATTTTGGAACCCTCTGGCAGCCAGAGTGAATCACTGAGGGCCCAAAGCTCATTTATCTTTTGTCAGAACTGAAGCCAAATGAACACCATCTTGCCCAGCAGCTGAAGAATGGGGGAGAAAACACTCTGCAAGTAAAAATAACCAGAGGAGCTTGCAAGAGTTGCAAAGACAAGTGACTTCTGGCAGGTAATAAAAAGCTTTTCACAACTCACTCAAGCTTTTTAGACCACGGTATTTCATGCAAGGCCCTGAGAAAAGCAACTGGGAGGAGGGAGAGGGCAAGGGGAGATGATGAGGTAGGAGGAGAGGAAAGCAGCAGGAGAGTCTGAGCCATGTTCATTCACACACATCCCATCAGGGCTGTGTGACCTGCTGCCTACAGACAGACACACAGACAGACACACAGACAGACACACAGACAGACAGCCAAGTTCAGGACTGTAGCTCCAGGTCTCACAGAGTTGTAAGGCAAGAACTGCCCTGACAGACACTCTATGCCCCCAAAGCAGCCAAGGCAAACCCAACCATTGCTTCCAGTCCAAGGCTGTGCAACTCGTAGGACAGGTGGGAGACACTGGGTGCTCCATCTCTGTCATGGGCTGGGGAGCAGCTGCTCCTCCAGCCCTTCAACCAACACAAACCTCACCTGTGCCACTCTCAAAGATCTGCTTTGGCTTCCCACAACTCTGCTGAAAGCACTACTTTCACCATTTGGGTGTTGACTTTCCCCAGGACTTTATAAAGCCTCGTAAAAAGCAGAGGGGGCCTGGTGATAAACACCCCACATATATCACAGTTATTCATATTTCATTTTGAACATTTCAGTGAATAACTGACTGAATTATTTGATTCATTGTATTGACTGAATCGAGGCAACGTTACCTGCATTTGTCCTAGGAAACCTCTGTGATCACTGACATAAAGCCAAGCCAGCTCCTCTGGAGTCCCAAGCTCCAGCAACATGTTGGAGTGTTTTCCTGATAACACAGGCAGAGGTAGGATCTTCTACTGGACCTGCCAGAAGAGCTTGAAACCCAAAAGGTTTTGGCACAAAAGCCCTTTTCCTCTCCCAGCTCTCAGCTGGTCTAATAAAAAAGGTCTAATAGGCCTCGTGCAAACCTTGCATTTATAAAGGATACAGGAATCCTTGCAACCACTGTAAGAGCAACATTAGGGCAACCTATTTCAGAGGAAGAGATAAAGCCAGGCATTAACCCAGGTTTAACATGTATGACTATTACATAGGGTTCATATTTCTATATACACACTTTCTTTTCATGCTTCCTAAATATATATTTCAGGTATTCAGGATAATTCAGATATTAGATATGTATTAGGAGATGAAATACAGAAAATAGGGAGTGACCAACAGCACAAAGCTACACTGACAAGTTCAGTAACACCTGAACACTGCTCTACCTTTCCCCTTTTCTTTGCCCCAGCTGGAACCACAAAGATTGTCCTTGGAGTTTATAATATAAAGAGCATTAAAAAAACCACTGCTCTTTGTTTTCTATAAAATTAAGTGTACCTCTAGCGTAAATGATTTTTAAATGAGTAGATGTTCTGTTAAGTAAACTAATGCTTACTTCAAATACAAAATTCAAAATATGGAACAATGAAGGGCCTCAAACAAAACCAGGTCAATGTTTTCAGGTAGAAAGACTTTGAATCAAGATGTCACTAAATTATTTCATTTATTTTGTTTGCAGGAGGTTTTTTATTATTTCTCTACCTTACAAATAACCACTGACTTTCAGTCAATGAGGCTACTTCTCTTGATTTCCCTGGGAGTCAGATCAGGGCTGTTAATTAGCTTTGATTCTTTGACATTTTGATAATATGAATATGACCTTAAACACTTCTTGTAGTGAACTTCAACTGGAAAGCTAAAGAGTTCTAAATAATTCTCACAACTCCAATTCCTTTGCTTGCACCAGTTTAAATACACCACAGACTGTTCACAAACTGAAAAGGAGAGTCTCTAAAGAACAGGAGAACAAGAAATGAGCAATGCAGCATCATAATTTACAAAGAAAACAACAATACAGACTCCCTCTCAATTACCTGAGAAAAACAAGAATTCTCACAAATTCTTGGAATTCTTACAAAAGAGTGTCAATGTTTCTGGTTCTTTGACTCACTTCTTTAAAAATCTATAAAAAATCATAATATATAAAGAACAGAAAACTGCCACTATACCCCCAACTCTTTATTTGAGCTGCATCTCAGCAATGGCATTTGGAGAGTGAAATCTTAGAGCTAGCTGTAACTTCAGTGACAGGGAGGACTCTGCTCCTCCACGTGCAGCTGGGAAGCACCAAGTTGGTAACTCAGCTCCTGAGGTGGTTTCCAACATGCTCAAGGACTCTGCTCCTGCCCACATTCTGCTGTGTCAGAGCTGAATGGAGTTACAAAATACGCAGATTACATGAAATTATTCAGGTTAATCATGACAGAAAGAGTATGAAGCTCTTAAGAGGGAGCCTGGTGAGCAAGCAGCATTGTCAAATGAGAGATCCAAATGCAATTAAATGCCAAATACTCCACACTGCAAGGACTAATCTGAGCCAGAGCAGCATCTTACAGGCCCTGCCTTACACCATGACAGACATGTACATCACTGCACACAACTGAGGGAAGAAACAATCCCAAACAAAGGATAATAAAACCCCTCAGATGCAAAATACATTATAGAGAAAAGAAATTAGGAAAGTAATTTTGATTCTGTGTATGTAATTCAGAAATCTAATCTCCCTTATTGGATTGGGTTTTTTTTTACTTTGAAAAGAAGTAGGAAAACATGATGGAGTGCTTTGTGAGTGGCAATTGCTAAGAACGATCAGAAGCCCTGAAAAAATCCTCACCATATATGGAGCTGAAAGAGTGGGGGCTTAATCCTCAGACAACCTAAATGCAAGGAGACGTGACTCTTTTGACAATGGTAAACAGGAATCTGGGGAGAAGACTCCTTGTTAGAAACACATTTCTTCAGAATGCTGAGGGGAGAATCCTTTTCTGACTGGTTTACAAGGAGGTTGTACAGCTACTTTCTAGAGGGTGATGGCCCAAGACACTGCCAAATTCCAAGGAGCTGAGTTACAATGCTGGGGAAAAGGGAGGTGTATTGAGATGTAGCCCTAGCCAGCCCTCAGCCATGGTGAGGAGGCAGCAGCTGCACCTCTGGCCAGGCACACACACTGCTGAGCAGCCAGAGACAAATGTTTCACTCACTCAGCATCACTGATGTCACGAGCTGCAATCTCCATCTCTGCCACTGCCAGAAGTGGCTTTCATCACTCTCCTGCTCCTGCAGTTCAAGCTTTCCTCTTAACAAAATAAAAATAATACTCTAAAGAGGAAAGCTGTAAGAATAATGACTGCCACTTTGCCATGCACAATGCTGTGGGGAGGTTTCCAGTTACAGCAGAAAAGAACAAGTGCCCCATGCAGGAAACTAAGGACACTTAATGATATCAAGATGCCTGCAAGTGTTGGGAGGCATCTCAGGGGCTGAGGCCTCATTCAGATGCAGCACTCCATGCCAAGAACAGATCAATCAGGGTGTTTGCCATGTGAATTGAATACTGAGAGTGATATTGTTTAAAGTGTTTGCCATGTACCCAGTCTGTGCTTTTCTGTTTCGATACCACAGGTGTGACAACTCACCTGCCCTTCCTTCCCCAGGCACTTCTCCAGCCCAAATGGCAGCTCCAGCCTCAGGCTGGTGTGGGCAATGGGCTCAGTTTGGCAGGCTCCAGGAGTTCCCTTCCAGTCACCAGGCTGAGGGATTCAAGCAAAACCCACCTCTGCTAATTCGGGCAGAGCCTTTTGCACTTGTGATGGTTCTCACGAGTCAGAGATTCTGACACAGGTGATATTTGAACTCACAACCAAGACCCCAGTTACTACAAGAGTCCACTGGTCAGCTGCAGGCAAAGAGGTTTGTGGGCAGAAGGGGCAGAAAGCACCTTCAGAAGTCATGTGCTAAAGCAGCAAACCATACCAAGGGGCTAGCAGGGAGGGGAGGGTGTGCAAGACAGACACACCTCGGTCTTCTGCCCCACAGGACAACAGGATTTGCAAGAGATCTTCATATTAGCTCTTCACTGCCAAGTGACCTCAAATAAAGGTCCCTCTCTGGGAACAGATAACATCCAATTTGACAAATAAACCTTGTATATAACACTATATTACCCACACTACTTAAAGCTCTTTAGCTGAAATTAATTGATGATCTTTAGCAGAGTTATTCAGGTGCTGCAGCTTGTTTTCATGTCAATTTTTTACCTAGAGAAAAAGACTCTTGTCCCTTCTCCTGTTGTGAAGACACTTCACCACTCACCATTTTAGGAAAAGAATGGGATATGTCACTTGCAATTTTCTCTTGTAAATATTTATTCATTGAAGGAGCAATGCTTCTCCTCCCTCTTTAGGGCCTACAATATCAAATAAATCTCGGAAAATCAGGCATGTCAAAGCACATCTCCCTATAAACACACTCCCAAAAGCTCAGTCATAGCACCTCTGGAAAAGCCCAATCCAGCTGTAGCAGAAATGAGACCACACCAGTACTTACCCTGGTAGCAGAGCCTTTCAACTGGGAGCCCAATCCAAGGAAGCACCATAGCTATGGTGCCTGGAATTCTGTGACCTGTGTTCTGCTCTTTCTTCTGCCAGAGAGGAAAAATCTCCTGTGTTAGTGGGATACTGAAATTCTTTCATATGCAAATATGTCAGGCAACAGCAAAGCCTCGAGGGTACTGGCAAAAGCTGTGAGGCACCAGACTCCAGCGAGCTGCTCGCTCAAGGTGTGCTCTGATCGAGGCAGCAATCTCAAGGGATTCGAGCTGTACCCACTCTCTTCCTTCCCATGAAGTGCAGGGCACTCAGACTTGCAGAAAATCCCTGACCAGTTCCAGTTCTCTCGTCAGGAAATACAGTGCAATGGGTGGGTCAAAACTCAAAGGGCTTTCATAGGAATGTCTTGAGTTCAAAGACATGCTAATCAGAAAGGGTTTCTTGGGTCCACAGTGGATTTGGAGGTCAAAGTGAAAACCATTCTCCCATCTGGCTGGTCACCAGCAGCCTGGCATGTACCACACCATGGCAGTGGGATGGGAGGGACTGGTCAGACTGGTAGGAGCTGGGATCTGTCCTCATCCTCGGAGCACAGCAGAGGTAGGATTCTTGCCCTCTGCAGAGACACCAAGGGATGCTCCCCAAGCTGGCTAAATACATTTCCTCCACAGCTCCCAGCTACATCCCTTGGCGAGTTTCTTTGTGCCAGCACAAAGGTTGTGCTGTGTCACAGTCCTGACATGAAACACGAACTAACACTTTGGACAAGAACGCCCTTCAGACAAGGACAGGCTGGCTTTGTCCTCAAACACCAGACCGGCCCTGTTTCTCAGTGGGATGCTCAAAGAATTCCAGAGACAAAAGACAAACTGTAAACCCAACATGATGCTAAGTAAAAACAACAAAACAAAACAAGCCAAAGACCGCCCCACACACTGATTTAAAGGTAGGAGAAAGGAGGAACAAGTCCCCCAGAGCACACGGGGAGCCAGGAGAGAAGGGCTCTGCATCTGCACTTCTGACAGAGAGAAGCACCTCCTTTTCTTGTACACTCTTATCATCAAAATTCACTGCTACCTGTGTGGGCAGAGAGCCTGTTGTATGTTGTTTAAATGATCAGCACACTTCCACAGAAAAGTCTTCTCAAATAGCTTTAACTACTAAACATCTGCTGGAGGTGTTTCGTATGCCAAACAAATGTCACATCAAGAAGGTCACTCACATTGTGCTCACACCTTAGTAAGTCATTCTCCCTTTGTTTGGCTTGCTGCTCTAATATTTAGAGATGCTCGAAATTTTCTACATGACTAGCAAGCAGCTTGTTCAGAACTACAGAGTGAAGGTTACATTGAAAGTGTCCTTTTTCTTTCAGTGAAGTTCATGTGCACTACTCCAAAGCAATCTAAGAAGCTCTGTCCTCATTAATCTAAGTTTGGGGACTGAAAGTACAGTATCAAAAGGCTTTGCTCCCTTGCCTGTGTTGCTTAATTTCTCTTCCTCTGTCTTTCTCCACTCTCCCCCTCCCCATTTTATCTTTGTAGTCATAATATATAGCTTTTTAGTGTTGGGTAACAACCTGCACTATGCACAATGAGATACAGGACAAAGTTATCTGTATTTACAGTTCTAACTCTTTTGCTTCTTGTTACGGTCTGTTGTTGACCACTTTCCATTATTCACCAGCAGAAGAAAAATAAAGCTCACAAAGTACAGGGCTGTGAAACTTGCACACTGTTTCCATATCAAAATTGCACCGCAGGAATTACTCACTGTTAAGAAAATGCAAATGATCTGTCACACAGAGACAGTAACTTGGCTCTCCATGTTGCAGATGTGTTCCCAGACAGGCTTTCCAGTTCAGCCCTGGGGACTGCTCTGGGCTTCTGAGGAGGGGTTTAAGAAGGGTGTGAGTCAGTACTCTGGAGAAATGAGAATCAGAGAGCAAGACAGATCTCTTTCTAGCGAGGCGGCGGACAGCAACACTGCACGTTCATCCAGCTTTGTGGATAAAAGGAGCAGAATTTAGCTAATCCTCCACACAGGAGCAGTGCTATTACAATTGCTCACTCAGCCATTCTGGGGTGAATCTGGATCATTTGGGTTTTAAGACTATTATGATGGCTTTACACTTCCCTGAGCAGACTATTACACATATAATTCAGAAAGACAGCGAATTCTTCAATGTGGATTCCAAGTTCACTGCACAGAAGAAAACAGTGGACGGTTCAGACCACTGTGGATATCATCACTTATCAGGTGTCAGGACAAAAGTTAGTTTTTCTAGTGAAAGATATAGAGCAGAGCATTTACACACCCTTTGGGAGGAGTTATAGCAAGATACATCTGGGAAGGATAAATAGTCTATATGCACTTGTTTTCTGCCCTTCAGCTCCCCTATCCTACAACAGAAAATGAAGAATTGGCTGACTTTTTATATGTCTGAAATTTAATTTCTGTATTTTAGTATACTATCCTAATATACTCATTATTTTGTTCCCAATTTCTTTATCCCTGCAAAGAGAACCTCTATATGTTTATTATTTTCTAATCAGTGGATTACTGCTTTTTGTAGTTCACTGCTTTAGAAATTCACATTTTTCATTAGCTTTTATGATCAGAGAACAACACCAGAAAAGCAAAAGGCAAATGACTGAAGAGAAGGAAAACTTCTTCAGATTCACCTGTATCTTAGAACTTTCAAGGCAAATCCTGCAATTCCTATGAATCTGATCAGGATTCAGATGAAAGGAACACAGTATACTTTTAAAAGAATAAAGCACAGGATAGAAAGGATATTTTTTTTTTATTTAAAGCACTGCTTCTTGCATCACTGCAAATCTGCCTCTGTCCAACTTACAAGTTATTTTTACAATTAGGCAGCTACATCTGTGTCTTCCTGAAAACCCCCTTTTGAATGGGCTCCTGTACAATGAGCTCTGCTGGACTCACAGACAAGAGTTTCACAAATGAATACAAAGCAATTTTCAGGCCAAAAGTCTTTAGAAAGAGGGAAGGCATGGCCTAAAGAGTCCATGAGACACCTATAGCCTCATCAAGGACAAAAAGTTGCTAAAATCCCCCATCTGGGTGACCAACACTGACACCTGAGCAGTGAGGACCCACCACTGCATCTGATATGGAAGGTGCACTGGGAAAGAGTCAAAGCTCCACCTCCTGTGGCCATGGAAAACAAACCTCAAACAAGCCTCAAGCTTTCAGACCAGAACAAAGCATCCAACCCGCAGTCACAACCTGGCAGAGAGTCAGCACCTGGGAGAAAAGGCACTCAGGAATGAGAGGACAAGGCAGGGAGTGCCCCCAGATTTGCCAGCTGTGGCATTCTGAGTGCTTGCAGAACATCTGGCTTTGCAGCTGTAGCAGACCTGCTTTCTGCACCCCCAGACTGTGTCCCTGCCCTGCACACATCCAGAGCATGAGCACACCAGAGACTCCCCTTCAGAGCAGGGGCTCAGCCTGCTGAGCTCAGCAGGGAGAGCAGTGTGTGCTCCTGGCCATGGAGGGGGAGCCAGCCTGGGGCTCCAGGGACACAGCCTGGAGAGGGGATGGCAACGGTCCCATACCTGGGATGTATATATCCTACATATAGGACACATATATCCCATATATAGGATGCCAATTATCCTGTATATAGGATGTCAGTTATCCAAAAGATAGAATGCCAATTATCCCATATATAGAATGCATATATCCCATATATAGAATATCAATTATCCCATATATAGGATGTCAATTACCCCATATATAGGATGTCAATTACCCCATATATAGGATGTATATATCCCAAATATAGGATGTCAATTACTCCATATATAGGATGTCAATTATTCCATATATAGGATGCATATATCCCATCTATAGGATGTCGATTATCCCATATATAGGATGTCAATTACCCCATATATAGGATGTATATATCCCATCTATAGGATGGCGATTATCCCATCTATAGGATGTCAATTATCCCATATATAGAGTGCATATATCCCATATACAGGATGTCAATTACCCCATATATAGGATGTCAATTACCCCATATATAGGATGTCAATTACTCCATATATAGGATGTCAATCACCCCATATATAGGATGCATATATCCCACATATTGGATATCAATTATCCCTATCCACATTTAAATGCCCAAAGCATTACTCTCGATTTTCTGCTTTCATGAGGCACAGTCCAAGTTTAAGTGATGCAATTCAAAAGGTTTGTTTTTTAAATCTTTCTGCAAAGTTTAACACCTTTTAATGACTCCCAAAAATATTGCATCATTTCCTATATATTAACACCTCTTTATTTCAAAATTGATACATACTTTTAAGCTACTTCTTGAAGGATTAATCAGTATTGGCAGTAAATTCCAGCGTACTTCCCCCAGTCTTTTTGGTCTGTCAGTCATATATAAAGTGAAAATCATTAAGATGTGTATAGGGATCCCACAGGATGTAGGTTCTCACACAGGACCACAAAGACTGGGGGATCCTGTGGTGAGAGCACCATGGGAGCACACACTGCTCTGGAAGACGTGTATCAATGTGATGTCTAAATTAATCTGTCCTTTATGCCAGACTCCACTGACATTGAAGAGCTGTGCATACACAGAAAGAGGAGATAGAATATAATGCAAAAATAAAGTGGCAGCCTCAACTGAAGTTCCTTGTTCTCCTGAGTTTGTCAAGGCTTTGTTACTTGGCAGCTTTTCATACAATATTTATTATGGCTGCAATTTTTCCCCATTAACATGTTTTAATCTGGGAAAAATGTCACATTTTTCTATTTTAAATATACGGAGCCTGACATTTTTTGTGAGCTCATCTCTAGCAGATTGCTTTTTGTTCTAACCTCGGAGGAGTGAAGGGAGGATGCTTCTCCCATCTTCTTACTTCTTTTCCCTTTGAAGTTGATGTATTCCCTGTGTTTGGGGTTTGTGTGGTGTACAGCCTCTCACAATAGAGTGGAACTCACAGACAGCACTCAGGCCTTAAGCTATTATCGCTCCAACTCCGAGTGGATAGGAAACTTCTTCTCTAAAATCAAAGACAGACCAAGCCATAGATCAAAGAAATGGGTCAGAGCTGACTCCTTGGGCAGCCTAGATTCTCTCTGGTGTATCAGCATTTCAAATTAGCAGGTGCACATGTGCACAGTGTACAACAAGTTGGAGAATCTACTGCCTGATGGCTCCAAAACATTAGCATTCCATCAGAGGGCACTTTATCACTTACTCCACCACAGATGATCTACGTTGCAAGCAGCACAGGAAAAAATCTAAACATGTCATAACAATTCTTTTAGAACTCACCAAAAGGCAGTTTCTCCAAGCTAGTATTTCTCTTTACTTTTTTTTTTTCATAGTTGACTCATACAAGCTGAAATCCGTATCTGCTCATCTACAGTTCATGCCATGCATCAGAAGTGAAAGCATAATTTTCATCCTTCTACGTGAACTAAACTGTTGTTATCCAGTTTTCCAGATGTGAAAATCTGTCATCTCTGTCAACGTGTGTGTATCTACATTTGTATTTCAGCAGTCTGGCTTACAGGTCTGAAACCATGCTGTGCAACTAAAAGGAAAAGGTAATTTCTTTCCCTCCTACAAGGAACGTCCCATTGTTATGATCCAATTTTCCTTTCAGATTTTGTCACTGTTATTTTTTAATTAGACATGTAATGCATCTAATATATTTCATAGCCTTGAATTCCTTATTTAATCCATATTCTTTAAAGTTCAGAAATACCAGTTTCCATTTAAATTATTGTGGAGATCATTCATGAGATAATTTTCCTCTGTGCAGACAGACTAGTTTCCCCAATCATGAAGTGTCTTTTAAAGGTAACATTTACATTCACATCACAAACATTCCAAGTGAGAATCTTGTAATGAATAAACAGAAAATACTGCAGAAGAGTATGGCAAGTTCTGATTTCAGAGTCTTTAGAGTGAAAGACTTTTAACCCACATTTAATGTGTTGAGGAATCTGTAAGACAGTTGTCTTTTACCAGTAGTAGATCAAATTCAACAGTACATTTGCTGTTTTCAGCATCTTTTCCCCTCCAAACACTGTTCAATCACAGTGTAATCTCACTCCCTGAGCTGCTGATACACAGTTCTTGGGAAGCAAATTCCCCTTCCTAAGCATTTGTGGAGCCAAAGCTCACAAGTGTCCCAAGGCTGACCCCGAGATGTGATCACGAGTGGTGCTTTGCCTGTCTCCCAGGCAGCAGAGGACATCCCAACAGTGCTGCCAGGGGAATGCCTCAGGACTTCCCACCACATATCCAGCATCTAACCCCAGATCCTGGGTCTGGAACAGCAAGCCAGGCCCCTCCCCTGCAGCTCGTGTCTCCCTGGCAGTGCCCATGGCCTCTCCCAAAGCCTTGTGTGAGCAGCTGCATGCAAACCAGCACAAACATGGTGTTAAAAATGCATGGGAGCTCCATGCTGAGGAACAGGCAGCACCTCTGGCAAGACAGGCTGTGCCCCATGCCCAGCTGCCACCACTCTCAGAGGGCACTGGGGGTGCTCTGGGACCTGGGCACCAGCACTGCCCTGTACCTCCCATCCCCAGGAGGCTCCAGAACAGCCAATATGAACGGGCTCTGCTCCTCTGCCAGCGCTGGGTGGATCTGCCACAGCGCCGTGACACAAGAGGAGAGGTTCAAGATTGGTCAATGCCAGGTCCTGAGCTTGCATTTCAAAAGAGGTTACACTTCAAAACTGAGTGCTGATTTTGGTTATGTCTTTACCAGGAAGGATGAGGACAGGCAGAAAGTGTCGCTGTGCTCTTCAACATCTTCATAAATGACTTGGGCACAGGAATGGAAGGGACATTGAGCAAATTTGCAGATGACCCAAAACTGGGAGGAGCTGTTGAGTCCCTTGAGGGCAGGAAAGTCCTGCAGAGACCAGGACAGATCAGAGGGCTGGGAATCCCAACCATGGGAGGTTCAATAAGGGAAGTGCTGGATTCTGCCCCTGGGATGGGGCAACTCTGGATGGACAGACTGGGAATGAGAGGCTGGAAAGCAGTGCCAGGAAAGGTCCCTGGGGGTCCTGGTCAGGGGCCAGTTGGCCACGAGTCAGCAGTGCATGGAGCCAGGAGGGACATCCCTGTCCTGGGGGAACATCCCTGGCCTTGGGGGCATCAGGGCAGGGAGGGGATTGTCCTGCTCTGCTCTGCACTGGGGCAGCCTCACCTGCAATAGTGGGGCAGGTTGGGGGA
>JAWWEE010000016.1:17164818-17211973 GCA_035221455.1 Xenops minutus
CACAGCCCCAAGGCTGCCAGAGCTGCAGGAGGGTTTGGATGATGCTCTGGGGCACAGGGGGGGACTCTGGGGATGGTCCTGAGCAGGCCTGAGGGTTGGACTCCATGGTCATTGTGGGTCCCTTCCAGCTCAGCATATTCTGTGACCTGTGAATCTACCAGCCACCTATGAATCTCTGCTAAAGTAATTTTAAATGAAGAAACATTAAATTTTTCTTTATATAAATCTTGGTTATCCAATATTTATATAAATAAATAAAGATTTATATAAATAAATAAAATATAAAATAAAATATATATAAATAAAGATGTATTCTGCCACATTCTCAAACTCTTGTACCATTCATTACTGTCTTTTCAGAAAAGTCTGCATATGGTGCCACCTAGAATTGTTCTGGGTGATATTTGGACACATCCCTGAGCCCTCCTCCCCCATCCAGTGGCTACCATCGTACAAAGACCTACACGATGATGAAAATAAAGAATAAAGGTACAGACCAAGAGCAGCCTGAAGTCCAAAATCAAACCCTACACTACACAAGGAATTAGCTTGTCTTCTGCCCCAGCCCACCCGAGTGCAAATCAGGCCTGTCGGACTAGCACTGGAGTCAGCAGTTGTGGAAACTGCAGTGCCACTTCACACACGATTCTCATCTAATACATTATAAATGTTATAAATATTTTACTGTATAGGCAGCACGAGGCAGCAAATACATTACGAGCTTGACTGCTACAGGATTTTGCTACAACTCATGAGGCAAAAATGTGTTGAGTGTTTTTAAGGACCGCAGCTGGTTTAGTTATCCTGCTGTAACACTTACCTTGGCTTCTGTTCCTGCAGCCCCTCCTGCCAAAGTGAGGGCACTGCTTGGCTTTGTGCAAACCTTCTTAGGTCAGGTGTTTGCAGGAGTCACAGAGATCCTTGTGCAGGATTTTGTTGATCAGGAAGGAACTGGAGAAATCGTTCCCTCTTTCAGACCACCTTTCTTTGACCTTTGTTACTTCCCTCAGTTACGTTTTAGTCCCAGAAATAGCTGAGACTTCAGCTGACTTTCTTCCAGTGCCAGGCTCTCCTTCATTCTATTTATGATTTTTTCACAGTTTCTACATCACCAGCTCCACGTAAAGAACACCAGTGGAAGTCACTTCTCCAGCCAGGCAGTTACTGCTCAGGGGGGATGGAGAAGTCAAGGCTGTTTTACACCAGTACTGGTAGGCTCCCCCCCAGTCCCAGAGCATTAGGACAGCTCTCCTGGGGCTGCCAACACACCAGTTAGATAAAATCTACAAAATGTCACTTCACAGTTGCACCAACATAGACAGAAAAGTCTTCACATGAAGAACCAACCATCAAATCCTTAGGAACTGGCCTGTGCCATTTGGTGGGCACAGAACCCACCAGAGCTTTAAAGCCAACTCCCCAGAGTCCTACCATGGTGCTGAAGGGGCTGGTGCTGTCCCCTCGCTGTGGCTGCTGTTGTTCCTTTATGTACAGCACTCAGATAAAACAGAGGTATCTCCAAGGCTACAGGATGTCTCACAGCAACTTCTTCTGGATGCTCTGGAACAGAAAACAAGAGATTACCTTAATTTAATAAATGCAGTTCTAGTTCTTGAGAGATTTACAAATGAGAAGTTCCTGGAAATTAATAACCTTGGGAAAGAACAAAGAGCAATGCCTACTGCTACTTTTTTGGGGATGTGTGTAATTTTGCTTGGATTAACTTCTAATTCTATATTTCAAATACACACTATATATATATAAAAATATATCAAACTTATGTTTGCAAGTTTGCAAAGTCTTCAAAAATAGCAGGATTTCTGTTTGAGAAGCACTGCAAGTATATCACAGACACATGCCAAGCATGTTTCCCAGGTCTGGAGTGGTTTTTCCTAGAGGAAATAAGGAAAATAAAGAAACACTTCCTGCTTGTTGAGTCCAAGTCTGGGAATTATGGCAGACCATCCTTGGGCAGGGCCAAAGCTGCTACAGCTGACATTCAGGCCATGGTTCACAAAAGGCAGTCAAGGAGCTGATCTGCCTTAAATAAAACCTGGTCAACAGAAGAGTGAGCAGGCAGGAGGAGTGGCACTCTCTGCTGGTGTTGTGAACACAGGCACACTGCTCCAGGACACAGCCCCTGTGAATTAGGGTGGAATTTGGGACACTTCTTGTATCTCTGAGAGGTTTGGACACAAGGTACATCTTGGAGTAATGGAGCAGCAGCAAGGGAGCAGACATGGCATCTGAAGGCAAAGTAGGAGAACACCCCACAGCCACAGCTGCCAAGAGTGCCACAAAGCAATGAAAGCTTCAGGAGGCTGGTCAAGGGGTACCCCAAAATTGCAGAGGGTGGCTCTTGCTCCCCATTTAAGATGTAGACCACACTGGAAGGGCTGGAGAAGCTGCTGTCACATTTGGCCAAAACAGTGGTAAAAGCAGGGATACAGTGCTTGCACTTTACCTCTGGGAACAAAATCCAATTATGGTCACTTAGACTGAAAGCAAAACAGGCATCAACTAATTCCCATAGATTTCCTCATAGATTATGAAGAAAAGAGAGGGAGAATATGAAGCAGGAGGGGAAAGTGCACCAACCTGAAGGAGTAGAGAGCATCAGAAACCCAAACCAAAGTGACTCACCAGGCTCCTCACCCCCAGCTACCTCCCACAGCATCTGTTCATCACTAACAAATTCAGTCAAGCAGGCCAAGTGAGGTCAGCAAGGCTTGTACTCCCCAGGACTGTCACACACCCTTTCAGTACACACAGACTCACTCCAACTCACTTCAAACAGCATGAAGTGCCAAGAGGAGCCCAACACAAAAACAAACTACTGGAAGAGAAGACCCAACCAAGCACCATGAGGGCCCCCATACAGAACAAGAAAGCCCTACCCAGTGTCAGGTGTTGCTTTCTGCCTCTTTCCAGTATAATCCAGGAAGGAAAGGGAGGCAGGATGCAGCAGTGTGTAAAGATGGACAGCTTATAAATGAAGGTGTCCTGACACATCACTAGCTCTGTGTGGGATGCCCCTAGGAAACTCCTTTCCTATCAAACATATAACTTTATTTAGCTGAACTGGGTTGTTTTTGTCTGTGGAGACAACTATGTCCTGTCAGGTCCAATGTTTAAAAAAAAAAATGTTCTAGCCACCTATGCTGAAATGCTTCCAAGGAAAAGAGCCAAAAAAGGGGAGAGGGAAAGGCAGTCACTACTATCTGTTTGTTAGGACATGATCTTCAAACATCAGCAAATTGCAGTACTCACTGATGGCACCAAACAGGACTATCTCCCCAGACAGTGCCCATCCTGGGTTTGTCTGGCTCAGCCCTTCACAGCCCAGTGACTCCTGTGACATTCTGTGCTTGTGAAGAGCACCTGGAGAACAGCTTGGGGCAGCCATGGCCTGTGGTGGGGTGAACTGGGGTCCCCAGTGCCATGGCGTGGGGCAAAGGCACCTGCAGGGAAGGAGCCTCCCTGCTCTGCAAACATCAGGTTATCTGCACTGGTACACACTGGCTCAGTGCCAGTAACTCTCTGAATCCCTCCCTGGCAAGAGAAGAGGCACAAGACAAGGGGGTTCTTCAGACAGGAGCTCCCTTTGGACCTCACTAACATCATCTGCAAACTGCAGAACCCTGGCACTGAGCTAGGCTGTGGGTTGGAAGAGGGCAAAAATAAGGACTCCTGGCTAAAGGATAAGGCATCACACACCCCAGGACAGTCTCTCTGTATCGTCACCATCCAGGATATGAGATGATTCCAACCCTCTTGGAATGCACTCAGAGTAGGGAGAGTCACACCATCAGATGCCTCACACATACAACTTGAAACAAATGCACAAACAGATGAAATCTGACTGTAACAAGCTACATATATTCACATACCACATAAATATCAGCTGTTATTTTCTTATAAATGTAATTGCCAACACGTAATAAATAAAAGAACAAACCAACACTCTACCCTGCCAGGCAAGGAAGAGCCAAGACAAGAACTCATCACTACAGTTTTATCCTGCTGCCACTGATGAGCTTCACTCCAAATTTGCCAGGCATAAGCTCCAGGTTTAAAGTAACAGTGACTGAAGCTACAATTCAGAGCAAAGCCAGGAACCTCTCATTCCTGCAGAGTCACTGCACTGAGATTGAAGCATTTACAGAGGGCAGAGTTTGGGGGTTCTTTTAAATGGATTTTCAGTTTGTCTAGAACTGCATTTTTGGTGTTTGTTCTTGTTTCAGCTTTGCCTAGAACTGCATTTTTGGTGTTGGTTCGTGTTTCAGCTTTGGCTACATCTCTTTTTCAGCTTTTCTGCTCTCATGGTTCCATGTACACAACAGAATATTCTCCTGGTGTTCCTTGACAAGGAAAAACATAGAATCATTCAAAGGACCATTCCTTACAGTCAAGTATCTACTTGAAAATCCAGATCCTGCCTCCAAAAGGTAGCTACACATGGGAGAAATCCCTAGAAAGAAGTTCCAGATGTCAAGTTAACTTGGCTGCTAAGCTGGAGGATTGTTATAGAAGATGGAGCTGTCCTGTGATTTTCCCTTCTGCAAAACACAAAGAAGGGCTGGTCAGGGGAAATTCTGTAAATGCCACTTGTTGAGTTGTTGGTTTGTTGTTTTGTTTTTCTTTTAATCAGACTTCTTAAGCTATTAGTGGCTGATCACTCGAAGGAAGTGTGCAGCTGCCTTGATTAATGATTGAATTTTAAATATTTATGATGGATGGAGTGAGTCTCTGGAAATGATTGGGGTACTGCTGTTTGTCATATGCTTCTCACCAGGACTCTACTGAAAATGAGATGTTATCACAACTGGTTATAATTCCAGAATAAAATATTGTAAGAAATTGTGCAGACAGAAATACTCTGTGTGTGTGTGAAATCTAAGTAGCTAAAAGCTGCTTCGAGACTATTTTCAGAGTATTTTGAAATCAGCTTTTTTTATTTTCCTTAAAAACAATTTTCTGATGACTTGCTATTTCACGTACTCTCAAATCACAACTTTTCAAAGGCTTTTTGGTGTTCACTAGGAAATTTTCATCCCCTGTGTTCCCCCTGAGCTGTTTCAGTCTAGGATAAACAAAAGCTGGGTGTTATGAGTAACCACCATGGCACCTGCAGAGAAAGGATGGCCAGATTGGCTCTGATTAAACTGGTAAAGCTGGTTATTGCCTACCCAGACTGACACCACAGCTATGGCCTTGCTGGAGAGCACAGCTTGGGGGTCTGGAATTTTCAGTCTTCTTTCCTCAGCAAGGACAGGAGAGGGGAAGATCCCAAGCAGACCAACCTCACGTTCTACCTCTCCATTTCCTTTTCCCCCCAGGCACTACAGGAGCAGAGGTACAAATGATCTGCTCATCATCTCTCCTTCTGAGCTGCCATAAGGAAAAACAGCCACTGCAATTCTTTAATCTCCCATCCAGCATTTTGGAGAATTTCATACTGCCACAATGTGGGCTTTTTTAGACTGGTTGACATCTTTGAAAAGATCCCAGGGAAGATCCATCACCTGGTAGGTCTGGGCATGGGAAGAAGGCCCAGCTCCCCTGGGCACTGTCCTGTGCAGTGAGATAAACCCTGGTACTCCATGCGGTTCAGAGCTCAGGTCGTGCCAGCTGCTGGCAGAGCCACAGTGCCAGGCTGGTTTAAACACCACCAAATGATAAAAACCCAACAAAGAGAAAGCCAAAGCCTGAATGATACTGTTGTATCCCCAATTCTTAGAAGTCTGATTAGACTGATGCATAGTTGAAAGGAAAAAATATCAAAAACTGGTCTATGTATGAGATATAATTCACAAAGGATGTAAAATACCTGCACCTCATGTTTGTATTGTACTTCTTTGGGAAAAATCCTGCAAATGCTTACAAATTTCACAGAAAATGCCATGTATAATCTACACACACTTACCTCTAGGGTAACATGAGGAATTCTTTTTTTTATATGTAAAAAAATATGGGCCCAGGATTTTTCACCATCCTTTGTGTTCTGTTCAATACTCATGCAGTAATTTTAAGAACTAACCTGTGGCTTTCTGTAGCAACATTTTCACATCAAATGAGCACGTTTTGATCCAGTCTCTTCAGACCCATCCCTACTAGTGTTTGTGGGCAAAGGTAATGCAGATTATGGTATTGTGTATTATTGATCCATTGCAAAAATTCTGTGAGTGGCATTTCAATTCTAAGATGGTTTGACCACATCTTTTTTATTTTAGACATCTTCACCAGGCCTCCAGTTGTTTATCAGATACTTCAGCCTAAGGCAAAATCCCAGACCCGAGCCAGGATCCATTAAAATACACGTTGGTAAGGCAGGGCTGGACACCCCAAGGAATAATATGCCCCTGCAGCCAGAGCATTTCTCTATTCACAGTGACAGCCACCAAAATCCTTCAGATATTCATCTTCTCCTGATGCTTGCTTTTGGAAAGGTCTCTATAATTACTTCCTATACTTTGCAATATTCAGGAATTATTTTCTGCTACCGTAAGAAACGTATTTAGGATGAAAATATTCTCCCATTGGCACCTTTCTGTGTGGTATTAAGACTAGGAATGTATTTATATTTAGGTTTCACCCACGAGAAAAGGATTCTTGTATAATTCAGTACTACACTTAGAGAGGAAAAAACCTCTAGGCCACAATATGTAGTTAATATTCAGAATTAAGTCAGTTTATTATGCATCAACTGGTAGGTCAAACTCAGCTTTGTGTGCTGTAATTTATAATACAGCTTTATGCCCAAAGCAATATGGAAGGCCTGAAGCAACACTGTGAATTATTACGACTGAATCCGAACACTACCTTCAAAAATGTATAGGATTTCTTCTGTTTCTCTTGCACACAGCCCATAAACATGATGTCAGACAGCTCTGTGCTGCAAGGACATCTAAACACAAGAGCAGTTTCAGGACCAGTGTCAGCATTTGGCACTCTGCTTCCTGCAGCCTTAGTAAGTGTAGTCCAGCTGCTTCAGCTGATTCCACTCTTTCTGTAAATGTAAGATGAGCCCCTTTAGGAGTCACTGAGAACTAAAAGATTTTCCCCTCCTAACAGCACAGCAAATAAAATGACACAGCAATTTGGTAACGTAACAGTTCTGCCCATGCTCAGACTCCTTATATTTATATTTTATATTTAGAGATCTGTATGGGCAAGGCAATATGTTTCTGGCAATCCTCTGGAGCTGGAGCTGAAGTGCCCTGCTCCTGCTCCCTCCTGCACACACGTGCCACTGGCGAGGGGCAGTGCCAGCACCAAGGAGGGTTTGCTCCTCAATGGTTTCAGCTGTCCTGCAATGGTAAAGGGGAGGAGGACTGGAAATGGAAGCAGTCAAACCAGTTACAGCCCCTGGAAATGCTGGGGAAATGAGCTCCTTCCCTCACATTCATCCAGACTGTTGTCTGGAGTTGGGGTAAGAGAAAACCAGACACATTTCTGTCTCCGTTCTAAAAGGGAAGCGAATTTAAGATCTGGGCTCCTTATGCCAAATGTGCATCAGAAGTATGTGCTCTGAAGGGTATTTTCAGCCCTGATGGTTTGAGTGGACATGGAGCAAAGTTTCCATGTCAAAAATTGTACATTTTCCTTCCTCTCTCTCCTTCCACCACTCTGAGCTCTGCCCACAACAGCTGTACTAGCAGGAAGTTTGCCAGCTCGGGCCTGGTAGTCACTTTGGTACACTCTGCTAATGCTCTTCGAGTCATGTGTCACCCTGTGAAGAAATAAATCTTATAAACAACCAAACCATAATCAAGCCCCATCAACATCAGCTAATTAATTCTGAGCATTCTGATGTTGCTTCTCACCACTGCACAGCATCTCTCTCTGAACTCATGAAGAGCCTTATTTATACATTCCTTGGAGCAGTTCTTCACTGCTCCATCCCCACGACTGCATTAGGATGGATTTATACATCCTCCTGCCTTACACCTCTTGGAGAGATCAGAACTAGTCCCACGAGGTTTACGCCTCACCTAAATTAGTTCCCAATGTGAAAGAATCTGCAAATAAACTAATTAGAGATTAATTGGCTAATACATATAGATAAGTTAATTAGAGATTAATTAGTGTTTATATAGTATGGTCTTTAGAAGATGTAAATTGCTCTTAAAGTACCGAGGATTACATGTCAATTCTATGGCTGCTGACAGCTCATGGTTGGTGTCACACCTACCACTCACACATCTCCACACAATTCCTTCTGTGGAGTTTGCCATTATGAATTTCATCTGCTCATCTTGCAACAGAATTAACTTGAGAAAACAACAAAAATAGCCACACCAAATCACGGTGAGCTGTTGAAGTGCATCCACCTCCCGAGAAGAAAAGGAACTGTGCCCTTGTGTCGTGCAGGAGGGGCAAAGCAAACCTGGGAGCTCTCCATGGTGTGGGTTCACAAATCCCCAGGTGACCCTACAGCAAACAAGGTCTCTCCAGAATCTGCTTCCTCAAGAATTCCTCTCCTTTAACCCATCAACCTTCCTGAGATATAGGCAGGATTCAGAGGAGAAAGGGTGTGCCAGTGCAACCCAACAACATGAACCACCTTCCTATCCTGCTGACCTATATCTTCCCACCTGGTTTCAACTGCTACAAATTTTATTGCCCTGGATCAATCCAGTTTTGTCCAAAAGCTGCTGTAATTTCTCAAACATTGTATTCTATGGGCCATGGAAAATTTCTGATTTTGTTAATATACTTCTATTTTTGAAATGTATTGTGAACTCCTTTTATCGAAGTTTTCCATCCCAAGCATATATATGTCTAGATATTGCTGTCAGTTCTGAAGTGGTTACTCAGATGTATTTCACCAAATGGGGGGCTGTGACTGGGCCTTGAGTCAGCCCCAGAGAGAGCAAAGTTTGAACTGCCAGCTTGCCATGCTGGAATTTTCAGGTCCTGTGTGCGAATCTGGCTCTCCACCTGGTATTGTCTTACACATATCAACAGAGCCTGAACACAAAGCTCATGCCAAACTCCTGGCACAGGGGGCATTTAGAATAACTGTTCAGTTTTACAGACCTCCCTGCTGCTGTGCACACTGTCAGAGCCTCAGTGACAGAGCAAAGCCAGAAGTTTCAGGTCAGTAAAGCTAAGCAGGCTCCAGAGACACAAATGCTATAGAAACATTCACCAAAGCTAGTACTCAAAGACGACAAAAAGTAGAATCAGTTCTACTCTGTTAAGAAAAAAAGAAAAAAACTTGTGGTAAATTTGTGCCCTGAGAAGAAAAACTTTAGCATCTTGCCTCTAATTGCTACTGGCAGAATCACTAACCCAAAACTGAACGAGTCTTCAAAGTGAGTATTGGAGCAGAAGGACCATTATTGCAGGACTAAACGTCAGCCAGGAAAGGCTTTCCTTGCATAAGACTCCACACAGCACCAGCTAAATGAGATGTATATGAAGTCCCCTGCTGTTTCCACCTATGTGCACACATCCCACATGCCAGCAAAGCAATCAGGAAACACCTTTCCTATAACTCACCTAAATGGAGCTGCTCAGTCGTGCTCCTGAACCTTCTCGGGGCTGTGAGGGAGAGCTCCTGCCACAGATGCTGCTTGTAAGCACCTCTGGGAATGATGAATTGGACCAATAATTCTTTTCAGATGGTTTCAGCTTAACAGATTTAAATAGAGTTTTATTCTCCTGGCCCTTGTTATGATACTGCCCACAAGACAGTCTGAACAACTGCAGCAATGATACATTTTTCTGGTTTCTTAGGGTTGGACTGCACAAGCCAAACACTATCGTTAGCAGGCAAATTCACTGACTGTGAAGAGGTTTTTCAATGCAATACTCAAAGTTCTCAGTTTATCTTTTACTTTGGTCTTCATAAGAAAAGTTTTTCCTTATATTACCATACTGGGACAAACAACAGACACTTGAAAACACAAGCTCCATCATAAAAGCACATAAAGGCCTATGTTTGCTAGAAAAATCTATATTCATCTCACAGACTTCTCAAGACAGTGCAGCTAAACAAGTTTGTTGACTCCTCAAATATGTACTAAGAAAACACAGGAGATCCAAGAACAGCCCTGTGTTATTTTGGATACCAAGGGTTAACAACCAACACAGTTTAGTCCATACAGGATTTCAAAACCAGACAGTAGCACAAATGAACCCCAGGACAGTAACACCACCTCTCATACCACTTACACACACACATACATACACACAGACACCATTTCCCAGCAGTGTGAGCCCAAGCCTCAGTTGTTCTCTGCTGATATGCAGAATGTATCGTTCACATGAGTTTTCAAGTAGTTTAAATATACCTCCAACAATATATATTTTTTTAAACTTACAAGCATCTGATCTGCTTAATCATGAAACTGCTCTGGTAGAAGATTGGCTGTATAGTTGAAACTTCATTCCATTTACAAATGTCTTGCTATATAAATTGTAAGCTTTTTGCTTTCCCTGCTGTTGTGTTTCTTCCACTTTTAACAAGGAGTTGACAGAGATTTCAGAGCACCAGCATTTGTTCAACTACCTGCAAAGCCTCAACTCATCTTGTCATTCACCCATAAGTCTTTTTCTTCCTTTCCCCCACGTGTGCTGCTGTCCCTGCACTCTGCTGACAAAGGCTGGTGGGGACAAGGGGCTGCCTGACAATTAGCTCTGACATGGGGAACAGCAAATCATGCTCAGCACTGTCTCTGTAGCTGGGGTTGTCCCCAGCCCCATATCCAGGTGAGCTGTGAGGTCAGGACAGTCTGCATTCAGCTGTAAGCACAGGAGAGCCCTGGAGCAGGAGCAGCCAGGGGGTGTGTGGGGCCAGCAGGGCAGAAGTGTTGGTGCTGCTGGGGTTTGCCATCACTGCCCCAGCACAGTCACGTTGGCTCTAACGTGGGCAGAAAGGGGCAGATTCTCAGAACACACCAAAAGACTCTCTGCCTGGGCACTGAGAAGGAGCCATTTGGCAAAGGGCAGCAATAAGTAAGAGGGTGAATGCAAAGTTTTTGGAGTGCACACTTTAAAGAGCCTGATTTGCTCCCAGGCTGCCTTTCCACCCTGCCCCCTCTCTCCTCCCATACAGAGAGCCCTGCAGATACACAATAAAGAGGCTGTGCTATTTCTAGTCCAGGTCAGTAAAATCCTTTTTTGTATTTTTATCCTTAAAGAATAATTTTGAAAAATCATTATCACCCTTACTTGGATGGTCTTTCTCAACACGAAGCCATGATTGTGAATCACCTTCCTGTTCTTAGGTGCAGCTCTCGCAGCTGAGACAGAAAAAAATCTTCCTGATGGAAGAATGTATTCCCCTGGCAAGGCTGTGGTTGGTGCAAGGGCATTACTGGTACCTTGGCACACGGGGAAATTATTCCTGGAGCATTCTGATTTTTGTTATTATTTCATTTAATTGTAAAATCCTTCAAATCCTGTTCCCCATCTGGCCTGTTGCAGGCTTTTCCAGGACATTGGTAAGTGTTTTCATTTCCCTTCAGTGAGTACAGCCATCTTTTCCACGTGTAGCCTTTTCCCTGCAAGGAGGCACGACTTGCAGAGCTTTCCTACCCAGAGACTGGAACATGCAGGAGAAAATGTGCAGAGCTAGTGCAGGATGAGTAAAAGCTCTTAAGTGTATGTTGCTCATTAATTAGTCAACACAGTCTCCAGCTGCCTCTCTCATTCAAGGCTGTTTTCCTTTGCCTTTCCTTTTTTCCTCTCCATTCCCACCCCCGGGAAAACCAGTTCCATACATGCTGTTGCTTTAAAGAGATTTCTGCTGTGTCTCTGATATCACCTACATCTAGTGCTCCATATAAAACCAGAGAGCACATGCTGACTCCTGTTCCTTGGAATCATTTATAATATTTTTACTTTTTGGGGGTTTTCCCACTGTTAAATTCACTGGTATTGCACAGGGATGTACTTTAATAGGGGCAAAACATCATAAATGCCCCAACAGCTGTGTGTAAAAAACAGTATGCTATGGACATGAGCAGAAAGCAGAATCAAGGCACTGTATGTAATAAAATCATGTTATCCACCTAGAAACATGCTATTTGTGTTATAAGCGAGATCAGAGGCAACAGGGCTCATGACCAGCTTTAGGAGCTCTATGCATTATGTTAAAAACTGTAATAGTTTGACCCCCAAAGCTCACCATAGGTGCTAATGTACAGATAAAGTGTATAAATGTGCAAAGTGAGTTTTTCCAGAGCCAGGAAAGTAATTGTGATGCAGCCAGGAAAAGGAACTTGTATCCCCTGGAATATAGTCCAGGGCTGTAGCTCTGTAACCTGTAACCTTTCATCAGGGACCTGTACCAACTGCTAACATTTCTCAAAAGCAAGCAAGATCCAAAATATTGCCATTTCTCTGAGCACAAAGGCCTGTGAGTTGACATGAATGCACCTAGATATATGAATTTATGCTGCAGAGTAAAATTTCTTCTTGCTTTAAGTAGAAGCTGAGGTTATTTTAAAGGTAGCTGAAGGCTGAAACATTTATGCATTATTCCATTTACCTTGCTTCTCTGTTCAAACAACAGATCAGACAGAAAATAACTTGGAAGTTCATGTAGAACATTTTGCTGGGGTGTCAAATGCTAACACACAAGGGAAGTTTAATTGCTCTGCTTTTAAACCTAGCTCTGATAAAGGCCTAGCCAGCCTGTGTGTGTCCCATTCAGAAATGCTTTTGGATTGTTTATGTCTTCTTTCACCAAATTTCTATGAAGGACAATCTTGAGCCATCTGGTGCCTATTTAATTTTTAACCACCTCTCACTTGGAATATTTCTTTCTTTATACTTATTTTGTCTTAACAAATTGGCCATAAGCTAAACTGCACCATCTGTGACTTCCAGTAAATACAACTGTTGCTAATGAAATTACCCAGCTTCATCATTTTGATTTAAATGCATTGCCTGCTTTTTCTATGACCTTTCATTGCTTGCCATCAAATCACAGCTTTCACACATTTAGATACACACTCATGTAGGTCAGGCTTCAGGAATAAATCTTATCTGTGAATCTCAAGAAGCCTGGCCAAGCTTGCTCAGCAGGCTGGCATGAGCTACCACAGCCAGGGCCATGCTAAGAAATCATTATGGCATTTGTGACCATCCAGCTCAGGGGCTGAACTCAGTGTGTTCCATGCTCCAGGGCAGATCCCCTGCCATGTGACCAATTGGTCACTGTTTCTTGTTCTCTTGCCTCCCATTTGTTTGACTGACTGAATTAATGATTCTGGATGCACTAGCCCAGTCTTTTGGCTACCCTGTCTCTTATTCAATCACAGGACAAAACTGAGCAGATTGAACTGGAGGAAGAGACTGGGACCCTTATCTTAAAGCAAAATAGCAGGGAACTGAGAGAATCAATGGAAGACTGGTGGTGGAAGACTGGAAGATAGGGGCATATTATCACATGAATTATTTATATAGCACTTTATGTACCAAAGTAACTTGGTGTGATTAACCTGGACCTAGTGGCTTGCACTTCCTCACCCTCAGGTTAAGCTGGTGGGTGCCAGGCATTCAGGGACTGCACCTCAATTTACAGCAGAAGGAGAAGATCCAGGAGGGATTTCTTTAGTCAGAGTTGAATTCCTGCAGCAGGTATTGCCCCAGTAAGACACAGGTGATCTCAGTGGCCACTTACAGGGCTCCTGTAATAGTTGTCATTTGGAGCAGAGGTGTGTGAGACCAACAAAGCCCCAGAGATGCAGCCCTGGGGAGCTGGCCAAAGGAGAAGCAGGCATTTCACAGGCACAGGCATCTCTTCTGGAGGTCCCTTGGATTCTCTTCTAAGGTCCTGGTTCAATAGGGATGCCCAAGTACCATCCTGAAATGGCTGTCCCGATGGGGCATGGCTAAAGACAGACTTTCCAAGCCCATACCCAGAGAAGTGAACAGTATTATGGTATCAGCTCCTGAACACCCCAGGGTCGAGTGTAAGAACAGATCTGAGTACAACACACACCTGCTCTACCCTTCCCCAACCTTCTTAGAAAACCAGCAACATGTATCATATAAATAATCTTTCTTTATTTTACAGTGTGGCAAGACCATGAAGAGGTAAGACATGAATGGTGGAAGGAGTAAGGAATGAGCAGCCAGGTTCCCAGGTCACAGAAATTATGGGCTTGCTGTCAAGCCACACATTTGCACTGGTTTGTGATCCCTCTGCCATGGATGAGGAACTCACAACCCTGGTGCAACCTGCATTCTAAAATGAACCCTTATTTCCAGTTACTGTGGTGAAGAATAAGGTAAATCAAGTTAAAACTTCAAGCATAAAACTCACTAGCTCAGACTACTTCCTTTAAATAAGAGCAAAAGCCAAGAGAAACTTGCAGAGCTAAAACTAGAGTTCACATTTAATCATTTCTCAGAAATCTAACCACTAGCCAGCATTAGAAACATAATGGCATGAAGAGAAGCTCCTGTGTCCATTTATGCTCCCCCAGCAGATACTTGCCAGGATTATCACACTGGGCCTGGAGACAGCTTTGGATATGGAAACCCATTTCCCCAAACCATCCACTGCAGCCTTTCTAAATGGATATACTCTTGACTCCCACTCAGTGCCTACTCAGCACATCCTCCTGGCTGCAGCACTAATTTAGGGGTCACAACCCCCCTTGATCAAGCTAATGACAGGTGACATCATCTAGCAAGTGCTACCAGAGGTGAGGTGGAGGGTGTGAGCTGGTAGGGAGCTTGTGTTTATACAGACAGGGATGTTTGGATGCAGGTGGAACAGAATAAAAGCAGATGGCAATTGCACTGGCATTTATTGTAAGAGTTCAGAGGTAGGTACATTTTGTTAGGAAAAGACAGGGCTTTTGCAGATATGCTTTATAGTTTCTTCCTGTCAAGAAAGGGAAATCACTCTTGCAAACACACTTAACTAGTTTTATTTAAACTTCCCAGAAGGCTGGTAGTGTCAGCCAGTCTTTGTTGTTCCTATTTCCTATTTTCAGCACAAAATACATTGTTCTATTGCTCCCAAAACAGCTGTCAGTGCAAACTACAGGTGAACACACTTTATTTGCTTACTCCACTAGCACAATCCCAAAAGATGCTCATAAAAAATTAGAAAGCTTAATAATTCATTAACTGAAAAGCACTTTTTGCTGTAGATTCAAAGCAGTACTTTAAGGAGACCAGTGGAGGAAAGGCATTCATACTTTATGTCTGGAATTGAGTATTTTATATTGGGGTTGGACTAGATGATCTCCAGAGGTCCCTTCCAAGCCTAACAATTCTGTGATTTTGGCAGTGCAGTAATTTTCATGGAGTCTGGCAACATGAAAGCTCTTGTAGCATCAAGCTGATATGCAGAAACAAGACTGTAAAAGGAAGCAGTAAAAGAACAGAAAAGAAAATCTGTGAAAGAACAGCATTGTTCATTGGGGAAGACTTTCAGAGGCTGGCAGATACTTTAGTATGCATCCCAGAGAAACTGTTAAAATCTCCAAAATACAAGATGCTATATGGTTACCAGAAGATTAGATGACTTCCTATGTATTTAAAGTAAGAACTGAGCTTAAAAAAACCAGCGTAGAATCCAGCCAAACTCCATATAAATCAAATAGACTCAGCTTTAATGAGAAATAAGGTGCTTTTTTTAAAAAAATGAGCCAAATGCTTAGTGCAAACACTGAGAAAGATAGTTCCTCAAGTTTCCTTCTGCAAGCCCGTCTTGCACGTGGGTGCAATATTGAAGAGATAATCACAAGGAGCCAAGCCAGGATTATAAACCAAATCTTTATAAAGGGAAATGGTACATTTTCGATTGGAAGAAATACAGCAAAAGGCATTTACTGCTGCAACTGACTTGCTCTGAACAGACACCAAGCCATCAGAGCCCCTTCCCAGTCTGGGTTACACATGTTCTAATCTATATCAGCATGTCAACAACTGATAACAGAGAATCAGGATATGATGTGATATGGTGTTTGATGGGACTGGGTTTACTGGAGGAGATAAGGTTCTGAGGAGCCCTCCCCACAGGGAAGGCCCAGTTAAACCTGGCTGGTACCAGTCACCCTGCAGCTGTGTGTGTTTCACAACAGCCTCGTGGTTCATGGCTGGAACGGGGTGGCATTTGAACCCTCCCAGCCCATGGGGTATTACAGCTCCATGGATTCCTTAAGAACTGTATTTTTTTTTATTTTTGTTTTTTAATTAGGAAAAGTACTAATCTCATTCAGTAATTCCCCAAGAGATTCAAAGCTGTCTTGTCCTGCAGCCACAAGAGTGATATGCATCCAGCTGAACAACAAAGTACTGTGTAATCAATTGTATTTTATCTGCACATTCGAGTATCAAACTGTTTATCATCACGCCCAAAGGGAAGGGAAAAAAAAGCTCTCCAAAAAGTACCCCACGTAATTAGGATGATCCAAGAAGAATCAGAAACTCAAATACCCCAAAAGCAATTATGAACAGCTATTTTTATGGCAAAAGTTATTCTATGAAAGTCATTATGCAACTGTTATCAGAGTTTATCAAGCTCTGATGTTGTGTGTGTGCAGGCAGGCTCACTGCAGAGAGCTGCATGCAGGAGAATGATGTTCCACTGCACATGGTGTGGGTGCTTTGGAGGACACACTGCCAGCAGGAGCAGTGCAAACCCATCAGGGGGACAGGGGACAAGGGACAGGGGACAGGACTATCTGCCAGCCAGCACACCCTGCTACAGCTGCACACCAGGTAGAGCTAGAAACAGGCTTTGTTCCAAGCACAAGATCTTGGTGGAATGCAGAGCCAGGAAATTTCTGTATAATGTTTTAAAATTAAAAAGTAGTTGAGGAGACAGGTGTAGGGGAGGGTTAAGCCATGTCTTGTTATTTGAGGTATTCTTTGACAAAACTGAAAGGCAATTGGCACCACAGAGGGGTCTGTGGAAGGTGGGGTTGTGTCTGAGTTTAAAGCACACACAAGACCAAATATTGCTTCAGCATTACTAAGATGACACTTTTTAAAGAGATTCTGTATTTCATCCCACTCTTCTCTATAACCTCCACCCTATGATTGTAACATGTATAGACAGGGTAACTAATTACCCCCAGAAACATATTTGTTCAAGGCAACACAGACTGCAGGTCTAAGTTTAAGAAGTATATTTGCTAGTACTTTTCCCCTTTCAACTTTCAGTCCTGTTGAAAGTTCTAAATTATGGAACTGGAAGTGTTTTAACATACATTTTCACTACTTAATGGAAGTTTGAAATGGCACAACAGTGCCAGAGCTGGCATTTAAAAAGGCAAGCACTCTGACCTTCAATTCAGAAGGAAAACCGTTCTCTCAAAAAACTCATAATATACATCTATTATTTTTAATAGTTCACAACACTGATTTTAGAAGTTTGGTGTCCTGGTTTTATTAGTCTTCTTCTAATTCCCATTTATAGTCATAAACATCTTACAGCTTGCATTACTTGTGATATTAAAGTTTTCCTTCTTAATTCTTACCTCAACCTTATGCCAATGTATTGATACAGTATAGATGTAATACAAGAGAGGTTTAAATTCACCCTGCAAAGTTAAACCACTAAAGCAAATCCACTTTGATTCAAACATTAACTTGGAACTTTCCTATTAACTCAGCCCTCTGTTTTCTGGTTTTTAGCTTCACCTTGAAGAGACAGAGTTGGCTCAGAGTTTGTCAGAGTAGATGTGTAAAATCCCAGCCCATGTGGCTGCACTAGTGGTGTGTTAACACCAGGACCTGCGGGCACTTGGGCTAGAATGCACCTCTGTGCTTCATCCTGGCCTTGGCAATTCACCATGTTCATCAAAAATAAGCAACTTTGGTTCTATTAACTCTCACATGCATATTTGCAATTAATCCCCTTAGTCACTACATGTGTTCCAGAAATTCTGAGGGATAGACACTGTGTGAATTCCAGATTTTCTGCTCGGAATCTACAGGAAAATTCATCTTTTCTTCCCCAGTTTTCTCTGCAAAGGGTTTGTTTTGGTTTTTTTTTTTCCTCCCTCCAGATAAATAAATAAACTAAGTACATTTATATCACAAATTTGCATAAACCCCCTCAGTTTCACAGCTCTTTCACAGTCCTGGTAAATATTTCTGCTTTCAAAGAGAAGATCATCCACAGGTAGGGTACACCCATAGCCAGCTGCATTTGAGCTTCCAGTGGCTGATGCTCCTCAGGAGCAACTTCTCTTTTAAAGCTGCCATCTTACAGACCTTCACATTGCCAGGCAATAGTCCTATTTTGGGAATCCATATTTTTACTTGTGACAGAGAATTAGATCTAGTAAAACATTATTTCTCCTTTAGAAATAAAAGCCACAGAACCTAATCAGAAGTGTGTCTGGTGATTCTTTTTCAAAGCATCATTTACTCATTATTTGGTATAGAATGTGTGCGGGAAGACAGTTTGATGTTGAAGTGGGACTTGACTCAGCTTTCAGAAAAATAAGCTTACAGTACTTCATCAAGTCTTTTTAGGGATTAGTTTGTTTCAAATATATCCTTATTTGCATTTCAAGTTACCTAAAAGAAACTGCTATCGGCGTTTCAAAGTGGATAAAGCCAGACACTTGGTTGTGAATCAAACATTTGATTGAGGGGGAAAAAATCTCCATGTAATCAAAGAAAGACACAGAGTCACAACAACAACACAGATCTGCTGTGCTACAAGTCACCCTGGTGTGCCACAGCACAACTCCTCTTACCTGCTGAAGGAGGTGGCAACAGGGATGTCTCAGGGGGCTGAACCCAAAGAAATAAGAAGGAAAGAGGTTCAGATCTGCTGTGCAACCTCAGCAGGTTCTTTTTGCCCATGTGCATTCTCTCAGTCCCTAAATTTGGTCCCAGGAGCTCTGCCTCGCTGCAAGGAGAGCAGGGGGAAGGAAGCTGCTGCCTGGAGCGTCCCCTCGCCCTGTCCCCCTCTCTGAGAGCATCTGCAAAGCTTGAGGAGAAAAATCTCCCATGCAAAGGAACAACCTTCATGCCGTGTTTTGTACTCTGGGTTTTGCTGCCAGCTCTGCCCCCAGGAATCTGTGATCCTGTGCAAATTACCCAAGGCAGGAACTCCGTGCTTTCTGTTTATTTTTCATTTTATGGGGGTTTGATTTGCAGATTCTGAGCGCTGTTAATCACTGCAAGAGTTGTGCCTGCAGTTAGAAAAAATGCAAGATGGGTAACTGAGGTTCTGGAAATGTCATCATGCAGTAAAGTATGTACCAGACTTTTGTTGGCCCCAGCTGTCCATTCCAGAAGAAAAAGGAATGCCTCTACCTTGTCTAAAAGTGACATTCCAAAAATAAATTCTTAAATGTGAATGATGAATTTGCTCATGGATATCATTATTTCCATATCCAGCATGGTGTGAGCAATGCCCAGTAAATAGGACATGAGCCTGTGCAAGAGGGATAAAATGAAACACTGGAAAACTGCTCCTTTGTGGAGTTGAATGAAATGAGGTCCAGAAAATGGTACATAATTACAGAATTAAAAATCACCTTCTAAGTGCCTTTTCCCATAAGGAGGCCAAACTGAGGCTGCATGGGAACATCTTAATTTTGACATGTTCTAATTTGAACATTTGCCTTTGCAATATTAGTGACCAAATGGACTGTGCTGGTGTCTGTGAAGTGCTTTGCACAGCTTCAAACCTGCAGAATGTGGCTCCACTCGCTGGTTAACACCCAGTGGCCACTCAGTGGATGGGCTGAGCCCCCCAAAACAGAGCAAAGCAGGCTAAAACCAACCCACCAAGCACTCCCAGAGTATCTAGGCAGTGAATGGACTCTTTCTATCTATTCAGCACTACTGCAAAAAAAGTTTAGTTTCAAAAGAATTTATCTAGAAAAACGGAAGTGGATCTGGCAAGGGTTTGACATTGCTTAAGGCATGCACAGGTGGATGAAACTGCAGGCCAGGTCAAAGGAAAGAAGAGATTTATGTTGTGTGCAAAGAAAAGGGCAGAAGAAAAATAGCCGCTCGGGCTGGGCTGCACTGAAGTGAATGAAACAGCTGTTCATACAGGGAAGGAATGGTCAGGTAAGACAGGTTGGAAATAATAATCATAGGGCCATCTGCTGCCCTGGGACTTTGCACCCTCAAGGTATGAAACAAATTTTGTCTTCTAGGAGCTCAAGCAGTGTAGCTGTTACAAGCCTGTCAAGTAAACAATGCCTGAACAGGGCATTAAAGTTACCTGAGTTCCACGGAAAAGTTGCTGAACTAGTTTAACTCACAATTGTAAGTCAAGAGTAAAGTGTCCTTTTAACCAGATTTTCTGTTTTAACCAAAGGCTGTGTGAGCACAGGAGAAACACAGTACATGAAGTGCCACTACCCTTCCAAGTTTACCTGGAAGAATTAACAGCCATTTATTTTGTCACTTCCTCAGAAAAACCTGTTCTCATATTGATGCTAACTTTCCATTTTTAACAGATGTTTTTTGGAATGATTTTGACAGTTTGAAATAGCTGGAATCCATGGGGCAGGTATTTGCTTTGTTTCAGACTTTAAAATGCAGTACAGAAGCTATGAGACAAAATGATTTTAAATGAAATATTGCTTCCATCCAAATCATACAACATTTGCTACTGCCTTGAAAAGGCTGAGAATGGATCCTTCCACCTCCAGAAATCTGGGTAGCTCTGTAAGCTGGTTTTGAGACGATTATTCATGACCACTTCACTAGTAAGCCCATACACACTGCAGGAAAGCCACAGCAGAGATCTCAGAGCTGCAGTGATACCTTGGGTGGATTGCAGCAATATCTGGGATGATTCACAGCCTGGCCAAATTTTCTTCTGCAACAGAGCCTGTCCCAGCCTGGAGGAGACAGAACTCTGAGCCCCCTCTCTTGCTTAAACAGTACACCAAAGCATCAGGACGCTGAATAACAGCTCACAGCCCAGGGGCTGCAGCTCCTGGTTTTACCTCTTTCTCACACTCTAAGCAACTGGAGAGGTGAAGAGCATAGAGAATCAGAGAATTGTTTAGGTTGGAATCATGGAATTTAACCTTTAACCCACCATGTCCCCAAGTGCCACATCTACACATCTTTTAAATAACTCCAGGGATGGGGACTCCACCTGGGCAGCCTTTTCCAATGCTTGACAGTCCTTTCCCTGAAGAAGTTATTCCTAATATCCAATCTAAACCTCCTCTAGTGCAACTTGAGACCATTCCCTCTCCTCCTGTCCCTGTTCCCTGGGAGCAGAACCCAATCTCCCCCCAGCTCCCTCCTCCTGTCAGGGAGCTGCAGAGCCAGAAGGTCCCCCCTGAGCATCCTTTTCTCCAGACTGAGCCCCCCCAGCTCCTCACAGGATTTGCTGTCCAGACCCTTCTCCAGCTCCACTGCCCTTCCCTGGGCTCACTCCAGCCCCTCCATGTCCTTCCAGCACTGAGGGGCCCAGAACTGCCCCCAGGACTGAGGTGCAGCCCCAGCAGGGCCAGCACAGGGATGGGCACTGCCCTGGTCCTGCTGCCACACCAGGGCTGGCACAGCCCCGGGGACATTGGCCTCCTGCCCACCTGGGCACACCTGGGCACCCCTGGGCACACCTGGGCACCCCTGGGCACCCCTGGGCACACCTGGACTCGTGTCCAGCCACTGTCACAGCCCCCCCAGGGCCTTTCCCAGCTCTCCTGCCCTTCTGCCCCAGCCTGGAGCTGCAGGGTTGTTGTGACCCAAGGGCAGGACCTGGCACTGGGCTTGTTGAACCTCCTCCCATTGGCCTCAGCCCGTGGGTCCAGCCTGTCCAGATCCCTCTGCAGAGCCTTCCTGCCCTCCAGCAGATCCACACTCCTGCCCAGCTCGGTGCCCTCTGTGAGCTGACTGAGGGTGCACTCAATCCTCTTGTCCAGATCATTGATAGAGACATGAAACAGATATTATACCCCAAACTATCCTGCACCAGACTGAAATGGCAAATGGAAGAGAAAGGCCAAGAGAGACCTTGGTATTAACTTGGATAAAGAACAACTGAATGCATTGGCAGGGAAATGGCCCTCTTGGATACCACCATATTTTAAAATCTGGATATCATGCTATTTTTTGGCTGCTCCTGGAGAGCAGCTGTTGAGGCCAACCTGGCTTCTTTGCCTAATCTCCCTGGAAAGGAGCAGACATTTTGATGCTGTTTCTACCACTGTTAAAATGAGCCTGCCTCCTTATTCCTCAAAAAGAGCTACACAAATAATCATAGCAGTCCAGGCACCAAATATCTTTGCACTGGCTCAATGGAAACTCTGTTTGTGAGCCTGAAGAACACACTGCAACAGGCACAGCCATTCTCCAGCTTCCCTGGAAAGGAGCCTTTGGCTGGGACTCTGTAAAGGAATGGACTCCAGCACAGGGGGTTTTAAGGGAAATGCAGGCAGAGATGACCTTGCCTTTGGATTTCTGCTGTTTGCAGCCATCACTCAGGAATGGCACTTGTAAAATTACGTGGCATCATGGCACACCAAGTGCAGCTGAAAAGGAAAGATCATTTATTTAATTAAGTCTATTTCTTTAAGTTGACCTGCTGGGATGGGGAGAAATGAAGAAGGAAATGGGAATGAATGACCTTGCATTAGTGAGGATCACACTCTAGTGGAGAAATAGCCAGGGACTTTGCTCTAAGGAAACCTGCAGCTGCTGAGTCGTGCCAATACTAATGACTATCATTATGCCCATTTGTGAAAAGAAGCCAAATTTTAGATTAATGGAAGTAGTTGGGACAGGGAGATTCATGTTGAAATCATAATATGGCAAAGTTAAGACAAAATGTCACCTCGGTATCTCACTTAGCAACCGCTGCTGAAGGGCTGTGAGACACAGCCCAACGCTGGGATTAAAGGCAGCTGTCAGATGCTCCACACAGCAAATCCAACCCCACAGCCCCGGCCAGCAAAGCAGCTGCCTCCAGGTTTTTGGGGAAAGGGAGAAGGATTTGGGTTTGGCTTCTTGTGGTCAACACCACTGGCCAACAGCTCCTCACTGACCCTTGCCCAGATTAGCTCTTGCCACTCGGCTGGCACAGACAGAGACAAAATACCCTAAATCAGAAATAACTATGCCAATGGCACACCAGTCAGGCCTTATAGTGAGTGTGTAGTCTCACTGATTGGGAAATCCATGTCAGCAGCACTAGGAAAATTCACTGCTTGGGACAGTCATACACAACTCTAGTTTATAATAACCCAAGACCCAGTGTATATAAATGTTTTAACATTAACGTGGCAAAACCCTTGGAAACCATGTTCCTCGAGGAACATCAAATTTTGGACAGTCTTCAAGCTGGAGGCTAAGCCAAAGGCAAATACATTTGCTGTGGGCATCATTTAATACAGATTTTCAGCTTCTCTTAAAAACAGAGTATGGCAGATGTTTAATTTATTGCATCCGAAAATTCGGAATATATGCAGGGAAAAACTGCAAAGTAGCGATTACAAAATAGTGACTGAAGTCACCAGGAGTATTTTTACCCAAGATTTTCAATCATGAAGCATAAAGCTTGGGTAAGCTTTTTCTCTTTTCCATGTAATTTAATATACTGCCATCACAGAGTAGAGAAAAGGCCTCTGGACAATCTACATGAAGAAACAACTGGTGAGATAAGAAATTAAAAGTTTTACAACTTCTCACATATCCTGCATATTTCCACTTGTTAACAACATTTCTGGAGGCAAACCAGTGATAACTCTTGCTTAGAAAGTTGGATACTTGCAAGTTAAAAATCTGCAGTCATATAAATTGAATTTTTTCCCCATTTCTGCACCATTGGTCCCTCACATGAAAGAATGATATTTAAGATATTAATCCAGCCTGAAATCAGGCCAAATCAATGCTTTTAAGAACTGTAATTGCTAGGTTTATAAAAATAATTGGTCAAGTGAGGATTGGAGCTTCCTCAATTTTGATCTCTGATCACATTCACTTTTAAAATGTAAATACAGATTTATACAGAGAATTGTTGGTTTAACAAACACCCCAGAACTCCAAGTAATGCAATGCTAGATGGTAACAATATTAATGCATTACAGGGATTTTTAGACCTCAGAGATTTCCCATAATAAAACACCCTGCAGGTAGTTTGCCTGGGAGGAGAGTCCTCAGCCCTGAATTACTGTATTTTTTTTAATGTATCTTACATATACATATAATAGAAAAACAAATTCTGTACTGGGGACCTTCCCTGAAAGCAGTGATATTTTCAGACTTTTAAAAAATTACTTTCTTGGTTTATTCTCATTCATATCTTTTTGTGCCTGTTGACAGAACACACAGTCCTTACTGAATTGGCTTCCTTCACTCAAGGAAGTGCAATGTATATCACATACATTATTTCTAAACAAGACCATATCAGAAAAGGCCTGACAACACTGTACATTTGTCCTGCTCCTCAGAAACACAAAGGGGACTCTGCATTTGCATTTCTCTCTCCTGCCTGGGGACAGAAAGAAGGAAAAGCCTCCTGACACCCCTCAAGTCTGTGCAGAGCAGCCTCCCCCTCGTGTTCCGTGTCCCCCATTCTTTTGGGGAAAGGGAACATTTTGTAAAGCTCCACAGAGTGCAAATGCAAGGACACGCCTGTTCCTTCCCTGACCTCCTCTCACCAAGTCTGCTCCCTTCTTATACCTGCAGAGAAACAGGACTGAGTTTAGGCTCCCAACCAGGGCCCCAAGATTAGCTTGTGGACTGAGCACTAAGGCACCAGGAAAACTGGGGGGTTTTCAGCCTTTCTTAATTTTTTTATAATTCCTGCCAGCAGTAATTGAGTGTACACACACATAGGCAGACAAGGTGCTAAACCCCTGTGTGGCTGGTTAAGGTTGCACCTTGGTGTTGCCTGGTACAAGTGATGGCATCATTTATGCACAGTAGGACCATAAGCAGATTACCAGCTCTGTGCCACAGCAACGTTTTTGGTCTCACATTTTTAACACCCATTCTATAAGGTTATTCTCACAGGTGTCCTCTCCAATGAGCTTTGCACCACCTCATTCACAAGGTATTGCCTGTGAAACATTCAATCCCTTCGACACAGTTTGGAGGGGATGGTTGTTCCTTGGTTTTGTTTTTAACTGTCTCTGGTCATCACAACAAATTCCATTTCCCTGTGGAATAAGGTGGGGTGACTGAACCAGCAGTTCCTGTGTCAGCTACAGGAACAAATCAATTCTCATTCTCCAAAGCAGCACTTCCCACCATCTCCCTTGGAAACCAGCCTGTGTCAGTGTGCTCGCTCTCCCACTCACATCTAAACCACAGGCACCATCAGGACAGCTGAACACAGCCCTTGCCAGCCTGACAGACACTCAGCATCTGACATAGCACTGTAGACCCCTCTTAACAAAACAGCTTTGAAACAGAGACAGGAGAGGACTGTTTTCAGGGTATCCTCAGCACCCTTTCTGGTGTGCTTGTTGACAAGCAGGGAAGGAGCAGAGGACAACTAATGACAGACAGTAAGTGCTGCAGCCATCTGAGCTGGATTTGCTGCTGAACATGAACAAAACTTTCAGACTTGCTTTTTCAGTACAAAGGCAAGTGTGAATTATGGCAGAGATGTGCACACACTGCAAGTCAGCAAGGCTGGAAGTTGTTGGGATCATACCAATGCACATCACCTTCATGACATGCATTGATTCTGCATAACACCAAGAGCTGCTCCAGCAGGATGAGCTGAGGAATAGATTACCACAGACACAAATCACAGGGTTTCCAAGTTATTCACCTCCGTTGTCTTCTCAGTGGAATTTATATTTCAAGCATGTATTTTGTTTTCATCTGAAATCGGACTTGTCTCTTGCCAGTTCCCACGACAGGGCACACAAACCACTCCTCTAAATCATCTGTGGCCAGTCTCCTACAACAAATGGTGTGTTGGACAGACAGCTGGGTGTGCCATGACCACAGCAGATTAGTCTTCATCCTGCTCCCTCTTAATGTTCCTCCTCCCCTGTAGCAGTCACGTTGTCTCTTGGCTTACCCTACAGACCATTAGGAGACATAGTTTTGGTGCTCTTCAGCTTACAGGGAGTCTGAACTTACTGGAATTGTCAATGCTATTGAATGTGATATTTATGGCATACTTCAAGCTTATGAAAAAAAATCAATTCATGGCAAGTTCTGCCTATCTTATTATTTACATTAATGCATATTCATCTCAACTTGTACAGGAATGCATCGATTTACAGGGACAAAATATGTATTTCTTCACCACAAAAGGTATAGCATATTGCAAATTTTCACACTGCAAAATGCAGTAATTTTGTGTGTGTGGAATCATCATGGTTTGGCTACCCTGGTGTGTCTCCATTTACCACAAGACTTTCCGTTCACGGGCTAGATCCTTGAATTTCCAGCCATTTTGTTAGCTCTGTTCCCCAGCTTGTTTTAATTAATTTTGGGGTTCTTGCAGTCTCCTTCCACTGGGAGAGAACAAGAGGCAATCTGTTATTCCTGTGATATATAGCATGACTTATAAAAAATCCATACAGCTCCCATACTCCTAATCATGGCTGAGCAGGACAACTCACCACATCACCGAGAGCACCTTTGCTCACAGACCAAGACATTTCAGCTTGCCTTGCCTGGGACATGCTCACAGACACCACTGCCCCCAGGGGTTCCAGCTGCCCAGCTGCCCCTGCCCCAGGCTGGGGTTCCTTTGGTCACTGCAGGTATCTGCTGCCAGTTCAAACTTCAGTGCAGCTGGTGTTTTAGGATGTCACTGCCCCTGCTCACCAGCAGCACAGCAATAGTGGTGTATTGGGAATGCTGGGGATGAAGCCGTGTCCAAAGTGGACAGTAGGAAGTAGAGAAGAGGTAAAAATGAGGAATAGAAAGCAGAAGAATTGAGTGGCAAAAGCAGCCTGTAAGGACAAAGGAAAGATGATTCTTTATCATTAAATAAGGTGCAAAATAGGTGCTGATCCAACTCGTATTGAGTCACTACTGCTGGAATTCTGAGATTCAGGTTCAAGAAGGCCTCAGCTGTAATGGAGCAATCAGATCCCAGCCCAGACATTAGGCCTGGCTTACATCCTTCCTCTCTGCTGTGAAAACAACACTGCTTCAGACCTCAGCCTTGGATCAGCTCAAATACTGGGGGGACAGCAAGGTGAAAAAAAGTTTACATTTAGTTCAACAACCTTCAAGGGCTTCAGCAGTACTGGGAGATGTTCAAGCTTAGTCAGCCATTGAGCATATGGCCACACATGCCTTCATAATTAATGAGATCATCCTGCAAATGCACTGAGGCTGGAGCACTGCTTTGCACTCCTACCCAAGCCCAATGCCATTTTTCACATCAAGCCATAGACACGTTGGGTGGAAGCCCAACATGTGACAAACATGGAACCTGGAATGTCTCCCATACAAGTAGTTTGGAGGTGAAAGATCAGTGAAAATGCTGACCATGCTTTTTTCAGCTGCAATAGAGCAGAAAATTCAAAACTCTTTCTGAAACAGTTTAAGCATCAGCTTATATTGAAAGCTTTAAGAAATTCATTTTATTTTCTGTGAGTGTCACTGCTCTGGTGTGCTTGGTGTGCTTACAAGACTCATAGAAAGATCAGGGGGCTTGGGGGGTTTTTTAAACTGTCAGTTTATCTTGATCACCAGAAGCAGCAATTACTCACAAAGGGCTTTTAAAATTCACCTCCATTTTGAGTAGTGAAATCTCCAAAACAGCAAAATGTCCCTTTTATACAAAATTCATTGTAACATTCCTTGGAATAACAAAATCCGTATTCCTATGAGCCCAGTCAGTGCGTGGTCCTGTTTTTATAAATTTAATAGAAAATTAACCAAGATCAAATTACTACAGTCTGCTAATTGGACTTCATTAAATAAACAGGAACATTCAACCAAACCAACCAGAATTTAATTCCTTAATCCTTGCAAAAGGCACCTGATTGCTGGCATTGAGGTTAATGCAGGACCCAGGTGGAAGATCCCTCCTGCAAAGGGATTGCTCCCTGTAGAACATTGTCTCCTCAGACCCTTCCACTCCTGCTGCTTCTCTGCAACCCAAAAGTGGTCCTTGACAAACAGCACCCTATTTCACATCACCTCACAAGGAATGACCACAAGCATTTCCTAAACCAGCTATGTAGGGCTTTGCCTAAATTCAAAGTATCAGTCAGCTGCACCCTATTCACAGGACAAAAGATAATAAGGAGGGGGGTGGGTAAGGGATGGAGCAAACTGGAGCAAACCCCTCCCTCCAAGCCACTCTCCTCAAGAAGTTCTGTGCAGAACTCACAGTCTCAACACCTTCAGCAATGCCTGAGAACTCCTCTTTCTGCTGCAGCCCAGTGAAGGAGGAATTGGACATGCTGTGCTCTGAGTAAGAGGCTCTCTTAGCCACCTTCTCCAGATAAAGTCCAGAACAGGCAAGTTAATGTGCTTTTTTTCCTAGAGAATTTTGCTAGAAATTCAGGAACAGGAAAAGAAAATAAGGAGAAAAAGGTAGCACTCAACAAAACCCAATCTCTTCAACTGAGATAATTTTTACAAGAAGCTTAGTTGTGTTCCTTATCTGGAAAGTTACTGGGGAATCCTCTCTCCAACATTAGTGCAGGACAAAACACTGCAGGAATTATTTACAGAGCTTATAAGCAGAAATAAAATAGGCCTCAGAGTCAAAAAGAAGGATATTTAAATATTTTCTACATTGTATTTGCCAAGAAAAGAAAGGCAGAGGGACCAACCTAAGTATAAAGAGAGAACACCAATAATACAATATTCCTAAAGAGTTTCCAGGAATTAATTCACCAGAATTAAGATGGAACTCTTTACTGTATCTTCATTTAAAGCCATGCCAGGTGACAGTGTCACTGACAGGTAGGATTGAGAAAATTAGCACCACCAAGGCAGCAGGAAACCTCTCCTTCAATCCAACATTTATTTAACCAGAATATGGGCAGTAGAGTTATATATCTATTCTTTAAATGCTCTTGAATTCTCACTAACAGAACTTCTGACAAGAAAAGGCTTTGTTAATTTTAAAGTGGATAGTTGTTATCAAATAGGTGTTCTTCAGAAAAGGTCACAACCTAGAGAGATTCAATAATCCACCTGATTTTTATTTAATAGGTGCATACAGACCCAGAAACATCCCAGCCAAGCACACAAACCCTTTTCTGGCCCTTTTTCAGGTGTTCCATGAGCATCCACAGATATACCCCAGCTGCTCACCCACCCACGTGCAGTGCCACAAGAGTCACCCAGCAAGGTTCTGTCCCAGCCCTGAGGGGACACTGACAGTGCCAGTACAGAGCCAGGTGACACTGGTGACACAAATCCAGGGCACTGCAAATGCCAAATGTCTCCTGCACCACACACTGATGTGACAGACACTCACAGGCTCAGCACTGCAATGGAAGGTTTCCTCTCCAAGCATCTGCCAATGCTTATTTTTATTTTTTTGCACACTTTCTGGCCCCTGGGGCCCGGAGCAGTTGCTAACCTCCATCTTTAATATCTATGTCATGACTTTTACCCTGGTAGCTCCTTGAAACTCTGCAGACTCAGCCACTTGAGCACACATTCTATTACTAGTAGGTCTGTGTGTTATACAAATGCATGTCATGCCCTTTAAAATTGCAGTGTGCCATCTCTTCCCTCCTGAGACTCTGCCTTCCCATGCACTGAAATCAGCCAAAAGGTGGGCTCAGTGATATTGGAGGTCTTTCCCAACCAAATCTGTGGTCACTGGATTTAGTCAGTGTGTAACTTGAGCCATCACATCAAAACAATTGATATAAATCAGTTGAGGAGGAGGAGGGTCTTAACTTATAAAAATAGACATTTTGAGTGCCAGGCCAAAACTACACAACTGTGTTAACACCCCCTCACAGTCAGAGGATTTCAGCTGGGTGTTCATAGGACACTGCAGGGAATGGCAGCTCAGAACAGCAATAGAGGCCTTTTCCCCAAGCCTGCAGGCACTGCCAGCACAATGCCACCATCACCTTTCCCCAGAGCATCCCCCAGGAGAGTTCATGGAATGGAGGACAAGCAGGAAAAGAATAAAGCAGCTAAAATGGGGCACTGCAAACCACCTGAAAGCACAGTCTCAGTTTTTCACTACACTCTGTGAACAGTATTTTCCATGGAAAGAAACAGCTGTATGATAAACATAATTGTTACCCACCTCTTACTCTGGCAGGGGAAGCAGCTGGGGGGAAGGTGTTGGGGGGTGAATGGTTGTGAGGAGTTTGGTTCTTTTCTTTAAAAAAAAAAACCAAAATGCAAACAAACAAAAACCCAAAACAAAACAAACAGAAACCCCAAAAACCAAAACCTGCCCTATTATATTGGAGGAGATGATCTCGATGGCATTATTAGGCAAGAAAAGGAAAAAAAAAAAGCAAGATGAAATTGAAAATTATAAAGCCAAACAAGGTATAATTAAAAAAGACATACAAATTAAGGGTTTAAGGAACAAGTAGTGATTTTTTTTTCAGATAAGAAGTGGAAGCTTCCAGGTATTAGCACAGAGCTCTTATTTAGTTCTATAGACTTAGAAACCTGTTTTTAGAGATCTTAAGAGAGCAGCTGATCTCAAACATTGATGCAAAACTACCTATGTGTTTGTTCATCTGTTGAGTTGCTTTCTCAAATACACAGAATTTTCATTCGGGATACACATTTTCTTATCAGAATCACTATGAAAAAAATAACTATTCACCACTTGCCTCTCTGTGGTACTTAAATTTTAGATAAATATGACCAGAAGGAAGGACAAGTTGGTGCTTTCTCAGTGTTTCTGGATTTCCTTAAATGAGCCACTGCCAAGACACTGTGGTCTAGCACAGAATACAAATAGAATACAAGGTTCTTGTGCGTAGGAATTTAACACCAAATCAAAGAAAACGTTTTAAAAGTAATTTTATTATCAGGTTTCATTACCAGCATCACCCTCTCCATAAGCTTGTTTTGGGCAATAAAGTTTGAGTTACTTGCAAAATAGTCACAATTTGGTATCACAACCTCTTCCTTAGCCTTGCCAGTGGTGACACTTCCTGATGAGCAGGAATAGCACTGAAAAACACCTTTCTAGGTGGTCACAACAGGCAAAATAAACACTGCACCAAACCAGCCTCAGCCTCAGAGAGCAGGGAACCCAGGGAGGATTGATGAGCCTTTCCTGCACATAACACTCTGTTTGGGCAAACAGCAGCAACTGTCAGGTCCCACCCATCATTTACATCATGTTTAGAGCAAACCTGAACTCACTGTCTCTTGGGAAAGAAGGAAAATGGAGAGAGAGAAGGGCAGGCTCTGTCCTTGAGAGTCTTTCATGCAAACCTGGGAACTGAAGGCAAGCAGTGGCCAGGGGAGCCACAGGGCTTTGAAACCTCCTGTTGGCTCAGTAATGAGCACCTCTGTGTGACTCTACACAGGAGAAAGGCTCCAGGTTTCATGGTGAACTAGAAACAAGCCTTGGGAAACCTATGCACAATCAGAGCAAAAGCCAGCTTTCATATGGCAGATATGAAATAAATGCCTTGTAAAGTGCATTTCAACTGGTCGAATCAGATTCAGGGTATTATAAATGGTGCTCGCTGGTTCAGCACTGACAATAGTGAAGATGGAAACACAGATAATTCTGGGGTTTTAAAGTTTAAGGCCTTTTTTAAACTTTGTGGAAAATCTTTGGAGGAATTTATTTATCATCATGGAGCTGTGACTTTAACTCAATGTAGACTTCAAAATGCACAAAATAGAGTTCTGATTTTAAATACAACTCAAAAATATTCACTGCTTTTCTTTACAATGCTTCTAAAGTTCTTAGGAAAATTCTCCAGATAAGCATTATATCTTTTGCAAAAAGGAATAGCTAGCCATCTCCACTTCCTCTGTAGATTAGAACCCTGGTTTAATTCCCAGACTGCTACAGAAATATCTCACAAAGAAGAAAACAAAGTTTAAGCAGTTTGCTGTCCCTACAGATGGCCAATTCAAATGCTCAAACACCCACACAGGAGAAATATAGCTCCAACCTCTCTGGAATACTGGTATCCTGAGGAGGATTCAGCATTGTCTCATGTTCTCCATTCCACAGCATCATGAGCAGACTAATACACTCAGCAGACAATTTTATTTTTTTCTAAAGCTTAATAGGAAATTGTAAGAGGAGCAGGTTGAATCTAAAATCCAGCTTAGACTCACAGCTATGAGAAAAATCTCATTTCCTGCTCCAGTAATACCTTTTTCACTTTTCCCTTCAGCACCCATTAGGGCAAACCCACTAAGTTTTGAAGGTCTCATGACACAATCAAAGGAAGAAAAGTTTCATCAGCAGATGGTTACCTGGACTGTGGGAGATTGGTGCTCCAATCACCACATTACTGTTCCTTGGTGAGGGAAGAAGAGGGACAAAAGTCTCTTGCTTTGACTTCACTTTTAACTGAATCGGAGCAATTCTTCTTCAAATCAATATGTATCAATATATTTATGATTTTAAGATCATGCTTTCCCTCCCATTAGCAAAATATTCCATTTATGAAAATTGAACACCACCACTCTTTCCTAAACTCTTTTGTATAACAGTATTTGGAAGGCTAACAAGCCAGTGTGTTTAATTTTTGAGCTGCTTCAGAGATCTTTGGCTCAATGAGCTGATTTGTTCAACTTTGCAAGAAATTCTTAAGTTTTAAGTTTTTTTTTCATTAGGACTGAAAAGGCACATTTCAAAAAACTACAATTCCAATTTTTGTGTGCTGCTGTAACAGGGAACTAGATCTCATCAAGCACTGAGTAGGAGGTCTGGATAGCAGAGATCAGTTTGCCTTTAAACATATTTCTTAGAAAAAAATTAAGTCAAGTTTGACATAATCCAGCTACTCTTAAGATTTCAGTGAATCCATACATTTTGATTCAAATGTTGTTAAGCAATTACTATTGTATTTTATGCAGAAACTCTTCAAATAATTGTTACAGAAGTGAGGGGCAAGGTGCACAGAGATAGATTCATTTGGTGTGTTTGGTTTACAAGGATCAGCCAAAATGGATGTGTGTAAAGGCATTAATATTTTCTGATGTTCATAAAACATCAAAGGGCCCACAAACATCTGTCACACTTTGTTACTGGCATACTTGCACTGCCAATGCACAGAATCACTTGAACAGAGATTTAACTAGAGTTAACAGTATTTACATTAATTGTATTTGATTGCTTGACAATTTGAAGCATCAAATGCCAGCCAGTTACAAAAACACTGCAATCCTGTTTGCCAGATGGGAAACCAGAGAGTTTAAGGGTGAGGCTTTAAAAAGCACATAAAAACTGCTGCAAGACACAACTCGAAGCTGGACAGCATCAGCATCTGCACAACATAATCCCAAGCTCTTCCTTTCTGCAGGAAAAGGAAACCAAGCAACCAGGTATGGGAGGAAACTGCATTATTTTGTTCAGTGGCAAGGTATTGCCTACCAGGTGGCTGAGACACCTCAAAATGACTGTCACTTCTATACATTTTGTTGCAGAAGTCTGTGCTCTCACAGCAGTCCCATTTTCCAAGCTCAACATGGGTTTTATGCTCCACAATACCCCACTCTTGTCAGCACTTCTTTGGAGCTCCCAGCTACCTCCCCTGCTACATCATTTAGCCTGTACAAGCTGAGAGGGGTGTAAAAGACAGAATCCCCTAATGCTGATAGGATTGTCAGAGACATAAAACTCTTAATTTCACATTCTAACACCATCACTGTACTCTAACACAGACCATACAAGCAGTGCTCACCTGCACACAGAACCTTCATCACTCACACAGATCTTTTAGCATTTACAAGTTCCAACGTCCCCTGTGATCCACCCTTCCAACATTTACTGTAACTTCCTGAAAGAAATGCAAGACTATATTGTGCTTCTCCCCCAGTCCCATTTCAGTCCAGAGTAACTGTTAAAAATGGGGTTTGTAATTGTCTTAATTCTAAAAGGTTTTTCCCAAGCCCTTATCACCTGTAACAGAATAGGCCTGGTGGAACAGCTCAATAATATAATGTGCAGGCAATCACTGGTGCTGTGATCTCCCCCTGAATGCTTAAAGAGAAGCATGTTTTCTGCAGAAAAGCTGCTATTAGACACATTCAGCTGTGTTGCAAGGGCAGTGCTATTCTTCTGCCCTGTATTGCTTTGTGTCTCCTGAACTGAATCTATTTCAGGTTCCACTGAAAATGCACAATGAGTCTCTTGACTGAGCTGCTGGAAATTCAGGTGGCCCCAGTTCAGATACATGCTGTGCCCTCACACCATTTCCTTTGTATATTTATAAACTCGAACCCTTAAGAGGTCTTTCTTCCCCAAACTCCTCAGAAGGCACTGTAATCTCTTGGCAAGTGGCAGTGGATAGCTGCCCTGAGCCCAAATGTGGAGGTACACTCACACCTTTGATGGGCTTCATCCTGCAAAGCTTTTGTATCAATTTATCCTCACTAGGGACACTGGTGAGTGGATCCTAAATCATGTCCTATTTACTGCACACTGGCATCTGTCTGGCTAATGTCACTGCAAGGATTTGGAGCTCTAACTGCCCACTTGTTGCTCCTCTGGCACAGCCCTTGGACAACGTCCCCCACTTGAGTATCTGCTGGTGGATTAATCGAGGGCCTGCCTGCCAAAACCCTCTCTGCTTGAATTCCACACTCCCTTCTTTGCTCCCTGCCGCTGGGTTCAGGGTATTTTCTTGACTCTTCTCTGCCAATCTGCCCCACAAGCAGCTCCCAGACCCCAGCACACAGAAAAAAAAAGAGGCACTGAAGCCATCTGAACAGCAACACCTCGTGTCAGACAACACTCAACACTTCAAAACCAGATTATTTCAGCTTCCAGATGAAATATTTTTTTTAAATTCCTTCTCAGTATTCAGTTCTTCATTGAAAACAAAAATGGAAACACTGGAAAACTGTAATTTTTCAATGAAATCTTACTTCAAATGGAAGTCCCCATCCTTAGCAAGAAACTTGAATTAAAAAAATATCTGCTAATTCTTCAGCATTTCTAACTTTTGGAATGAAACTGAGCAAACCTAAGAGCTTGCCATCACCCAAAGGGAACATTACGCCCCTTCCTTCCTCCTCTCGAGGTACTCAGCTGTTAATCTGGCAGAAAATTAATCCAGCATAAGAACTGTGAATTAAGCCTTTACTAAACTAATCCACTCTGGATAATTGTGCTGATTGTGTTAGGTGTTGGTATGGCAGAAACTAATATATAGGCAGGGAGTAATATTTCAAGTGTCTATTTCCCAGCCATCCCAGTGTTTGTCTGAGCTCAAAGTCATTAGGACAACTGATACTGCTTTAGCTTCTTCCCAACACTAACTCATGCCACTCCTTTGAATTTACAAGCAGTCTGTCTTTGAACAGACAAATCTATGTTCCTTACAGAGGTCTGCTAGAACTGCTTATTCAATGGCTACATGGGTAGCTGAGTAGCTTCCCCAAAAGATGTAGCAGGATAGATAAATTGTGTACACCTTGGGCTTAATAACAGAAACAACCTGTAACTCCAATTTCTCCTGATGTACATAAGCATGATATGTCAGGAGGTCAGCACAAAACAAGAGCTCCTTAGGCTGTGCCTGTGATTTGGTGCCACAAATCACTTGGTGGCAGTCTCACTCCTAATTCCAGCTGCTCAGTTCCACCACGGACACGTTTCACTTGTGTTAAGCCACAAAAGTTGGATTTAGGCAACTGTCAGCAGCCCTGTGAGTACTTCCACATACTCTTATATCTATTTACCAAGACATGTCCATAGAGCTGTGAAGACAGATAACCTACAACATCATATCTGCCCTACTACAGATACAATTTACATTTAAAATTGTAAAGGTACAAATAGAAAAGAAGCAACAATCAGAGGGAGAACATGTAAGATGTATAGAGCACACCTGGAGAATTCATTCATGTACTTTTGTCTATGACAAAAAATCATGTTATCCCAGTGTAGGGGAAAGTTTTAAAGAACATCTTACAAGTTAAATATAAATAAGTGAGATTAGGCTTTTAAACATCATAAGCAGAGGCCACAGAGAGCAAGTACTGGAGTCAGAACATGATTCTCAAGTCTATTGGCCTATCCAGCTTTCTCCATTCCACTTTTCATTTTCCATTCTCCCTTTGTTCTAAGTCCCTAAATAACCCAATTGTCTCCAGATTAGTCAGGCAGGTGCCACAGAAATTACTAGAAGGTAGCAAGAGGCCATTGAGAATGTGTTGCTCAGGTTATCAAAGTGGCAGTGCTACCACGGCCAGCTCAGTTTGCCCTCCGTGCCAGAGGAAGTCTCAAATGTTTTAACACATTTCATTCCCCTACAAGGGAGATTGTCTTTCCTCCCATAAATCTCCCAGGAAGATTTTGTCTCATTAATTTTTTATTTTTTTTTTGGCAGTAAAAAGATATGGTCAAATTATTAAAGAGTTAGGTAGCCTTACTTCCTGATTTAGGTGTTTCTTTCCATAAATATTAGGAAGAGAGTCTTTAGAAAGAAGAAGCATTAGTAGAATGAATGCTTGAGTAAAAGCCACACAGGAAGGCTTTTACCCTAAAACATCACCCTCTAGAGAAACCTGTGCCCATGGAAATCTGCACCAAGTGCTACAATACTCTGAACAAGTAAGAAATAGCATGTGAATGATCATCATAGCATATTCTTTCAACACTTGTAAAGTTCCAGGCTTGGATCTCCAGTTTGCAGAGCTTCTTACAGGCTCTGATTTGCAGCTCTATGCTCTGCATTGACCATTTCAAGCAGATGATTTTAAAAGTGTGGTATCCAGGCAGGAGGAGGGTGGGCAGGGAACTGGGAGACAATGCAGTAAAATGCAAAGATCCACTCCCCCACCTTGTGGGTAACAACTGAAACAACAATTCACAGGAGCATCTCTTCATTTCCAGCCTACACACATATTCATCTATCAAATGTCACACAGATTGCTGCTGCACTACAACGAGTCAAACTTCAAAACAGTCTTTGCAATTAGCTCAGAGCTGACTTGAGTAATATGCTCTGTGTTACTTTTTAAATCCACAGCCACTTAGAGAATATCTGCTCTTTTGGTGTTTATCAGGAATCAGTTACTCAAGGTTGGTGCTCTGTTAAAGTGTGAAGAAGGTCCTAACAGTGTAATAAAAAAAAGTTAGCTGTTACATTGCTAAAAGTTTCTCATCATACTAAAGTTGCATTTTGTCTTGGTTTTTGATTGTATACCTTTGTGCTGATTTTAATCATAATTAACCTGCAACTATTCAATGGGATCAGTTGCAAAAGTCTTTTTGGATTCCTTACAAGCATCTTAATCTAATGTCATAGGTCTTGAAAAGTCAACAACCCATTTCTTCCCAGCAGGGAAAGGGAAAGCCCAGCCAGAGGCAAGGATGACAAACACCAGAGGAAGCTTTCTAAGCACAACAACCCAGCCCTCATTCATCACTTCAGCCAAGGGCAGATTCAGGGCCACGTTCATCAGGACCTGCACAGCTCAGGGATTCCCCTACACAGCTTTGATCCTATGGCAGGGGAAAGGATGTCTTCCCTGATGGGGACACCTCCGAGCTCCCCAGGATTCCCTGCATGATGTGGTGTACAAGCAGCCTCTCTGTTTTCCAAGAGCTGGCTGTGGACATGTGTTTTTCAGCCTCCAGGTCTCACTGCACTTACCTCTGAGAGCAGCAGGGTGCAGGAGTGACGTGGGCACACTCACAGGATCAGCACTCCACTCGGAGTGTTGGCATTTTACCACTAAAGAGCATTTTCACTGTTCCATCTGCTGACTCCAGTGAAGTGTCTGGGAAAGGCTCTGCCTCTTTGACTGAAATCCAAACAGAAATTCCTCTTCCTTGTAAAAATCCAACACAGTTACTGTTTTCAAGCACTGCAGTTTGTCTTCAGAACTAGATATTTTCCCAGTTACTGACGTAAAGGGGATTTGTAGCAGGATACCAAATTAGCTTTTTACTCATTTTTCCCCTGAAAGAGTTAGCTATTTTATACATTTGTCACCATCTTGCCTTCACCTTCCTTCACTCCCAACCTCCCATGTCAATATTATGGGGTTCTTCACATCTCCCCTGACCCCAGTGCAACCTGAAGGCTAGATCAGGACAGACAATGAACAACTCACTCCATAATAAATAACAAAGAATATAAATATTTTCAAACTAGGCGTTTACTTGTTGACCTACAGGAAGGGGGAGGATACAATGAACAGAATCAAGTTTTAAATTCACACATTCCTTTCAATAGGTCAGCTTTTCCCTTTCTAGATATATTTCTCCTTTCCTACTTCAGCTCTTCTCCTTCAGACAACTGAGGTGACTAGACTAAGCTTCCACCTTAGTTGCTGACAAATATCTTGAAAAATTCAAAACAGGAGCAAATTGCAGCACAGGAATAATAAATGCTAAAGGCTGGAGATCTGTGTATTTGCATCACTGTTACTTAGTGATTATGCAAATAAGATCCATAATCCAAGGGAGGGAATTGCATTAGGATCATTAGTTTACTAAAGAATATTCATAAAACTGGAACAAATTTTATTTTACAACTAGATGTCTAATTATCTTTCCCCCCTTCAATCTGTGTGGCACCACATGTTTAACTGGGAACTGCCCTGTCCCTCCAGAACCTACCTTTGTGCAGGAAATTTTAATAAAGAGATTAAAGCTTTGATTTTTTCCAGTGGGAACTTCGAGTTGTACATGCTGATTCTCAAATACCTCCACTTGTTTCTTACATTAAAACTTCTCTTGAGGTGGTCAGTCCACTGGCATCTATTCCAAATTAAGTCTTCACACTCAGGTTTGACTAACTGCAACTTTATAAGCTGTTGAAAGAATTACTTTGTCAAACAGATGCTAGCTACTTTCAAAAGGTTTTACAAGTCAGTTTGCACTTTTGAAATTCAGTCCTTTTTTATTTCTAACTACTCCAAGTGACCCAAGATACCCTTACATGAATAATCCTTGTTGTCAAGCAAAGCCCAAGATTAGGATACACCTACTGTAATCACCATGTTGCTCCACTACAAGAAAGCTTATTTACTGCCAGCTCTGAAATAAGAACATTGCTACCTTGATTGTTAAGCTGAAGTATTTCATTTATCCCCTCCTTCAGCTGCACAATTAATCCCCTCTCAAACTATTTATTCTCTTACTACTAAAACACTCCCTATTCTGTGCCTACACTAAACCAAGCAATCTTGCACACTCTGCAAATTCTTAGAAAATGGTTAACTGTGATGGTGCAAGATGTGAAGCTGTTTAGATGCAGAGAATTTAAGTCACCACAGGAAACACAGAACCCCACATCTTGGGGGTGTTTCTTTCTGTTTTGGGGGAAAAGAGAGGTGTTTCAGATTCCCCATTGTGGCAGAATTCCAGAAGAGCTGACCTTGGAAGATCTGTCCTGACTCTGCACAGCTGGAGCACCTTCTACAGGCCCATGTTGACCCTCCAAGGGTGGATATTCCATAGTCTGAGGGGTCTTAAGAGTATTGGGGATGGTATTTGTTTCTTTACACGTTCACTTCAGTAGGAATGACTGTAATATAGAACAACTAGCAGTAGTCAACAAATAAAGGGCCATTTTAAGAGGAAAAAGTCTAAATAAAACCCAGTGAAAACTCCCATTAAAGGAGATCCTAAAAATCCCTTTGAACAGTTAACAGCAAAAAGGACCAAGTTCATGTAAGAAATTAGCAAAGACTCTGAGTGCATTTTCAAAATACAACACTTCAGCATTGGATGATTTATTTGTATCCAGATTGGGCAGAAATTCAACGAAAATTACCAAAGTAAACAGCTCCCTAAAGAAAGCCTACAGTAAAGTGAAACTGATAGCACCATCCTGTGAGGAATCACAGGTATCCATGAGCTATTCCAAAAGTTCTCACACCATTCTCTCTTTTTTATAAGCATTAAATGGTTCTACAAACATAAGCAAAAGCATACAATCTGAAGCAATTTGATTTCATTATGATTTTTCTGCTAGTGTCCTTTTAAATGGTTAGTAGGTGATAGCTCTACATTGAGGAAGGGTAGAATGTTCTTTACCTAAGGAGCAAGGACTGGGAAGGCTTCAGAAAGCAGGCTAAAGCTTTCTGCTCAAGCAAGACTGAGAAAACAGTTGCAAGGACTGAACATTCATCCACACCTTGTAAATAAAAGTTATTCTCAAGAGCTGGAGAAACCTACAATGAGCCAGAAAGCAATGGAGCAACTGAAGCAGAGCAAGGACCCAGGCCTGACCTAAATGCTTGGAGTTCTAATTAACACTAATTTCCCTGTCTTAATATTCTTTGAGACAGCAAAACTTCTGGGAGCTCACTGTAAGGCAGGAAGACCTCAACAGTTTGGCCAACTTGGTGTGTTCAGTAATACTGAAAAACTCCAGAGCTTCATAGAAGCATAAAATCTTGAAGGTATGGAAAGACATTATATTGACAGACAGTTAAAAAAAAAAAAAAAGAAAAAGAAGGCCAAATCTTTGAAAAAGCTCTTCACTTAGCACTGCAACACATGGTTGAAATCCATCACTTGAGACTGCTTGAAAACACACCCTTACCCCAACAGATCATCAACACAGGACTTAATTTTGCAGTTGTCCTTAGGCTGGATATACACATAAGGAGTAGACAAGAGAGCCTCCCTGTGCCTTAACTCCCTCAGCCACTTCAAGAAAATGCTCCAGCTTAAGGAAAAGAATGAGAAAGGAACAGGAAAAAATTCAGCAAAGCCTTGGTAGAGTCAACAGTGTTTGCAGGGGGAGAGGAGGCAGCTGTGCTAAAGGCTGCTTTGAAACCAGAAGCAAAGACAGAAAGACATGTGGTACCATGGAATGAACACTTGAGGAAAGCACCTGGAAACCTGCTGGTCCCAACACCTCTCTTCATTTAAGAAGGATGGGTCTCCTCTCTCCTGTCCCCCCAGTCCTTGATCCAAGCAGCAAAGGAGGCCAGTCATCACTTCAGCTGGACATCATCTGCCCCTTCAAATGCTGGCAGCAAGCCACACTGCCAGATATGCATTCAGAAGAAACACTCCTGCTGCTTCTAACTCCTTCAAACAGGAAAGGACTTCATGGTACCCCATCACACCAAGTTAGAAAGTAGAACACCTACTGGTTACAATTCAAGCCAGCAAGTTCACCCAAAACAAAGAGAAATATATAACTGAACCAAGCACGAGACTGGAGTCAGAAATGTGTCCTCAGAGCTGTTTGAAGCCTCAATTCTCCACCTAAAAATAAGCCCCTGGTACCACCTAGACATGCAGAGACTAAAGGGAAGCCTGTTTTCAAGTGTGAGTTCAGAGGCAGCACACACACACACATCTGGCCCTGAGAGGACAGCAAACAATGTGCAGGAAACACTGAGCTGCACCAGGCCCTTCTGCAGAGCACAACTGTCTTTTCAGTGTCAGTGACATGTGGCAAATCAGCAGCATAAAACACACCTTCAGAAGAAACACTTCAAATCACAGCACAGGTACTTGCATATAAAAATTTATTGTCTTTCTTTGAAACACGGGCTTGAAATACATCCAACCCAGAGAGGTAATTTATTTAATGTTCAAGCAGAGCTTTGGAGAAAACAGGTGATAGCACAGCATTAAAGGCTGCACCACATTTTTTGCCACATAGCAAAATGGATTAATAGCCATGTACATACAACAGAAATAAAATCATGTTTGCAGTGCTCTCTAAAAGTTCTGTTTGGCAGCTTACAAATGTCTTTAGCTTTCTAATTTCAGTGAGCTCACAGGTACAGGTTAAGAGTGCATTACAGAATCCACCAGCCCTTAAATATAAAAAGATTTTGAAAATTCAGGCCTGGTTCTCCTGTTTGCTCCACTTACTGAATAGACCTATGAAAAAATATTGTCATTTTTATTCATCAAGTTCATATATATATAGCTATTATCTAGTACAAAATTAAATTAAAAAACCAGAAATTATTCTTCCCAAGTGAAATAAAAAAGTAAATTTTCATGAGTAAGTATTCAAAAGGACATGATTACCTTATTCAAGAGCCAGAGACTGACAGCAGAAGTCCTTAGTTCCCTGATCACTAAATTCAAAATCTCTTACTCGGTTCCTTCTGTTTGTGCCTCGTGTTAAGAATGGAACTTGTCTCAATGAACCTCGTGGGATTATTCACACCCCTGAGAACCAGGCACATCCTTGGTGTCTAATATCCTGCTGAACTGAATGCTCACAGTCCTCAGGAAGAGACACTGCAACAAAAGTGTTGTGTCAGAAGGGAGTTTTAACTCAATGGCATGGCATTCTTCCAGTGGGGTGACTATACACTGAAATATGGAAAACCAATTACTTTGATTTAAGCTTTTGACACCCAATGCTAAAAGCAGAGTGCTGTTCCTCCTGGAGAAGTCTTTAAGCTACAGTGATACAACCAAAACCATGTATGTGCACATGACAGGTGAAGAATAATTTCCATTTTAAAAGTGCATATTTTCATTTACAGTGTGACAACATTCCCAAGTAAGCATTTCCAGACAAGAGTCTAATTCTTTCATATATACTTATCTTGCAGTATTTTCTAATGCTAAACAGACAGGGATGAGACTATAGTAGCTAAATTTGGTACACTTCTATCTTAATATAAGGAGAATGCTGCCTAAAGTGGAAGGATTTTTTGATTAGCTTCAGTCACTAACTGAAGTACTTCATTTTGCAAAACACTAGAACCACAAGTACTACAACCTGTCTAGGAACCATAAACTTATAGTGCAAATACGATAACACTTTATTATAGAATCCATTCCCCTGACATAAAAAAGGGCAGAAAATAAAATTTCAGAGTAGGAACACATTTTATCAAAAATGGTAATTTTTCTACTTAAATGTGCATTTCAGAATAACGAAACCCATTGTTTCCCACAGAGGCATAACTCCTGAAACTAAAGTGTTAATGGCTGTCAAGTCTAAATGAAAACCTCAGGTATTTTATCTTTACTTTTGGCCCAATGTTTCCACATTGCTTCTCATCAATTTTAGGGAGAGAATCGCATACCAAAGGTCAGACCCAACAAATCCTGTCCTTATTGAGACATTTATGGTTTCTTCAACTGGAGTGATGCTCTTTTCACCAGCTTCTGCTGCTTCCTTGTTGTCAGGGCTTCCTGAATGGCATGACAAATCCACTGTAAAACAACACAGTGAAAGAAAAAACAATGAAGCACCCAATCTGCAATTTTCTTCCATAAGATGCTACTAAAACATAGCATTAATTAACACACACTAATTAAAACCATACACAGAGGCTAGTTTAAGTTACTGAGCTTCTGAGTCACATGCATAGTATTGAACCCAGAAAAGGCTTCAGTGATACCATCAGTCCACTCTGAATTTTCTATGACATTAATGATGTTATTCACAATCAGATAAACCTTGCTCAGGCAGCACCCCCAAGACAAGTGATCTCCTTTCACACAGACACACAAATGACATTTCCAATCCCATTGTGCTCTGGAGGCTTTCCAAGGCAGGTCATTAAAATAATCCCAGGCAGGAGCTCTGTGTCCAGTGAGCCTACTGGGACCTGCAGCCTGTCCCAGTAAGATCCACACTGGGAAGCAGCAGTCAGCACTTCCACAGCCATCTCACCCAAGGCAGATCCACTCTCACACTTCCAAGGATGGACTCCTTCTGTGTTCCCTGAATTCAATACCATGGGATCAAGGACTTCAGCAAACATCCTGATCAAGTACTGCAACATGCTGGATCCATTAATTGGCACACCAGCTCTTTATGTGCTCTGTTCCTCTTGCTACACATTATTTTTAGCAGAAGTTTGAATGCCATAAGAATAAAGTCTTTTGAGGAAAATATAGTATCAGATCAAATTAACCAATTTTTTTTGCTTCTAAAAGACATAGAGAAGTATTGAGAGCCTACAACTATAACTCTCATTCTGAGCTAACGAGCTCAGGAGAGGACTCTGTTCAGCCTAAAGAGGTTTACACTATCATTATCTGTAAATGTAAGAGAATCACTCACAACAATTAAAGGAAGTTATAAATGACAGCAGGCACTTTTGATAATATTTACAATGAAAAACACTCTCAAACTGGATAGTTAGCTGAAATCCAGAAAGGGATGAATTAAAATAGAACCTAACAATAATTCTCAAATTAGAAACAAATTAACTGAACTAAATCAGCCATTTTTATTTAATCCCTGAATGCAATCTAACAGTTAAAACCCCCACGTATCAACTGCCTAACCTTATGTTTAATGTGCATTATGCATAAAATGTTTATATACATGATATTAACATACCTCTAATATGAGAAAATGAATGTCTAGGGGGGAAACCCAACCCAACCATGTCCTGGGGTAGCTCAGATGGTCACAGATTTCACCTGAGTAATTCCAGCACTCGGTGAAAGCTGAAGTGTTCAAAAAGCTTGTGAGGGCTTTTTTTAATCCATGACTTCAACAAAAGTAAAACTCACTTCTACAACAATGAATATTCAAAAGTAAGTTGAGCTGCATGGACAAATAACTTGCATCAGGTGTGCTCAGAGGATTTCAAGCTTTTATGGATGTCTGATAAGTCATGGGGGCTGGGAAAAGATTCAGAGGACTGAAGAAGGACAAACAAAACCTTTGTTTTGGGGGGGAGACAGAACAAGAAGCTACAGAGAGCTTTAACCTGATGTTAAAGACATTTGTTTCACGTGCATACAAAGGGCACTGCAGCACTCTGCAGAAGAGGGGACAGCTAGTTCTGAAGCACACCCTTCCTATCAAATTGTTAGGGTGTTATAAATGGCAGTATGTTAAAAGGGGGGATGCAAGACCGAGGGTAATACTGATAAAGTCAAGAAACAGAGATCCACAGAGGCTAAATGGGTAGTGTTGCATGTGAGATCAGAAAAAAATTGATGTATAGATACCAACACAAACCCTGGTAATGGATTGTGCAGTCAGAAAATAACACCAAAAAAAGGTAATTAAACACAAGGAAGTACCACTCAAGTGTGGCTCGTGTCCTGTACAATGCTCCAGCTCTGGCCAGGTCACTGAGAGACAGACAAACTAAAGGACTTAAATTACTTAACTCCAGGTGTCATTTGCAAGACACTGTAAGTAAAAGCTGAGAGAACTTTTTCAGACAAGCCACAGTAAAGAAATAACAGAGTCTTCCAGTAGATAAAGGGCCTCAGAATTACAGCAATTTTTTTTCTTCCCCAGTCTAACCCATTCTTTTAGAAGGCTTGATCAATTTAATAGCAGCAATTTGGCCCTGATTCTGGTTCCAGCTCTGACTTGCCATGTCCTGGAGCTACAATTGCAATTGTGCTTTGAAGATACTGTGGATCTAATTGATTCCCCTTCTGGTATCAGGGAAAACTCCTCCTCTCCCATCACCTCATACAACACTGCAGGAGGACACAGCCTTTCCTAGGTAAATCCTGGAGTTTATGTAAATTCATAGATCAGCTTGTATGAGTTAATTACAAGGTCCAACACCCACAGAACTAGAGCTCGTGGAATAGGATCAGCCTTCTCAGCACCAACAGGAACAAACAGAGATAAATGGTAGAAAAAACAGGTATGAGGAGAAAGGAGGGAGGAATCTAACATTTCATACAGGGTCCATTTACTGGGTTAGTCCAGTGATTTTGGACTAATGAGGATGCAGTAGAAGGTATTTTGAATCCTAGAGACTCCAGGGAATCTAACACAGCCTAGTACTTTAGATACTGGAGATACTTTCCTTTAATGAGTTTTAATATACAAAATCTAAGACTATGCAACGTCAACCTGAAATTATTATTGCATAAACTCTCTTGCATACTTTGGACTATCTTGCCTCATCATTCTCCAGGTTTAACTCATTTTTCAACACAAAACCATGAGAAAGGGTCCTCAGGCACAGCAGCCCATTCTCTAACAGGTCTCTGAACATTGCCATCTTTTTTACATGCTGAGTTTCAACAACTGTTAACAATATCAGAAGGAAAGAAAAAGAATGAGGGGAAAAAAAAGAATATACCCTTGCTGTAGTTTCGTCCTGAAGCTGAACTGTCTTTATGCATTCATGACCTGTACTGTCCTTTCTTTGGAACATCCTTTGATCCTGCTGCAGAGGGGAACAAAAATATGCTTCACATGACTCACAAAACAAGAATGCACAATAATCTGACTCTTAGAGGGCTTGAATGTCAACTTCAGGTTAGATTTCAGTGTGGTCTCTGCCCAGCCCAACTCGTACTTTCAAGAAATTTTATGTAGATCCTGTCATATAGTTCTTTAGTTAGAAATTAGAACAATAAGAGAAGAGCATGTTCAAACCTCCAGTGTTAAATAGAAGGAAGTTGATGTGCTTTTCTTACCCAAAGAGTTAATTTTAAAATATTTCCTTCATAGGAGGGGTAGCGAGTGAATTCTTCAAATAAGTGATCCCACTCTGTAGTTAAATGGCCTAAGATTTCCACTTCTTTCACATATATCACTCTCCTGCTCAGAAGAAAAAAGAAGTTAATATTCAGTTTCTCTCTGGAATAGAACTTTGCTGGAAAGGCAAAACAAAATGAAAACATTTGTTTAAGAAGGCATTTTCTATGATGGCTAAAAGTATCCACTCACAGTGGATCTGTATTTCCTTAATATATTCTGAGACAATCACTTAGTCTTTAGAACTCAGAGATGATCTCTGATACCACAGAGTATGAGCAGCCCAACTTCATCAGACCCCAGCCAGACCCCCAAATATCTCCCTAGAGTTGGATCCTGGGGGGTCATCAGTGGATTCAAATCAGTCCCTCCAAGGCAGCCTGTGCCAGAGGAAGGCAGGCAAAGAGCTGCCCAGGGCCATGGCTGCTCCAGGGCTCACAGCTCTCCCTGGGCACCTGAGCTGCTCCCTGTCCCCTCAGCACCTCAGAGCTGCAGTGCCAGCGAGCAAGCAGGGCCACAGCAGGGCACAGCTCCAACTGGAGCTCACCTACAGCTCTAGGCATGTGGAGAGGAACGAGGATAAGGAGAGAAGTGCAATTCCTTAGGGGGGACAGGCACTGATCTCTGCTCTGGGGGGACCGGGGACAGCACCTAGGGATGGCTGGAGTTGTGTCAGGGGGGATCTCAGGGAAAGGTCCTTCCCCCAGAGGGTGGTGGGCACTGCCCAGGCTCCCCAGGGCAGTGGGCAC
>JAWWEE010000016.1:17212073-17257661 GCA_035221455.1 Xenops minutus
GGCTCCCCAGGGCAGTGGGCACAGCCCCAAGGCTGCCAGAGCTGCAGGAGGGTTTGGATGATGCTCTGGGGCACAGGTGGTGACTCCTGGGGATGGTCCTGTGCAGGGCTGAGGGTTGGACTGGATGGTCCTTGTGGGTCCCTTCCAGCTCAGCATATTCTGTGATTTATCTGGAGGTGCAAATCACTCAGCTGTCATTCACTGCCACTGCTCAGTATGTTGCCAAAGCCTGTCCAGCTGCAGCAGGACCTGGGAGGTGTCCTTATAAAACAAACACGAGCGATGCCTCTGTGCTCTTACTTTGGACGAGCCTATCTCATACTCTCAGGGAAAGTGGAAATTGGTGACATGGGATGTGAAGATCATAATCCTTTTCCATCATCCAAATGTACCTAGAAAGTCTGAGTCCTCAAACTGAATAGCCAAGATTGGTGACATTCTGAATTCTGAAAATTGTCTAATGAGTTAAATATTAATTTTCATGCTGCTACAAAACTTAATACTTCATTTAGAATATCCTGTAACTAACAAGATTGTAAATATGTGCATTAACAGACCACTGACTTGACTGTTACCATCACAAGCTAATTTGAAAAATTAATAACCACGAAAAAACCTGATTTTTTTCCCTCCAGTATGATGAAAGGATCACTGATATCAGTGTGAACTGTCTTCCCAAATTAGTATTCAGGATTGACATCATAACCAGATTACATTTTCCATAAAGGAAACAAAATGAAATATTTTTAAAATAAAAAAAAAAATAAGCTAAGGAAAGAACATATGCAGAGAACAGCAACCTGTTTAGACTCAGCCAGATGTCTAATCCCCAAGCTGAAATCATGCAAGCCCTTAGAAAGCCTTCAAATCTTCATACCTATTGGTAACAATAAGGTTTGCTCTTCTGCCTCTTGGAAGTGCACAGTGGTATCGATACATCTCTTTTTCCAGCTTCCTGATGTGCAGTTTCTGAAACAGAAATAATTTCAGGGTTGTACAAAGAAAATTCAAAGTGGTGTCTTCAATTCCAAAGCCTTTTAAAAAGGCTCACTGAACCAGTTCTTTAAAGGCAGGCTCTGAGTTTGAGTCACTGCAAGGTCTGATCTGTTCCACTCCAAGGTGGAACACTGACACTGCAATACCAGACCCTTTCTTCAGCTTTAATTCCCTTTCTGTGCTAATAATTGTTTAGTAATGTTCTTTCTGCTACACCCCACGCTGCAGACTTGATTCAAGAGAGAAACTAGACAGAAACTATGAAGACACAAATTCTCAATGCAGCTTGAGGCCAGGTTCTGAAGTGCTGGACATACAGATATGCCTCTTCAACTTCCAAAACATGAGGGTAGATCAAAGTTAAATGCTCATCATGTTTTGGTTAGGCAACTGCAACTCAAGAGACTGACTACACAAAAAGGTTTGAAATGAAGTACTGAAGGGCTCCTAGGAGTTTTTTCAGCAGTTATTGATATTGTTTTCAGATTCCCTATTCTGTACCTGCTGTTTAACTGAAGTATGATGTTTCTGAGCACATAACCAGGTTTACAACATTCCACCAACAACACAGACCAGCACAGAACAGTCTCAGTCATCCCAACATCACACTCACAATAACACTGGATTAAAGGTGACAGGATTCATAGTGACACATGAACATATCTGTGAGAGAGGAACACACGTGAAAACATAATAGAAAAAGATAAAATTATGAAATTAATAATAATAAAACTCAACATCTAAGTGAGTATGAGAAGAAATCTGTGCCAACTACTGGTTCTCCTTATGTGCAAAAAGTCTTGTCAAAATACACATTCCACTTGTAAATAATGTTTAATTAGTAAAAATTAGCAAGCTAGTGATACAGGCATAATGTCACTGCCTGTTAGTTTTGTACCCCCTAAGTCAACACAACCACCTTTTTTCTCATACAATCTGTTCCCATGGAAAATGTGCAGCTCCTGTGTAGGAAGATGAGGACACCCAAGGAGGAATGCCTGGGTGCAGAAGGCAGGCACTCCAGAGCAACATTTAGCAAGTGCCTGCAACTGGATGCCCCAAAATGGGGTTGCTGCTCCTCAGAGCAAAGGAGGGAGACTTTCAGTACATTTGGCAGCTGTGATTGTGAAATTCAGCCTCTCTATAACAGCAAAGTCCTCAAGTTCATTCTGAGAAACTACAAAGAAAAAAATTAAGAGTAAGGACTAAAAATTCAGTAGGTTTTAGCTATTTTTTATACATTTCCTTCTGTATTTCCACTGTTGGGCCCATAAAACTGGGCAAAGATGACAATAAAAGCTCCACCTGACTCTCTATTTACCTGTTTATAATCAACCATTCAGGCTAAGAACACTATGTAGTTTAAATAACCAAAACTGAAAGATCAGCTTACATAAGAATCAATTAAAAGAGGATTCAACATTTATTTATATCTGCATTTTATTTTCATATATTTACAAGTTCAACAAATGTCTTAAAGCATCATCATACATCACAAATGACCCCAAAAACCCTTTAATCCCAAAAGTGGATGAATATTCAAGAGCTGAAATCAACAGCATAGTATTTTCCTGGCCTTGCTCTCTAGCGATGTGATGTTTTGACATACAGTTTAATTCAGCATTTTACAGCAACCAAAACCATAGGCTTGACATCTTCTATAAAAAAATATCCCTTTCTGACCGTCTTAAAAATTTCTGAAACTGTACAACATACAAGAAAGGAAAAAAAAATGCCACCAAGACGGCTTATCCCAAAGTGTCTTCAAAACATCAGAGGAAAGATGGCAGAGGATGACTGAAATGAAAACAAGAACTCACATTTCATTCCTCAACCATAACTGTTTCAAAAACAAGTCCAAAGCTTTAGCAATAGAAAACCCACCACCACGTGAAGACTGCAACTCAAAGGCTGCAATCCATATTCTAAAGCCTTTTGTTGAACGTGAAGAAATCAGACATGCCACATATTTAAACAGATTTATTCATAAGCATGTTTCTCTATTCCAACTCAAAGCTTTGGAGAGAAAGCCTGTTTCTCATCACTTCAGAAACAATCCCAGCAGTATTTTTAGACTTTCCATGCAATGTGGTACTGAAGGAAGAGTTCCCTGGGAGGGCTGAAAGACGCAGCATTTCCCAGAGCTGTTCCCAACCCACCTGGGACACACCAGCACAACAGGGGGGCATTATGGACAAAGGGGGCTGTGCTCGATGGAAATCACTCCAGGATCTGCACACTCTTAAAATTCAGGCATCATTATCAAAAGCTGTTCTTTTTATGGCACACCAGAGCACTTTGAAGAAGTTAACTCATTCTTATTTTCCATGGAAGTGAAAGGAGCAGTGCAGATTTACCCAGCAGAACAGGGAGGCAACCAGAAATAGAATGTGCAGTTCCCAGCATAGCCTGTGCTCTCTGCCATACAACAGGCTCACCACCCTGCCTCAATTATTCATGAGGGGTTCTGCATTCTTTATAAAGCTCCATGCTCTAACTGGGAACTGAAACAAAGTCCTGCCATAGGCACTGAATAATGTATGAGAGCCTCCTGTCAGCCTGCAGAGCTGGGGGGGCACAGCCTCCTCTGCAGAGCCATGCAAAGCCCTGCCAAGCCAGGGGCCTTCACCTCCCATGGCAGCAGATCTCCTGAGACAGTGATAAGGACTCAGGAGAAGTTCTTCCTTGGAAAACAGTTGTCCCAGAGAGGCCCTGTTTGTCCTCTGAGCTGCCCAGCTGTGCATTTATGGCTAACTCAGCAGTGTCCTGCTCACCCAGCACAGTGTGCAGGTGTCCCAGGGGACCTGGCAGGTCTGGAGTGGCACAGCCCCACACAGCACACCCAGCACTCCTGGGGGAGGAACTGTGCAACAACTTCACACAAGGGAACCAACCTGCTCCATCTGCCTCCTGTCCTCGTTTTGCCCCTAAAAACCCACAGATCAGGGGAAAAGAGTGACTTGGCTTTTAAGATGCTCCTCCCAAGACAAGCCCTAATGTCTACCAAGTCTGTATTTCACACACAAGTATTTAAGGGAAATAGTTTCTCATCCAATCACTGGATTGAGGCATCTATTCCTTAAGGTAACCTTGCAGGGTTTCAACCTTGGAAGCGTGTTTAATGTAATATGTCTAAAGGGACATATGCATTAAATGTAGTTAAAATAGATGAGAGGGTGGGGATTCTGGTTAAACTGTTTGTAGCACAGGATCCAAAACCAAGCAGCTCTTGTATCTATTGTGATTTAATTTGTAAATGCATAAAAACTGACCTTCTGACTCATCTTTCTCATTAAATATCCTATTTCCTGTAAGATGCTGCTCCCTCTTGCTTCTAATTTACACTAGAAAAGAAAACCTTCCCAACACTGACCTCAGTCAGTATAATAATCAAAATCAGTTAATTAAAAAAAAAAATCTGTATTCAATTAAGTGACTTGAGAGAAACAAACTATATTTAGTGAACTCTACAGAGGATTCAGTCCTGGGTAGTATACAATTCCAATCTGCACCATTTAGATCTAAGAAAAATACAAATGCTAGATGTGCAGGAACTGTATAATATCCAGTCTTGAGTGTTACTTGTACCACCTTTTCCTTTTTGCTAGATGTAAAAAAATAGTAAAAAAAAAAATAAAAAAATCTCAAGAAGAAAAAAATGTGACCTGCTTAGCATATCACAACTTAATTTCACTTAATCAGCTTAAAAAATTCACTAAATGTCTTTTTAAACAATTTTAAACTGACCACCAAATTCTAAAAAGGCATTGGCTGCAGAGATGTTTCTGTTCAACATTTTTTCCCATATCATAGGCAAAAAATTTGCTCTGACAACAGCTTGTTAAGCTTAGCTTGCTAATTTCTAGAATGCTGTATTAGTAATGAAGTTTATGGCATCACTTAGTTTAGAAATAGATACATATATCTTTATATGCGTGCATGTAAAGTCCTGTTAACAGCTGAAAATTTACACTTTTTTGTTATGTTGAACAGCAAAGCCCCAGAAGATTCTGTGAATGAAACCCAGAGTCCACTAAGCTGCTGTATGTTTTAATTGAGAAATATTAATTATGAAGTAGCAATGGTAACTTGAAGGCATAGTGGGCCACGGGGTGTGCAGCTGACAGGCCCATGGCAGAGCACAGAAACCACAAAACCCAGTTTTCTCAGCATTTCTATGGAAAAAGTATTTCTAGATCATGGAATTAGAAGCACTTTCACAGAAGTGAATTCTACTCAATCTCACCATTTTAATTTTGCTCAAAATGTTGCTTTCTCCCTCAGTTCACAGCCCCAGCTCTACCAAAGTGCTAATAAATAAATGAACTTGGGATCTAACCTACCAGGATTTTTTTCCCAAGTGCCTTCTGTTGTTGCCATTCCTGAGGAGCTAAGCATCCTTAGAAAAATAAATATACAGGAAACAAACCCTCCCTGTCTCTCCCATCTTAGTCACTCATCTCATCTTACTGAAGATGGCTATTCAAGTTTGTTTTCTTAGCCTGGACAACATGAAACACTGTTTTATTCAACTGCTACACAGAGAAGATACCAGTGGAAGGAAGAGGACATGTTAAATGCAATCATGCCCTTATCTAAACGCTTAAGGCAGATAAAAGACCATGACAGAAACAGAGAAGAAATATGGAAAATGTTTACTCCATTAGTCCAGTTCTTGCTGCGTGTGCCAGGAGAGAAGGAGAAAGAAAAGGAACATTAGAAGTGGAACAGGAAACAAAGATTAAAAGACCATCTAAAAGCCAGTAACAAGTAAGTTTTAGTCTTAATATGTTAATGTAGACAGTTATTTTACTCTTTTTAGCAAAAAAATAAGCATTTTAAGGTAAGTTTTACAAACATGAAGTCTGACATACAAATTAATGAGATTCTGGCTATCTAGGATTGAAAACTAATGTTATTGCTCCTCCATATGTTAGCCACTTCCATATGAGGAAGCAGGCTAAATGTCCACACAATGCCTGTAGCTATGACAGATTGCTATTTTGAACAACATAAGGAAAAACCACAAAGTGGTATTTTGAGAATTCATGCAGTTTTTTTCAACTGCTGATACAACCAAACAATTCAAGCTCTATTAATCTTTTTTAAAAGTTGCTTAGTTTGTAAACCAACCTCAGCTTTGCTATTAAGCCAAAAATTAGCCCTGAGTATCAGAATGTTTTTGTTTCCAGATATTCAAATCTTAATCCTACTAATTCTTCATCCCACCACCTCCTTTCAGAGCGTGAGACAAGTGATTATAGAACATCTAAGAGCAAGGCTGCAGTTCCCATTCTGCATTCAGCTTACCCCAAGCCCTGCCCAGGTTTGCCTTATGGAATAGTCTGGGGCACATTTTCACTACAGATCCTGACTGCTGCAGATCCCTGGCAGCTTGTTTACAGCTTAACCTTTCAGGAAACCTGCAGGGTGGAGAAGTGAGCTGTGCTTACAGTGGGAGACTCACCTCAAACAGATCATAGCCCTCCGCCTCCACCCTGTCGTAGGGCCGGATGATTCCGTCTTCCCGGATGAGCCGCGGGGGCCGCAGGTTGGACACCTCCTCGGTGGACTCTGCTGCCCTGCCAGGGGCAGTGAACAATGGCCTTGTAAGCTTATAGCAAAATTCTGAGTTTCCCCAGTGTATCACCTGCCATACATCCCACTGACACCTCCTGGGGACCCGACAGATGCAAAGACACACTGCCAATAATAAATCCAAAGTTACACTAGCCAGTTAAACAGCTACAGAACAAGCTGGAGAAGTTTACTCCCAACTGCAGATAAACTTGAGAACCCTCTGCAAATTATTAAACACACTATCCAAAGGTCCCCCTAAAACACAAGGAGCTCCTGCTAACCAAATTTCTAACTGGAAAGTTTTACTCTGAAAATCCAGTGGTCTAATTTTTTACAGTCAGTTTAAAGGGCATTTAGGGGTTTGCACTCAGCAGGACACAAACCCACCTCAAAAGAAACATTTACACAAGATCTTTCAATTACTTTCCACTCTGGTGAGGGAGTGAAAGGACAAAATTGATCAGTTATTGTTTACCTCAACTACAACACTGCAAGGTTTAATGTGAAGCAGCAGTTTTCCAGACCATTATAAAACTCCTTCATTGCAGGCTAGTAGACATTTCCCAACCCCACATATCATCCTGCATCTTGTATTTAACACAAATGATTGTGTGGCACTACCAGACCTCTTTCCCCTGGCCCCCATCCTATGGGCAGTGCCCTAGCCCTGCCCCTGTACCTCTGGATGCCCTGGAAGGTGCTGCTCGCCATGTCCACAATGCCTCCCGTGGGCCGGGCCACCACTCCCACCAGCCCCTTCCCAATGCCTTTGAAGAATCCAGCTGCACCTTCTTTTTTAGCCCCTTGGAAAGAAAGAGAACACAAACAGTTTGCATGACCTACTTAAAGGCATTAACCACAGAATGAAACCATTACTGCTCCAGGAGTGTTTCCTGTTGGAAACAGCCCACAGCCATCGATTCCATACAAAGTCACACTTGGCTTCCTGGTCTGTTCAGACTCATCACTGTTCACTTAACACCTTACCAGCCTCCAAAGGCAGCAGAACTGAGATGTCAACAAGATTCTCCTGCTCACACTGAAAGTAGCACTGAAAAGTGCTACTGCCACTTTTTATAGGCTGGCAGTAATAACAAAATACACTGAAGACACTCAGAAGCACAAATGTCATGGAAGTCACCTATTTCTATTTGACCATGACATGTGTCTGGTGATAGACCACTGTGGAGGAACCAAAAGTGTTTAGAAAGCATGTGTGTTCATCCACCAATGAGACAAAGATGACACTCCAAAGTACCATCCAGAAGCTGTAAAGGACAACACAGTAACAACTGACTCCCAACTCTGAAATCACTGTGACTTGGAGATTAATGAAGCATTTTGTCTTGGATATTTTTCATCTATCATACTGATGAAGTAATAGGAACAAATACTCAGGCATAAAATCCAATTTGCTTTCTAAGATTCCTCCAAACTTTGGCGTCCCAGAAAACTTTTTCAGTTGGTGATTTTTAATTTACTATTTTTAGTGTCTTTATTCTGGCTTTAAACAATAAATTGGGTACTACAGCAGGCCTAATAAAAGGCATCATGAGGACAAACCATTTCTTAACTCATACAAGGACTGAAAAGGTGGTAAGCCAATAAAAAATGTATTTGAGGAAGTCATCACATAAGTTCACATTTGAATTAGAAATATAAATCTTGCTATGCTTTAGCATCACCACATTTAGATTGATATTTATTAAAATTACAAAAGAAACTGTAAAGCACTGAGAAACCATTTCTCAGTGCAGTGCAGCCCTAGTGCTTACCTTCCACTGGCTTCGTGATTATGCCTGTCACGCCTCCAACAACACCCTAAAACAAAGAAGACAACAAAGTTCCCACTTAGGAACTCATCATCCTTCATTTTAAAACTTTATAATGTAAAGTTCAATACCAGAAACAGTGTTTGGCTGGGGGGTTTTGTTTTGTTTCTTTCCTTTACTTTATATTCTTAAGAAAATTATAATTGAGGGTAAGTAGAGAGAGAGGGGGAAAATCTGAACTAGCTGAAGAAACATTTATGTTGGCAGGACTAATAAATCTGCTGTACAGTAATCACCAGTCTTGCAACAATTAAGTAATTATTTCCCTTTCACTACTAACAGGGAGCTGCCAGAACTCCCAGTCATGACTAAGTGATACCAATTAGGGCAAGGTAAATTAACAGCAAATAACTCTACAAGACTTTAAAGGTCAAGTCGTTTAAAGACACTAAGGCAGAAGAATAAAAATGCCCTGAGGTAACTTGCAGTATTTCAACAAACAGTATCAGAACCAACTCCACAACGTTTACTACTTAAAAATTACTTAGGAATACATTGACTGGTTTTGTTTTGAATGGACAGTGATGGAAATTATTAGAAGACTTAATTTGCAGTCATGTAATACAGGCCTCTCAGTCATTGCTTATGTGAGGTTTTTCTCACACAGAGATGTGATCTCTCAGCAATCAGAAAGGGCTCCCAATTTTAGATTACCAAAAATACAGAGGTTGCACAGCTTCTATTCCAGAAAAAAATATCTCCAACCTAATGTAGTACTTACTTTTATACATATTCTGCTTGCTTTATGTTGCCATTCCTTAAATTCAAGAAAACCTAGCAGTCTTTGCAAGACCTGAGCACAGAGAAAGTAACTTCTACTATGAAGCAAAGCTCACAGTTCCCAGCCAAGTGACTTAAATGGCAGAACAGACTGCAAGGCCAAGTAAGGGCCCAGTTACTTTAATTACCTAACACATTGTTGAACATGAGTAATTATTTGTTTATTTATATAATTCACAGGAGAAATTGGTGTTAATTCCTACATTTTTCTTTTTCAAGATCCTAACCAATTCCTCGGGCTGACCAGAAACATGAGCACAGCTGAGGCACCACACTGAGTCTCCCCTCAACCACTGCCTGTTTGTCTCTCCTGTTCAGTTCCTGAGCTGACAAAGAAGGCATCAGACTTCCCTGCATGTAGTTTGGCTGCATGGATTACCAGTTGGCACATGGCACACTCCTCTCCAAACTCCTACCCGTAACAAGCCTTTTCCTCCCTTGGCCAGGCTCTCCCCAAAGTCCTTGGGCTGCCGACCCATTTCCTCTCTCCTTTTCTGCTGGAATTCTTCATCCAGAGTAATGGCAGCCAGGCCTTTTCCAACAGTGCCAGTGATCCTGGACACCACCCCTGCTGCACCACCTGATGGAACAGGGCAGAAAGCAAAAGCTGTTTTTTCACTGCTTAACCACAGACAACACACAAGAAGCCAAGAAGTTCAGAGCAAATTCTCTATGATCAATGGACACAGATATACATATGATCAATGGACACAGATATACATATGATCAATGGACACAGATATACATATGATCAATGGACACAGAGCAAACACCACAGGCTGTCCATGAGAAGGCTCCAGAATCTGCTCTGATAGCCACACACACAGCAAAAGGGAACTCGTACACCACTTCACTACATGTTCTATAGCATTTTGAATGAAATAGTATTTCCTCTAATTACTGTAAGACACAGCTAAATAAAAATCTAAGGGAATTGTACCAGCAGCTGGTCTTAAAAACACTTCTCAGGCTTCTCCAGACATTTTAGGACCATTAAAATTATGTTTCTTATTCATCCACAGCATGTTACTGATTCAGTTACATATCCAGTGTTTCTCAGTTTGGTTACTCAGTCTCCAAAACAGAGATTTAACTGCTGAGTGAGGTAGGAATGATCTGTGTCACAAATACTGACACCAGTGTGACCAGCTGAAATACTCCTGAGTAAAACATGACCCAAGTATTTATCCAAACAGGAACAACAGGACACATACCCACTGTGTGTCCAAGGAGACTTTTAACACCGATTACAAAGCCTTCAGCAAATTCTTCAGGCCCTTGAACAGCACCCTAAAAAAGAAATTTATTATGAATAGCACAAACCTATACATTCATGCATCTGTTTCAAGCATAACTAGCAATTCCTTTACACTGATGCAAGTAAGGCCACCTGGATATGTTATTTCTTTAAAATTAATGTTAAAGAATTGCTGCTTTCTTACCTGCTCAGGGTGTGGAGTCCAGTGACAGCAACACTACAACTCTACCAGTATATTCCCTCAGCCTACTGTAAATACACACATAGAGAATCAGGCAGCCATACCTGGAAGGGCTCATAAAAGAAAGCTTCAACTCCCTCAGACAAGCCTCTGATTAAGCCAAATGGATTTCCAAGAACATCTAATCCAAGGACTAGGACATACATCTGCTTCAGGAACTAAATAATAGGGGGAGGAAGAAAAGCAAAAACCAAAAGCAGTGTTATGAGCTGTTGTTACACAGAGGTCATGGCAGAACCTGAGGCTGGTACATTTTTTAATTTACTACCCAAGGAAAGTGTTGGAACACTCAGCTAAGTATTCCTGCTAGAATGAAGATAGGCTTAGGTAAATTACATATTGTCTGTAGAGATAACTAACAGATACTATTGTGGAATAAAGGTAAAAAAAAAAAGAATAGAAGGAATCTTTTAAAAAATTTTAAAACATTTTCAGGACACTTCTGTGTTTACATTTCCATAATATGTCACCAGATTCCTACTTTGGTATCAGAAAAAAAAAAAATAGTATCTTTCAGAAGTATTCACCTTTCCTTTCCTATTTTCTACATTCTCTAAGACACACAATTACACACACAGGCTTGACCAGATGAGCTTACTTGTTCACTGTAATGTCTAACGACTCTCTTCATCAGCTGATCTCTCTTGTAGAACTGGTATTGAATCTCAAAGAAAGCAAGTCTGAAAGACAAGGAATCACACATTAGTTACAGACACCCTTCCTCCTTCCATTCCTTGAGATAATCCCGATGCCCTGTTCTCTTAAAAAGGATCCCAAACCCCATCACCCCTCATCCCTTCCTTTTCCCTAAGGCTGTATGCACTTACACTAGAGTCAGTCAGCAAAGTTGACCATAAAACCAAATACTAAGTATAGAGTAGCTTCAGTCAAAGTATGAAAGAAAACAACCAATATTATCAGCTTACTTGAAAATAACATCATCCACATCTGTCAGAGTAGCTCCAATACTTTTCAGCAGCAGATTCAGAGAATGGATGGCTATCATGTCTTCCCCCTTATCTGATGCTTCTCCACCAGAAGCCAGAGACAAACTCAAATGCAACTGCCAAGATAAAAGTCAGTAGAACAACACAAATCAAGACCAAAAACCCCCTAAACCACAGCAGACAGCTGGTGTGGTGGCATGCAAAAAAATTAGTGGTCAAAGAGTGGTAAGTGTATTTTGACTCTCTCTGAAGAAACCAACAAACAATACATGTTTTTATGTTTCCATACAGAGGAGGTCCAAGTGCCCTAGAAGTTTAACTTCTGTTATATTTACATCAGTAAACTTCTCTGTAAACAATGAGTTAAAATTTAAATTTATTTACTTAACTAGCTTGTGTGTATTTTTACAACTCTTTGGAGGAAACAAACTTTGTAGAACTGCTTTTAACACTGTAAAATAGAACATTCTTTAGTGTTGATAGAATAATTATTTTAAAAAAACACACACTTTTTAAAGAGTAGAAAGGGCAAGAGAAAACTATTTTCCTTTTTCCTTGTTCATCACCATAACCAATATTCTCCCTTCTACTCACTTACAAGAGGGCACAGCAGTTAACCTGTGTGATTTGACTTTAAGATTCCACATTGCCATTCTTTTCAAAAGGCCATAGAGCCATTTTCACAGTCTTCCCACTATCCATTGGCTTCAATGATTGAGCTAAATCTACTGAATTTAAGTGAAAAATACAGGAGTGAAAAAAAGCCCCTTCATACCAGAAAAAAGCCCAAGAATCTAAGCGCACCATAACAGATACGTAGTGAAATAGGCAAAAAGCTGAAAAAAGCACCACAATTTAATCAACTGTATTGGGGGTTATGTCTGTCTTTTATATGCTCAGTGAAAAGGAAAATAAGTAAGTATTTTCCCTCTAAATACTTATTCAAACTGACAACTTTAGAGGAGAATTCTGTTGATTCAAAATAATGTTTCACTACTGATAATCTTTCTTCTCTTGCTCCAAAAAATCTCCCTGCTTCAAGAGAGACACCAAGACAAGCCCATGAAAGTGCATTTTATTACAATTTATAGCACATTACTTGGCTACCTTCAGGCCAACATTTTATCTGCCTTCCATCGTTATTACACCCATTGACCTCCCACTTAGGAATACTTAAGGGTCTGTTTGTACTAGTGGGCAACAAAGAAAGTTTTCCAACAAAGTATTAAATTCTAGAGACCAAAATCCTCACTAGGGATGTATTTACTCTAAGGGATTAAGAGATGATTGATATCAGATGTTTTGTTAACCCAAAGCCTCTCTCTTGCATACCTTAATTGGAGAAATGTGGAAGTGTTCAAAGAAGCTGGGCATTGACAGGTCTGTCAGGGAAGACTCCATGAGCTCAGTGTTAAGTGCATCCACATCTTGCTGAATTAATTTGGACTGGGTTTATTATTTAAAAAGGAAAAGGAAAATAAAGGAAGTTTATCCCTTCAGCATATATGTAATATAATTAATCATATATCTAAATATGTGCCTTAATACATATATAAACAGTGGAAACATTAATCATAGTCAAACACAGTTAACTAACTACTTAATATAACTGTACTAATTTAATTTCTTGAATCCAAGGTATTAAAAACAAAACAAAAAAAAACCAAAACCAAAAACCAGCAACACAGAAAACCACACCACAATGCCACAAACCCAAAAAAACCCAATAATGCAACAATTTCTAGGTAATTTTTTTCATTTTATACTATACTGATAATCACTTAAGTTCCTCAATCACTTAAGGAATCACTTCCCTCTTTTTGGTATTACTTCACAAAATTACAATTTTTTATACAGCACATCTGAAAATACAGTTTCTAAGAAAAAGAAACTTTTAAGAATAACTCTTCCACACACATGTGACCTTCCTGAGGCTCTCCCTATATAAAATTTTATCTAGAGCTATGAAAAATCTATTCCTTCTACTCTCTAAAGACAAGACCCTGTAAACTAACATACACATAAAAGCCCACTCTGTAACACTTGACCTTATTCCTCACAGACCCTTAACACTCCCTAGGCACAACTGACACAATTGTGTCACCCATTAATGAAACATTAAATAGCAGAAAACAGCCACAATGCCCAAGTATCAGTTACTTGGACTTGTCACTCAGTAATGCTCACAGCCAGTGGTCAAGAGAAATACTAATTGAAAATTAGCTCACCCTGTCCCTTGACTCACTGTTGTCAAATGCAGCATTCACTCACTGAAACTGAAATGTTCAGGGGTACCCTGAAGTTCCAGCAAAACTCAGTTTCTCTCATACATTACCCTTTGCCTTTCAGCTTCTGGGTCTGTAGATGGAGTGAAAAGTTCACTAAGTGCTCCCAAAAATCCCTGATCAATTTTCAGTGCCATTTCCTGGATAAGAACCATGAAGTACCTACAATGGGAAGAACAAACAGTGAATTCTGGAGAAGTTCAACTGAAATATCACAGGCTTACCTACACAACTGAAGGTTTGCTACATCAATGTACAGTCAGAAGTGCTTATGAACCACACAAAGCTCTGCATTACTGTAGATTACTCAACCCTAACACTTCCAAAATTTACCTAAAACCCATCACCAAATACTTCCTACATTCCCCCATTAAGATTCCTTGTGCTTCATGGATAACACAACCTAAGCTATATATTTCTTCTTCTTACCCAACTGCCTCTCCAAGTCACATTACTGAATATTTATTTTATTAAAATTCACCATCCTCACATATGACATGCACACTAGCTGGGTATGGATATTTGCATTAAAACCCATCAGTATAATGGTTTTGTCTCATTTTTAGTACAAAACCCCCAGACACAGACAGATTCACTAAAGAACAAGCATTGCCCACTGTCCTGGCTCACATTAGAGACTGCAGGAGTCATTTGTTGGTAGGGCACCAAACCCCAGCACTATACAACAGGCAGACACACAGCTCTGATACTGCAGCACAAGAAAGAAATAATTCTGGTTACTAGAGAATTTGCATAACAGCCCCATCATGTGGCCAGCCCCTATTTTCTAAAAGTAAGTTTGTTTTAGAACAATGCTTTTTCACTGGAGATATTTAAAAATTCAATCCAAAGCCAAGAGATGTTTGGTTAGGAGAACATAAACTTTAGGACAAAGTTCCCTTCTAAAATACATTAAATGCCTACAATTGCATTACAACACATTGTTAAACTCACTTGAATTGCAGCACTTTGCTGTATTCATTGAATCTGGTGATGACACTGATGTCAATGAAGGGCTTTGGTTCTAAACAAGAAAAAAAAGCTAAGTATATGCCAAAAATAAACTGCCAAGTTCCTAGGTTCAAGGCTGGCTAAATCTGATATTGCCATAGGCTTTCTCCTACCTGAGTCCAAAGCAATGGACTTGGGAGGGGTGACAGGATGAAACACAACAGGAAACATTGATCCTGGTAATTGATTATCAACCTAAAAACAGATTGCAAGATGACAGGAATATTTTAGTGACATCATAATCAAACACAATTCCCATTTAGAAGGCCTGTAAAACTTGCTTGTAAACCTGCCCAGCTCCCCTCCCACCACGACTCCAGGGGCTGCACTGGTGGCACACACTGCCTGGAACACCAAAAAGGACCTTCAGGCAAGAGTGGGAACCAAACGCTGCTCTGACAGCACCACATTTGGAGACATTTCCCCCAGAGATGAATGAAATCAAGGCTTGATGTGGCTGTGCAGCAGGCACAGCAGGAGGAGGGATGGTACCTGCAGCCAGCACAGCTGAGCCCGCAGGCTCCTCTGGTGGGGGGACTGTTTGAATTCCACCTGAATTCCTGACAGGAAGTTCCGGCGGATGCTGCACTTCACTGGGAGGCGCATCTCCATTGGAAACTTACTGAAGTTCACCTGCAGTGCAAGAGAGCAGAGCTAATGTAGACTGGGAAATAACAAAGTGTTCCATAACTAGGAACAGCCCAGCAAATAAAACCTGTGCTTTCCCTTGTTTCCTGACCCAATCACGTGGGTACTGAATTACTCTAATTCTCTGCAAGGGCAGTACCAAATCCCATGGTTAGTCTCACCAGGACATTCCACTGCAGCTTGAGTGCCCCAGGCAGAAACCTCTGTGACATCTTAGCAACTGTTTCCTCAGGAGTTAGACATTACACTGGCAGAATTAAAGATATTTACCTGCAGCTTTCCCAGCTGATGCTTTTCCCCTGATCCTGAAACATTTCAGTGATGAGAAACAGAAGCAAAGAGCTCTCCTTTATTTGGGGTCAATGGGAGGTTTTGATACCATGTACTATCAGTGCAGTCCTGCCATGTACAAAACCTGAGTATGCACCCAGCTGAGGGGATGTGTGTTCTTCTCAAATGAAAGGAGGAGACAGAAAACAAGCCTGATTATGGCACTATGAAATGCCTGTACTGAACTTAGCCATTTGAATACAGTAAGTTTAGGCATGGAATACAGGTATGTATAATTAATGCCTGAAAAAGCTCAGGTAAGTGAATTAATTTCAAGAGTCTTTGAACACTACAGGCTGCTTTATCATATCAAGTAGTGGGAACTGCAGCTTAGTTAGAAGACAAAACTAAGATTTCCACAAAGAATCTAAGGTACAATGTAAATACAGGTTTGGAACTTACATTCACATACTAAGCAATCTTTTCTACCACACAAAACCAAAATTCTTTGAGATTTTTACTCTGTAGCACAAGTCTGGATACTGCCTCAGTATCACCACAACACAAAAACATTCTACTGTGTGAAATGTCTAACTACCCAAACCAAAAGGTTGCTTTCTGTTTCTCTTAACACAGCAGCTCTCCTTACTGAGCAAAACAGAAATCTGCTTTAACTGTTGCTCGTGTTCTGCCAACATTTAAACACAAACTCAGAAGATACCTCAGTGTTACTGTCCAGTTTATGCCAACCAGGACCTTGGAAAGCTGTCTTAGAGAGATACTTTTGATAGGCTTGTTCCAACAGGTTTATTTGCTTTTGATTAAATGGTTTCCACTTGTGCTTTGGTTTCCTTTCCCAAACAACACCAGAACTGCAAGACAAATAACAAAGTTAACAATTTCAGAGTCCTTATAACTTTCTTAAGCATATCAACCATGTAAAATATATTACTCCAATTTCTCAGGATGAAGCAAACTATTTTTTAAAATAGAAGCAGTGAAATCTTATTGGTTCAAATTCCACAGCAGGAGTAAGGGCAAACCTTAATTTTAATTAAAAACATTCCATTTAATTTAATTGGAAATATGTCCCCTTCAACTCTATTAAAATCATAAGCTGACAAATTTTGATTTTTCAAAGGAATATTTAAACTTCCACATGCAGTACCTGGTAATTCCTATGTAAGAGATTTCTTTCTTATTTTCATTGTTGACCAGGGAAAGGCCCAGACTGTGGATGGAGAGGTTTATTTCCTGGTCAGGCTGCTCCAGCTCCTCTGCTTGCCGTGCCTTGGAGACCAGGGCAACATCATCGGTGAAGAGCAGCACTCGCTGCCGCCCGTCCAGGAAGGACACCCAGTGGATCTGAGTGTTGGCATTGTAGGGGAACTGGCCACACTCATCCTGCAGGGGGGAGAGTGTGTTACCTGGGGAAATCCATGAGCCATAAGCAAGTCTACAGGCACACACAAGGCAGAACTCAGCCCTTGCCCTGTTTGGTCAGTTTACTGTATTTCATGATGACTCGGTTGTGTCTTGTATCCTAATGCTGAAACCAAGTTGGAGGTTGGGATAATTTTTCTTCCCCTTTTGTTAACTAAACATTCCAGTAACATTTGTGGTTTAGAATAACATTGAAAAAATTAGGAAACAAAGGCCCTCACAGCAATGCCAAACTCTTGGAATCTTAGGTGATAGGGGAAGAAGGCAATAAATCACATACCATGAAGCAGTAAAACCAGATTATGATCAAAATCTCTGCACTACAAATGCAGATATTCCTTACTTTTTAATTTGTGAGGCAAAACTGAGATAATTAAAGCCCTTTCCTCAAAAGCCCCAAATAATTATGAATGTAACCATAATTATATAGTAAGGAAATCGGTTTCAACCTAAGAACATTTTTCAACATAAAAAATTTGACCCAGGAAATTGCTTATGCAGTAGAGCTCACTGGAATTGGTTACCTGAGTTCAGCTCAGTGAAGTTAAATCCATTCCCAGCACAACTGAAACACATACTTGCTTTCCTGACCCTCCTTTTAGCTACTAATATCTTTCAGGTTTTCTATTTAGCCCACATTCCAGTTCAGTGAAAAAAATCTTCCTCCATGAATGCTTGTTTCCCATTTTCCAACAAAATACTTGCTCTGTCTTATTCCACATTTACCAGTTTCTAGTTACACTGTCCCTGTTTCTCTCAATCATTTTCCATCTCAGTCATTATTATTTTGCCCCCACTTCACACATTTTCCTGTTTTAGTTCTGCATGAGTGACAAACATGGAAATAGCTCTTAGTGAGCAATTCAGAATTTTCTGCTCCATACAGACAATTCCCATAGGAAGTGAGAGTCACAACAGTCAGGAGTTTCTTCTTCTTTAGGGAGATACTCAAGCCAAGTGCAGCACTGCTGGAAAACTGGTGAATTATTCATCCTCTCTACTATTCAGGTACATCTACAACTCATACACTTGGTGCTCCTTCTTCCATATCCACAAAAAACACAGAGGAAATGCAGGTTGCAGTTTGTCTGATCCTCTGAATATATTCCTCTAAATATCTAAAATCTTGCTGCTTGACAGGAGGCTCAAAGGTCTCTTACAGGCCAAGAGATGTGAAGTTACTGAGAAAGCTTTGCCCCAGGTAGTTTTAGCCTTGTAACAGCCCTAGAATGATTCAGCATTTACTTCTTCCCTCTTGCAATTTACCTTAAGTAGGTCATGTTCCCCAAAATTTTGGCAGTAGCTCCAAGTCAGCTTCCTTGGTTTAGTTGGATCTGTCCAGGCAAACAGGCACACTTGCCTCGGTTTCAACTCCATTTCCTCTTGTAATCCACTGCAGGGTAAAAGAAAAGGAGCAAAATAACAGCATTCACTGGTTAAGAGCATTGATGGAAGTGGAGGAAGCAAATCACAGTCCTAAGCCCTCCAACCTCCTGGGGTGAGGTGTGAGAGGCCTGAGCTACCCACTCCAAACAAGGCCAGCTCTTGGTGAACCAGGATTTATACCCCCACTTTATTGTCTCCACTTTCTCAAACTATGAACACTGTTTAAGAGTAGGCAAAACACTTCTTTAAAAAAATATGATAAAGGGCATTTATGTGTTTTCCAAGGTACCCTAATTAGAAAGGAGAACTCCTTTCTTCCCAAAGGGTCCCCCCTGGTTAAACAGGGTGAACAGTTTCTTCCCCATACCTCTGTTTGTATCTGAGAGAGTCATAGGGAGTGTGGTTCACAATCAGGGCTGGGGCAGCTCCCTCGTGGTAGTCCGAGAAGCTTATGAGAGTAGAGTGCTCAGAAACATTCACGTCCACCAGCAAGCCCCCATTCTGAGGAGAGGTCACACAAAGTCCAGCATTTGTTCTATATATTCATTCAAGGTAGAACAGGCTAAATTGCTACTTTTAGGTCATTCTTTCACTGCTCTCTCAAAATGAACTATAAGCTTATCACAAGTAAATAAACTTGACTACACAGCTATGAAAACAATAACACTGCAGACTTGAGTCACATCCTTTTTTATGCATCAGAACTGAAGGGCAGTGCATACACAGTCTTGATCTTAGCTACCAGAGGGCTAAAATGGAGTATTAAGAACAAAGCACACAAAATCAGGCTCACCAATTCCTCCAGACTCAGCAGAGTACCATTATCCTGGGCTTGAAACAGGAATGGTTTGGATGAGCTCTCATAGCCAACTACTCTTACACAAAGTTCACCAGATGAGTTTTCAGGCCAAAATGGAAGACACTGCAAAACAATAAATACATGTGACTTTAGCAGTTCCTATATGCTCAGTATAGTGAGCCAGCAGTAAAACAAACAGGCTTGTGTGGCTGTTTCACATGCCTTAGTTCTTACCCAAGTACTGACTGCTGAACATCTCAGCCACAGTTCCTAAGTCACCTCAACTGAACTTCATGAAGGTACCAACAGATGCAGCCTGTGCTGCTCAGGCTCCCCTGAGATGTGAAGCACCCATGCCATGCCATGCCATGCCATCAGAAGTGACAGCTCCCATAAGAGCTGCTCTTTCCTTAAGTGACACCTGGAGACCAGTTGTTTGTCTACAACAATATTCAAAGGAAAAAAATGTGAAACATTACCTCTGAAGCTGAGATATAATTCCATTTATTCGTTGGAAGAGAGCCATTAGGACCAATTTCTCCAACTTCAAGTTCCAGAGAAGATTTGTTTGCTATTGTGTAGAATGGAGTGAAGGTCACTATCCTGGTAAGGTTAAAACTGCTCATTTTGATGCTGACTCCAACCTGTTGAACAAGGACAATTTGAGCAAACAATCAACAACAGGCTTAAAGAAAAGTCAGGATGGAAAAAAGAAGAAAATCAACACTATAATTACAAAGCCTGGCACACAACACTCCTGTTCTGAACCCCTGAACCAAAAGAACCAAATGTAAATGAAGACAAGGTAAAGTGACCATTGTCATCAGAAAACAGTTAAAGAGGATATAGAAATACAACTCCCTACATAATTTTATTCTGCTTGGTTGTGGCAATGCAGTCTTGGATTAGGAGTGCAGATCTCAAGACTTGCAAACAATGAGGAATTTTGCATGTGAACTCTCATCTCCATTATGCATATTCACCACTGTGTTTCCAAACAGCACATTTGTTAGAGAAACCACATTTATGAGTTCAGCTGAAACTTCTGCTGGTGAAACTGCTTGTTGCCACATGCAGAGCTGAAGAGCTGGGGTATAAATGTTATTACCCTAAATGTTAAGTATTTTAAAAGCGCTGTAAGTAGTGAAACAAAGGCCTTAAGGAGGGAAAGAAGTCAAGGCAAAAGAACCCCAAAACACAGCTTCACAAAACACAGAAGGATATCTTACCAGATAATCCATGTTGTTAGCTGCACACCTGACACATCCATAGCTTCCTACAGTGTCAAGGGAAAAGCTGCTGGACCAAGTGCTGGTTGAAATACAGAGCTGGATCTGCACACAAAAAACAACAGGCAAAATAATGCACCAAATTCACTTTAATTCTATAGCTCTTGCATTATGGAGTGCAATTATATCACATGTAGCAGTATAAAGATAACACTTCAGTGCTTTTGAAACCTACTGTAAGTTCAGATAGCCTAAGAAAGTAGGATCACCATTCATATTCTTATTAGTCTGTGCCTGAGTTGTGGAAAAGATGTTAGATAAAAAATAGCACAACAGAGGAGCACTCCTTGACTCTCATGCTCAAGGCAGCAAACACACACATGGAAAAAGCCTACAATTTTGTGGTGCTTCACAGACTTGAAGAGGTGGGAGGAAATAAACAAATAAACACTGTTTCTTCAACCACTTCTTCAACTATTGTTGGGTATAAAAGTTATTTAAAAGGAATGAAGGGCCACTGCAGAAAAAATGTTCTACTGCAGTACTCTTCACCTGACCATGCAAAACAACACACCAACCCAAAATCTAAACAAAAGAAACGTGTCTGACACAAAACAGAATATTTACAGTGCACATTTTAAATGTCAAAGTACCAAAGAAAGCAGAAGTCAAAGGAAAGCCCTTAGACTTAAAAACTATATAGAAATATTCTTTGTGTTAAATCTCTGTGTGGTTTCCCCTCAGAACAAACCTTATTTTTACTAAAAATGTTTTTCTTCTTAAATGAAAACAAAACAATATCTCTGTAGTCTGCTGGATGCTTCACGTGAGTGTCTTCAGCTCTGTACTGGAGAACACGGGAGGTCTTGTTGATGATCCAGTAGGGGCTGAACACAGACATGACCATCCTGCTGCCAACCCTCCTGGTGTGAATGTAAACATCCACTGTCAGGGCTGCTGCAGAGTGAGATGTGAAGCACACAGGGAAGAACTCGGGCATCCCATCGTGAATTTTAAGATGCCCATTCCAGTCTTTGCCTTGATATTTTAACAACACGAGCTCCATTATTTCTCCATCAATTCTTGAATGGAAAACGTCTGCAGCACTCCCTTCAGTTAATTCACGGGCTTCTGCTGTTCCCTGGAGAAGAGACAAATTAAGTTTTTAATATATAAAATGAAGGCATTCAAACCCCAGCATTTTATTCCCTTGCAGGATGCATGTTTCAGGTGTCTCAGTACCACACGTCCTAATCCCCAACCACTTTTATTTGAGACTGATCCTATGGATAATTTGAGATGAATTGCACTTTTCTTGCAGGACAGTCTAGACTGTTTAATTCTGGATTTCAGAAGGCAAACCAGTTCCAATGTATCCCCTGTCTCCACTCCTTCCCTCCTGTCTCTCCTTCCCTCCCTGATACCCTTCCTCCACCATGAAGTCCAAAGGATTGTGGCAATGAGTTCTTTTCCCAACTCTTACACTGCTGGGTGGAACTCTGAACTGGACTGTGCTGCAGATCTACAGCCAGGGCTTTGCACACTCAAGACCACCCAAGGCAGAAAGCCAGCAGTTCTGCCATACACTTTGTAGCACAACTTTCCTCAGGCAGCAGCATCCCACAACAATAACTTTCCTAATTTTTCCTGATAAACAGTGTATTTTACTGTATGGAACAGTGGACAGGCTTGATTAGTCCAGGGATGTGAAGACAATAAGCATATACCATCTACAGGTACAGTGACCTCAGAAATAGATTTGAATTACTGGTTTCTGGCTCCTCAGTCATGGCAATGGCACTCTGTCCTACATGTTGTGAGATTCTGAGTATTGAAGTACAATGAGGGTAAGGAAAAGTGGGAACAGGGCCATTAGGATGTGGGACAGAAGTGGAAGTAAGATTTAAATGAATGCCACAGCCAGTTCTGCAATTAGGACAAAACAGAACAAACAAGGGTGATGGTTCTAAATCCTCACACCTATTGTATTTACTAAAATCACCCAGCTCTCGTGAAGAAATATTAGATACTGAAAGTACTGAATGAAGAGGAAAATGGTTTATGCAGCATCCTGTAAAAATCCTTCCAGTTTGTGCAAGGATGACCTCACAATAGTCAGGAGTAAAGAATCAGTGTTAGAATGGAGAGAAGCTGCATTTTCTATGTAGAAGAGCAGCTCTAGAAACTGCAAATGCTTTTACTTATGCCTCTTCTTGTGAAGCAAAAGGTATCTTGCAAAACACAAACAGAATCTCAGAAGAATGTAAAAGAAGAAAACCAATCCAGTACAGCAATTGTATTTAAGGAGTAAGGCAGAGTTGGACAGGTCCACCCAAATTAAAAACAATTAATTGCCAAAAGTTCCAGAATCAATCCACTATCTGCCTCATTCATTTAAAATACAAAACCCAATAGTCAGTATCTTACACACTACCTTCACCTGCACTTCTAAGTAAACATAGTCTTACTTAAAATTGAGTAAAGGATTTACAGATGAAACCCAAAATAACTTACCTCAAGTAGGTATCTCAAGGAGTATGGCAGAAGATTCCTCACAGTCAGTGTGGGGTAAAGGTGGATAATGTAGGCAGGATCCCACTCCTCTCCATGAGGTGAAATAAAACTGAGCTCATCAGGCACAGCAGTTGAGCTGATGATTAGGGGCAGGAAATTTGTCTCAGTGGCTGGGCACTGTAACAAGCACTTCACTTCAGAGCTCCTGTGCAGCTCCTCCCGCCAGGCAATGTAAGTGGTGCTCTCTCTGTACTGCCCCTCGAACATTCCCGTGGGTCGGACGTACAGGTGGCACCTGCAGGGAGAGGACAGGCCATGGCACACAACACACACCAGCTGGGCACTGACTGCCAGCCAACCCCACCCAGTGCAAAGTCACTGCTAACATTCTACACTAACCACTCAAAAAAGGCAGCATTTGGGGGTTTTATCCCAGTCAGGAAGACTCCCAAGTGCAAATTTAAGCTTCCACACTAACTCTGTATTTGTGCATCAGTGTCACAGAGATCAGCCTTGGGAACAGGCAAAGCATACCTGTATGAATGCAAGGGAACATGGAATTCTTCTTCTGGCTTGGATATGCCGACTGGCTCCAGCATCCTGGAGCCTCTGGCCAGTTTATAGATCACGAATGGGATGGAGAAATGGTTCTTGATCTAGAATCAAAATGCATAATTTTCATTGCATTTCTATGGCACAAATTTCTAAAGGAAAAAGGATGACTAGCAACAAGGAAAAACAACAATACTAGATTTAACCAAACTCCTCTAGAAAACAGAGTTTATGTGTCTTACAATAAAATACAATTCTGAAGGAGACAATACACAAGCAAATGAGAAAACTCTTCGCTTTAAGTCCCATGAATTGAAAAACTTGCTTAAAATGCCAAGTTGCATAGAAACTATTCCAATGTTGAGGATATTAGACAGCCAAAAGGAAAAACCAGATTTCTCATTTATCAGGAAGACACAGACCAACAGAATACAAATCAAAACTTCTGTAACAAACAGAGCAAAATACTTAATAATTGGCCTTTAAGCAAGTCCTCAGAAAAGTGTGATCTCAAAAGCAGGCCTTCAGGAGGAAAGGCCAGGTCTGTCCCTGCAGAGCCCTGCCCTGCTCTCAGTGCTTTACCTGCAGGGGGGATCTCACAGTGATGACCTTGTTCCCCTCCGCAGCGTCCACCTGCACAACGATGGAGTCCCAGGGCCCCGCCAGGCTGTGGCTGCTGTACAGGCGTCGGCCAGGCTTGGCTATGGGGATGCTTAATGTTTCTTCATAGCCTGCAAGGTCTGCTCCAGAAAAACACACAGAAGTCTTAATTAGGCAAAACAAAGCACATTACCATTTCCTATTTGAACAGAGCTTAAGCTTCTCTAAACTCAGCAATGACCAATGATCTGGCAAGAGCATCTTCAATGAATTTGAGTACCACTGAGGGAAAGCTTGAAGGTCCAAATAGTCCCCCAGACCATAACTTTAGGGTATGATTTATACATAGCACAGGAAATACCCCAAGCAGTAAACAAAGGTACTTGTTGGGTGAGTTAATGAATTGCAACACAGAACATGTTCTTGGTATCATGGCCAAGTACCTTCATGTGGGATGTGATGGAAAGGAAGAAACTCAGGTGACTATGTGTGAGTAGCTATTGTATCCCATTCTCTTAGGAGAATTTTCTGACACAGCTAAAAACACAAACATCATAACAGCTCTCGAGTAGCTGTTAGCTACAGCATGCCAAATAGGAGTGGGGATAGGAGAAATGAAATCCTGTTTAGGAGCTGGAATGCACAGGGGCCTCTAAGATGGTCTATCAACAACTCCACTAGAATGTTTTCTATTTCTTCCAAAGGGGAAAAAAAATTATTGTTCTTTTCAGTCTGAAAAACTGGAGAGAAGGAATTTGACATCTTTTTAACAAGTCCAGTAGCTGCTTTGGGGGGGTTTTAACTGGCATCTTTGTAACAAGTCCAGTACCTAAACTTAAAGAGAAGACGGAGCTCTCCTGCCGGTACAGCGCCGACAGCTTTCCTCGCTGGGGCGCTTCAAACACGGAGTATTCCAGCTCCATGCTCTGGCCAATCCCTATGTTATTCATGATTTCTTTTCCAATGGAACCAACTATGCGGAGCTGGGAGCTGGGAATCACTTTGAGAGAAACACCCAGGGCATTTTTCACTATGAAAGGTGCTGTCTCCTTAAAGGAATAGTCAAACGTGGAGGCAGTCGCTTCTGAAAATGCCTGTAATTAACAACAAATACAATATGTCACACATAACTAAATATAACATATCCAGAAAGGCTTGAAAAGACAGTTCCCAGCAACTTCCATTCTAAGGAGGGGGGAGAAATTGTATATAGCAAGACCTATGTTTTGTATAGTAGTATTTCAGGGAAGTGAAAGTTACTAGCAGAGAATTTCATTTTATTCTGTCATTTGCAGCAAATGTTGATGCTACAATAAACACTCACACTCCTCACTGGGAATTCTTCCAGTTCCTGTGTTGTAAGAGAAACAAGATCTGGGCCAGAGAAGGCAGAAGGACATGGAAGATGTACATGCTCCACATTCAAGCACAACTTATGCTTACAAGCACTTGTTTGGTTACACAGAAGCCATAGTAACTGACTGCCAGTAGAGACTCATAGTATAAGCAAGTACTTACAGAACTGCTGCTCATTTAGAATTTCGAAAAACTAGACATAAGTTCTGTAAAAATAGCTTGTTTTGGTAACCAGAATTTCTTCACCCCATAAAAAAAGGAGGGAAAAGCAGCCCTGAAACATTCATAAGCACACCTGCTATCACAAGAAAATAGGGGGGAAAAGTATTTTTAACACACTGGAAATTCTATTCCTGGAGTTTAAAGGCCAATCCTAAAATGCACACTTTTCTTAGTATTCAATTAAGGCGAAAAACTGCAAGGGAAGTAAATTTCTCTTTTAATATTTCAGGAGTACTGTAGGAAACGGTTGTGTTTATTAGAGCACTCCATTTTCACTTAGCCTGCATGTATGTCACTTCCTTAAGTCCCACAGAAGCACATTTATTGTTCTAACACAGAAGCTGTTTCTCTGAAAAGCTCAGCACCACCTTTTTGTTAACCCTAGAGGACTAATCTGAGTAAAACTCCTCAGCCCTTCTAGGTGACAGCTCTCAGGGCTGCAGAACAGTCACTGACTTGTGGCTGGCAGCCAATAAATTCTTGACCAAAGAAAAGTCAGACCTTCCCACAGAACCCCATGATTGAGCACGTTCTGCCTGTTCAGACTACCTTGGCCAGGTTACTGAAGACAGCCAGGCAACACTTGGATATTGTTATATTCATGGTATCCTTCGAAGAGATGTTAATGGCAGTTTGTGGCTCAGGGAGAACAATGAAATCATCCCCTGGCATCAGACTTCTCTCTTGGACAGGGTTAGTCTTCATCTAAAAGAGAAACTTCTTTAGGCATTTATGAACATTTAGATTACTTGCTGCCATGTTACAACAGGAAAAAACTTGACATGCACTTGACAATTTCCCCAAGTGAAGTAAAAGCTACTTTACCTTGCAAAGCTCAGATACCTTAGACAAATATGGAAATTCTATCCTAAGATATTTTCTTTCCTCTGCCTGGTTTCACGCTCCACCTTGTCCATGAACTGGACAGCTGACATTCTTCAGAAAAAACTTCAGATGTCTAAAGGTTCATTTCTGTTTCATGTGAAACTCTCCCTCAAAGCAACAACATTCTGCCACATAAATCTTTTAAGAAATTAAAAACCAGCTGCCTATTCAAACCATTTCACATAGTTTCAAGTAGCTTACATACCTCCAGCTTTAAATTCCATTGCTTCTTTCCTCCTTCAACTCGTTCAATAAGTGGCTCCCACACTGCATAGGTTTCATTGTAATAATGAATCTAAAGAAATAATCAAAATTAAATGAGATACCTAAAAATAAAGGACCAAGTTCCTTCCAATAGAAATTATTATGAAAAACATTAATAAGAAAACAATCAATCTTCATTTCACATTTTGGAGGTCTAGTATTAACTTCTAATGGCTTCAAAAACTAATATACAGAAGGGTAATATATCACATATTTTTCATAAGATCATTTTTGAAGAGTTCATTTCCTGGCTTGCTTTGAGAGCCACGAGACATCCTGGTAACACTGTTTAACACCTTCAATTAACATAATCAAGCCTCCATTTTCTCCTGCACTGAGAGAATGAATTAGAGACCAGAAACTTCAACGCTATAAGTACTTCATTGTACTATGAAATAACAGCTATTCTGAACAAATTATAGTCTGATCTGGTGACCTGGAATGATTCCTCCAGCTCATAGCCAACACCAAGCTTTAATGCCCTTCCATCACTTCAGATCTGAGCAGAAGTTGTGGACTCAATAGTTCTGGATTTCCCTTTCATGTCTTCCTCATCCCATGTGACCCATGGTGACTGTCCCCAGAGGGATATATGACCAGACATGTCTCCTCCAAACTCCACCATGGTGTGCACAGCTGCAGAGAGAGAAGGCCACTGGGACATCCAAGAACAGAATGAAGTATGGGGTGCACTTGGTAGACTGACAAAGTATAACTCAGGTGTAGTCAACCTGTTGCACTGAGCAGCTGCACATGTGGTTGTGTGAAATTCTAACATGCTGTCTCCATAAGGGATTGCACCGCCTTGGAATGGTATCTCACTTTGAGAACAGAGTGTAACTTCCCTCTTACCAATGAACACAATGCTAGAGAAACACAAGAAGGTGGGCAGTAAGAGCTGGATATGAATAGTGAGAGTAAGCCAAGCTCATTGTTCATACAGCAAAACTTGAATATGCAAAAAGAATACAGAAACAGAGAGGGCCAGATTATTCCACATAGCAACTGCCATTAAAATCTGCTATTGACTGCAAACTTTCTGTAAAAAGCAGGCCATGCTTAGTCACACTTGCCTGATGACTAAAAGCATTACAATTCAAACTTATTATTACTTTAGCACAGACAAGGTATATTAAAAAGTTACTTGAAAATCAGGAAACATGCAGAAGTGTTTTAAACTGCTAACAATTTGATCCTACACACCTCCAGTGACATATCAGCAGTGACCTCCATCAGCGAGGACCAGTTTTTAAGGACACCTGAAAATGCAGATTCTACCAACAATAAAGGGACAGTACGGTGTCCCAGGCCACATTCCAAGGTCATCTGAACTGATTTCACTACAATGTCAAATTTCTCTTGTTTCAGAATTTGTTCACGGTCCTTAAAAGTTTCTGTTGCTTCTGTGGCTACATCAACACCGAGAAACCAAGCATTGCACTCATCTATAGGCTTCACTTGCCACAAATTCTCAGCAACTTCAGCTGCTCTTCTAGAGTCCTCCTCTGCTGGCTTGGGTTTTATGGCAGCCATAATGGTAATGACAGTATTCAAAATTATTGGTGAGATCTTGAACAAAGAAGAAAAATCTTTTATTAAAATACAAAATCTAGGATAAATGGAAATAACAAGTATTAAAGACCCTTATAAGAGATGCAACTTAAATCCCAAAGAACAGAACCCATTCATTGACTTCCTCTTGTTTTCCTCTCTCACAAAATGTCCTAATTCCTCCCTCCCAATCCCACAGGATCAAGAACTGAATTCTCAGCTTGTAATTTCACTTTTACCAATATATGGTACTCCCATAAGGGCAGCCAATACCCACCTTTTCTCTACCACACTGAAAACATTCATTTAAGAGCTCAGAGGTGTTAAAAACAGCCTCTTTGCAGAGTTATGTACCCACCATTTCAACTGGCAGGACAGTACAACTGTCAGAAGCTTTTTGCCCCAGGAACAATGGACTTGGAATTTAAGGCTTTTCATACCACAAATTAAAGGCTTTTCATACCACCAATAAAATCAAGCTACAGTTTGAGAAACACAGTTGCTCTTCCAAAGACAGTTTTAACCATCTTACCTTAACAGTAAGTTCTTCTATTGTCACTGCCACAGTTTGTAATACTGAGCCATGCACCATATTTTCCACCACCAGGGAACAAGGCTGGAGCACCTGAGTGAAAGGCATAATTTGATTATTAAGGTGAATAATCTTAACTTTTCAATAGTTGCTGTATTTTTTTCCTTCCATAGGCCAAGGGGATGCTGCTGATCCCATGAAGTAACACCATGTTTCACAGCAACAGCATTCTTCCCATGTACTGCAACACATTCCAGCCCCCAAGTGTGCACAACAGTAATCCTGTACTAGAAGGTTAAAAGTTACTCAAATAAAAGCTTTTGACCTAGTGCTTAAAAAACAGACAAAACAAAAACCCAACAACTCAGACAGAGTACTGGCAAAAAACCCAGTGGTTTTCCTACCGTAGTAACATTCTTGTCTTGTTTTTCTTTGAGAAAGGCACAGGCCAACACTTTGAAGCCGCTCACTTGAGCTGTCATCCTTTGTGCATCCATTCCAGAGGCCAGAGAAAAGTCACATTGGAAGGAAACTTTTAAGGCAGGGGCATCAGCATTGGTCAAATTAGCAACAAATACAATTTCTGGATCCATAATCACAGCTTTTACTGTCATATTTGGCCGAACAGGTATTTCTGTGAAAATAGATTTTAAAATAGCCCTTGAATTCAAAAGGTCAGAAAGCATTATCATGTATATAATACTTAAACTATGCATAGAAATTGCTACCCAATTATAGAGGCAGGAAGACTCTGCTGAAACTGAATATCCCAGTGTTCAGAAATCAGAACCAAACTGGTCAGAACTTTAGTTTGGAACACACTGTTCAGTGCTGTAGAAGGACAGTGTGAGCCAGTGTGAGGCTCAGTGCACTGCAGGAAAAGCAAAGAAAGCTAGACATCGTGGGTTGCAGCCAGCAGCTCACTTGGGTATTCCTGAGCATTCCCTGCAAGTGCCATTTTTCTGGAGTGTGTCTTATCCCTCCCTCCTCACAGGACTTGGGCACATCTCCAACAAGGGACAAGGACAGCAAGAGAACTGCTGACATCACTGGGACAGTTCATCCAACCTAAGGGTCACTCCTGGCACTCTGCCCAGGTCCCCAGAAGAAAGGGAACCAGTTGGACAACATACCCTCCAACTCAGACAAGCCCAGCAGCCACTTAAAACCAAACAAAATCCTCTCAGCAGTGGTTTTTCTTGCCTCTGTTTCATCATGCTTTACCTTCAGTCTTTAACCAAAAAGAGGAAATCAACCTACTGTGTCAGTGGCCAATTGGCACATTCTCAAGAATAAACTCACTTCTGAAGTCTGGTACCAAGACAGCATCTTGAAAACTTTGGGAGGAACTGTTTTCAGTATGAAGTCTGCAAAGGAGGAGAATGGGGGTGGAGGTGGAAACTGGTTTTACAGACCTGTTTCTGGCTTGGATTTCCCAGAAGCAACTTGCTTTAATTGGAACTGTGCAGATCTTTCAGTTGAGGATGTTGGCATTGAGTTAATGAAAAAATCTGCTACTGTCAACAAAAACTCCATACTGGCACATACGTACAGCTTGTCAAGGACAGCAACAACTTCAGTTCCATTTTTATCCTTCTTATAGCTTATATCTATCATAGAACTGTCATTTGTGTCATCTTTCTTGTCTATCATTCTGGAAAACAAGTTTAATAAGAAACATTTCAAACATCAGAACACACGGATCTAGAAAAACAAGGAAGAATAAGTAGTGCCATTTTTTCTCCCCATGCCATTTATAAACAAGTATTACTATACAGCCAATCAGTGTTTCTGCCAGAAATAAGAGGGGATAGACTTTTCCAAGAGAGAAGTAATTTCAATTTAAAATGAGTGCATTGCACTTTTGGAAGGGTGCATGTGGCACATAAGAATCACACTAGAGTTTCAGTGCACAGAGCTCTGGTTGAGGCTGGGTACTCTCCACTCAGCTGTTCTACACCATTTACCATAAAATGCAAGCCTCCACGATTTTTTTAGTTTGGATAACGTGGGAAATTAACATATATAAGTAGAAACTTGCTTAACAGGATTACAATTATATCATTCATTGCTTGAGCACATGGTATGGCAGGCCACAACTGACAGCACTGCTGAGCTTGGCCAGTCCCATGTGAAGCAAAGCACAGAACAAGGAAACAGTCCCCCTGTGTGCTGGAGCTCCCTCATTGCTGATGCACTCAGACTTGCCTTGCAGTGACATTCTGAATTCCCTCTCTGAGATCATCCAAGGTACAAGCCTTGAGCTTCACTTTGATGTCCATGGAGCCATCTGAAAACATGTGCCCAGAGGATGCCATGAGGTGCAGGCGGAGCTCGCCGAGGCGCAGTCTGTCACTGTGCACGGCCAGCAGAGACTTCTGCACAAGGGCACACAGGGCTGGTTAGCACACACCAGGGGCAGAGCACACTGCCCTGCTGCTGGCCACGGGCTGGCTGACCCATCAGCTGGGGGCTCTGAGCAGCCTCTTGCTGTCACCAGTCCAACACACTCATGGGGAGAACAGAAGAAACATGCTGGGCTGCAGTGAAGTCCTTTCTGCCCCACAGTGCTGGCAATTGTTCAGAATGCGTGGCTGGGGGATAATCCCTTTGAACTCTAAATCCCCTACCAGAGGATCCCCCCACTCTCAGCACACTAACTCCTTTACAACCAGCACCACAGCAATAAGTGGAAGCCATATGAAGGCAAAATTAGAATAAAATCTCATTACAGTGTCTTTCTTCCCTGTGATGCTTATTTCACAAGAACTTTTTGAAAATTATACATAAATAACATCCACTATATACAAAGCACCTTCACATCTGCACAGAGTATTAAGTCATAAAAACAAGGCAACATTTCACTTCTTTCTCTTGTGTTTTCAGCACAGAAAAGATGTCCATGATTGTTCACACCAGGGGATGTGCAAGAGCAAATTATTTGCCAGACACACCTTGGATCTGCTTACTAACTCTTTAGGCACCATGCACAGAACTAGCACCATCTAAGCTAGCAATTCCTGCTCTTCAAATTTTCATTTTTACTTTGGATAACTGGAATCAAAGCTTGACTGATCAAATCAAATGCTGGATGGTTGTGGTTGGTTGGTTTAGAAATACTTTTCAGTGTGATTTTTCAGAAATGCACATACTTTCTTCAACTAAAGGACATTGTGTGCCCAAGGAACCTCAAAGCTCCACAAGGCAAGCACTACAAAGCCAACACAAGTGATAAAGCTTTGTTTTACTATCCTGAGTTCTGCCCAGGTGAGATGCCCACCCCACCTGTACGGTAAGAGCTTGGTCACAAACCTGATTTTTATCACTGTTGTAGAGAATTACAGACAGTGACTCAAAATTGAAGTCAAATTTAAGTGCTGTATAACATTCCTCAGAAGACTGAACTGTAGAAGTACTCTTTTGTTCAAAATCAGGAAGAGGACCTGTGAGTGAAAAGAAAATATTTTTACATTGGTTTAGAACACTGGATTTGGGATTTTTTTTGTTGGTTGGTTTGATGTTTGTTTTTTTTTCAAGATCTCAAAGTCACAAAAAGAGGAAATGCTCTAATCCAGAGGACCACTCAAAACAACCCACACTTTTAATTCCTCAAGATCACTCTATTGTATTCAATGCATGCTAAAATGACCTAACTGAGTGGTTTAAGAACCTTTAAAAAAGCTGTTATTAGTTTATTGCAGCTCTGCATTTACCAAGGAGTTTGCACTACTCTTCCTTCCAGTTTCTTCTCATAGCATAGCAATTCCACTATTGGTCAGACAGCAATTTTTTGACACTGAGAGTGTTAAGTTTGGGGCAAAAATAGATTTTGGCAAAGTGCTAACAATATTTCATCCAGAGACACGCACTGTTTACATCAACACACTATCTGTATACTCATACTATCCTCAATAGTTACAGCTGTGCATTAACATTCTGGGGCAGATAAATGGGCTTTTCTCTTTTCTAACCACCTGCACCTCAGAAGACCCATTGACTTGGACTGAAGAATCCCATCCTATGAAAGATGAACCACAAAAAACACTCTACAAAAACATCTGACCTTCAAGAACTCACACTCCATGTACATTGCTATTTGAACTTTCCATGTACACAGTGCATACATTAACAGTGAAAGGAATTTATAGGCACACATTTAAGTGCTTCAGGTAAATGTGATGTTTGGGCTGGAAAATAGTCCTCTGGCTAAACATATTCAGCCTTGGAAGGGAACATACCAGACTCATTTGGAACTTTCCCTTTTTTTGGTCTCAGGGTATCCTCAATGCTCTCTTGCACAGCAGCTGGCTGGGAAGAAGCCCCTCCAAGGTTTTCTAGTAAAATTTTCATGATGACAGTCAGATCATCTTCACTGAGTGCAATCTGTAAAGTGACAAACCAAAAACTTCAGCTTTGGGGACTATTTCTTTCCAACACAGTGTGCAGATGTTGAGGACAAACAATGTGCTGCTTCCACCAGAAACAAGCGGCCAAGTCAGAATGATCCTGCCCAAAACACTCCAAAGAATTTGCCCATTTTGCCTATAATATCATTTGTTACTTGTTATGAACAGGAGTTACAATAAGAAACAACACTCCACAAGATAAACCCTTTCTAGTCTTGTAAAGGATCTCTGCCTGCTAAAAATATGAGTAATTGAGGAACATAAGCATTTCTAACAATTCAGTAATCCCAAAACAGGGCCAGACAACATTAAAGTCAAGACTTGGACTGTCTACACGAAAGCAACTGTCCTTCAACAGGCCTTCAAAGAGTTATTGAATATGAATCAAATCAAAACATTACAGAAAAAAACAGTAATAAGTGACAAAATGCAGTCACTTAGGTCATAAATATGGTGTTATAATATTTTTCTGCATTTGGTTATTTTTGTTTGGACTCCTTTCAAATCTCTGTGCTTCACCAGTGCTCTATTTGGCCACAGCACAGATACACAATGACAAAGGGCTCAGGAACAACTAAAAGGTGCCTCAGTTTGGTTTTACCCATTTAAACCCATATGGGTCATGTAGGAAAAGAAAAAGTAAAGCCCTCCCTCTGCAAAGATATCAACCACACTTTTAAATGGTTATATATTAGAGAAATCCTTTTCATTTCTAACAAATCCACTAAACACTCAAGTAGCCTGAATTTTACAGATTAAAATTGAAGGTTTAAATCTATTTTTTAAATGCTAAGTCAACAGGTAACCTCAATGATTTTATTGAGTGAAAGGATAGCTCCAACAGACCTGCAGAAAAATAAAACTGGGTTTTATTCCATTTGCACACAGCTACACCAAAACTATTCACTATACAATATCAAAACTCTAACACATCTATACACTGGACAATCAAGCTGGAAGTCTTTTAACATTCATTAAGAACACAAACTGAAATGAGTTCAGAAGCTCCATAACTAAGCTGAGGGTCATTCTGAGGATATATGTGACTGTGAATGTAGCTCTGATGTGTCCTGATTTTACCTGCATTGGTTTTAGGTCGCCTTTGATACCAATTGTTGGGCACTTATGATACCACGTTGCTGCTAAATTTCTCTGGACCAGTAAAGTCAAACTCACAGGACGCAGAATTTCCGAGTCTGGTTGAGAATCTGTGGATATAATGCACCTAAAAAAGATAGTGATATCAGCAGAGGAAAAAATACTCAGCAGTTGCAGAATTCCAAATAATATTATACTAATCTAGTAGAATATAGGCATAATTATTAATTTAAAAATAAGTATGTGTGCTCACATGTGCTTACACCCAGGTATGCACTTCAGGTGAACTCAGTTACTCTATCATTCCTTTCTTTCCAAGAAGTCCTAGAGATTGTGCCTCTCTAAAAGCACTCCTAAATTTAGCTTGGGGAGTTTTTTGTTTGGTTTGGTATGTTCTCATTGCCTATCATCTTTAAATAGTAGAAAAATCCTGCCTACAGAACATGAACACACTTTCCTCACAAACACTTCTAACTCAACAAAACCTCCCCATATACCTGGATAACTTCAGGTGAGTCAGCTGCACATCCATGCTGTCAATGACCGGAGGGAGAGGAGACTCCTCCGAAGACACCAGCTTGAATTCATTCTGAACCCTGATTAAGCCAAGATCAGCCACCAGAGCATTACATGAAGCTGAGGACTCGGGGACAACTATGAGAGGAGCTTTCAGATTGACATCCATGAGGAGGCGGAAGCTCTTCCTGGCAAAGTCCTTCATGCTGGACGCCGCCCGCTCGGCCGCCTGCACCGTGACCGCCGTCAGCGCTTCCTGCGCCGCCTGGAAGCTGCTTAGAAAGTTCTGGCACAAAAGGGACAGTCCATGAAAACAAATGAGCCTCTCAGAAAAAAGGCAAGCCCCAAGCAAGTTGTAAATTTGAGAAAAATAGTCCGGCTGTGGTATAAATATGAAACTCCTAAGTTAGCCACGCAGGTTTCAGAAGACAAAAAGGTTAAAATCAATCACAAGCTAAAACATTGCTTCACTGTCTATTTTAAGATACTATTAAAGCCATCAGCTCCATTCATTACTTGCTTTGTCATCCTTCTCCTTACTTGTCACTGTTCCATAAAGAAGGGCAACTGAAGTGCCACTTCTTCAGCAAAACACTCCTGCATGGCTTTACATCAGCTCACCCCAAGGTTCAGGTCAAAAAGAGCCCATTACAGTTTATTTTATTAAAACACTTCTAAAGTCAAGAAAAGAACCTGCACTATTGTCTTACCAAGAGCGACATGAAGAACTTGTGGAGGTAAATTATTTGGATGCAGCCCACCTTCAGAGACATCTTCCCATCCACCCTTGACATATCAGTGTAGGCTTCCCCTGCAGTGGCATCTGGGTACAGCGACATGTGAAACCTGAACACTTCATCTCCCATTATGGAGACAGCCTGCAACATTAAGCCCATATAGTTAACACTCCCAGGCAGTAACAGGAAATATTTCCCCAAGAAGATCAGCTGCAACTTCTCAGCAGCACCTGGAAACAGAAAAGCCAGGCAAAAAGGAAACAGGATCACCTATTTTAGTGAATGTCTCTTCTCACTTGCTTATCTATAGCTCATTATGTACTTAACCCATGCTACTCAGAATTAAACACATCAGTGTAAACATGATTAAAAACAACTAAATAGTACATGGAAGAATGTTCTGCTTCCCTGAGATAAGGGAAATTCTCCAACAAAATTTTGCTTAATATTTGGTACTTTACATCCTACTTAGTGTTCCATAAAACAACAAATAAACTACAGTGCTCTCACTACACCACTTAAAGAACTGGACTCTTTGTTTGGTTACAACCTGCACAAGACATCACCTTTTTATGGACTGTTTTGGGATCCACATTTGTAATTACAATGTCTTCAAGCCTGGAGAACACTGTAATGTTTTTAGGCTTCATAGCTACAGACGCATCCATTCCTGATTGGAGACAAAAGAAAGAAGACAATGAATGCACTTCGACAAATTTCTGAGTAAATAGTTCTGCTAAAAAAACCCCTTAATTATTTCTGAATATAAAGAATAATAATAGCTCAGAATCCAGCCTTCTGCTATGTCACAACCAATGCTGAGACAGAAGTCAGGGGCTTACTACATGCGACAGATTTGCCAACATAAATTGTCTGTAAGACTAGAGGATAAACCACCAAGGCTATTTAGGATTCAGCTATTAAAAAAAAATGGAAGTTTGTGTTGTTTATTACATAGTGTCTTTGTTTCTTTTAATTTTACTCCTCTATTTAAAAAATCAACCAAAGTACACATTACAGAGACATCTGCAGTGCACACAGGCCTTTCAGGGGTGAATGGAGGGAAACAAGGTATTTCATCTAATATTTAAACAAACTTAATCTGCTACTTAAATAACAACCACCTTACCTTGTATTCTAATGTCTGCAATTCTACAGGTCTGATCACACACTGTAATACTGAATGCATTGAGCTTTGCAGTGAGTTTTAAGTCACAGACATCATCACAGGCTGCATTACCAGGCACTGGGTAGGAAACACAAGAGACATACAAGAACTTCATTGCAAATCCATTGTTTAAAACAAATGTTAGATTATTTGTTTTGTCAATATATGAACTACTCAAAAAGCAACCTGCAGCTATTCCCTAACAGTGAAGATAATCATTAGTCATGATGTGAAATAAGTGTTTTATTAACACAGTTTTCTTCTGGTCCATGAACAGCCACCAACTAACACAGGCAAAAAGCCTTCAAAATGCCATCTTTTCTCCTCCCTAATGCCTAGTTTTCACACAACATATGCTGAATACAGTGTACACTACAGCACCTGAAACACCACCTCACATGAAAAATATTCCCTTCTCTATCAAGGAGCAAGGCAAGCTTAGGCATATTAGCTGAAAAAGGTGTCTGCAGAAACACAGAATGTAACAGCCAGCCACTGTAAAGTCCATCCCAACAGTTCTAGGATCAGAAAACCTTGAATTTCACAAACACAGGAACCAACCACACAGGGCCTGACAAAACATTAAGGAGCTTCCATGCAAAAACTCCTGCAGTTTCAAGGTTAAAAACACCAGGGATTAAAATAAACACCACCCTTCAGTTCAGAACTTCTCTTTGCTTCCCCAGAAGAATGCTTATTTTCAGCTATGAATTCACCCTCTAGAGCTTTCACACTGGAAACCTACATGGTTGTGACACTGAATCTTTGGAAAGGCTGCACACTGCAACATGCTTTATTTGACTTTTATTATCAAAGTCAGATCCCCACCTAGGCAAAAGTTACTTTGAGCAAGGAAAATTTGTAAAATTAAGCAACAGGAAAAACATCTGGCTTTTAATAATATTATTTCCTCCCCACTTATAGTTGTGTTTGTTTTTCCATCAAACAGACTGCAATGCTGACATCTGAAATGGCATCTTTGAAACTGAAGGTGAGATGCTGCTGAGCAACACAAGCACAGACTTTCTAATACCACATTACCTGGTCTAAGAGCACTTCCTTTCTCCTGGTCTTTCACTTGAGGCTTGGGGTCTGATGATTTATCAGCACTGGGGAGACCCCCCGAGGGAACACTGAAGGTGAGAAAACTCAAGATGGAAAGCAAAGCCTCTGTGTGAAGGACTATATCCAAACAGGAAAAGACAACCTAAAAGGAGGGCAAGGAGACAAAAGAATATTGATATTTAGTAGCAGTCTATGGCATAACAACTCAGAGTTACTGCCATAGAAAAAAAGCATCTTGCTCAATTTGACACTTTTCTGACCCTTCTATTTCCCTTCAGTTGTACACCACACAGGCTCCAGAATAGCTGAGGGAGCTGTGGAAGGGAAGCTTAAAACAGCCACAGAGGAACTGCATCAATCTAAAAACTGATGCTTCATGTGGCTGTGTTTTTTCAATAGTTCTTAGTTCTGCTGCATTTCAGTGTGGGCTACTGAGCACTTAGGTTGACACCTTCAGAACCGTGTATGAAGATATGTCAGTAGATATGATACAACAACAACAAAAAACCCCAAACCAAGGCACAAAATTTGCAATCAGAACAGAAAGTACACGAGCAGCACCTTCTCTTGCCACTATTACTGAAACACAAGGCCTTCCTTTCACCCTTTTCTAAGTGTAGTCCTCCAGAAATAAACACATCCTACAGGCCTCAGCTCAAATTTCTGTGGATGTATTTCTAATCAGCTAAAAATGTACAGCTCCTAGTTTAAAAAAAATAATACACTAAATACTTGTAGAAAAAGGGTTTTTTCCTACCTGGATTTCTCTTTGAATTAGTTAAATATAAATTAGTAGGTTTTAATGATGAGAATCAGGGGTTTGGTTTTCAGCTGAAGCTTTAAAAAAAACATTAAATACATCCAGTACTTACATTGATGTTTTGCTTGGTGCTTTTGTAAGTCCTAACAAAGTCTGGCCCATCAGGATCAGCCTAAAGGAAAAAAAATAACATAGTCAGTCTCTGCTGAATTATCTAATAATTAATAATTTAAGTGAATGATTTTAATTTAATACACACACACAAGAATGCAAAAGCAAACAAAGGTAAGGGATGAAGCCTGAACAGCCAAATTGTCCAAATAAAGCCCACAACCAGAATGGGACCCTCACACTGCTCTGCTCAGTGACATTTCATAGTACCTATCTTGTGAAAATTCAACTGGCCAGTCACAAAATTTCTTCTCATCTAGAATCTATCTGAAGTGGATCAATTTATGCTTGGCACTTTGCAAGAACAAACTAACCTACTTTTCTCTCTATAAATGATGCCATTATAGATAAAGAGTAATGAGGAGTAACCCCTGGTTCTACAACCTCTCCCAAGTATTTATGCAGCTTTGAAGGACACTATTTTTTTTTAATAAAAGCTCAAGAAGGTATCACTCCTCAAATGTTGGGTTTAGCACCTGTAGAGTCCCTGGTCACTTACACAGGCAAAGCCCACGTGCCCTGCTGGGTTCCACAAAGGTACTAATCTGTGCTCTTCAGACAGGAATGCAAACATAAAACATAATAAAATCAAATAATAAAATAAAATGCAATCATAAACATTTGGCTTCTCCACTCATTGCAGGAGCTGCACTGCCTGATGAAGCAACACTGTACAAAGCAGTGGGGAATGACATGAAATGCTAAGTTGGAAAATAGGCATTTGGGAGAAGGCCTGGGTAGGTTTTACATACAAATCCTACAAGGTAAGTATGGAAGCCTTATTTAACTCCCCATGTAATTCTAGTGAAAATGTACTGAAACCTTAATGTATTGCATTTTCAGGAGATGTTCATCTGTCTCACTTGAAGAATTAATAATGTAAAGAGGATCTCCTTTTGAGTCTGCAAAAAAAGAAATAAAAATGGTAAATGCTTCCACTCGCAAGCTTTACTCCACCTATGGGATGCCTTCATGCTAATTCCCAATTATCCATTAATGAGATACTATTCTTCTGAAAGAGTGAAAGTAAACAGCTATTTTCACTGAAAAGCTGCACATTAAGCACTACCTTGTCAAATGCTATATTGACTTTATTTTAAATTAAGCTAGTAAAAAAAAAATTAATTTATCTTGGCCCTTGAAAAAGATTCAAATTCGGAAAGTTCTTTGCATTCCTGCAATTAGTTTTGCATTCCTATCTTCAGGATTTTACATCCAAATGCTTTTCTGCTTTGGATAAGTGGCTGTTTCAGTTACTGCTTCACTATCAGTTTGAATTGGTGCCTGAGCAGTCAAGGTCACACTGCATTTCCAGTGCTGCCAGAACTGCTCATAAAGCAGATTCAGCAGCTCAGCAAAGCCCCCTGAGCAGCCAGAACACATCTCAGGAATGACCATTGCTACTCAAAGTTGGCAACTCACTCAAAAACATGGACTCAAACTAACTCTAACAGCAGCAGCAAAACTTGGAGTCAGGTACAACAGATTAATTCTATCTAAGTGACACTGAACAGCCTCAGTAAGTGAATTTGGAATGTAACTTCCTGCCCTGCCCCTCTCCCTCTAATTACTGTTTGGAGGATGCTGTTCTCTTGTTACAAAAGCTGATTGCACACACTCTACTGACTGTGTATCAGTTTCTAGAAGACTTACCCTTTATTTCAATGCATCTCATAGCAACTTTTTTCAGATATGCTGCTGCAGTCAATTCGTGATTCCTAACTTTGGTTTCAGTTCCAAGCTGGAGCACAGTTAGAACATGTAATGGATATCTCTCCTTCTGAACCTGCTTCATCAAGGTTATTACAACCTTGAACATGGAAAGGGAAAGAAGTTCACCATTTCAGTGAAGCTGTCCAGATATGGCAGGTAGTTACAAACAGGCTTCATCCCTCAGCTAAATTTCAAAAGTAGTATCAATCTAGATATATTCCATTTTTCCTAAGAGACCCTACCAGACCAGTTTGCTAAGGCTTCCCCTGGCCCCACCTCTGTTCCTCTTGTTTTCTCTTTGCTGGTAGGTTAAACTGTTCCAATGGACTTTATAGCCCCCTACTCCTAAGAAACAGACTTGAGTACTGGGTTCAGTAACAATCATTTGTACAGATGGATACATACCTCTTTGATTTCAAAATTAAGTAGCATATTGATCACATCTTCATTTACTGGTTCTTTTCTCTTTTCAGGCAGTATTCCTTCTGGAACACTCTTACCCTGCATCAAAACTGATCTCTCCATTTCTTTGCTTTTACCTGAAACAGTCAATAAACCAGTGAACTTTTGAAATTGCCACCATTTGTTCAGCTCCAGAAACACATCCAAATCTGTTATCCATTTAAATGGCTTACATTCACCTAAGATAAGCTGGCAACATGTCCACAAGCGGAGCATGAAAAGGAAATAGAAACATGTTCTGGCAATAACACAACTCTGACATCCCAATACCTTCCTAGACAACTTAGCTAACACAACTACCCAATTTTGTCTTGTAATGTTTCCAATGTTTTGAAGTATCCAAGTATGAACACTGTCCTTGCAGAATTTAAAAAAAAAAAAAGAGTTTATCACTTAGACACCTCTCAGATCTCAACTTGCTTTCCAGATAATAAATGCCAGCACACTTGGTATTCATGACAAACAAATTCCATCTCTAACCTTCCTTCTGCAGGACTGATTTTGCATCAGGTTGTTTTTCTTCTGCTTCACCAAGATTTTCTGTCAACACTCTGAGGAAGACGTTCAAATCCTCTTGACTTAACATAACCTAAAACATTGCAGACCACAGTTCTCAGGAAAAACACACTGTTCCTTAAACTCATCAGCTGAGAACAAAGCAGAACGACGTTTCCTGACAAGAAGAGTGCTTTTTTTACAAGTATTTTGTCAGCAGAATCATCCCTTGAACAACACAATTAAATTCTTTCAACCACTTATTGTGAAAGAGATTAAAGGTTGTGACTTCCAAAGCTGTATCAATATGCATTGGAGACTTTAGCATACCTATGCTTTTAATACCTTCCTGTCAGTGACATGCTACTTCAGATTTTAATTCCAGTTTCACCCAAGATATATCACATATTTTCTATCACAGGATATAAAATGCCACAAAAAAAAAAAACTATCTTGAAGTCTTTCAAGGATGATGGAAAGGTATGAAGCTGGAGCTACCGAGGCAAATATTTGCATTAATTTAAATTGAGTTGGTCCTGTCTCATGGCAAGGAATAAACAAGATTCATTGACATCCCTTTTTCAGTTCTCTTTTTTTCTCTCAGTTTGTTAGATATACACAGCAGTTTGGCTGTTCTTTATGAAGCTTTCAAATGTCTACATTCATATACATGGGGTTAAATCCTGCTACATCTCTGAAACTCACCCACACCTACTAAAACTTTGCAGTTTGTTGTCTCTTTGTGCCAAAAATACCACAAGGCTTAGTCTCACATGAAGTATTTCCCCATCTTTTCACAAGACTTACATTCATTGTATCCAGATACCCCGTGATCTCCAGCATGGGCAGCTGGTGAAACCAGGCTGCAGAGAGATTTCTTTTCACAGACAGGCTTAAGTTAATAGGGTGAAGTATCTGAATATCTGCATGTGATGAATCTGTCTCCATAGTGGTCCTTGAAACACAGGGGGGGAAGAAAACAAAACATCCAGTTGGGAAGTTAAAAGTCAAGTCACACATCAGATTTACAAAGTAAAATCTTAATCTCAATTGTAATATCTCTTTATGCTTAAAGTTTTCTCAGCAGAAGAGTTTCTTATTTTATTACTGACTTAATTGCTCTTGAGACAACAGCTAGGCATTTTGACAAATATTTAAGCAAATATGTGACACTGTGACCAACCATGGTTTCTAAGGCAGCAAATGAATGCCCCAGTATTAGCAGCTGGTGAAGGCATTCCTCAGCAGAGTGCACTGTACCTCGCCAGTTCCAGCTTGGTCAGCTGCACATCCATTTGGTCAATGACTGGAGGCACTGAACTGCCCTCTGCAGACACCAAAGTAAACTGGTTCTGGACCTTAATCAAGCCAAGGTCTATGACCACTGCATTGGGGGACACTGAGGACTGGGGGATGACTATGACTGGTGCCTTCAGGTGAATGTCCATTGCCAGGCGAAAGCTCCTCTGAGCCAGGTCCTTCACACTGGTAGCAGCCTTCTCTGCAGCCTGGGCTGTAGCTGCACTCAGTGCCTCCTTGGCTGTCTGGAAGTTGTTCAAGAAGGTCTAGAAAAAGCAGTTGAAGAGAGAGTAGAAATGTCTGTAAAGAGTTTTTTAATCTAGGTTACCTTCTGAATTTACAACATCCAGGACAACCAACATCAAGCACCAGCTATGCTGCCTGCTGCGTGGAATTTTCCTTGGGGAAAGACACCTTGGTTCCTCCAGTTATGACCTCTAAGAGAGGGTCAAAAAAGCACTAACCAGTACAATCCACTTATTTTAAACTCATCTTTACTGTTTCTCCCTTCCTTAGCTCATTAACTTTTAGGGACATTTAGTTTTTAAGGTGCTTCTTGCCCTCAGTGAATACTCATTCCTCTTAAGGACGGTGCTGAATGGGAGAAAGCCCACTGGTGCTTTATTGAAAAAGCCAACATTAGGGTACTGCAGTGTACAGGTATTTAAACTGATTAATTTGCAGGTGTCATTACATCTAACCTTGCACAAAGATTTGCCTCTGATGTTACCTCTGATGCCTTTGCAATGAACTCAGGATTTTGCCAGGGTGAAGAGGACAGCAAACATAAGACCCCCAAACTACCTTAGTAGGACCAAGCCTTTCTATGTTTCCAAAGGTGAGGGTGGAAGTGACCCACTTGCACTGCATTAACTTTTGAAACTGAGACCAGTTAAAGCTTACCTGGCAAAGATTTTTCATAGCACACAAAAAATTAAGCCCATCCCTTTTCTGTCAGCAACTGAAGGTACCACTTGTACTGAGGGCACAAACACACAAATAAGAGAAAACAAGGCTCACCAGAAGAGACATGAGAAACTTGTGAAGGAACACTATCTGGATACAGCCCACTCTCAGAGACATGGTCCCATCCACTTTTGACATGTCAGTGTAGGCTTCTCCCTCAGTAGCATGTGGATTTAATGTCAGATTGAAACTGAAAACTTCATCTCCGACTATAGACACAGCCTAGACAGAGAGAAACAGCACCTAGCAGCCATCAGCAGCTTCTAAAGAGGTACTTCACACAAAGAACTAAATATATCATCAGCCTAGCAGATCTACAAGTTAGATTACTATTCCTTTAAGTCCTTTTAGACATCTGTTCTTGTAACATCGAGATTAGTCTTTACCACACATCTTATTTGAAAAGACACATTCACAACAGATCAAATATTTTTAAAAGAGTGGAATGTATATTACATTTCACTTTTATACACACAAAACTAACCAAGAATCAAGTAAAACTTAAAATCTTGGAGTTGAGTACTTTTTTATGAAGGGTCCTTGAATCAACATCTGTGACAACTATGTCTTTAAGTCTGGCAAAGAATACAGTGTGACTTGGCTGGAGGCAAAGAGATGAGTCAAGACCTGTAAAGCACAAAAATAGAAACAGCAGTGTTGCACAGCAAAAGTAACACTTATTTTCAGAGTGGAGACACATGACACCAGCAGAGGAAGTGAGAAAAGCTCCAAAGCTTTGAAAATGTGGCCATACTACAGCATTGACCAAAACAAAATAGAAAAGTTTCTAATACAGATACTGTCTCCATATTAATCATCTCTCAAAATAGTTGAGCTATTACTCATAGAAATATATTCACACAAAAAGCCATTTCTTAATACCCAAGCTACTGAGTGATTATATGGAGATTTTCCATCAGAATAAATGTTACTATACTGGATTTGAATACCAAACTTTTGCATTGAAAACATCTTGTGTGAATACTTCTTTGATTTAAAGATGGGCACAAGCAAAAGACTTTACAAACTGCATTACTTAATCTTGTATCTCACCCATTGTTAAATACTCCTAAGAGAGTTCTGGAAGCTGTTAGGGTGGCAGTTACTGCCAAACGTGGAAGTCAAACTTACCCTCCCACTCTGACCCCCACAAGCAGTTACAGATAATCCTTCTGAGGAGTAAGAAAGAATCCAGAAAACAAAACCAAAACATGAAACCCAAACATATCCTAGGGGTTAAAAAACAAAGAAAACAATTTCGAGGGGTTTTTTATCCTAAATAATTCAGGTATATCAGGAAAATACCCAATGCTTTGTACAATATGAAAAGCCACTCACAATCAAATTCCCTCAATTACAAATTGCTTGAAGAATAGTAATCTATCACATTTTTCTAGGCCAAAACATTATGACAGACTAGAAGGCTGACTTTGAAAAAGACTACAAGCCATGTTTGTACAGATAACAACACTTTTTTTTAAAAAAAAAAAGCAGATGCTGCCAATTTTCACCTTAAATATCTCTCAGTCCAATTATTGGCAGTTGCTTTGA
>JAWWEE010000016.1:17257761-17279224 GCA_035221455.1 Xenops minutus
GGGTTAAAAAACAAAGAAAACAATTTCGAGGTTTTTTTTATCCTAAATAATTCAGGTATATCAGGAAAATACCCAATGCTTAGTACAATATGAAAAGCCACTCACAATCAAACTCCCTCAAGTACAAATTGTTTGAAGAATAGTAATATACCACATTTTTCTAGGCCAAAACATTATGACAGAGTAGAAGGCTGACTTTGAAAAAGACTACAAGCCATGTTTGTACAGATAACAACAAATTATTTTTTTTTTTTTAAAAAGCAGATGCTGCCAATTTTCACCTTAAATATCTCTCAGTCCAATTATTGGCAGTTGCTTTGAAACTAAACTACTGTAACAGTCACTACTAAGAAAGAATTTAATACCTTGTATCTTGATCTCTGCAATGTTCTTTTTTTCATCACAAATATTTAAACAGAAGGCATCCAGCTTGGCAAAAACCTTGAAGTCAAAGACATCCTTATCCTTGGACAGTCTGGCCACTAGAAATGAGAGAAGGTGGGATTTTCAAGGCACCTGTAGGTCATATTTTCACTTAAACTCCTGGGAGTATTTGGGGGTTGTTTTGGTCTGGGGGCTTTTGGCCATTCATATGGCTTAGTTTTGTTTCTTTCAGTATCCTTATTAAGTCTGCAGCATCCCATGTTAGAACAACAAGTCTTCCTCTGAAGGCAACTCTACTGACAAAACACAGCATTTGCTTGTAATTCTGTATCTGGCATCTGTCTCATCTAGCAATAAGCCCATTGCAACAAGTTTAGTTTTCTCAGGTTAGGGAAGTTGCTGGGCTAAGAAGAAACAAACAGCACAGAATACTTACTTTAACACTGAGTCAGTCACTCAACAGGCTCACTGAAGGGCTGGGATTTTTACAGGTTAGCTCACAGTTCCTATTGCAGGATCCCTGTGTGGGAAGTTTACTCAAACTTCAAACCTTGGGTGCCTGTTTCAGGCAGGTTTTATGAGAGCCAGAATAAAGGCTGGGGACCATAAGGTCAATTCACTCACAAGTGGCAAAAACTACTTATGGGGAAAGACCAGAAGCCATTGGAGCTCCCTGATCTCGTTATGTACCTTCACTAACCACCACTGGTGGCAAAGTGTTCATCCAAGAGCTCAAATACTTGTGTGCTTTGTTAAACTGTCCCCAGCAGCAGCTTGTTTGGCAGCCTGCAGATTCAAACCCAGGCCATTTAAAATTAGAAGTAATTCTGAAGTAATTTCTCCACTGGACACCTCATTTCCAGGTCACTTCATGCCCAGGTTTTGCACTTAAAAACACTGCAGTTACTCTCAAATGAGTTTATTTTGATAGAAATTCCTTTTTTTATTTTTTGTTTTACTACTACAGGAAAACAAAATTTTCATTAGCCTAGCAAAGGACTTGGCTAGTTGTTTGAAAGTATATTTAAATTGCCTAGACATAGCATAATCATCCAAGTAGTACATATCTCCTTTATCTTACCAGGAACACTAAAATTATGACACTGAGTCCTCTAAGCTCACAGAAATCTCATTTACTCAAATTCAAGCCTCTTTGTGAAAAGGCTATGAAACACATGAATAGGAATCTCACTTGAAAATACTATTTATGATCAATATGATCAATCCTTCAGTTACTGGTTTTTTGAAATGAGTCCTCCAGCCTGGTGAGCCACAGACACATGAGCTGTCACCTTCATCCCACACTATGAAGCCAATCATGTTTCTCTGGATTGGATTGTTTTGCCAGCATGCAACACATACATTTAGAATCATCATTTGGACAATCACACTGTACCTTTTTTCAGTCCAGTGTCATCTTCTTGCTTTTCTTTCACTGGGGTGTCTGCCCTGCCCTCACTGCCTGACGGCCTCACAGCTGTGAGGAAGCTGAGGGCAGACAGAAGGGCCTCTGTATGCAACAGAAGGTTCAAGGATGAAAAGGTTACCTGTTGAAAACATGAGATTCCACGTGACAAAACAATAACTTACAAGTGTAAGAGTTGACAGAGGTGCAAAAACACCCTGTGCAACATGACAAGTTCCTAGAAACAGCAAAGCTGTGTGTGTTACCAGCAACAGACCACCCAGGGAAAAGCTTTCTGTAAAGCAGAGTGGTAAGCTTAGAAAATAAGAAAACCTGGCAAGAGCCCAGCAGCTGTCACTGCTGCCCTATCCCCTCCTCAGCTTCCTTTTGTGAAACACAGAGCAGCACTGGAATGCTCCTGCAGTAACAGTGCCACTGGAATGGGAAGTGGCAGGTGGCTGATGTGGGCACTCAGGGCACTGGGGTTTCTAACAAATCCACTAAGGCAGTCCAATAGATGAACAAGTGCCTGCTGTGTGGTTCAATAAAAGTTATCTACTTGAATGGGCTTGAAATTGGAAATAGAGCCTAAATGTAATTCTCCCAGACACAGGAGTCCCATTGAAGAGTTACAAGGCAACAGCAACATCTGACAATGGATAAAAAATGGAGTTCTCAGACAGTCAGCTCAGCAGCACTGCAGTAGCAGAACTTCCTCTCCTGCTGCAGCTTCAGGAACTTCTTGTTGGCACAAAGAATCCAGTATTAACTAAACTTGCCAGATTAAATCTACAGATACTCTAGAACTATTAGGTGACAAGTGAAATATTTTAGTCTTCACACCAAAATATGGCAGGCAAAATAATGCCATGAAGTTATAAAGAGAGGGAAGCACCTACCACTAACACACAGTCCTCTGCACTTCATTTTCAGAATTCCTCAAGACACTCTTTAGCCTTAGATTGAAATCTCTGACACAAATGTACAACAGTTAGAACTTAAGAAGTTAGGTACTTATTATCTAGTATAGGAAAAAACATTTCCCTATATTGCAATAATTCTTAAGAGATCAAATTCTCATTCTAGAGTCTACAGCAAAAGTGATGGAGAAGGAAATGCAGTATTGTAAGAAGGTCCCAGGCCATGTTTCAGAGTGAAGAATTAGAACATGGTGTACCCTCTGCCCTCACCCCTGGATGAGGGGCTGGAAAATCTCTCATAAATGGATTTGGGCTTCTTATTAAATTTAGCCAACAGAGTGCTGATTATGTGGCAGATCCATACAGATTGTTTGACAGAAGGGGAAAGGCTTCTTGACTCCACTACAGTCTCCCATCCTGGGCACCTGAACCTCATGAGCTCTGATGCAAGAGAAGATGCATTCTTACAGCAGTTTGAATTTCACCCACATGAGCCAGCTAGCTAGAAGTGTTTCATCACAGTTCAACACACCAACATACTGCTCTTCAGTGGTACAAAAACTTTCAAGTGCATTTTAACTCTAAATCTCCTGCTGCAAGGCTGGGGATGGGGCAGGAAAACAGGAAAGCCAAAAAACTTATGGATTCCTCCATTCTGAGCAAGCAAACCAAAAGAAAATAAGCAATAAAATCTGCAAACACTCACTTGAATCATCTGTTCAGTGTTGTCAAAAACTGTCTGAAATTGTGGCCCATTTCTGTCAGCCTGAAAATAATGATTTGCATGAAGATTAATATTAATTCCAACCAGTCACTGTGCTCTTCAGAAGGTACAAAACAATCCAACTAGCTCTGAATAGTAGGGTTAAGACTATATATAGACTGGATATTAAGACTATGTAGAAGTGCTTTAAAAATAATTTTAAAAAGCTTTAAGTATACCTTGATATATTCCACCTTCAGAAGGTCTAAGCCAGGTTTATCTGAGGAACTAATGAGATGAATGGGTGTTTTTTTACCTGGAACACACCACAAGAAATAAACAATTAGAGTTGTTTCTGTTCTTTCAGAAACCCAAAGAGTTTGTGCCTTGAAGGTAATGATTAACTTTCAGTCCTGTTGACTGAAATATATTGCACCCCCAAGGATGAATGGCTGATTCTCCACATCCAAACTGGTAAATCTGTACCCCTTCTCCATCCAAAGGCTGAGCTCTAAGCCATTTGTTTGCCCAACAAACATCATGGTGAGAGTCCAGAGCTCATCAGCTGTGCCAGGGGGGCACTGCACATGGACAGCTGCATATTAAATATTGTACTAACCCAAAAACTAGAACAACATCTGCACTTCAGTGAGCACAACAGACAGGAGAGCCACAGCCTCAGACTGACTGCTGTGCATACACACACACTCTGCTCTTCCATTGCTTATTACCTCCACTTTCATGGTAATCCAGGCTTATTTTCTTCAGGTAAGATACAGCTGTTAAATTAAAGGTTCTGACAGTGGCTTCTGTCCCAAGATGCATTACATCAAACACAAGTACTGTTTCCTCAGTTTTCTTCTGCCTGGTGAGTTCTACTAAAACCTGCATGAGCAAGAAATACACATTTATACCATCTTTTCACATGTAATATTCTCACTATTTAAACCAAAAATGGAGAATGGTGCAAAATTATTGTTTGCCCTGCTTTGTTGTTATTTTTATTACAGACTTAAGAGTATAAGAATAGAACAAAAGAGTGATTGTTTAATGGTGATAGATATAAATATAAAAGATATTTGGGGATTTGCTCTTTCCAAGTGACCTGCTTCAGTATAACTTTTGTTCTTCTAGTGCAGATTTCCCACTTCCTACTCCCTAATTGTGAATCAGTACCATTTCTTTTTACCAAAAATACCCCAACTCTTCTTTCTTTCTTTTCCTTTTAATACATAATTCATCTGTGTGCATGTATTATACTTTATTTATATGCATCACAAATACAAAAGAAATAATTCATATGCATACCACATATAAATTACTCATACAAGAAAGATGCATGCATGTAAATGCATATTTTTTGTGTGGTGGTTATGTGCTTGCATCCACTAATCTGGACTACACTGGTAAAGGAATATTGGATTTTTTAAAAATTATTCTTTATGTAGAAGGTGAAAAGAGAGTTACAGACATACCTCTTTAATTTCAAACTTCAGCTGAAGATCTGTCAGTTCCTCTTGAGTAGGCTTCTCACTTCTTGTTTCTTCTCCTTTAATTAGCGACCTGTCAGTTGGTTCAGAGCTTTCCTCAAAATCAAAATACTCTTCTTCAGAGTCTACAGAAGCGAAATGACTTCCTCAGTAAGCTTTTTCCAGAAACAGGAGTAAATATCCCATCCTGTCTTTCCCACTCCACCCGGATTTTTAACTGCATGAGCAGTTTAAACCCAGCCTGACAAAGCACAGCCTAGATCTATGCTGCTCTCTTACCCACTGGGTGAAGAGAGCAAACTGAAAGCCCAGTTCAGGACACCACTGGAGTCTTGGTGCATCATTAGACATTCAAGAACACACACAAGAAAAATCAGTTATAAAGTGAGCTGCAGGAAAGAACTCTCTGAGGTTCCACTACAGAAAAGTTCTCCAGAACAGCCACGGAAATAAATGCTCAAATCAACTATGTCAATACAGTAATTTCCCACTTGTTATTCTGGCTCTGTCTTCTCAGAAAAAGGAGTTTTGCCAATGCAAAACAGTGAGAACAACCAAATACAGTTGCTATTCATAGCTCACTTCCACTTGAACAGGTTGCTTATGCATAATATTAATTCATTAATATAAAAAGGTGGATTTCTTTTGAGACAATGCAAGTTTACTATTCTGAGGTAACATCAGCATCTTAAATCTTCTTATGGACTTGAAGGTAGATGTGAGCAATCTCACTCATCTCTACTGTTCTCATACACTTTAACAGCAATAACAGCATGACAATATTGGCTATTCTACCTTTCCAAAGGCATATCTGCAGGTTCTTACCTGACACCATGTCTGCTAACAACTGGGGTGTCTTAAGTAACCCTTTACTGACAGCAGGAATTGTGGGAATAGCTGGTACCTGGAGGGAGGGGAAAGAGAAAGAAACCCAACACATTATTTGAGGTCTGTATAACCTGATATGTCCATGTTTCCCCTTGCCTCCCCCAGGTTCTTTGGGAAGGTCAGTTTTGGCAATCCTTGAAACAAGCAGGACAATGACAAAGGCTGCACAAGCCTTGTTTGAGTGAGCCCAGCATGTTCTGATGGTAAGTCACAGTGAAGACACTTTCCTTAGCAATGTTGTGGGTTTGTTCATTTTTCTGAGTTGTGTCCAGCCTACCTTTGTGCTTGGGATGGACACAGATGACTTCTGAGGCAAGGGAATGCTGTCAATCAGATCAAAAATTGCCTTGATTTTCTGGTCAGACAGTCTGATGTGCACCAAAGGGAGGCCTCCTGACACTTTAAACCTTTTGTTAAAAAACAAATGGATCAAACTCCAAGACAAAGAGGCAAATATCAAGTCTTGATTTAAATCTTACCAATATGGATACTTATATATAAAGATCACATCACAGTGGAGCCAGTGACTCTGCACTAAGGTCTTGGGCTTTAACCAGAAGTGAGTAACCAGCAAAGGATCCAGGGAGCCACCAGCCAAAAAAGGGGTTGGAAACAGGAGTAAGTTATTTCTCTCTCTTAGTTAATACTTGCAAATTACAAAGGGTAATTGAACCTTTAGGGAAAACAGTTTTCTTTTCTGTAAGTACACAGTAATTAAAACCAGTAATTAATACATTACTTTGCCATCCTGGTATCTCTCTCCACCATTGATTTTGCCAACTGTACATGAATATCCATAGGCTGCAAAATGTGTAAAGTTGAGGGATGTTGAAAACGAGCCTTTTTCCAGTCTTCACCTGCAAATGTTCAGTAAGTTTAGATGAAAAACCATCACTTGCTAATTGCTGTAATCAAGGTTTCATTAAAGCAATCAAATGGCATCACTAGGGTGGTAAAAACACCCACTCACCCACTAGAGAAACCTAAAACAATTTAGGTCAAGTACTTTAAGAGCTTTTAACCTACTTTGTTAACACCATTGCCTTAGCTGCCTTAAGCCCAATTCTAAAAAGATGTATCTAAAGATTGCACCCCAAAAAAGGAATGGATAGATGGATAGGTAAATTGATAGATAAAGTATTAAACAGCAACCTAGCATTCTGCTGATTACACAAACTCAAGTTCAAGTGAAGTATTAGGGCAAATTTGAAGAGAAACCAACCCATTTTTTCACAGTTTAATACCAGATGTATTACAATCTATGTTTATGTTAACTGCTTGTTTTGGTGTGCCTTTTTTCTCTAAAAAACATATTTATTTATTACAGGTTGGTAGTCTTTGACAATCTTTTGAGTGAACAACTATGTTGTTTTGTTACCTGTTCTTCCAAAAAGAAGTTGCACATTTTTTATTTCCACATCAAACTTATCATAAGCTTTGTCCATAATCTCCTCTAGAGATGAAAAGCTAGAAGTTTCACTGTTGCCTTGATTTATGCTGTTCAGCTAAGCACAAAAACAAGATGAAAAGAAGTCTAAATCTTACAGACATGTGCTATTTATTCTAGTGAAGATGAAAAAAGTGATTCATAAGAGTTGATGATTGACATTTGGACTCTTACATAGAAAATACCTTAAATCATTTCACTCTTCACTTATTCTTAATAAGTAGATCTTGGGGTTTTTTTTGTTACTTCTATCAATCCACTTAATTCAAACTATGCAAAAATATTTTCTTTTCATCAGTTCACAATGTTACTGATGGAATACAAGTAAAACAAATCTTTAATCAGTCAGCTAAATCAAGTTAAATTATTGCAGACATTCAATTTTCTAGACACAAGACAATCAACTTTCAAACTCCAAGAGAAAAATTATATTCTCTTTTCTTAATGAAAGACTACTGTTTTACAAAAAAAGGGAAACAAAAGTTCATGTGTTTTGCAGAAGAAATGGATGATATGAAATGATAAATATAATTACAACATGAACATGTTTCCTGGGGAGGATTAACTGCTACAAGTAAGTCAAAGGCAACAACTCTAAACATGGATCAAAATTGCTGACCCAAATGTATTTGGTAAGAAATAAGTTAAAAACCCATTCACACAGATCATTATCTTTGCCTTCTGAAAGCAAGAGAGTTTGAGATGACAGCTATGTTAAGAAAAAAGCATATTTGCTTCCTCTGAGCTTGTCAGAGAGGTCATTTATATACCTGAAATGTACCAAAGTCCAAAATGAGCAAATCTGAATTGTCATGGTAGAAACCCGTCTGTGGAACCACCAGGTAGGAAGGTTTCAGATTAATCTTCAGGTCAAGGACTTTTCTCATTTCAATAATATGAGCTAACCCTTAAATGAAAAGGAAAGGGCATTGAAATTGAAATATTATTCACAAGTGAAATAATTGTGCCAATCAACATATCAAAAGATAAAGCGTTTGGAGTCAAGACTTGCTTTTGGAGCATTTCCTGATTTCTCACTAAACTCCGTGCTCCTTCCCACAAAACATCCACTAATTCTCCAAGAAACCAACTCCAGGAAAAAGCCCAATCATACTACTTGGCCAGCAATCACAACATAACCACAGTATTTAGGTATCATATTGAAACATTTCAACACATTCAAAGGTTCACCCTAGTTGAGATTTGGTATTATCTCACCTGTAGCAGTTCTTTCCTTGATTTCTTCCAGCTTCATTAATGTGGCTGATGTTAATCTCTCAAGATCCATTCCCTTACTGGTCTGAAAGAATTCTACCATTGCATTTATTGTTCTCTTTAAAAAAAAAAGAACAAGAATTAGCAATATACACAGAAGCCACACAAGCAAAATCTCAAAAATAGAGCAAAGAGAGTAACAGCAGAGAAACAAATAGCTCAGGGCTTTGGTTACTACTCACAGCATCATATTTTATTTCCACAGGCTGTGACTCAATAGTAAGGCTCTGGTCAGCTGTGCTGTCCTCTGGGTTAACATTAAACTCTATCTGAAGCAGAGAAGACTTGCTATCCCCTATGGAGGCCACAAGAGATGGTACAATGTTGTCTTGGCTCAGGCCTGTAACATACCAGTTTTCAAGCTTTGCTTCAACCCTGAAGGAGATGAACAGTTAAAAACACTTAATTGGAATACTGAATATATCTAGGTAAGACCAGCAAGATGAGAAAGGTTTTACTAAAGCCTAACATGACTAGCTTCAAAGGACTAACATGTGACATGGTTAAAATCTGTTATATTAAGAAATTGGAAAAATAAATAGAAGGCAAAGTATTCACAGCAACACAGGGATGATACTCCCTGCTAATCTTTGTTACCTGCAGGGTGGGCTAAACATAACTTTCAGGTCATGTTTATCAAGAGAATCAGTTGCAAGAGAAAAGAAAGGCAGAATATTTATGTTACATAAATCAAAAGAGTAGGATTTTTAACTGTGATGCATTGTTACACATATCAGTTACAGACTTGTTTCAATGCACATGGGCACTCTGTACTGACAGCTGTCCTGACAACAGTGTTCAGTGCAGTCTGCAGAAAAAGCCTTTGAAGAAAGTCACCAAACACCACCAAACCACACAAACTTCATTCATCCTCAGAAGAACCTGTTAGATACAAAACTGATTTTCAGGTCCTGGGTCTCCATCACTGAAATCCCTGACTGGGAGGCAACACAGTGTGGCTATAATCAGTGTCCCAAGCCTGCCTCTGTTGAGATAACTTAACTACATTTTTGTCTGAAACCTAATGCTAATAAAACTATCTGTTCTCCTGTTTCAGTCCTGCCAACTAAATTATACTGCATGCATTCATTTAAAATAATGCCAAAGCTCTTTTTGGTGTTGTTCAGCATTCAGACTGCACCTTTAATATTCACCACAATGGCTTTTAGCAAAAATAATTCAAGAGTCAGCAGCTGAGCTGGTGATCTTATGCATAAAGTCAGAAGTGATGGAATTGCAAATGAAACCACAAGAGCACAGACTCGTTTTCCAGACACTGAAAACCTTATTCCTTGACTGTTCAATCCAATAATTTGTGTTCACTATTTCTGGTGTGCCCCCTCTTAAAACATGAGAAGGTCTCAGTTCCTCACAGGCTGGCTGATCTCCTGCCCACGGCACACAGATGGAGTTTTTCATTCCCTGGGTAGTAACCAACACATGCAGGAGCTTGGTTGGAGTGTGCTGCCCACACCATTTCATACAGCTTAGCTATCACTTCCCAAAAGCTCTGTCCAGCACTCTGACACTTAGATTCAAGGAAGAGTTTGCTATTGTTCATGAAAACTAACAAATAGTGTTCCCTTCTTCATCCCATTCCATGTTACTCAACAAATGATATGATTTACAACAGAGGGCAATTGCAGAATGTCCACAAAATTAAAAGCCAATACACAACATAACATACTAACCAAGGAAAAAAATGAAGCTGGGGAGTGGGGTGAGGGGGGACAGATGTTTCTACAAAAAGAAAATACCAATCCAATTACTTGATGGCTTGTGCTCCTGGGCGCTGGGATATTTTGGTACTCAGACCAATTATCTGTACTTTTAGAATTTCTGCCACATTCTGGTCTTCTTTGATTGTAAGAGAAGTGCTTAACAGCTTCAGTGTCACAACATGGGCAACATACTAGTGAGAAGAACAGAGGGAATTGAAATTAGTTATCTCAAAAAGAACGATTTTTCAGAACTCGCATTTCAACAAATCATTAAAGTGTGGGTTTTAAATTATTCCAGGCACTTAAGATTAGAAACATATCTTTATGTAGGAAGTAAAGTACAGACTTGAATTCATTCAACCCTTATCAGTCCTTTCTTCACCATAAAACAGTGTAGTTCAACACATGCAGAGCAAATATGGTCTGTGCCTCTTTTCAGGAGTCAGGAACATTTTTTAAACCATGAAGCAAGTGTAGCTAAACTACATTCAGTAGAGGGCTAGCTATATCAACCAAGATCATTATAACCCCATTAAATAACTACATTTTAGAATTCATAGCATATATGCCTTTGCTGTTCTTGCTGCTGAATGTCATGCCTTGACCCTGTCAAGAAAGGGTTTTGATTTCCCAGCCTATGTTGGGATGCATTTTATAACTGCATCAATCAGCAACTTCAGAACAATCAAATACTATTTCCTATCTGAATTTAAAGCCTGCATCTTTCTTCAGGGTACTGAGAGAGAGGAAAGCACTTTTACACTGAATCTGTTGTGTGGTTTGTTTAACCCACCCCCATGACAAGCTGCTTACCTGTTTTGGTAAGGAAAGGTGGTGGGAGCTGTCACTATATCCAATAGCAGTGAAAAGCTTGGCTTTCTCCTCTGGTGTCATTAGTTCATCAATAGCTAAAAACCCACACAATTTGCACTTTAATAAATAACAATAAGCACTTCTCACATTTGTTTTCTACTGTACTTAAGTTCTGCTGGTACATTTCATTGATTCTTCCTATGGCAATAAGTCCAGATTGTAAAAATAACTCATACAGAAGTGTCCATATATGGTGTTACCTACGTAGCACAGAAATCAATACAATTCCTATTACAAGGCTGCCCATCATTCCCAAGGATGAAAATAGCCTTGAGGAGTTTTATTAGAACCAATCTCTGATCCAGACAGCAAAGGACCAGGAAAAGAGTATTCCAATCATTGCCAACTATCACTATAGCTACAAGTGCATTACTCTTGCCCTCTCCAAGGGTCTGAGATGCTTCTGGCCATTTCAGAGACTGCCTTATTTGCCAGGTCAATATTCAGTAAGTAATGCTGTAAAGTGCTCAGTACTGCACTGTTTGTGCCATACTCCCTCCTTCTGCATAGCAGGAACCAAAACATGCCATAGCCATAGCTTTCTTCTTGCTGTACAGAAAAACTGAGAGCCTCTCTGAACATCAGTGCATTACAGGCCACACCTACTTTCAGGAACAAGTGATTCTTCATCTTCTTTTTTCCTAGATTCTTTTTTACCCCAGAAACCACCAAACCATCCTCCACTTTTCTTCTCTGCTTCAGTACTTTTCTTCTTCAGTAATTTTTGTCCTGATCTTATTGTCTACAAAGCAGAAATTAGAACACAGAGGACAAAATACGTAGTGAATAATATTACTATTAATTTTAGCAACACCACAAGGGATTAAGAGCACTTTGACTCACTAGTCACTAGAGGCAGAGGGTCAGGGTGGGGGGCATATCTGTGTCTGTGTGCATGTGCATGCACAGACACAAGCATGTGTTACTTTTACTTTGGACAGTTTTTTGTAAACATTTCACTGGCATTTAGACTACAAAAGGCAGAAACTACACAAAAAGACAGCATTTAAAAGGATACAGAAAGCAATTACATTGCTTAAATATGGTAGTAACAAACCTGAGGACTGATCCTGTACCATTTAAAATTTTTGAAATTTTAGATTTTTAGAATTTTTGAAGTATTTAAATGTTTTAATTTGTGCTCAGGCTTTTACATTGCATTTAAAAACCAAGTTCTGACCACAGACATTTCAAAAATATGAAACCTCATTATTATTCTTTCATCTTTATTTTACATGCATTCCAAATGTGTAGACAAACACTGAAGCTACATGGGCATGAGCAGCAAATACATGATGCAATTACAGAGGGTAATTTTCGTGTTAGGAGAACTACCAGCAGCATGTTGTCACAAGATGACTCTTCTGAGCTGCCCTCAGTGTGCTCTGTGATTTTGATCTTAACTGCAGATACAACCCTTTCCATAATGCTATATCATGCAACTCCTTATTCAGTGTCACAGATGATTTCAAAAATAAAATGCAGCTAGAGACTTCATTTACTTCCTAACAATTGTCTCTGAGTTGTCTCTTAATTAGACTGGCTATCTCCTAAAAACAGAGTATCTGAAGGTGTAAGCAGGAAGGGATAGTGCAGAGCTAGTCTTGAATTAGCAGAAGTCAAAGAAAAGAATCACTAAACCATCATCCTTACACAATTGCCTGAATAGTACTATGTGGGTAACAGTAACACACTGCTAGGTTTTTGGGACTGGTTTCCAGTTTGAAAGTTGAATTACTCTTGCCCTGGAAGGATAGGGAACTTGCCTTCCCACCTACCTATTCTATCACAAACATCAGCACAATGTTTTTAAGATACTATCATAACAAAATCATCCTATTTTAAGTGTTACAATAGTATCCAACAGAAATTATTTCTTACCTCAACTTGTGCTTGTTGTCTTGCTAAGATTATATTGAAGACATCGAGCTGCCTTTCTAGGTCCTGTAAAAATGTGTGATTACATCATTTGCCTCTAAAACACATTTAGGAAAGGCTCTCCACAACAAATTCTCTACCAGCTCCTTCACATTTACACTCCAAATTCTTTCTAGATCTGCTCATTTCTTTCAAGGGTATATCTTTCCCTGCTCAAAGTTCACCAGAAGATGAAATCTGGTGTTACACAGTCTGATTTCTTTTTTTTAACTAGATTACTCTTGCACTTCATTAAATACACCCAAGCTTCTTAATCCTCAGCCAGAGAGGCTTTATTTTAAATGGCACTTTACTAGTATTTTAATTTTCTTTCCACTACAGGTTATACTGAACTGCAGATTAAAAAACTGGTATCTCCACAGACCCCTTGTGCTCCTGTAAAACCATCAACCTGGGTTACTGTAAAGTATATTTCAAGAACTATTTCACAGAGAAACCAAAACATACTTTCTTCAAAAAGAAAAACTCATACCTGAATTTGCCTCTGTGTTTCTTCTGCCAGTTTACTCTGTGTTAGCTTGTTCTTGTACATATTTTTGTAACTCTTCAGGAGCTGCCTGTGTTGTTTTATGTTGCTCCACGACCACATTCGAGTTTGTCTTCTGATGTGAACTTCAAGAACACTGTCACCTGCATATTTCCACCTACAGTAATTCCACACTTGTGAACAACTCCCCATTTCATTCGTGCCTTACAACTTACCCATTTCAGAGGTAGTTTATTAATATGCAAACTTCATTTACCACTTGTGATTTGAGTAACTTGGCTTATAAAAATTCTAATGGTTTCAACATCACTTTTGAAAAATGCACTGAGAGCTTACATGTAATGCCTGAAAATCTACAAGTCTTCATTCTTTACTGAATTCTGCATGTTTGCAAATTTGGACTGTGACAGCATTAAGCAAACTCAAGCACTTTGATAGCCAGCATCAGTTAGTCCTTAGAAAAGAGTCACAAAAATGCATATCAGTTCAAAACTTTAAAAATTACTGTTGACATACATGTTTCCCTTGAATTACATTCACTAATTTTTTTCTTTACCCTTTCTAACTTACATTCTAGCCTCTAGAGAGAGGTATTTTGTTCAGATTTTGGGGACTTTATCCTAGCAAGTGAGACTTTCATCACTTGGATCTAAGTGCTAAGCAAAGCTCTGTGAAACTTAAAATTATGTAAGTGCTTTAGCTTTAAGCTTACTTTTAACCACAAAGGAGACTGAAGATGCTGGAGGGACTGCAAGGAATGCCTGCATGGTCCCATCTTACCATTGCCTGGCGTTGTTGTGCAGAGGTGCGTTCGGCCTGAACCTCCTGTACGGGGCGTTGCGCACCATGTAGTCAATGGACTCCAGGAGGTCGATCATGCTGAGGTACTAAAGCCAGGAAAAAGGGTTCTTAGCAGTGGGGCAGATTCTGTTTGCACACAGTGCTTAAATGCATGGATACCATGCTCTTCTGAGCTCCTCAAACTCCACAGAAATATAAGCCATGCGGTTTCATTAGTATGTAAAAGTGGAAAAATTATACTCCTTGCTCTCAAAGGACACCACTATACGAACTTCTGGTGTCTCAGGCTTTCTCAAACCAACCATACTCATTTGCCATTGCAGTTTCCCTAATTTCAGAAATGCCTTTGCAATAGTTAACCTCACTGGCACTGTTCTGAACTCCCTACACACTTTGACCTCAGTAAGAGCCATCAAGCTATCCAGCCAACAGACTGTAAATTCCCTCTGAAGAAATGACAGCACCAGCATTGCTGGGGAGATACCTAAATCACTTCCCTGACACTTCAGCAGGCTGTGGTGCCAAAGCCAGTAGACTCCATTCATTCCCAGCCTTGCTGGTACTTTGCCATCCCTGCAGTTATAATATTGGCTTGTAGTTTAATAAGGTAAGGGCTAGTCATGATTTCATTCTCTGTGTGAAAAGACTGCTGTTGGAAGGGTGGAATACAGATCAGGTGTCCCCAGAGTGTCCACAGATAAGAGTGTCAGGATTTAGCACCAGGAAGTGATTGTTACAGAGGGAAAACCATCCTGCTCATTTCCCACAGGTACTGCTAAACAGTTCAGACATTCTACTTGCAGGTAAGCAGAAAATTCCCTAAGAATATTTTCCAGTGAAAAAACCCTACATGTCATTACAAACTGAAATGGGAATAACAAACACCAAAGCAGCTTACCTGTGGCTTAGTGAATTCAATGACAATTCTCTGGACTTCCACATTACAATCAATCTTGGGGGTTTTCAGTTCTGCTTCTGCATACGGGTTGATATACAGTCTTGCAGAGGCTGACACTGGTCTAAAGACTTAAAGATTTTTAAAAAATTGAGATGGATTCTGCACTTAAAATATGGAAAGCAATAGATCAATCACTTTGTACTGATAATGTGTATGCTCAAGACCCACAGGATCAGGATGCAATTGTCACCAGTAATTAGGATAACCCAGCAGTAGTCACAAAGCACACAAGCACAGTCAGGTGGGGCTGCACACTAACATGCTCAGGACAGTTTATGGCCACTCATCCCTAGCTTACTTACTGTACTGGTAGTCTTCAGGCTGGTTACCACTACATGGAATTCCTCTTTTCAGCTGATCCTACAAAGGAATATGACACTCTCTAGCAATTGCTCAAGACCTTTACTTGTTTACAGTTCTCTAAGCTTTGAGTAGACCAGCTTCAGCATACATGGATTTTGCAGGGCCCTCTTCCCCCTAAATGGGAAATCTAACATAGCACAAGCACTTAAGAGTGAAGAGTTTAAATACAATAGGTTAAAAAAGGGGTTTAAGTCTCTTGTATAAAGTGGCATGTTAGTACAGTTTTTATTCGACTTCTAAATCTTGCAATAAATTTATGTTAATTTAGAAACATAGTTCATGTGTACACTCAAACATGTAGCTTAATAGATCAAGCATTAGTTTTTAAAACCCTTGCAGCCAGCAGGAGTATCTGTTCACATTCTACCCTTCCTCATGTTTAGCACATAAGGAGGCCACTTGAGCCTTCTGGTATTCTGCAGGTATGAGAGGAATTAAAAGACTGAAAGAAGTCAGGAAAACAACCAAACAGCCCAAGAAGCTTGAGAAATATCATGCTAAAACTAAGACTTTGTTCAAAATGAGATCTGCCTGATGCTATAATTTTTTGGCAATTCCTTGAGAAAGCTTTATTCATGGCCAAATATTTTATCTAGTTTCAGAACTGCAATGGCACTATCAGTTCAAGCAGGAAGCCTGCTTTTAGGAAGATGGACATGCTAGTTATTACATGAAGGCAAATGAAGGGCTTGTTCCTATCATGTTTTATTAAAACTATCAATATTAAGAGTTGTTTGGACCAGGAAAATATTTAATAACCACAAATTTATTCAACCTAATTAATTTCCCAGATATTTGTTTAAAAACTGGTTTGTATTTTATAAAAGGTATATTTTCTCATTCAACCTATTTCCCACTTACTGATCTGTATTGATAAAAGTTAAATTTCCATAAGATTAAGTATAAACAGCTAATCTCACCACCAGCCTTACACTCATGTTGTTTAAATATGAGGACTGTTGTGTAAAAGTAACAGATTGCTACAGATTACAACGTGGACCAATTAGCTACTATGATAAATCTGATTTCCTGATAATGCCAATAAAATTAAGACCAAAAACAGCCTGTCTGGATGGAAGACCTAGCTTTGCAGGAAACAAGCTACACTAGAGATTACATAGAAAATGTATTCAGGCATTTAACACTGATAATGCTACTATTAAAAAATAAAATAATTTTTTTTAAAAAAGGCATTATTTGTTATCTGTTTAGTTCTTGAGTTGGTTTTAAAATTCTGAAGCAGAAAGGACTGAAGTGTGAGAGAAGCAATCCCATGCCCATGATGAGTTACATTCTGTGTTCTGAGGTCATTCCTGTTCTGTCTCACCTTTTAGGAACAAGAGCACAAAGAGGACTAATCACAACTCATGAACTTCAAAAGATGCAAAATCCAAACCATGAGGATGATGCCTGTACACCAAGTGATGCCAGTTTACAGCACCAGAACTGCCAAGCTCCTCAAAAAGTGGGAAATCTCCAAGTGGTGAGTTGCTTCAAGTGAACAGGTGGCCAGAACACTGGAAGTGCTCTGCCCTGGCACTCACAGCAAGTTTAGGTGCAGGACATGCCACAGGCTTTGGGGACAGGCAGCTCCACTGTACAGTCCTGGAGGGCAGAACTTTCAATTCTTTCAGAAAGAAACTATAAAAAGCTTGTTAGATGGTGGAAGAGGAAGTGGCACTTCCTGATGCATAAAATTTAAGTTGCACAAAGCTCCACCAGCACCTTCACTTGCAGCTTAGTGGATAGTAAGGGGAAGTCTCCTGGAGAAGGGCTGGTATCTGAGCTGCCAAAGAGCAGCAGGTGAACAACACAAAGCCATCGATCCACAGGCCCAGCAGGGACTGAGTCACAAAACATCTTTGCAGCAGTGCTGGAATGACACATTCGAAGCAGTAAGGCTTCTGCTGCTGTCAATCCATGCTGTGTTTCAGTTTGTGTTTACATTTCACTTCAGACCGGCATACAGAGAAAAAGGAGAACATCCACAGACAGGTGATGTTAAAGTAACTTGGCTATTATTAAACAACTGGATAGTTTTAAGCACTTCACAGGTTTGATTCAACCTTCCATGTTAGAACCAAGATCACCAGGTTAAGTGCAGATTTTGTTAAGGGCAAAATAAAACAAAAACAAAGATATCTGTAAAAGATGAGCATGAAAGAAAAAAGTAAACAGGTAGTATTGCAGAAGGACACAGAGACCACCTGGGTAACCTTTATAAACATAATGGGTCAAAAGCCTACAGGGGTTGATAACAAATAAATTAAGCAATAGATTAACATGACCCTTAATACAGTTGCCCATAAGAGTGAGGACTGGGGTAGACAACAGTGTGCTGTAGTTTTGAATGCTACAAGAGCAATAGAATTAGAGTTCTGTTAAATGCATTTGTACTACATTACCAGGATCTGCTCCCGGGAGCCATGATAATACATCTTGCTGTGTATGTTCCAGTAAGCACTGAGGCTGTCCAGGCACAAGAGCTGCACAGGAAAGAAAACATGCAACAGATTGCATACTCTGTATTCAGCTCATTCCATGTTCTTATCCATTTGTGAAAACAGAAAACAAAGGAAAGCAGACTAGAAAACAAATCCACCATTAGCACTGAGATGTATTTAATCCCACAATACTATTTTGAAATGAAAACTGAATTGCTAAAAAGCAAGTTCTTAAAGCATGAGTTCATGCACATCTGTTAAACATGACTCTGGATTACAGGGTGCACAAAAATCATACTCTGCCTAATAAAGAAGCCAAGGCTATTAAATTCTTATTATATTGTCCTTAGATCTTTGCATACTCCTTTGAGCACAGGTTCAGTGAGAATGGTTGGAGAGGTTGGGCAGGGACAACAGAGCCTGCTTAGCTACCAACATCCCAATTACATTAGGAATACAAACTGGAGCAGGAAAGGGCAATCTGACCACCTCTTTGAAATCATAGTTTCCAGGCAGACTTACTGTATAATGCCTCGAATGAAGGGATCAGTGGTCACATTTAAGGGAAATTACTTAAACTGTGGAGTTTAAAGTTATGGCTTACATAAAACCAGTTATTTGTGTTCTGCTTCTGTTTAAATATACAACAAAATAAAGATACATAGGAGAATTCACAAAGTAAACTACTTCTCCAATGTTTTTTAGAACCCCAGATGATTACTCCTAAGAGCAGTTGCTTTCTTCACTTGTGGAGGCAAAAAACAAAAAACATTACCTTGTATATTATTTTTGCAGCTTCATTCAGAATAGAAGGTTTCCAGTTCTCATTTGTTGTCTAAAAATTCAAAGTGATAAATGTAATTTTTTTCATCTTCGTTAATACATTTGTGGTTTTATCCTATACTTTAAAGCCAAAAATGCATCACTTGGGTGCTACCTGATCATAAATGCCAGCTTCTCTAGACTGTGTACACACAAGTCAAAATAACATATAAAGATTTGTCAGCATATTCTGATATTCAACTCCTTATCCTACCCATAAAACCCAATAACAACTAAGGCAAACAGGTTAGCTGAAATTTTGTCTCCCCATTTCTCAAAAGGCCTGGCAGAATACTACATTCTTAATCATCCTGATGTGATGCTTGCCCCAGTTTATTAGGCCTGAAAATAACCTGCCCTGTGAAAGGAAACACATTCAGTTTCAAAGATCACTGGGATCATTCAAACAAATCACTGGTCTGGGAGAGTGTGACATCCCTCAGTCCTCTTCCCCCTGTCTGCTCAAACTGCAAGCACCATTTGCAGGAATTAAAGACTCTCTGGTCTTCCAGCTGTGTGCATGCTGTCACTGCATCTCCTTAGTATGTTACCCTTCCTTTCTGCTGCTCCAAGACAAGGGAACTGAGAACACAAGAACGTGCATTCACACACACATTACCAGTAAACTAAGCTCGCCCAATGTCATTCCCAAGGAAATCGGACACTGTGGGTCTGTGACCTACAAAAATAGAGAAATAACAGATAGTTCATCTCTTGCTGCAAACAGTTGTATCATTTAAAGTTGATTGAAATCCTGACCTGTCATGAGAACCCTCCTTTGCTTAGTTATTCTAGCTGAAACATTCTTGGTACACCCTAAGACAGGACAAAACTAGTATGGCTGGAGGGTAAAGACTTAGGACTTCAGTTCACACTGAAAATTTCCTTTTGGCTTTTGACACCTTCATACAGGAAAGAACTAAGATCTACAGGGCACCAGGTCTCAGTCAGCCATATCATTTTATGACATCCAGTCCTCCAGCCTTTTTAACTTCAGTGCCTCTGAAAACAGTCCCAAAAAAGGTTTGAGAAATACTCTATTATCCAATGCTTTTCTTTTACATTCAATTATCTCATCACAAACTGCTTTATCATTGTCCTAGAGGAAACTGGAACCAGACAAAAGTAATACCAGTTTGGTTCATATAAACATTCTCATTTATCAATGAAGTGTTTCCAACAACTTGCCTTCAGACTCATGTGCAAACCCACCAGTTTCTGCCATTCTGGACTCTCCCCAGGGCACTGAAAAACTCTGTACATCAACTGCACACACTAAGATGAGAGAACAGCCACCATCCATATTTAGTGAGCAAGACAGCACTGGGCAAGGGGAAAGGGAGAATATCTATTTCACATAGGAATATTTTTGGCACTCAATCATAGCTTTACTTGAAGAGGTGCAGAAAACACCATAGTAACTTTTTCAAGGTGGCAGATAACAGTTTCTCCCTATGGACTGGACAATCAGGACTGCATTGAAGTCTGATTTAAAATGAAGGGAATATGTTCCGGTTACTTACATCATCTTCATATTTAACATGAATGCCTGTGATTTTGACTTGCACATTTTTTATAACTTGAGTTGCAAGTTTTTCTAAGAAAGTATCCTTCTTCTCCTCCTTTGGTTTGTCTAGAACAAGAATTTTTAACAAGTCAGCATTCAGTGTGGTAACTGCATCTTGAATTTCAGCACACCGACAACTATACCAATGCAAATTTAGCATTTCCTCTAATTTGCCATTTAAATTCCCACTTATTTAGATTATATATTTGCATTTTTTTCATTTTCTGCACATCCATATTCTCAAGATGTGTTGTCAGCTGCCTGTGTACAACACAACCATAAGAAAATACACTTGTAAGTTTCAGTCACAACAGTTTAGCTCACAGCAAGTTCTGGTTTAATATATTTCTCCCCACTCCTTCCAAGGTATAATGTTTTCTCTTCTAAGTCCCTCAGTGATTAACCAGGAGTTTCAACAAGCAAATACATAAGACAGTGTAATTTAGCACAAAATACACTCAAATAACCAGGTGAGGATGAGACTTGCAAAAACAAGACACCAGTCCCTTAAAGCCTTTCATACACCACCAGAAAAAGTTAAAAAGCTGGGATATGATAAATGAAAACCAACAGTTACTCTGAAATATTGCATTTCTTCTATACTGGACTTTCTCTGTGACCATCTAAGCAAGGTCCAATCAGACTCTGCTGTTACACAGGGGTACTGGAACTTACACTGCACAAGACAGGGCAGCAGGAGCTGCACACCCACCCAAGCTCAGCATCCCACCAGAGACCAATGGACACACGCCAAGACAAGAAGTAATATTTACAATGCCCCATTATTTCATTATAGTTATATGACTAAAAATATTATCTCAGGCTGAGTGTCTCATCTCAACACTTTCCCTGCACCATGGCCAGAGGAGCTGCTTATTCTCGAGCTGCCTTTACAGGCCACACTGACTTGGTCAGTACCCTCCTTCCAAAGTGGCTACTCTAGGGAATGCCACGAATCAGCCTACAAAGCTTTGCAT
>JAWWEE010000016.1:17289630-17319775 GCA_035221455.1 Xenops minutus
GGGGGGTCCGTGGGGGTTCGGGGCGCCTTGGGGGATCGGGGCTGGCACCGGGGATCGGGGCTCCATGGGGAATCGGGGCTCCATGGGGGATCGGGGGCTCCATGGGGGATCGGGGCTGGCACCGGGGATCGGGGCTGCACCACAGAGCGGGACCGCCACCCGCCATTGCGGGGCTCCACCAAGCGCGGGCCGAAGCGGCCGTACCGTGAGGGAGGAGCGGCCGGGGCATCATTCTGTGGGCCCAGCACCGCGCCCGGCTCCTCACCGCGGGCCCCTTCCCGTGTCCCCGGCCCCTTCCCGTGTCCCCGGCCCCTGTCCCGTGTCCCCATCCCCTTCCCGTGTCCCCATCCCCGTCCCGTGTCCCCGGCAGCCCTGTCGCGGTTCTGGGGAAGGAGCCCAGGACGGACCCGCTGCCCTGCCCTGACGGCAGCTCCTGCTTACGGTGCCTGAGAAAACCACCTGCTCTTTTAAAAACATGAATTAGGCTGTTAAGGATGCTAATCTGCCCGTTCAGGTGACACGGAAAGTCACAGAGGAAGGGAACGCGAGTGAGAATAAAATGGCAAATGCGGGATTTTTGAGAGGTAATAGCACTGCAGAACAAGTAGGTGAGAACGTGCTGCTCTGTGTGCTGAACCGGCAGGTCAGCCCTGGAGCAAGGCTTTAAATCTTAGGGCATCTCACCTCAAACTGGTTCTGTAAGGTCGTTGTTCGTGGAAGAACAGTGTTTTGTAGCTCAAAATGGCACATTCAGTCTAAAAATGTATTCCAGAGAAAGGAAATCAATATTAGCTGTAGGATTCAACCTCAGAAGTGTATGAATATACATCAAGACCACAGGAATATGATCAGGGTGAAACAAATATTGATTTAAACAGCCTACAAATCTGTTGTGGATATTAGTGCAAGAAGATGTTACAGAAGCACAAATACTTGAAGGAAAAATTTTGAGTAAACTGACAAAGGAAAGGTCCAACAACAACTTTTGGTTTGGTTTGGTTTGGTTTGGTTTGGTTACAGCCTGTGTTTCAGGCTTGCAAGCTCCCTCTTGCTGCAGTGGAGGTAAATCCACAGAGTTTTGCCTTTATAGATCACATACAGGAGAGCACCCTCACCCAAGTAGTGATGTATCAAATTTTCACTTTGTTAAACTGAGTTTGATAAACCAGAGTCCAGTCCAGAGCAGGCAAGCAGCACAAGAGTATTTATCACCTTTTCTCACACTAAGAGACAAATGGCACACCTGTACCCCATTACTACACATATATCTATGCCTACCTTTCCTGAAAGCATTTTTTAACATTTAACGTTCTTAACATCAAAGTGTTATTAGTGGATAAGTCAGACCTTTATGCCACAAAGGCCAAAGTTCAGCCCTGCAGCTGCCATTAGACATGATGGTCTGGGTCAGGTTTGAGTGGGGAAGGTGACTGAGTGCTGGAGAAGCACAGAAATGCTCAGGAAGTTCACTCATCACTGGACGGTCTCTCCTTGTGCTTTTCCATAAGCAGTCCCAGGAATTGCTATGATGGATCAGTGCACACTGAAAGCCTTTTGCCTCCAGTGTTCTCTGGCAGTTCTTGCACAAGCACTGTCAAACACCTTACTGATGGTCACAGTATTGCTCAAAATCATCTCAGCATTAAAGTTCTTCTCCAATTAATTGATTTCTGCATATACTAGTATTTGAAGTAGAGGAGAGAGTTTTAGTAAAATATTACTGGGTTCTCGTGTTGTGCCAATTTAGCTTCAGATAGGCTAATTGCTATTCAGGTAAACTACAGAATCTGTATAAAATTACATTTTACACTCAATTTATTTGTTCACTTGTTTTGTGCAGTGTTGGCTGCTCAAAGCCATTCCTATCATAAGAAGTGACAATGGAAGAAAACATGTCAGAAAATTGTGAATAGAGCTCCTGCTGCCATTCTATTAGGTAACAACTTTTCACTTGTGACTTTTTAAAATGAAGTTCTGAAAGACTTTATCTTCTGTATACATAAACCACAGCTGAATAACTGAAGTTTGAGCAAAAGTATTGGCTGATCAGTGGCAGGTCATGCTCACAGGGTATGTAAATTTAAGAACAATTGTACAAATTGTCTCGTTTGAGTAAATGAAATTTGAGGAAATTGCCTCAAGTTGTGCCAAGGGAGAGTTAGATTGGATATTAGGAAACATTACTTCCCTAAAGGGTTGTCAAGCATTGGGACAGGCTGCCCAGGGGAGTGGTGGAGGCCCTGTCCCTGGAGGTGCTCAAAGGACATGTAGATGTGGCTCTTAGGGATGTTAGGGATGTGGTTTAGTGGCAGCCTGGGCAGTGCAGGGTGAAAGGTTGGCCTTGATCTTAAATGTCCTTTCCAACCTAAATGATTCTGTGCTTTCCTAGCAAACATAAGTATATGATGTAGTGCATAAAAAAATTGCTCCTGAACTACTAGGATTTGACCCAGAAAAGAACCCCAGCAAGCCACATTTGTGTCAGATACCCTTTTTCAGTAAATCCTCCATAGATTTTAAAAAATAAAGGGAAAATGGAACATAATTAAGAATGGAAAACCTGTGAACGTGGCAGTTTTAATATATATTACTTGAAAGTAAAGATACATATTTTTGCAGCTCTATTACCAGATAGTCCTTTGTTAGTCTGCCTGAGCCTTCCTTGCACAGGATACCACTTAAAAATGACATTAATGCAGCACTGTCTGTTGGCAGATACCATTCCTTATGTGTTCTCAATGAGAAAGGCAAACAGTCCAAACTGGGGGGCAGGGAAAGCACCCCAAAACCCCCTCATCCCCAGTGACACAAGGTACAAGTTCTGTATCTGGGAGCAGAGATACAGGACAAACAGCAATATTGGTGTTTGCTAAGCAGTCACTGAACACACAGGTAGTCATCATTTGCCCTAGGGAAAACCCCATGCATACTACTCCTTTTTATTAAATACCAGCATTGAATAGGCATGATTGGTCTGATAAATTTGAATAGAACCATTAGTTTTACTCAGCTGAAAGTCATCAAAACCATGTTCTGGTTGATGTATATTATTGTAACACTTCATTAAATAAGAGGATTTGATGATTCCATCACTACCTACTAATTTACTAAATAGCAAATGTAAATACAACACTGTAACACTTAACTTTGTGGTTTTCCTATTTATGTGGCAAGATTTGCTCACACCTCTTAAGGAAACTTTCACCAAAAAAAATGAGGCCTAAAAAAAGACAAGAAATCTGGATTAAAAGTATCACTTAAAGCTTCAGTTGTATAAATAGAATTACATACTGCAACAACAAATATTTGTTTAGTGTTGCCTGTTACACAATCTTGCATGCATAAATAAATAATAGTCACAGCAGTTCTAGTCCTTATCTGAGGTGGGGACATGGATTGATAGCTCAATAGCCAAGCTTTCTTCTCCTATTTGACTGCATTAATATTATAAACTCTCAGCTCCTGCCATCTGACTGTTGGCAAGTGAACAGATGGCAAATTTTATCCACTGTACCTCACTAAACAGAATGTGTGCCTATTAGCAGGGGGAAATCAGCCAGGTAATGTTGCATCAACTCTCATCACAAAGTCCTCTCATCTCTGTAGACTTTGTGATGAGTTGGATCAGGTTGCCAAGAGCCATGTTTGGACAACTTTTGAAAATCTCCAAAAACTGGTTATGCTACAGCCTCTCTGAGCAGCTCATTCCTTATTGACTGATTGTGAGAGGTGTTTTATTATTTCCAACTATTGAGGGCTTCCCTTCCTGCAATTTTTGATTTTTACAATCTTGGAGGTAACTGTATATTTAAGGCACATAGTTTTGGACCTTACAGATGGAAGGAGATACATGATATATGATTTTGCTGTTTTGCCTTTTCTAAAGAAAAGCTTAGTATTCTGCAGAAATAATAGTATTTGATATGGGGTCTAATCTTATTTACCTTTTGATTTAGAATTTTTATAGTAACTTCATTTTCACTGTTTTTAAGCTTGTTTCTGAGTAATACACAGGAGGCTTCAGTGCTGAATGCACTTGTAGAAAATAAGCAAATACAAAAGTTGTTTAAACAATTATGTCAAATACTCAAATAAACACCCAAATTACATAACAAGGACTAGAATAGCAGAATAGTTAAAATAATTGCTTAGAAAACTGCTAAGTAACAATTAAGATAATCCTTAGAAATTTTTGCAGTACAGTTACCTTAGCAGCAAGTAAAACCAACAGATTAAGATGTCTGACACACTAAACAAATGCCAGCATATAGCAATCTGCTTTCCCTTTCCCCTGTGACAGCTGGAGAGTCTCAGCTCTCAGTGGAGAAGAATTGACATCTGTACAAAGCTCTGATACTGTTTCACTGTGTGTCCTCTCTCTCTGTGATTGAACAATAAAGCACAACAGACTTGCCATGCACAAATGTGTAAGAACTAAGTGAAATGCAAATGGAAGCCTGTCTTATTCATAAAAATAACTTCCATCATCTGCAGAAACCCCAGTTTTGTTTCTCAGAATGATTTTAAGCCTGATGTGTTGTCTAATTCCTAACACAATGGTTACATTTTCCCCCTATAAAAATACCACATCTGTTTCTAAATAAATAAATAGATGTGCATCCTTTCCCATTATCCTCCAAGACAAACCTTGCAGAAAATTATCTCCACTGGCTACTGTGAACCAGTTTTCAGAGAAATCTAGATTTTAAAAAAAATTAATTCCCACTGATTGTTCTTTGTTAAAAGCCTAGACCCAAAGCTTTTTATAGCTTTCATGTGATTAGAAAAAACAAGGACAGCATAGTGTAGATACCACATGGTAAGAAATAGTGCTGTACCCAGAGATAGCTCCAGAGAATTTGACTGTGACAGGTGGTTTTCAAGGGACTGCTTCACCTTATCTGCATCTAAGAGATTTATTAATTAGAATCTGCATTTCTGCATGAAATTTCTAAGCCAAGAGGCTTAGTCTGTCTTACCAGTATTGATCACATGCATGTCATACCAGCTGAGATTTGGAATATAATTTACATTGCTATATTTTATCGGGAGTGAAAGAATCTTCAAAAAACAGTTGCTAAGTTCTATCCTAAGTAGAATATAACTTATTTTTTCATGAGGGCTTTATTTGACAGTATTTCTGAGAATCATAGCTTTCTGCTTCAGTGATGTGCTGTGAAGATGGAAAAGCCCTAGCTATGCAGGAAAATTGATTGAAACAAAAATGTGCTTATTTTAGTGAATATGTTGCCTTTAACTGGGGAAGGAAGCAATAATAGTCCAGTCTGGAGCAAACACATTTGGTTTTAAATTATAACTGTAATTTCATTCACTGGATAAGAACTCAAACTTATTCATTGCAAAAGCACACATAAACATCTATTAATGCAAAGCCAAGCCATTTCACTTCCTAAAAATTCTATTTCTTTGCACATTCACTTGGACATTGGAACAGTCCTCCAGCAAAACCCACTGAGACATCAATGACAGAATTGTTAGACATACATTTTTTGAGAGGCTTTTCTGGAAAAATGATGACTGATATTAGACAGAATGGTGAAAAGTAGCACAATCACTTATTTATTGTCAGCCAAAGTTTGATTAGGAAGTAGTTAAGAAGAACAGGAGGTTGCACAGTTACTGCTTACTAACATAGGGAGTGAATTCCTAGATGTGGAGCTCAGTCTTTAATACAGTAAAGGAAAAATTCCAAATGTCCTACTTACTGTGAACTGAAAAAAAAAAATAAATAAAAAAGGGTTTCTTTCTTCTCATGGAAATTCCTCTTACTCCAGACCTTGCTGAACTGCACAGTCCTGCTTTTAGTTAAAATAATAATGACAAAGAAACAGGAAATGCAAAATGTCACAAGAAAAACTCTGAAAAAAGAAAAATATCTCTGAATAAAGACGGGCTAACTGCTTCAAAAATAAATATTAAACAACAGATATGAGTCCAAAGAACTGTTGTCTTCAGATGTTTCTTCTAGGCCATACTTACCTCTCATGGCAATGTATGTCCATTACACAACAAAACAAACCCCACATGGGGCTCCTTGGTGTCTTCTGTGAGTTTAAAACTATCAACCCTGTTAGAATTCATATAGTTACAATATACAAACTCAATATATGTTAAGAATTACTCCCAGCATTTCATGTGACACAGTATTCTTGTCAGCAATTTGTGGCTCAAACAAATTTTTTTGTTTACCAAAAAGTTACTAGTTTTGGAGCTACTTCTTTCCACACACCTCAGCAAGAGTGCCAAGTAATCCCTCATTACTGAAGAACATGGTCTTTGTTTATATTCCCACTTAGTTCTTGAAACTAACTATTCATATGAGGACAAACTTTTGAGTAGTGTTTTTGAAGTTTATTTCATTTCAGAGTTTAACATATTTCAGTTGCAGGTAAGTACACTTACCATTCCAACTTTATTGTTTTATATGCATCATCCGTGTGTTCACTATACCAGGATTCTCACACAAGAAGTATGTATACAGCTGGGTGGAAGCAGCAAGTTATCAGTTACTCCACAAATTATTCCACTTGAAGATTAAGTCACAACATATGTTTCCATACTGTGCTTGAACTCAAGTGCTCAATATCTCCCCTTAAATTCTTTATTTTTTACTTCTTCTCAACTGATAAGGGATACTGAGCCTGATTTTAAGTGCAAGAGTCTGCCTCGACTTTCACCCTTATATTTGGCCTTCCCCTCTTCCCTAAAACTCAGTATTCCTTGGCTTTTTCAAACACTCAGATAGTTGAAGTTGTAGCCAAGAATTGCAGCTCTTTTCCCCACAGGCAGTGCAAGAGTCCTGCACTGCCACCACCCAGGGAGGAGATCCAGGTGAATGTTGACACTGCCTTAGTGAAAATCTGACCTCTTTTCCCTTGGAAACTTTAATAGTGATAGTTTTTAACGTTGTTGTTGTAGATGTCGAGTTTGACCCTCAGATTGTGCTCAACCCCTGCTCTTTCAAGGCTGCAATATAACTGTAATATTGCTGTACAGCAGTGCCATGGCCACCTTCCCAGCAGGGGGACTCCTTGTTTCTTACAGCTCTCCTACGGATTAGTGCTGCTTCCTTTTCCTTGTCCTTCACTATGATACCAGCAAAAAGCTTTCCATAAAAGCAGAGAGGAATCAAGTTCTTTGGCAACATCCAACTCAGGCTGATTTTTGGACATTTCCAGCTGTGTTCTAGGCTTCCCAACCTCTTAGTGAAAAGGGCATTGTGCCCACAGCCTCATGTGCTGCTTGGGAAGCAGCGAGGGCAACCTGGCCTAGGCTGTGTGTTAAGTACTTGTAGAAAATACTGGGAAACACAATCCCTTCATTTTCAGCATACTGCACAGCCCTGAACACCAGCAGTCGATAATAAAGCTATTTATAGATTTAGCCTGCTTTCAGAAGCTTGCCTTTCCCAGGAAGCATTAACCCTCTGAACAGTCAGCATACTTGGCTTGGGAAGGCTGAAGTTTATGGATACAAATTGTATTTTAAGTTGCTGTACATATTGTAAGCTGTCCCTTATCAGGAGGAAGCCATTAAATAATGCCTAATAAAAATAATAACATAGCAACTACCTGTTACAGGTGATTGGGTTTTTTAGGTGAAAGGTTGAACTTGGCAGATGAGAAACAAATTAAGAGCCTCTGCTTATGATGCTTCTACATCTTTATTTTTGGCAGCAGTGAACCATATATGCTGCCTTTTTTTTCCCTGTTGTTACTATAAGTAAGAGGCAATCTGTTAAATAATAAACATGTACGTGAATTAGGCCCTTGTGCTGCAGGAGTCTGTGCAAATCAGATTCTCTCAATGACAAATCTCTTGGTTTATGCATTTTCAGAATTCAAAGGAGCAATCCTCAAGTACAGACACACATCAAATGCCCTGTTACCTTACCCATTATACCAAATCCTTGTCACATAAATGGGTTCACTGCATGGGCACAGGGACCCATCTGGATTCCACTGCCACATCAGAAACCTCTCATGTTCAAACCTTGCTTTATTTTAATCTCGGGTTTAAAATCTTTTAAAATGCCAAACTAAATGTTTTTGATCCAGCTGAAATCTCTAAATTGTAGTCTCCAGTACATCTTTTAGCCTGCCTATTCATGCTGCCCCTATCCAACTTACCTTTATACAGTACCAAATTCTGTCCTGGTTAGGTGCACAGATATTTTGTCCCAGCATTAAACATTTCTCCTGCAGACAGGCTGTGTCATTTCAATTTTTATTTTCTCTCCTCTGAAATGCATAGGATAAGATCTACATGGAGTTAAAATTAGATGCTCATTTGTTTCCAAAGCATATTCCCCATTAACTGGGAATCAATAAGTAAGAATAGAACAACCAGTCCTCACTTTAAAAATCAAGGACTACCAAACCTGGAGGATATCTCCTGATCCTCTGGAGCTTGAGATTTTTATGTACAAAGTACAGAGCCAGTGAGTATATGTTGCTTTGCTGAGCTGAATTTTGCTAGCAGCCAACTGCTGCAACCTGTCACCAGCAGGAAAAAGAGCCCACCTGCGGTGTCTGAGAGAGTTTGGAAAGATTCTTCCACTATTCTAAACTTCATATGAATACCCTATTTATACTTGTGCCATTAAAATAGTCAGATCTGAAGATGATGCTCCTTCTCTTGAGAGCAACAAATACATTTGAAGCCAGTGGAATAATAATGATTTCCATGACACAACAATTTGTCCCATGACCACATCAAATTTTACCGATTTTGAGAATATACAGTTTTGAGAAAAGGCATTTTAAATTAGAACACTCTCCAAGGCAGAGCTATCCAGAAGTAAACAAAACTGTTCCTTGACACTTAAACATGAAAGTAGTAGGCACTGAAGTGTCCTGTCACCCAGATCCTTGGGCTGGAGCTGGCATTTGTCAGCACAGGTACCATCTGACAGGATTAACACCCCCTCATTTCCACTTTCATTACAAGACAATCTGCAGGGACAGATGCATTTCTTGCCTAATGCCCTCAGTCAGCTGCTTTTGCCACTGAGGTAAAAGTTATGCAGGAAGGAAAACACTGAGCAGATGGGTGTGTTTACAAGGGACTTAAACTGTGTGCAGAAGCACCACTTACAATATTTATGGGAAGCAGCGTAGTCAGGAAAGGATAAAAGCATATTATAATTAATAATGGCATCAGTCACCTCAATCACAGGTGAGTTTTTCAGTCTATGATTGGAATTTATTTTTTTTCCAATTTTTGTCTTCCACAGCCAATGCCAATAAGGTGTATAAAATTTTTCCACTTACAAAATATTTTGAAAAACACTGGGCTTTTTTTACTGAGTATGTGAGAAGTACTAAGAATATGTAACCATAGAATGTTAGACTAGGATTTCAATAGATCAAACATCAAAATACAACCCAGCTGCATACAGTAAAGACAAGGGTTGGCAGCTTTGAAAAACACATTTACAACACTTCTTTTTTCTAATGAAAGAAAATGAGTGTTCAGATCACTCAGAAACTGAGAAACATCAGTGGGCACAGAATTATTTGGGAAAATGTTTCCTGTTACCTAACCTAAAAGAGATAGATGGGTCCTTTCTGAGACTTTGTAGCACAGAATGATGCAGAGCAGCTCTGAACAGGACTTAAGTTTTAAGATTTCCTGCTTGAGGAGAACTGGGTTACACAGACTGTGTCCAAAGTGCAACATTAACTTGCCTGTCAGCCAGTGCAGAGGACCTGCACTACTGGTTTGTAGACAGTCCACAATTAGCTGAAAAGCAAACCTTAACTCATGAGCCTGCTGTTTGAATTGAGATGAGAAAGGAACGATCCTGAGGCTGGTCCAGAGGGGGACATTGGTGCAAATCCCTTGGCAGGCTTTGTGCTCACGTGAATAAAGGCAAGGAGCAACTAAAGAGGGTCAATAATAGCTCTGCAGCTGCAAGGAAATAATCAGGAGGAAGTGTTGGAGCAGGAAATGGCAAAGGGCCTGCTTAGATCTCTAGTTCCTGATGAGCAGCTAAAGAGGCTTTATCCTCCTTCCAGGCAATCCCCCCGTGTTCAGGGAGCCCTGGCACTGGCAATCCCAGGTTGCTCAAGCCCTGCCACAGAGAGGCCTTTACCGAAAGGAAACAGTCCCTCTCTCAAACAGCTGATGCAAAATTAACAAATAGCAATTCTTCTCTTTGTTGGGCACACACGTGGATTACACACTGCATGAACTTTATGACTTCATAAACTACTGAACTGGGTCAATATAGTTGGTAACACACCATCTAATCTCAACTGCCATTTTGATTATAATATTGTTCTTTTTAAGTTTACAGTAATTGAGCCCATGTGATGTGCTTCTGTGATGCTAATATTTACCTTTATCTTTTAAAATAATAAAATATGAAAAAGCACACAGAACTAGATTATAGATTTATATTTACTAACCCTTTGCAAGTCTCTCACATAACACAAGTTAGGACTTCTAAAAACAAAGGCTTTCACTGGAGTAGTCACCCCTTGTCAAGAAAGGAGAATAAAAATGTATCCAGTAGGATGATCAGAGGACAGATGAGCATATTTTACAGGAGAATAGCAGAGGGGCTTGCCTAGAAAACTGAATACAGCTTAGTTCTTATAGCTCCTTTTCGGGGGAAGATCATTTCAAAACCACAGCTGATGTTCCCCATCTCTGTAATTTGGGTGTGATTATTTTGGAGGATGTTCAGTGTGACAAGGCTCCCATTCCTGTTTAGCCACACCGCTTTCTTTGTAATTTGATCTTTTTGAAAGCAGGTTAGATAGGGGTGCACATATCCAAGTCTCTGATAAGAGCTTTTTAAATCCTCTCAGCACAGCTTAAATTGAATATCCTTTTAACAAGCCTGGTTTTGTCTGCTTTTATGTACTACTGCAGTGAATCTGTATTTTCTCCTCTGAGGCTGGTATTGGAACCCAAGGTGGTCTCTCCTGCAAATCCCAACAAGTCATTAATTGTTGTGCACGTTCCTCACTGCTCAGGGGTGTGTAAGGACTGATTTCTCTTGCTGTGGGTCTCTGGCTACTCGATGAACCAAGCCCTTACTCTGCTTTGTCCCAGCATGGCATTTGCTCACTGTGCCCAGGCAGCTCGAGTTTCTGGGTCTCACATCTGTTACAATTTCATGGTCACCACTGAGAGTTTATGACAGATGATATTACCTCAACTGCCCTTACTTCAAGCATAGCAATTCAATTCATAGAATTTCAGTGCTGACATACTTAGCATTGAAAAAGAAACCCAAAACAAACCACACACAGGACCAAAACAACAAAATAAATCAAACAGAAACCAAACCAAAACAAAAAACTCCAACCAAACCACAAGACTAAGCAATTTTCATAACATAAAACTAGAGTTAGAAATATTTGGCATAGATTCTTCTTATGTACTCACCAACCCTTAACAGGCTTGTAACATCCTCTAATTGCCTTTCCTTCACTGTGAGCTCAAATTTGTCCCTAAATTGCAGTGCTTAGCTGTGAAAACTTTCCATTCTCTGCTCTCAGAAACGTTGGATGTGCACTTTCCTGGACAATGCTTATAAATAACTCTTTTTCTAATGCAAACAGAAACCCTCCAGTAGCAGGGTGGTGTTTTTTTAGATCCTGATAAATAGGGTTCTCAATATCAGACAGCTGAGAGAATGAATTCTTTTCTTCACTCACTAATGATGCTCCACAATGGTTCCTGTGCAGTCTTACCTAATCCAGGCTCTGGGCTCTTAGCTCTGTGCCAGCCCAGGGTCGGGGTGTGAGCCATATTTCCCATACCAACCAACCCACCTGCTCAGCACAACCATAGAAATTCAGACTTCATGGAAATTCAGACCTCCACTGTCACCCCCTCCTCCTGTGTCTCTGTAACCTGAGGCTCTCTTTTGAGGCACAGCAGCACAGTCCCCACTCAGGCTGGGAGAAACCACTAAAGACTGAGCAAGAGCTGGGACACAGTGTGTCAGCTGGAGCTGGACAAAATGAGAAAGGGGAAAGTTACAGGCAGAGCCAAGATTGGTGAGATGGGGAATGTCACTTCCTGAAAAGGCATAAATCATTAAGTTAAAAACAGGGAATCAAGGATGGCAACTCAGCAGGTCCAAGGGTGAGCTTGTACCAGGGAGTAGAGGAAGCATCAGGTGGTCATCCCCCTGTCACTGTCAGGTTCCTGCCACCTCTTCTTAGCCTGGGAGCTATGTGCATAAGGCAACAAATGTCTGCTTTGTCCCCTGAAGCTGTGTATGCCCTGCTTTGTCCCCCTCAAGGTGTGTATGCCCTGCTTTGTCCCCTGAAGCTGTGTATGCCCTGCTTTGCCCCCTGAAGCTGTGTATGCCCTGCTTTGTCCCCTGAAGGTGTGTATGCCCTGCTTTGTCCCTTGGAGCTGTGTATGCCCTGCCTGCACCACCCCCTTGTATGTGCTCAGTTGCCAAAGCCCAATGACAGAGAAGAAAGAGGGCACCTCCAGCACCCCAAACCTGCCAGCACGGCCAGGCTGCCTGACAAGATGTGTTTCCCTGCATGATGGTTCATGCTCTGCATACAAGCCAGGGAAAACCCTGTTGGTGCTTTGCTCCATGCAGACAGATTGCCTCCAGATGGGAAAAGCAAAATCTTTTCACTTGTGGCAAATGTTGAGGGGACAAAAACCAAACAAACCACAGAACCAAAACAAACCACAAAACAGACATCTGATCACCATTCCTGTCTACTTCTATCTGACTTTCAAGCTTTATGGGCTACCAGTTTGTCAGGGCCCTTGCCCAAAGACCCCCCACCCTCTGAGCTGGCAGCACAGCACGTGGAAGCACAGCCCAGGAGTCCCACTGATGCTCAGCAGCCACAAGGTCAGACTGAGAGTTGCTGTTTTGGAGCATTATCCAGCTTTTCAGAGAGGAGCACTCTCATTTTCTTGCTTTATCTGTAAAGCTCCTTAATTTACCTGTGTGGCTGTGGAAAGTTTGTTGCATTTATCCACAGGCCAAAAGGAAGTAGAGATTAATCTTTAATGCCAGAGAGAATCTGCATCCCTGCCTAAACCAACACAAACTAACTACTCAATAATCTCTCAGTAAATTAGTTTTACCTTTTGTGGCAGGAGGAAATGCCAGCGAGCTTAGAAACAGGAAGCCAAAAATAGGGCACCAACAAAAGTAAATAATTTGTTTAACAGTGGAGAGTAAAATTCAAGAAATTCTGTCAGCCATAAGGTGATAATTTTGCCTTCACTTTCCTCCATAATCTGGATTTGAGAAATTCTTAATGAATGCATGTTACCTGCAGACATTGATTGCTAACCAACAAACAGTGCTCCTCAGATTTTTCTCTGAGTGACTACCTGTGCTGCCTCCCACCATTCCCTGCACAACCATTTCCCTCTTCCAAGGTCCTTCAGAAATAACATGGGAAACTTCTGCTCCAAGGAAAGTTCTGGATGCTTCTTGCAATGGTAACAATCATCTTATGGTTAATGTTATTCTTTTGAAATAGTTTGTTTTAAAACTCAGCTTTCAGAAAACACATGTTAAACAGAAAAATTCTATTACTGTGGGGTATTTTATCCTCAAAACAAATAAACTGGTTTTGCTGCTTGGGAAACTGCTGCTGTTTGTTTTCTTACCTTGACCAGTGCAGCTACAGTCCCTCCCAAAGCTCCATTGCTTTCCCTCTTCTCCTTTACTCTCCTCCCTCTTTTGTCTTCTCAGTGCCCAGTTCTCTGAGCTGTTTTCCTGCTGACTCCTTGGCCAGCTGAGCTGGTCCCTTTGGCCATCTCTGTGATTTCCCACTCCTGCAGAGGGCTGCCCTCTCCTGCCAGCCCCGAGTGAGCCCTCCCTCCTCTTGGCCTTCACTCCTCCTTCTTATCCCTCCAGTAAGTTGTAGCAGAAGGATCAATGTAAGCACAAAAAATACAAGCCCTGTGCTGGGGCCAGAGCAGCAATGATGGGCAAAGTCTGACTCTGCTTGCATGCATGGGCTGAATGAGCCTTAATTGCTCTTCAGAGTCCGTGCACACACAGCTTGATTAGAAACAAGAAGAATTACAAGTTTTCTCACTCAAATGCAGCCTGAGGTTAACATTCAGGTTGGGAAACGTGAGATCAAACACTTGTCATTTGACAAAGTTACAAATGATTGAAATCCAGCTTCAATGACAAGAAGTGTCAAGCAACCTAACTAAGCAGCTTTATGAGCTCCAGTTGTACTCAGTTTCCCAGTGTTTCTGATACCTGTGCATTACCTGTACTTCTCTGGAGCCATTTTTCAAGAAAAGTTTTAAAAATAATCTGGTTTTGTAGGTTATTTTTACACAGCTATTTAGAGCATTATATGCTCACCTGGTGAAAGGATGTTAAATCAGCTTCACAAATATTTAATCAAGCTGCAGCACAACTTTACTCTTCGCTTTCTGGAAAGAGATAATAGCTATGCCTTGTGGTTGCTGTAGTTACACCTTACTGGAAAAGCACCCAGGCTGTTCTCCTTTAGGTTTAATACTTCCTTCCTAGAGCTCTAGGTCAATGAAAATGCTAACTAGAGCTTTTCAGAGAGCAAACCTACTGTAGGCTGGCTGTTTCACTGGCTTTGGGAGAGGGGGGATTTGGTTTTTTGGGGGGTTGAGGTGAAGTGTTTCTTGGGTTAAGTTTTTGGGGCATTTGGGTGGGGGTTTTTTGGAGGTTTCTTTGGGGTGTTTTGGTTGTGGTGTGGTTTTTTGAGGGGTTTTGTTTATTTGCTTTTTACAGAATAGTATCCAAGAGTGCTGAAATAATAACTCTCTAAAGTTCATACTTATTGCAGTATATTCACTGAAATGAAAGGTCAGGGAATTTATGTAATGAGACATGGAGATACCCCTTTTATTCATGTGGTGTAAATTTTCTTAAATAAACAACAATAAATTTTGTTAACAAAAATCAAATCAGAAGAGATTTCAGCACTGCATGTTGTTCCTCAAAGAGGCTTTCCCACAAATACTGTGGGCTTTTTCAATTCCAGTGATGGCCACTCAAAGAACAGTCCTTAGTTATGGTTTAGGTTGTATGTGGCAAGTTTCTGCTCTTGCTTGGGCTGCATTAGGTTGTTGAACATGGCTGTGTGGGTCCCTGCATCAGTGTGACAGCAAAGGAGCTCCCTTGAACATGGCTGTGTGGGTCCCTGCATCAGTGTGACAGCAAAGGAGCTCCCTCCTGCAGCACCCCAAGCTGTTTCAGAATGGGGGCAGTGCTTCCCTGTGTGCACTCACCCTGGGAGGCTGAGGATGTGCCAGCCTTGCACAGAAAAGGGACCTTGTTCTGCTGCAGCCTCAGCCTCGTCCAGCATTGTGCAGTCACACTTGGAGGTCTGTCAAGAATGTGTGTCCCAGGCCCTGCTAAAGCAGGCATGGAAAACAGTGTGGCTGCTCCACAGATCCGTGCTGTGAGACAGCTAATCCCATGCAGGCATGACCAGAATGTCATGACTGATAATGAAAGGGCATTTGGAAAGGTCTCTTTCTAAAGACACACGTGAAAAGTACATTGTGGTCATTTTTTCCACTGCTAAACTAAAGTGAAGGATATAATGGAGGTAGTAAAGATGATATTGGCTGTAGGAGAGCACCAAGGAAGGAGGAACAGGTAAGCAGTGTCTAATAAACGTGACGTGCTTGTTAAGCTGGGTCAGTTACCCTACTTCCCCAAGCCTAACTACGCCTGTTCCTCTGTCACTACAGCAGCTACAGTCAACAGTTCCTAAATGGATCACAAGGGGATGGAGAACCTCTTTGCTGAATTGCAGCTGTAAGAGTCGAGGTTCAGGGCCAACACATCACCTGCTGCAAAGTGTACCTGGGAATGCTGAGATAGGTAAGCAAAATGCTGAGGGGCTAACACAGGGAAAAGTGATCCAATAGGTACAAAACCCCTTTCAAATCAGAAACAGCACAGAACTCCCCTGGCTGCAAGACATAGATCATAGAACAGACTTACAAAATCATGGCACAAAGATAGTGAACAATTGTTTGGTGTTTCTTCCCAAGAAAGACCTGGAGATTGTCAAAAGAGAGCTCAAAGGAAGGGGATACACTTTTTCTCGTAATGCACAGCTTAAGTATGAAACACTTTGCTACAGGAATGAATGTTTACATCAATTCCACAAACCCTGCCCCAAATTCTTGGAGGAGAAACCTGTCAGGCCCTATTAAACTCAGGGAAATGCAGGTCAGAAAGGCCCGGAGCAGCCTCAGCCCTGCAACTGGGGCTGTGTCACTTGGGCTGCTCTCACACTCCTCCTTGGCCAGTCACCACTGTGATATCCCACCTCAGCACAGCACTGCACCAGGAGCCTTGGCTTGCACCAGGCGTGTGGCCACCCCTATTTCCTGGTGTTTGCCTGCAGGACCATAACCCTGCGAGCAGTTTGGGGCTGTGCAGCTGCCTCAGGGGGCAGAGCTGGAGAAGAACAGCACCACCACACACTTGGGGCCCCTGGGCTGCAGAAGGTGACTCGGGGTGGTTCGAGCCCACCACATCTACAGAGACAGAGAGACAAGTTTCTCCCTCCTGCTGTTTATTTACAGTAATTTGCTCAAACATGGACTTTCGCCATTGAAAGCTAACAGCATGAATATGCAAAGGGTAAATCCCCGTCAAAAAGTAATTTAGCAGGAGCCAGGCACCTTATCTCTCCTCTTGAGTCCCATCGTGACTTATCACAGTTGACATTTCAGAAGGGCTGTAGTGCAGATCCGAATTTGAACATTCATGAGGAGAAGATGCAATACACCAGCTTTGATGTCAATAGAATGTCAGTCTCTGCCGACTTGGTTCAGACTGAACTTAATTGCAGGAACTGCATTAATAGTCAACATAAGCCATCTGTTTAAACATGTGTGTTTTGAAAAGAACTGCCATGTACGATAAACATGCTCAACTCTCATGACTCACATATCTGTTTATGTGAAATGAGGAATTGGCAATTTCCCCCACAAAAACATTCAATTACAGGTTAAAAGCAGGTTTATATCAAGCTAATTTGTTTTCGTGGCAGGTTGAATGATCTGGCAGTTCTGAGGCAGCCTGGGGTACTTGTTCACAGCAGAGCTGAGGAACCAAACTGGCCAAGGTTCCCTCAGGGACCTGCTTGCTAAGTCAAAGCTGCACCAAGGAGCATCAGCAGCCCTGGGAATTACGTGGGACAGGCACATAGTTACAGCTCCAAAGTGTTCCTCCAAACATTTGCCCAGGGTGCTCATGGAGATGGGATCCTGTGTCCAGGGCGTGGAGCAACAGCTAATTCCAAAACAAACCACATAAGCCTGGTGGCACCTTTGGTCTGCCCAGGTCACACCTGTCAACACCGTGGGCTATGAATGGGACAAACATTCATCTTGATTATGCATCATACTGATCTTCAGCCCCTGATCTTGCATGGGGGAAGCTCCTCTGCAAGCCAGAGCTGCTTCGTGTGGCTGACACACACCTGAGCAGTTCTGTACCCATGGGGGAAAAGGCAGAAATATTCAACCTCCCATTTTGTCTGTCAGACTCACTCAGAAAAACAGGCTTCATTCCTTTGTTCCTCCTTAAAAGTAACAGCTAATATGCACTTACAAGAGAGGAAGAGCCTGCCATTAGCTATCACTTGTGGTGCCATTTCTGAGTAGCTTTGTTAAATTAATCATTGCAATGTGCTGGTGCCTGGACTTATTCAGCATAAATTATGAATCTGCTCCCATACACACCGAGCAGGGATGCAGAGTTCGCCCTGTGCTTCCCTCTCACGTGTACAGAGTGGAATTCTGTTACATTGATCAGTCATTAATATGCAAAACATTCACTGGTGCCTGTACAGAGAGGCTCAGAAACCAGAGGGGGTAGTGGAGGAAAGGGGAAGGGAAAGGAAAAAACCCTCATATGGTCAAGGCACATCATGAATCAGGAACTCCACCTCCTTTCCTCACCTGGACAGTGAGTTTGGCAGCAGTGGGGCCTCACCTTTTTCTTCTTCTTTTTTTCCTTTCCCCTAGAACCATCTTAAACTCATGGGAGATACAAGGAGGTCTCAAACTGCTTGTTCCCATGACGTGTGACCCTTCAGTAAATTAGGACGTCAATAATTGTGTTTTAAGAGAGATCTTAATATCAGCAGTTTCCTCATTAAATGTTTTCTGCTTCACATACTGAAGCAAGTCCTGCTCAGTCAGTGAGTTTTGTCAATGTTTGTATTTCTGTGACGTTGAAGTGGACATGGTGTAGAAGAAACCTGCAGAACTGAAGTTCTCTGACATCCTATTACCTCTCCTTCTTCTGTAGTTTACAGAAATTGTGGAGGCACAGGCCTGTGTCAGTTTAACCTCAGGCATGCAGCTAACAATCTCCCAGCACCTTCCACTGCTCTGGGTGTAAGAGCACCACTGCCACCCAAGCTGCAGATGCTGCCAGCTCTTCCCAGATCTGAAAACTGTCACCCACATTTTCAACATCACTCAGTGTGAGACCTGTAGGTGACAACTCAGTAGTTTTGCAGAGCCCAAAACATTCGTGTCACTAAACATTAATTAAACTGGGATTGAAGCCCAGCTTTCCTTATGATGTATCTTTTCCTCATTAGCTGATTTATAAAACTTTTCTTACTATTTTACATGGAAATATCTCATGTTGTGTTTCAGGATCCAAGCTTCCCTTCAATACACATAGATTTCTGTTATTGCTGTTATTATACCCACATTTTTTTGGGAGACCTATGGCACATAGATGCTACTTCTGCTTTTTCTTATTCCTCATAATCTGTACAACATGATAGATGAAAATAGCATCATTTTCAGGTTACTTAGCTGGATTTATCCTCTTAAATCTAGATACACAAATGTCAGCTTGAGATTACCTTGGTGATGGCTCTAGGCCTGGTGTATTTGAGACCACAGCAGTAAGAATTTTCTCTTCTGATGTGTCCTGGGCAGGAGCTTCTCTTTGGACTTTGTGTATCACATGTGTGATATAATAAATGTTTATCTTGTAAATTGCTTTGTTATGAGGTCTCAGGGTCACTCTTCAGAAGAACATTAAATCCTGTTTTCACTTCTAAACTGCTGTCGGTTGGGGTTGTGCACTTGGAATTGCCTTAAGAAAGAAACTGAATTTAGAAAGTGCTGAAGAAAATAAACCAAAAAGCCAAAAAAGAGCCACAGCTTTTCTGTTCTCGCATCTGACAGACAAAACCTAATTACAGAACCCTCAAATGAAACATAGAACATACTGACCTATTTAACAGGTTTCATGGAATAAAGAAAATAAGGAAGAGAGATGGAAAAAAATGGGGTTTACACCTCTCAGCCTTTCAAAGGACAGTCACTTTTGGCTGCTTTATTTTGAAAAAAAACCAAAACAACCCTTCATTCCATTCTTTATATACATTGGCATTTTTATATCCTTTCTTGCTTTGAAATTGGTTACATTCTATTCAGACAGCACTGGATTCTAAATGCAGATGAGACATGGGCTAATTATTTTTCATCTATCCCATGTTAACTATGGTATGTTTCTATCACATGCTGCAAATCTTTTCCTCCTTAGACTTGATATCCTTTAGTCCTGCAGCCTGTGCATTCCAAAATCTTGTTAATGTAAGTGTAATGAGCAGAGAAGTGGATCAGGGCTGACTCCCTCATTGTGCACTGGTAACTTATCAGAGAGGTCCTTCAGCCTTTCCAAATTTTATTCATTAATAGCCTTTAAGCAGGAGAACTGCCAGCCTTGGAGATGCTGGGGTTCAAAGGACCCATCAGGAAGAAGTCCACCTCTTTTATCTTTACAACTAAACCACAAAAGAAGCTGTGACATCAAAGATGAATGCTCAGGCTCTGGATCTGGAAAGAGTTACCAGCTCAAAGGTCCTGAGGGCAGAGGCAAAGCAGACATTTGTCTATGACAGTAGCAGGTTCCTGCTCTGGCAGCAATGGGAAAGCAGGGGTAGGGAAAAAAAACCCAACCAAAACCAAAGGCAAAGCACCAGGCACTGTGTGCTGTGGCTGTCCCAGGGAGGGCTGGAGAGCTCAGGGGGGGAACATCAGCACCAAAGGCACCAAAGGCCTCTTGTGCATCAGCCAGCCCTTAGATTTTATTCAGGGTCTGCAGGTAAGAACTCACAAGCCCAGAGATAACCTAATATGTCAAACAATGACTCGGAGCAGCCTGCATGATGCAGCATTGCCTGTCCAGTCCCTGTGCAGCTCAGGGGTCTGTGCTGCCCAGAGCTCTCCTCCTGAGCCCCTCGGGTCTTGGGTACAGGTGACAAAAGGCAGGTCCAGACAGAGGAACTCCCACTGGCCACTGTCAGAAACTACTCCTACAAATGTGTTACCCACCCAGCTTCAGCAGTTTGAATAACAAAACCTACTCAGCTCCAGTGCCAGACGAATTGCTACTTGGCACTTAAGACATTCTTCTGATATTCCCTGTGCATGAAATGTAAGCAGGATCAGACCACAGACACTTGTAGTACTTCTGAGGAAAAGCCAAGATGGATGAGAGATCTTATATTACATTTCTGGTATTAGCAAAACACATGAGCAAAGCACAGAAAAGTCCTCTCCTGTGTTTGGAAGGTGAAAATGAGTGAAAGGACAAAGGTAGTGTGATTTGAGGAAGCAAAGATGGAGTCAAATTTTTCTCAGTGCTATCAAAATAAGCAAGAGGAAATGGGTGCAGACTGAAACATGGGGAATTCCATATAAACATAAGGTGGCATAGGAGAAGGAAGAGGAGAAACCCCCCACTTTTTTGCCCTGAGGGTGGACAAGGTTACCCAGAGAGGCTGTAGTCTCCATCCTCTGAAGATACAAAGTCCAGCTGACCTCGGTCCTGAGCTGCCCCTGCCCAGAGAAGGGGCCAGACCAGGGGATCTCTGGGTCCCTGCCAGCACCAGCTGTTCAGTGGTTCTGAAGCTGACTAAAAGTCGTGGGCCAAAGCCTTAACAAGCACTGGTTTTCCTTAGAAAAAGTAGGTCTTATCAAGAAAAAGTGAAATATGAGTGGAACCCAGTCTTCAAACAGTGTTTCTTTATGACACAAGCACTGAGTGGAAATACAAATAAGTGGAGCAGATTAGTTCCATACTGGCAGTCCTAGTTCTACATTTTGGGTTTCTACTTTATCAGCTTTTCTTCCAGTAACTTCCCTGGGATTATGCTGCGTTCTGACCTTTAAAAAGGTTCCACAGGTTAAATCTCCCTTTGTTTCCATTCATATTTTTGCAATTCTCAAGTGTTCTGCTCCTGTGGGCCCTTCCACATTACAACCTCATCTTCTCCCATGCCTTCCAAGCACCTTCCAAGGGTGACAAGTCATTCCTGCCAGCTGGATATGTCAGTTGTCCCATAACTTCCATCCAGTCCCACCCCTGAGGCAACCTTAACTCATTAATTCCTAACAAAGTATCTTCCAAGCAGATGGCTAAATAAGGCCATGTGCAGTTTTAGAACAATACAGAAATATTCCAGCTGCTTCCCATATCTCCTGGTCTACATTTGCTGGATGTGTCTGTTCCTTCTCAGTAGGTTTTTTTAGCACAAGTCTGAGGAAACTCACTATTGAATTAGGTTTGTGCTTAAGATTAATGCAGACTTGGACAATGTCCAACGCTCCAGTAGGTAAAGAACAACTCTCAGTTTCACCAACTCTTTCATACAAACAGTGATTTTGTTTGAGATTCCTCTGGATTAGGTACATACCCCAGCAAAGCATCCTGCTAAAAAGACATCTGGGTTAATAAGAATAAAGCTATAGAACAGTTTGATAACTTATCTGAACAGAAATCAGAAGTTTTGTCTTAAAAATAAGAGTGCAAAATGATTTTTCAGGTGCATTGCATCCTCTGTGAGGGCATGGGGATAATCACCTGTCCAGGGAGACAGGGGGATATCACCCCTTACAGAACCCCACCTGATAATGCCTCTGCTCCCAGCCCAGCCACCCTCCATCCTGGGGGAGCACACACGGCAGGCAAACACCCCTTAGTGCTTTTCACAACCCTTCCTATCCTTAGAAATCATCTGGGGAGCCTTGGCTCTCCTCCTTCCCACACACACACACTGATCCAAGGCTGCACAGCTGGATTACTGGCTTGGGTCAGCTTTGACAGCAGCTAATTAGGGGTGTGAAAGGCAGAACTTCCCACAGCCACTTTGTCACCGTTTGTGACATTGCTTTTGCCAACACTCAGCAGGGGCTATTTGCCCTTCACAAGCTTCACTAGGTGATCCCCCCTTCTCCTCCCCTTGAGCTCCATGGTGTAGTGTCAGCTCCAGCCCAGCAGTCCCTCAGGCTGGGGGCAGGTCCTGCTGAGCCTGTGTGACACCAGAGCTTGGCCATGCTGTCACAGGGCATGCAGGAGCTCAGCTGGAGTTGTGGCACCCAGCACTGCAAAGGCCAGCTGTGCCCAGTGTCCAGCTCCTCCCTCAAAATTTAAAGGTTGGCATCTCAGCAGGAAGGAATTCTGGCAGGTACAGCTCTGTCATAGGCACTGGGCTGCCAGAGAGGATCAAGCTTACAACCAGGGTATCTCCTAGAGCCACAATGACATAAATTAAATAATGTGGTGAAATCACAGTAACCTCAGCAGCAAACTTCAGGTGCTCTGGCATTTCAAGACATCTGGTACTGCTGTTATATTTACTGGTATGGAAAGCTCAGGTTTATTGCTCACTGGAAACAGCCAGTGGTGAGCACAGGAAGATGTGACAAAAAATACCCACCCCACTAAAACCAGAACAAAGGTTGGAGTTAAATGGTTTCACCTTTTGGAACTGTGCACTTTTATAAAGGGATGATAGAAATAATCATGAATATTCTTGCAATGCTGTTCTAAGCTATTTCATCTCATCCTTTGCCCATGAGAAATCGAGCACCTTTAATACACTCTTACCTGAGTGCTTTCCTCAATGCCTTTCTCACCTGTGATGTCCAGACAGGGAAGAGCTCTTCCTTACAGGCTACTGAGGAACAGTGAGACACAGCCCTGTGAAACCCACAGCATGTAGGGATGCAAGCATTGGAAAACTAAACCTGTGTGACCTCCTTTAGATCACAGCAACAGTTTAAATAGGCTGTGAGTTCCTTCCCTGTGTGTGCTTCTCCACCTAGCAATGTAATGAAGCCCCAGAACTTTGGCTGCTCCTCCCGCTAAAAACAAGCAACTCTAAGGTTTTTCAGACCACTTTTTTTCACCTTGTGCTACTTCAAATGCTGCCTGATCTTGTACTGAAGAGGCTGACAAATACAAGCAGAAAAATCATTAAGACTGAACAGAGCAAGCTGGAAAATGTTGTTCAGTGCTTTCCTGTCTAAGTACATGCAATGCTTGACAAGGTCAGGGTCTCACTGTACCACTCAGAATAGCTAATTTTGCAGCATTAGAATATTTACAGCCAGAAATAGAAAAGTAATAGCAGAAGAAATAGTAAAATCAGAAGACAGAGCTGTCTGGTCACCTTTGGCTGTTAACTCTCTTCACACCTGTTTGTTGGGCCCTTCCTTTCCTCCCTGTGACTGTGCTCAGTTCCCAGTACCTCACCCCAGCTGCCATATACCACCAGGAACAGGACCAGAGAACTCCTGGAAGCTCTTTTCCTCCCATGAGGATCCCTTAAATGCAAAAATCCAACAGCACAAAACACATGACTTGCTTATCAAAACTAATGGAGGCACAATGTGCTAATACCCAGAGAAGAATGCAGCCCCTTTGCCCTGCTCTTCAGGCAGCACAACAACACCATACCCAGTAAAACACTGTGCCCAGCACAACAACACCATGCCCAGCACAACAACACTGTGCCAGCCTGGGCTGGGTCTGCCCTGGGGCACTGCACCTGTGTCTCCATCCTTCCCCTGGCTGCAGTTTGGCTCACAGAGACTGAAACATTGAATTTCACTGTACCTCTGCTGTGAGGACAGATTGCTGGGCATCATTTCAGTCTTTTCTTCTAAGACACTGTTAATAATGATATCAGAGGACACTCCAGTGACAGTCACCAGCAATGTCTGAACTGAAATGCCATCTCATTTAAATATGCAGATCATTCTTAGGTGTGTTTTTCTGCTCAGGGCACACAGTGATGGAGAGCAGACAGGCCCTCATTACACTATTCATTTGGGGAGCACAAGGCCACTGTTTGTTTTAATCAAACATCCTGCTGCCAAAAGCCACCGAGAGATGTGACTCATTACCTTTCCTGCCTTGGCCAGGGATCACAGCCCCACAGCTCAGCAGGCTGGGTCTCCAACAGGGACACAGGGCAGCTGCCCATCCCTGGGGCTGCTGGGGGGCTGGGGTGGCCCAGGGCTTGGGCACAGAGCTCCTGTCACACAGTCCAGTTTACACAGATTGCTCTGGGACAACAGCCCAGCCTGGCAACCCACAGACAGGCTTTCTGCAGATTTATACATTCATCTACTTGTTCTTTCCCCAGTTCTCTGGGGAAACTAAGAGTTACCCTCAGCAGTCAGTAGCTAGACTAAAACAATAGAATTTTTGCCCATTAGACCCCATCACGTGTTGTCTTCTCACCATGGCTGACTGGGAAGCCGAGACCCAGGAACAGACATTCCCTTCCCAAAATGCCCTCAGAGGAAGCACTTGGAAGCAGCACAGGAGCTGTGTTCAGCTGTGCCTCCCCACAGCCAGCCTGGGAAAGGGGAGCAGCTTAGGAAAAGTGGTGCAATCAAGAGAATTTGATACTGCAGACACTATGCTGCCTAATCCTACAGGGCTGTCCTCTTAGGCTTTTTAGGTCACAGACATTTGTTTCCCTTGGTATTAATTCTGAACTTCACCTGAAAAGCAGCACAGTTACAGGAATCACATTTTTTACCCTACCATACCTCACTGTATTGCAACACAAATGGTATTTGAGATTACCTGAGTGGATTTCTGGAAAGAAAAACATAACTCTTACTTTGCAGTAACATTTCTCCAGTCTGGAAGAGGCAAGGTCAAAATAACTGGGTTTGAAAAGGCCAGCTGAAACAAATAATATTTGCTTAGCAAAACGTGAGTCCAGGATCTTGGCAGAAAGACCTTTTCCTCAAACAATTGTCTGGGGCTTTTTTCAAATTTAAATTAAGATGTGATGTTCCAGCCAGTGAGCACCACTGACACAGCTGATCAGACCACCCCAAAACAGGGGTTTTGCTTGGGACAGTCATTTGTGCTCCTGTATTTTCATGGTATTTTAGAAGTCCAGAAAACCTGTGGAGATAATATTTCTTAACTCTGAGTGGCTGTTTGCTGATGCCAGGAGGTGGATTTTCTTCTTGCTGTTGACTCTCATGTTAAAGCACTGAGGCATCATGAGTTTTTCCAGGCTGAAGGATCCAGTTGCCTTTCTGTTTGCTTATGCAGGTGTTTTACGTAATTGCCCCAATGAGGCTGACGCTCACGGGAAGCAGCTGCAGCACAGGCAGCATTGGAGGAGTTCCCTTCTTACAGCTCAGCTGACCTCCAAGAGCACAGGAAAACAAGTCCTGTGCCCTCTCACAGTCAAGCAAATTCAGGTGTTCAAACTGTATTGCGCCTTTCCACTGTTAACGACACCTGATAAGCAACACCCCGAAGCTCAAAAGGGATCAAATACCCCAAAATGTAAAAAGACACACTAAAGTTGGGGGGGGGGACCCCACCAAAGCTGTTTTTCATTTAGTGTTACAGTCTTACCTAGTCCTGAGTCTGGCTGAGGTAGCTGAACAGGTACTTCGTTCATAGGTCTTATATTAAAGAAGAAAATAATCAAGAAAAACCTGAATTTCAATTATTTACCAGAGAAACACAGGCAAAGTCCATCTGTCCTTCTCATGCTTAAACTCTGCCTTTGAATTGGGCCTGCAGGTCTTCTGCTTTATTTTCTGTCACCCTCTGGCTTGCAGGTCTACCATCAAACTTCTGTGAGGAGCGTTTCTCAGAAAGAAGTAATTGTTTAAAAAGCCTTAAAAACAGCTCAGTTTCCTTTCAACCAACCAAAGGTGCAGCCTCCACCTCTTTAAATACCTGAAAGATAAGCCCAGCTGGAAACTTATTTTCCTATGACAGGAAGAGAGGACTTTCTTAAGGACTTACCTGATGAAGGATGAGGCTTCAGAAGCACATTTCTTTTACAGCAGTAACTTCAGGGAAGGTTTCATTGCTGTGTATAAATATCTCCTGGGAGGGAGTGAGGAGGATGGAGACAGGCTCTACTCAGCAACATCCAATGAAAGGACAAGAGGCAATGAGAACGAACTGGAATACAGGAAATTCCATTTATTCAGCAAGAGAAATTTCTCTGCTGGCAGGGAGGTAAAACAACTGGAGTGTTTCCCAAGCAGATTGTGGAGCCTCAGTCCTTGCAAACACAGTAAACCCAACCAGACATGGTTGCAGGTGGTACAACCTCCAGAGACCCCTTCCCACCTGAGCCCTTCCATCATCCTGAGTCCCTGCAGCCCAGCACTGGCACAGCACACATTACAGGGCAGTGTGTGATCCTCTGATGCACCTCAGTGTTCTCTTCTGTCCCACCTCAGGCTCTCTCCATGTGGATATACCTGTGAAGAGACCCAAGAACTGAAAATGTGATGGTGGGTGAGTGATAAGCCTGAAGAGGGAGCCTCTGCCTTCCTTTGGGAGACCCTATGCACTAGCCAATTAAATAGGTTTCATTTTTGGCAGCATTATTGATTCTTCCTTGAAGTCACATTTTTTTAGTCCCCACTTCCTTTAGGTTCTCCTTTATGGCCTGTGTGCCCAGATTCAAGGATACAAGTGATGGTGCAGCACCTCCACCTGCAGTGTGTCAGTACAAGGATTCTGTTTTCAGAAGGACCTCACGTGAGCTGGATCAAGGATCAGTGGTGGGCATTTCAGAGCACTCCTAGTCACAATTAACATCCTTTGGGCTTTTTCTGCCATCAGAAGGAAAAAATCCTTCTTGTGGCACTTCAGTCTGAAGCAGAATCAAATGATCCATCAGGCAAGCAATACCAGAACCTCCCATGACTTGCAGGCAGCTAGACTCTTGCCAGAACAGGCCAGGGGGACATTCTGCTAGAATCTCTGTGAAAGGGTTTTTAAGCTGTATATTTGGGCACAAGCAAGACCCTGTTTCTACAGCCCCAAAGGGAACACAAAAGAAAACCTTCCTTTTCTGTGCCCCATGCCTGTGGGGATCACTCCTCCACTGAGGCTTATGTACCTTCACATAATGAACCCTGTAGCTTAATCAAGGGAAGCAGCAACAGCCCTGGGCTTTCAGGATGGAGTTTCTGTCTCCTCCCACTTTTACTACTGGCTTAACTGTTTCACCCAACCCTCAGTCCACCTCATCAGGGAAAAAAACCCAAACCAAAAATAGGAAGATGGTCTGAAGTACTTTTGTGCTTCTCCTGGTGCTGTGCCAACTGTGTGACAAAGACTTGAGCAAGGTACTGAAGCAGTAATTCAATGCAGAGACCCAAAGTGTCCTTTGCCCTTGCCTGCTGATATCTTATCTGCTTCAGCAAGGATTCAATAGCTGAATTGCTGAGGGTTATAGCTCTAGGGTACATTCCTGACCAAAACACAATTACCCAGCAACTTCATTCTGAGGGCTGGGAAATCAGCCGTGGAAAGGACAGGCAAATGAAGATGTGAATGTGCTGCAGCAACCACGGGGCAGGGGCCTGTTCAGTGTAGGTCTGTGCAAAGAAAGACAGCCCTGCCTGCAGTGGCTTTTGACTGCTGCTCAGAAGCTGCCCTGTTATCCTCAACACAAACTTACAGCAGCTTTGGGAATCCAAATCCTCCACCCCCGTTGTAGAAGAGCTGGTTCCCAAACTTTCTCTCTTTTCTCCTCCCCGAATACAGGGCTCGTTAAAACATTAATTTGTGTAAATATGAGTGCTGTCAGAATGGTTCATGGAACTGATGTTGTACCAGGCAGCTGCAACAGAGGTGTGTGACACACTGAGTACCTGCTTAGGCACTGGGATGAGTGAAAAACAACACTTCCACAGCCTGAAAGCCAGAAACAAGAACAGCCTTGACTAGGGAACTGCCTAATCCTTGATCCTGAGGCAAATCAGCCCTGTCCTACTCTCCAGGCAGAAGGTCTGCTCCAGCTCCACCTTTCAATACCAAATACCAGCAGAGTTTGAAGTGTTAAGCAGCAAAACAAGGCACACGAGCACGATGGTAAACACCAAGCAAGGCAGTCCTTTTTACTTAAAAACATCCCAACATAAAGTCAACCCAAAACTTTATTTAGTAGAAAACTTTCAGAAGACAATTTCTGTTTGAATATTTGATGTGTTACACTGACAACATACTCATTAGAGACAATTCCCGTTCTCCCAAGGTATAATCCCGTTTCATACTGCACCCTTTATTCGTTGCTTTCATCCTTACGGAGAGGCTGCACAGCTCTTCTTCTGCAATGCCATCGAAAAAGAAGTCCTCATTGAAGATGGGATTTCTGCTCCTCTTTATGACGGTGCTTCTCTGCTTCTGTGTTTTGCCCGGCACCAGGGAGAAGGTGATGCAGCAGTTGATGTGCTTGGGCTCCACCGAGTCCTCGTAGAGCCCCTGGGCGCTGATGAGCCGGAGGCGCAGCCGCTCGTTCTCCCCGCAGTACTCGGCCGAGAGCCGCAGCAAGCCCCCCTTGTCCATCACCACGGTGCTCTCCCCCACCAGCCTCTCCCGGCTGCGGCTCAGCTCCAGGGGAAAGAGCGGAGAGCAGGACGTGCTGCAGCTGCGGGTGGCGAGCAGCCCCTCCGAGGCCCTCCTGATGGCACAGGGGCTGTTATCGGTGGAGCTGCTCTCCTCCGTGGAGAGGGAATTGTTCCTGGCCACGCTGCATTTGCTCTTGGCTTTGAGCGCCCGGCAGAGCAGCCCCTCCTGGCTCTGTGCTTTGCTCAGGGAGCAGGGTCTGGAAGGTGGCCGGCTGAGAAGAGGGGAGCTGAAAGGAGAGGAGTCGCTGGAGGAGGCGGTATCGCTGTCACAGGCGCCTTGCCTGTGCAGAGACAGCGGCTTGGGAGGCAGCCTCGTGGAAGAGAAGCTGATAGCAATGGGATTAGACGGGCTCCCTTTGCCACTGAAGGTGTTGGCTCTGGAGCGAGGCAGCGCCAGGCTGGGCAGAGCACCACGCGGGTCACCGTGGAAGATGGACTCCTTTCTCCTGGTGTGGGGACTCTCCAGCAAAGTGCAGAAGCCATAGGAGGTGGGAGCTCTGGGAAAGTGGGGCAGGGAAAGCGCTGCCTGGGACTGCGGGTCCGAGTTGGTGCTCTCTTCCTCCAGCGCTGTCATCTCCTCTTCGACACTTTCCACCTGAATGAGGTGCGGCAGAGACCTGCGGCTGCACACAGACGCGAGAGCTGCATCCACTGAGCTGAGATCCTGGTGGAAGGCAGCGCCCTTGCTGGAGCCAGAGCTGCTCAGCCTGGGGGGAATGCAGAATTCAGGGATTCTGTCAGGGGTGAGCACGTTCGGAAAAGCAGCAGCTCCCAGCCGGGGTTTTTCTGGCAGATTTTGGCCATGTGGCAGTCCCAGGAAGGAGCTCGGCACGTTTCCATTCTCCTGGGATGCTCTGATCTTTTCCAAGAACCACATCGCTGCAGCCGAGCGGGAGGTCCTCGAAGGGGAAACACCTGACGGACAAATCCACCTGCGGACACACAGAGGTGAAAAAGCACATAAACATCCTTCTTGGCCAGGCTACAGCCGAGCACGGCACGGAGGGTGCCGGTCACGAAGGCAGGACCAGCCCCAGCCCGTCCAACCCTCAGGTCCCAGGCAGCCCCTGCCCAGCGCCCCACCTTTAGCGAGCACAGGGACAGAACTGACCTGCTGACCAGGGAGAACAGCACCGAGTCTCTGCCAGGGGCAAACCCCTCTGGGACGGTCCCCGCCGTGCTTCTCCCCTCGCAGGGCACACACCTCGCCGAGCACAACCCGCCCGCTGTGCCCCGACAGCCGCACACACCGCCCCGCACCGCGGCCGGCCCTTTTCTACAGCCTCGGGCACCTCCCACCCGGCAGGGAGGAGGGAGGGAGCAGGGGGCTGCCAGGGGGAGGGCAGGGCAGGGACAAGGTGGGCACTGCCAGGGGGAGGGAAAAGGTGGGCACTGCCAGGGGGAGGGACGGGCAGGG